>OX333080.1:29013643-29750941 GCA_946863875.1 Alloplasta piceator
ATATGTCTGAAAGAAAATTCCCTGAAAGTTACAGCTCTCAATATTAATATTAAGTACTTTCCCTTCGCGTGATAAGTTTTTCCATCTAAAATACATGTAAATAAAAAACATTTTTCTTCAAAATTTTACCACTCCGCAGTTTTTTATGCTATCGCATTGATTTCGGTCGCTATTTACGCAGATTTGAACGATCTTCGAAAGTGTCCTATACAGCGTAAGTGTAACTTACACTAGTGAGATGGTACAAGGTCACTAAAGTTGATTTTTACTCAGAACTCTCGTTTTTTCGCTGTTATCTCCGAAATGATCAACTCTATCGAAAAATCGTAAAAGGAAATTTTGTTGGAAATTTAATTTCCTACCAAAAGTTTTAAATTGTTGATATTCTATATCATATCACCATATCCATATATCATATCACGAGTGGTGATATGATATGAAATATCAACAATTCGAAACTTTTGATTCGATAATCCATAAAAAAAATCATATCACAAATAAGTTAAGGTTCAATATCTCAAGAAATATTGATTTTAGCAATTACGTCTAAGGGACCTTTTTTGTAGGAAATTAAATTTCCAGAACAATTTTCTGTTACATTTTTTCGGTAGAGTTAATCATTTCGGAGATAACAGCGAAAAAACGAGAATTGTATTCAAAAATCAACTTTAGTGACCTCGTGCCATCTCACCAGTGTAAGTTACACTTACTCTGTTGAAGACCCTTTCAAAGATCGTTCAATTCCGCATAAATTGCGACCAAAATCAATGCAATAGCATGAAAAACCGCGGAGAGGTAGAATTTTGAAGAAAAAAGTTTTTGATTCACGTGCATTTTAGATGGAAAAACTTATCACGCGAAGGGAAAGTACTTAATATTAATATAAGGGCTGTAACTTTCAGCGAATTTTCTTTCAGACATGTGCAACAAAATTTCAGGTGGAAAGTGAAAGAAATAAAAAAAGTCGAAAATAAATCGCCCTAATCTACACGGCTATTTCATATATGAAATATGTAACTGTACAATTTATGGGTACTCTCCCTTGCCCGTTTCCAATGTCATTTAATTATTCGATGAATAATATAGATCTGTTCATATCATATAATAATAAATTATTACATGAGATAATATCAAATCAAAAGCTAAATCAAATGTGTTATACATAGAGTAAATAGAGGTAAACGAATTCTGTACAGATAACGATTCTAGGACCACTGAAATGAGCGAAAAGTGCTCGAATCATTGACGTTAGTTTCATTGTCCCTAATTGAACCGTGTTTGAACGAGCCCCCCCCCCATAGATTGGCTGGAAAATTTTCGTTTTTGGTCTGGAAAACCTGGAAAAGTCAGGGACTTTCAGCTTCAGAATTTCGTGGCAACCCTGTATTTACAGTGATGAAAAAATTTATAAAATTCCTTTCGGTAGTTAAAAAACACCGCATGGAAGCTCTTCAAATCATTGACTGCAGGTCATGTGATGAGTATGAAATAAAGTTAAGACTATCTGTTCTTTACTGTTTCAAGGCTTCAAGTACAGGCACGAGGTCCAGGAGTGCAACTCCTGATTCGTTAGACTCAACTCCCGGAGAAACACTTGGAAGTGCTTCACCACCGTCTCCGCCAGTAGTCAGCGGTGCAGTGAATTCTCATAGCGACAAGTATGTGAACTATCAATGACTTATTTTTTTTTCGATTTGCATTATTCTAAACGCGTCCCTGACAAATATATTTGCTAGGTATCTTTTCCGACTTGTTCCAATGCCCGGGTCTCATTTAAGGTTGTTTAGAAGCTATGAAACCTTTGAATGTTAATTGATCAATAAATAGCTTCTTAATCGTAGCGAAATTTTCACACGACTTCTTGAATACTTCATGTAAGAACATACCAAATTTTCATAATTCTATCATCATTACTTCAACCTCCTTAAGGGTTAAAATAAAAAATGATGAAAAAATTCTGAAAATTTGGTATGTTTTTGTATGAGGTATTTAAGAGGTCGTGTTAAAATTTTACGACGATTAGGAAGCTCGTTATTAAGAAATTAACGTTTTGTTAAAAACAATTTTTTAAACAAATAAAAAAAAAATTAACAATAAACTTCGTTTTCTTTCCGTTGCTTTCAGTATATTGTGGATATGTAAAAAATTGTGAGGTCCATAGAAAAACTTATCGCAAAGTTATATGTTTCCATAAGACTACATTTAATTTTATTAAATTTGTTAATCTTAATTATTCGATAACGAGCTTTCAAATCGTCGTGAAATTTTCACACGACCTCTTAAATATTTCATTGAAAAACATACCAAATTTTCAGAATTTTCTCATTAAACGTGATTTGCTTCTAAACAACCTAAAGCATTTCCACAATTTTTTGTTCACCCCTTCTCTCCGTGGGTGCGGACGACAGCGTGGCTGTAGCTGACTGAGTTTTGGCTGTAGTGCTATATCAGAAATACAGAAAAACTGCCTTCTGTGCAATGGATTAGCCGCAAGTCAATCTACGGCTAAGCGGTCGCCGATCTAAGTAGAAGTGACTTTTGGTTCGGGTTCGGTTGTATTAATCTCTCTCAAAATGAAACGATTTTTTGGCCACCTTTTTAATGAAATCGTAGTTCTTACGATTTTATTATTAGTTCGAGGCACTTTAGTGAATTGGTGAATCGATTGCATGCCTCGAACTAACGAGGGGACCTTGCCAGACATGCAATCGATTTTGGGACGTTATTTTAGAAGAGGATTCGGTCCCAAGTGCCCCCCCTGCCACCGTTCACTCGAGTGGGCCCTCGTTTTCGCGAAATCGACCAAACAAAATTTGTGTGGCGATTTTTGAACCTCCAAAATAACAAGAATTTTCGAAGTGGCGCGATAGCCTTGCGGTGAAGATCTTCGGCTAGTACGCTGCTGGTTTTGGGTTCAATTCCTGCTACCACTTTATTTTTTTTGAAATGAATATTTCTTATGCGACAAAAGGCAGACGGTGTCCGTTAAACGAATGTGTCTTGTCCGTTGAACGGGACAAGAGAATGAAGGAATACGAGAAGATAGGCCCGTGCCTTGTTGCGTGAGTGAGAAAGAGAGAGTGATAGGCCCATGCCTGCCCAAGCACGGCGTCTTAAACGGGACAAGAGAATGAAGGAATACAAGAAGATAGGCCCGTGCCTTATTGTGTGAGCGAGGGAGAGAGCGATAGGCCCAAGCCCGCCCAAGCACGGCGTCTCATATGGCGTCTTTATTACGTACCCGTGCCTTGTTGTGTGAGCGAGAGAGAACGATAGGCGGCCCATGCCTGTCCAAGCACGGCGTCTTCATTTCGTGCCCGTGCCTTATGTCCCGTTCAATATTTTATTTTCTGTCTCTTATGTTTTATAGACTCTGCGAAAACCTTTGGAGAAAAAAACCACAGCAAAAATAATAATAATGAAAATATTAACAATAAAAATAATAAGAATTAAAATAATAACAGTGCAAAAAAATAATAAAAACTATTAAAACCGTAAAAAAACAATTTCTACAAAAATAATCATAATTTCGAAAAACAAAAGAAAAATAAAAAAAACCAAGCCATTCGAACGAATGTAATTAGACTTAAAAAGCATCCGGAGGCCTTTTCAGAGGCTCTGCGAAAGTCTTCGAAAAATAACCAAAAACTAAAATAAAAATAATGACAATATCAAGAATGAAAATAATAAAAATTTAATAAAAATTATAAAAACAATTTTTAAAGAAGTAAAAAAAATAAACCATAAGAACAATTTGAAAATTACAAAAAATACAAAGAAAACACAATTTTTAACAAAATAATCCCAATTTCTAACAACAAAAAAATCAAAGCCTACGTGCAGCCAATGTAAGTAGACAATAAAAAAAGAACAATACAAAAATAATAAGGGAAATATTAACAATTGAAATAACAATAAATTAAAAAATGAACAATGAAAAGAATAGCAATTGACTAATAATAATAAAAACAGATGAAATAACAATTTAAAAAAAAATACAATCAAACCCGATTTAAAAAAAAATCATAATAATTTCGAAAAACAAAAGAGAAAAAATGCAAGCCGAGCGGAGAATGTTAGTAGACTTCCAAGGGGCCATGGCCTTGAAAGGCGTTCGGAGGCCACCAAAAATAATAATTAAAATAATAACAATTTAAAAGAATAACAATTGAAAAAATCACAACCCAAACAATTTTAACAATTTTATGGGTTTGTTAGTTTTGGTGTTGGGCTTCTCTCTCTCTCTCTCTCTCTCTCTCTCTCTCTCTCTCTCTCTCTCTCTCTCTCTCTTAATTCATCGGCAGAAATAATTTGTCGTGCCAGCGAATTGCATACAAGTATTCACTTCCGCGGCGTGTGATTGCACACACCCCGATTTTTTCAACAATACGGAGTTGAATACCGCCAAGCACTGCAGATTCCACCCGATATCCTTTTACAATGATGCGTGACTCGGAGACTGTGTATCCTAAAACGTTGTATGCTCGACGTTGTAAATGAGACCATTCATATTTCGGTGTATTGCATAGAATAATTGTTTTTCCTAATGAAACTATAGACATCGATTTTCCATGCATTAATTAAACGGCGAATTAGAAAACCCATTGCATTCTGCGTTCACAGCTTTGAATATTATAGTAAAAACTGGTTTCATCCAATTGGAAGTAATTCAAAATATTGTTTTATTTTGAGACAGTCTGATGTATGTCTACTATTTTCGAATCTTTATTCTCGGTACATGTGAACTTCATCTCACAGCGTCAATGTGCCAAGCTTCGTATCGATTTTCCATCGAACACCATCCGAAGGCAAGGAAACAATTCGTAGATTGCCCAGTGCACCCACAACAGTCCAGACTTCGGTGGCAGTTGTAGCTACACTGCCGCAGCCAATGCCAGAAATTTTCCGTCGAACAGGAAACTGGGGTCAACGGGGCAACGTTGCGAGTGATTCAGGTAATTAATGATGTACGAATTTATAAATGATCGTACAAATTTTGCTCTTTAATAGAGGAAGCTTTGTATAATGTACAATACTTTATTGTTTTCACCAAAGGTTTTCAATGCTTCAGTTCCCTTTTTACACATTTCTCTACAATACTTACATTTCTTATCCCCGTTTCAAATGTCCTGAACCTTACCTTAATGCTGTTGTGGGGTCAGAGCGAAATGATGTCACGGGGCTGAATTTTTTTATGGATATTCATAATCCCTTTACTAATTAGCATGTGAAATTTCGAAACGATCCACAGTAATCCATTTAGAAAAAAATTCCGAAGGTTGGAGTGTTTAGTGTGCTTATCACATTACGCTTATGGAAATGTTCCGAACATTTTTCAGTACATTATATATATCTGCCAAAAAAATGATGCTACCGAATTTTAAAAAATAGGTACAGGTCGATGGAATATTGGACTAACTCTTGGTGCCTTCGAAATTATAATTCACAGCACTGTTCCAAAATTATTCATGTTTATAATCGCAAATTTGCTGAATAATCGAGCACACAAAATATAAGGCTTGGAAACTTGGCGGCAGCGTAAACGGCACAAGCGCTTCCTACTTTACCGACATTTGGTAATTGGATTGCATGGAGCCATGAATTTCATGCAGACACATAAATTAAAAAGATATATTATTTATTTTTATTCCTTCCATTAACAATTATTATTTGTTCGGAGTTTGTTTTATGATGATGAATTTCGAGAAATGTGGAGAAAAAGACAGTTTGACACAAACGCAAGTTGATTTTGAGGTTAGGAACAGGATGCGTACATCTCTATTGCTTCGCGACACTGCTGCCAACCCGAGCATTCTTATATGCCACGACTTACGACGTTGCCAATTCACCTCGCTTTCATTGAGCCATAAAAAATTATCGAAAATAATTCCGCAAAGTGATGAAAACATTTCCTGTAATTATCGCTTAGTCAAAAATGCATAGTTTCATGAAGCGCTGTGAATTTTTCTCCCGAAAGCGTACATTAAATATGACGATCAAATAACGACGAACAGTTGGTAACAGTTGGTTGGTCATTTCGCCCACTTTTTCGCCTCGATGCGCTTCTTTTTCTTTTCGTTAGGTTTGGTTCTGGTAATAGCCCTGAAGCTGCCTTTCCATACGGCCATGTAAAATACTTATATGATTATCTGCAACAAACTGGGGGATAGCAAAGCAGCCGTTAAGGTAGTTCTGTCGATTTTGGCTGAATTAACTACAAGAAGGCTATGATAAATTGATTTCTTAAATAAGAAAATATATTATAAAATTTGTTTAGCTGCTTGTAAATATTCAGTTAATAAATAATACCCGGAAATAATGACGAAGACTTAACTTGACTAATTTTCTTCATTACGGAGCTAACATAACCTAATTTACGCTTAGGTCACTAGATTGCATTCGCGAGTTTTGTTGCGAAAAAATGGATCGGGCACGTGCTTCAACAGGACATTTCTCGAAGAATCATCGCCCAATCAGGATAGTGCTGTTTTTAAACAATATTATGAAGAACAGCGAGATAATATACACATAATGTTTTCTGCGTACGTGGAATGTTTCACTCGACTCAATTCAATTAGAACGCGCGCGGATGCACCGCCATGTTTTTTTTTCACTAACAACTTCTGCTAGAGAGGGAGACCCGATGTATGACAAGGATAGTCGCCGCAAACTCGCATTAATTGTTAACATTTTTAAAAACCATATGGTAAATCACCTAAAATCGTTGCGAAATATCTCTCATACATATCAACAATTATAGTGGTAAGTTATTTTTTGGTCCTTCAACTTTCCGTGTAGATTGACATTTCGATCATTTGAGCCTTATGCGCCATGATATTCAATGTTAATATATTTATTAATTACGCCGAAACTACATGGTAAAAAAATTTTAAATTTTTCAGACTTATAGCAGATTAAGATTAAATGCAAAAAATGCCCAAATCGATCGAACTATCTTAATGTGACTGTGGCGCTCTCTCATGTAGAGCTTCCTAAGCGCGGTAAAGCGGGAGCTTCGAACTGGTGAGAGTGTTTCGAGATGTAGAAAATATGAAATGATAGAATATGAAGATATTATGGTAACCAAAAGTTACAGTGTTTGAAGAGGGAATTGTCAACCGATCGTGACGAACTTGGCTGCAATGGAAAGATGACAAAGATTGACTACGGTGAACATTTTTTCAAATTCCAAGTTTTTCTTTGAAAATTTGGACTTTCCAAAAAAATCCCATTTCAGATGCTCAGTATCGAGATTCCCTTATTTTCCTCCGTTCTTCTACTTGTCTCCTACTATCCTCTCTTTCGACGTTCTTACACCTTCCTTTCTCTATCTTCTTCATGTCCTCATGTTGCTTTTATCTTTTTGCTCTGTTTTTCCCACTTTGTAATCCGTTTTCCCTGGTTTCTTTTTCGTTCTCTTATTTCTGTTGAACATGTTCTTGCTAATTTGATTTACTACCCTCTCCTTCACTCTTCACATAACTTGGTGACCTCCTATATAAAGCACTATATATAAGATCGCTCAAAGTGTCTTGAAAATTTGCAATAAATTATTTAGGAAAATAAAACCTCTGATAACTGTAAAATAGTACTAAAATAGCACCAACGACCTCGTTGAAACTTGTTTTTTAAGCACATAGAGAAAGATATGTAAATTGGGAAAAAAATATACGGAAACTATGAAATGAACTTGAGGGAAATCCATCATGAATGCATTTTGCTGCAAAAGCGTGGGACTTGTGAAATCCGGAAAACTTACCGAAGCTGTCGAGATTTCAATGATGAAAATTTTCTTTTACTGTATCGCAATACCCGAATAATATCGTTGAAGATCTTAAAACCGTAAACATTTGATATCTAACGTATTTAGAATTACTGATGTTGTAGCTTTAATACTGATATATTGACGGAAAAATTGTGAAGTCCTCAAAAAATTACGAGGTTTCATTCAAATGATCAAAAAAACTAATCACGAATGTAGATTCTAGTGCCAATTCCGGCTGAATTATCAAATTGTGATATTTCAACGAGCAAAACTCTTGAGATTTTAGAAGGTATAAAGCTGACGGGGTATCAACGATTTGGTTCGATTCATCTCTCAAGGCCAGTGATTCAAAGGCGAGGCGGCAGTGACCCAAGCGAAGTTGCCAACACTACAAACTTGGATGCCGAGCCTTCCACGGAACTTTCCGTCCAAAAAGATTTGACACTACGGTAATTTAAGGCAGTTTTTTTTACAAATACAGGGGTGGGATCCTATCATCCTCACCAAGTTGGTTATTCGCTTTCCGTTGAATATACACTCCCGCTCAAAAGTTTGGAAGCACCAGACAATATTTCTTGCCGCACTAGAAGTTGTATAACTCCGTAAAAAAAGATAATCGAATTTTTAAAAAAGGGTTTTGACGGGAAGAAATTCAGTAAAAAAAAATATCATAGGAAAATACTCAAATAATTCCAGGTGATTTCGCATGTACGTACGCTACAGTTTTCGCACTTGACACTTTCTCCTAAACTCTATAGTTTTTGAGTTACGTTGCATCTTTCAAAATTTGTACTTTTTAGCCAAAAGTGAAATAACTTGTGAGAAAAAATCGTACGAACATTAAAAAAAACAAAAATGGAGCGTCCGCTAACCTTTTCAAATGTACCGTGGATAAAAAAGACAAAAAAAAAATGTCCTCAAGTTATGCGCCCAATTCGCGATCGTCGGAAAAAGGCCAAAAACAGTCACGTACAAAAATGCGTACTGGATTTTAAAAAAATCATAAAAAATATTTTAACAAAAGCAAAATGAAGCTGAATTTCTTCCCGTCAAAACCGATTTTTTTAAATTCGATTATCTTTTTTTTTTGACGGAGTTATGCAACTTCTAGTGCGGTAAGAAATATTAAATGGTGTTTCCGAGCTTTTGAGCGGGAGTGTATATATGAGGCATTCCAGCTATAACCGAGCGGCCATTACCTCGACATTTTTTTTCGTGACGCCGATTTTTTTTCAGTTACTTTTCGACAAAAAAAAATCATACGTATTTCTCAAAAAAAAAAAATTATTTTTCATCCTCTTCCGTTTTAACACCTTCAAAGTACAAGTTTGTTTTTTTCGACAAGAGTGTATCCTCCAATTTTGTTCAAATAAATTTACAAAAAAGTACACTTAAAACCGCATCTCTTGATCGCTATCCCATCATGGAGAAATCATTTTTCGATTTTTTTGACGTGTATGAAACTTTGAAAAATGTGTTTTCAATGTATACAAAAATGTGTACAATATTTATGTACACATAAATATTGTAACTGTGTTAATAAATAATAGCAGCAACAACGTTACCTGTGTACTTACTCCTTTTTTACCAATAAAAACACATTTTCAACTTTTCATACACATCGGAAAAATCGAAAAATGATTTCTCCATGATGAGATAGCGATCAAAAGATGCAGTTTTAAATGTACTTTTTTTTAAATTTATTTGAAAAAAATCGGAGGATACACTTTTGTCAGAAAAAAAATTGTACTTTGAAAGGTGTTAGAACGGAAGAGGATGAAAAATATTTTTTTTTGAGAGATACGCATGTTTTTTTTTTCGAAAAGTAACTGAAAAAAAATCGGCGTCACGAAAAAAATATGTCGAGGTAAAGGCCGCTCGATTATAGCTGGAATGCCTCATATATATTTTTTTCAAATAACTGTCAGAAAGCCCCTGTATCAAAAATAACGACGATTTTTCAATATGAATTTTTGTTGTTATTGACATTCAATATCTTGAAATTCATGGACAGGGAATATCATACCTTTGGGACCTCCCTTGATCGAAATTATCTATATTTCCTGAAACTAATATTAGGGATACAAACAAACATATTGTATGATATTTAATTTTGTATTTCTCAGGATTCTTTATTACAATCAATTTTTCATCTTCGATATTTTTTCAGTAATATCAATGTTATATTAACATTATTCAGTATACAGTCTCGGGCCATGAAGTGCCAAAAAGTTTCATGAAGCACCATGAAGGGATGCCACTCACTGATACCATAATTTATTATTCGTTAAAACCTTAATTCATTGTCTACACATTGATTTCTGTTTCTTTTTTTCCCTGAACAATAGACGCAGCCCCGGAAGTCACGCAACGGTTACAAGAAGTCACAGTAGCTTGCACGGTATGTCAAGACCAAAGCAAGAGGTGTTGATCACGCATCCGTTAAATAGAACATCATCCCATGGTCATCTGAGCTTTGAAGAGATGTGTCGGGCAAACGAGACGAAACCCGAAACGTGGAACGATGATGTGCTTACAAAAGACGATAGTTACACCTGCGAAGGCGTCGAAATGTTGTCCCAACGAGATGTTTTGAGGCTGCAGCCTCTTCTTTGGTTAGAGCTTAGTGCTGTATTTGACAAATACAATCTGCCGTTGGTCAAACGAAAACCAAATAAACGCAGAAGAAAAGGTAGGAGACAAAAAAATAAATAAAATAAACATATCGGACATTGTCATTCTTGTTATTTGTTGCCGTTTACAATCGACCTTTGAGTATGACAGCATAAGTATATCTATAAATTTTGTTCTAGCTGAAAATTTGTTCGGTGTATCACTGTCGACGTTACTGTTACGGGATAGCCAATTGACCAGCGACGAGAATAATATACCGCTTATATTTCAAAAACTTCTTCACGAGTTAACGAAACGCGGCGTGAGGGAAGAAGGTATCCTGAGAATCGGTGGTCACAAGCAAAAAGTCGAAGCTCTGTGCGCAGAGCTTGAAATGGACTTTTATTCCAAACCGCGAGAAATGGACAAGCTCTTCGAACGCATACCATGTCACGATTTGACTGCGGTTTTGAAAAAATTACTTCGCGATCTACCTCAACCGCTTCTCACTGTCGAGCTTGTCGATGCTTTCTATCAGATCCACGGTGAGTCAAAACAAATCACTATTAGTAATCAAATTAAGTAACATTTTAACGGGTTATTCGCAGTCAGGAGGTGGGAAAGAGCGATTTTTCAAGAATTTTTTCTCGAAATTTTTTAAAATTCATTAACCGAAAATTCTCAGAAAACCTAGAGTCAAAATTTGAAAGGCCCAAGATAGCTGAAACTGATTTCTGAAACATGAAACTGATCAATAATTCAAAATCTATTGGTCAAAAATAATTCAAACTCCACAGAAATATAGATTTTTTGTCGTGAAAATTTAAAATGATTTTTTCAGATTAAAAAAATGCGGTTTTTTCAGTTATTCTTGTTTTTCGAAAAAAAAAAATGTAGTTTTACGATTGTGGCGTCATAAATGCACCAAATGAGGTTAATTTGTGCTCATTTTGAAGGGTTTTGAATAAAGTTTCGATTTTTTGAAGTGAAATTCTCGAATTCCAAAATCTGGCGGTGTTATACAGAAAAGCAAAAAAGTTATTTTTCGAGTCGTTGAATACGCAATTTTCAAAAAATCATAACTCGTACAAATAATTTTATTTTGGGCTAGCGATTTAACAGCAATGTTTTCTCATGATGGAGAACACAGGAAAATATCGAGAGTACGATCGGAGACATCGATTTTGTTGACCTGCTGGTTTGACGTGGAATCACTCATAATCTAGTGTTTAATCGAAGTAATATGCGAAGTTTTCATTTTTTACAAAATAGCGCTTTCCCAAAAAAAAATCGATTTTTGATGATAATTTTTGCCTTAAATTTTTTATAAAATGAAAATAATTATCGGTAAAAAAACCTTCGATTAAATACTGAAAACTATTTTCATAACGCTTGTACAAAAGTTTGAGACTGATCGGTTATACCGTTTCTGAGAAATTTCGCTCACCAATTTTGAAAATGCAGTTTTCAGAAAAACGCGTTCAAAGTTTTGAAAGTTTTATGGCTCTTTTTAATATCTCGGTTTGCTAGCTCTGTTTTCAATTACGATTGTAGGTTACTGCTTATAAATTTATAAAGGAATACTATTGTTTTTATTTTTCAGGTATTAGGAATGCTAATGACGTCACGTATTCCTTGAACTTACTTGTGTTGCTGCTGCCGGTCGAGCATCGTAGTACTCTGCATGCTTTGCTGAATTTTCTTAAGATCGTTATAAAAAATCAGAGCACAAACAAAATGTCGATCCATAATGTAGCGATGATTGTTGCTCCTTCGTTCTTTCCACCTCGTTACATTTATCCGCGTGATCGTGCGGATCTTACCGCGCAGATTAATATGGCCGCAATTTGCTGTCAAGTGACAGAAGCTTTGCTCAATAATGTAGAAAAACTTTGGGACGTTCCAGGAAATTTAATTGCTCAGTTGCAAAGGCAATTGGAGGAGGAGCGATATCGCAAGTACAAAAAGAAGTATTATTGAGTTTAAATTGTGATTCAATCACAAGACGAAATATGGAATTAAAAATTCCTGATACCTTCTGGTGCCTTTTGACTTCTGCATTTAATGAGCAGCACAATTGACGGTACTCGTGTTGTATCTGAATTTGTCAATGAAGAATTAACTTGTAGCACTTGGAGAATTCAAAGATTGACGATTATCAAACTTTCCAATTCAATTTCACCCCACCATTTCTCATCACTCAATTACAATTGAATTAACTACAAATTTTGCTTTGAGATGAAACACAAACCGTTATCCTAACAGTTTTTCGATTCAATGCGCCACTGGAATTGATTGAAAAGTAAATCGAAATTACGTGATATTTTCCTATTTGTTGCCACGCTTGATTTTTCATTTTTTCAAAAACATTCGCTTGCAATAGTATTTTCATAATCGCAATTTTCTAGATGCTATTGGATTGGCTCATTATTAATAACAAATTATTGAATCAAGACTCATTAATACAAAGTTGTAGATATCTCACGAAAAATTATTCTTTGCTTTTTATTTTTGTTACTATCTCTTTGACGTATAAGTACGGGGCGTCATGAATAATTTATTCGACCGTCGCCGCAATTATTTTAAGATTTTTTATTTTCAATGTTTTCTGTTTATCACAAACGTTTGGATATAAGAGCGGGAAACTCTGAGGGGCATTTTATCTGATATTTTCAGAGTCAACTGATATATTCAGAATCAAGCTATTACGTTACGTAACCCAATTATTTATTAATTTCGAAATATTCGGACTCTATCGACGAGAACACCATAGATGAACGACAACTACAAATCAGAATAGCGTGTCTTTCGGAACTTTATCCCATAAATATTGTAGCACTTACTGCCGGGAGACTACTTACGGACTAATTTTTGACAAAAAAAAACAATTATAGGCAACGAAAAATTTCCTCATAGGCATTTTTTTTTTTTTTTTGAATGTATAATTTTCACAATCCTACAATGCCATATTATTCACTAAGAACTTGTATATACCGTTTCATTGTTTGTTACATTACGAATGTTAATAAAGTGCCAAAGACGATATCGCGTAGCTTAAGGTATTCTATCCAACCAATTATTCTATGCAGCATGCAATCAAGTGTTGTCGCACTTGGTACCCTCGTTTCCATTGGCGAGCGATGCAGTCTCATCAGATGCATTTTCCACAGGTCCATCTGAAATAATCATTGGTCGAAAAATGATTAATAGTTGAAATAATACTCTATTACTATTAAATAGGGCCGGATGTAGGGTAGGGCAAGCGGGGCTACAGCCCCGGGGCCTCCACAAGAGAGGGCCCCTACAATATAAATGTCTGGTTAAAATTTTCCAGCGAATATCGAATAATATGCAAAATTATATTGAAAAAAAAGTTCAAGTTCAGACAACGGAAGAGCAGTTCTCATACTTTCAGGAGTCACTTTTCGTTTTAAACATTCTAAAGCGGGTTTTCTTTTTTTTTTTTTAGTCTTTCAAAAATTATAATTTTTTGTAAGCGTGAGTTTTCTCCTTTTTTTAAGTATGTCTTTTGAATTTTTCATTAAAGTTTTGTAATATTTTAAATTATTAAAAACAAGAAACAATTGAATTTCAACATTTTTTTGAACAATCATTTTTTAAATTAAATGAAGGATTTTTTGTCGTTGTATTTTTTGAACGACACAAGCGATATAATACAAGCAATACAATGAAATTCGAAAGTCATGAGCAAAAGAAAATAATATTTCAAATCCA
Source organism: Alloplasta piceator (assembly GCA_946863875.1). Classification (NCBI taxonomy): domain Eukaryota; kingdom Metazoa; phylum Arthropoda; class Insecta; order Hymenoptera; family Ichneumonidae; genus Alloplasta; species Alloplasta piceator. Next base: position 29,027,757 of record OX333080.1, read on the forward strand.
GAACACGATTGCAATAAATTACACAGGCCCACAAAAAAAAGTTATGTGTGCTGGGTGTCCCACTAGATTTTTCCTACGTATTTTGTCCCGCTGAACACGAATCTGAAGTTAGAATTAGGGGTCGCACATGAAATGCTCGAGAAAATCCATAAAAACCGATGGAAATCATGATCTAGTGCACACAAAAAAAGTAGTGCACAAAAAAAAGATGGTGGCCCACTTAAGGTTGTTTAGAAGCAGATCGGGCTTAATGAGAGAATTTTAAAATTTTTACAGTAGATAGTCGAATATTTGAGCTATGTCTATGTTAAATTTTAAGTTAGTTTGGAGCTTATTTACCGAAAAAAATCGCAAAGTTGGGTACTTTTTAGCACCGATTACATAGTCTCTAATGGACTGAGCCATGCCTGATCGCAATAAACTCGATGTAGAATTGATCGTCCCATTGCACTTTTGTTGAAAAATTTAACACAGCCCAAGAAAAAAAAGTTCATATCTGAATATATCTGAATGTACCGGAATCATATCTCTAGAATCAAATATTATCAGACAAGAAAATTGGCCGCATATGATCATGCCGTGTCATGACAGATCATGTATACTTATATCTGACCATGTATGATCATATTAGGGCCATTTTTATAATTTTGAGAGCAGACGAGCAGAATTATTTATTTTTTCCATATATTTATCAGTTGTTACGATGAAAATCAGTTCCATATTCACAATTGATAGTTTCTAAGCGTCAAGTAACGAAACAAAAAAATTTAAGAAAAAACAAAATTTTGCCCCAGTGGGGTTCGAACCCACGACCCTTATTTTTATGCATATCCTCAAATTCAACATGAATTAAATTTTGAAAAAATAGATCATTTGAAAGTTCATGGACTTTTCCGACTGATTTAGTTTTCTTGCATATTCGCGGACCCTAGAATATGTACGAGACCAGACTGGGATTTGAAACCTACCTACCTATCGAGCCTCACTAACGACCTAAGAATGGGACGCTAACCACTACACCGCCGACTACTTTTGATATACTAATGTGAATATCATATTTATAGAACACAGGCCGAGAAATAAAATACGTACCAAAATAGTATTAAGAATTTATTTTCATTACCCAAAGGTCATTTTTTGGTTCAACTTGTCTTTTAACTTAATTTTAAAAAATCAAATAATATTGAATCAGATGAATAATAATAACAATAATAATAATAATAATAATAATAATAATAAATATTATCAATATATTTGTTATAATAATATTAATAATATTAAATAATAATAGTACATATTATTATTAATAATATTTATCCTTATTATTGTTAAATAATAATGAAAATTATTACTTAATTTATATTGTTATTATTACCATTTATGTATTTGTATTATTTATAACATTTTTAATTTATGTATATCTATATTAGGCCGTCTGTTATTTACCAAGTTGATTCTATTTTTCAAGGCGCCCCCCAAATTTTTAGTTTACGACCTAACAAAAAATATCAGAACAAAAAAACCCTTAATATTTACATTAAACCTTGCCCCAAAGACGATATATTTCCCGTTTAAATAACATGCGATTTTTCCACGTTTTACATTTAATTTTTTTTTCCGAAACAAGTAACTATATAGCTATGAGAGATGCATATTTGTTTGTTACCAGCGTACAGCATTGCTTTGTACTATCCCCCACCTTTTCTAGTAAGGCCGGGGCTGCAGCCTGCACCCTACGCCTTTTTCCATTCTGTATCGCAATTCTGCCGAGAGTGAAGGGAAAACTGCAGAAAAACCCTCACTGATACAGACGATAAACTACCTAAAAGACCGTCGGTAGCAATGCGAGCACGCTCTAGCACGACTATCGTCGGTCGGTTAGGTAGTTACCTCCTCCATTGCAATCCAGTGAGCCAGTCGCTTGCACAGTTAGGTGAACCACCATCCGAGCGATAAGAACCGCGTCGGCAGGCCTCACCGAAACCGTACAATTAACCGCCCCCTCATCGCAATGAGGTCTTTGGGATTTCATTATTTGAGGTGGGGTCCCAGCCCACCGGGATTGCAGCTGACAAACAATACTTGAAAAATTGGAATATTTTTCAGCGGTGTCGCCGGGGTTCGAACCTGGGTCCCGCGGATTACGAGGCCTGCGCTCTAGCCACTTGGCCACTGCTCTCCCATGAAAGATACATATTTTGTAGGAAATTGAACGCTCTACAAAAAAGGTGTCTAATGATTTTTTGATAAACTCACTCCTTCAAAAGTTATTCAAGGTTAAAGTTGAACTTTTAGGAAATTTTTTAGATTTTTTGCTTTGACGGCCAAATTAATATTATTGACATAAAAACTTATTGTTAATTTTGAAAAATATCTGATTCTGATACTATAATAAAAATTATTAAGGAATAATTTCGAAGAATGGAAAATAATGTGGCTAACAAGTACATTTTAGTACATTCCATAGGAATTTTGAATAGATCAGTGAGGGGTAAGAAATTGAAATGTTTTCGAAATTATGAGGGGTCGTTCAGAATGATATAAATGAGTAAAAACGTTATTATTTGCAAGAATTCTCTACAAACAAGCTCCCTTGTCAATTTACGATAATATTATTGATTCAAACGTAATTACACCATTTATTTTATTAAACTTTTTTTTGGTTACATTTGGATGTTTTTCTTTAATGCTCGCTTACAATTTGAATCACGTATTGTTTTTGATCTTTGTGTATAGCTAGAATATTAATATATTCTTCGGTCAATCTCACAGCCTATTCTGCAGTTTCATTGACTACTCTCAGAAGCTTGACAATTTCTAAGCCTCTTAAATATTCTGGAATGTCCAACGACTTACTACTATTGACCTGAAGAAAGTTTGTATCGATATTGAATCTTTCAACAAATTTATAGGAATTAGAATTTATAACATAATCAATGTTTTTATTAAGAAACCATTTAAAATCATGTAAATTAAAAATAGAGCGTTTAGGAATGTCGAACTGATCATCATCACTCAATTTTAAAGCCTTAACCATATTTTGCTTTACACCAAAAGATATATTTTGATCGAAAACGATAAAGCTGCTGCTTCCGGGCTCAAACACCATAAATAGTTTCTAAATTTGTTTAAAACTCCATCTAGCTTCAATCTAATACCATACGAGTATGTTCTATGCTGTTGTACTGAAGGGAAGTTTGTGATTATATTAAATTTCATAAAAGCGTATCAAATTTTCTGAAATTCTATGGAAGTTAATTAATTGTGTGACATAAATTGATAAAATCCCAAAAATTATTAAAACTGGAACGAAATACATGTAATGTTATACATAATTTTTCTTTTTAAAATTTTTTTCAATAATTTTTTATTATAATACAGTAAGAATCTGATATTTTTCAAAATAAACAATTAATTATTATCCAAATAAAAATAGGTTTGCGAGATAATCTGAAAAATTTCCTATAAGTTCAACTTTAACCTTGAATAACTTTTGAAAGAGAGAGTTTATCGAAAAACCATAAAAGACCTCTTTTGTACAGCGTTCAATTTCTTACAAAAATATGCATCTCTCATTGCTATATATTTACTTATTTCGGATAAAAAAACAAATGTAAAGCGTGGAAAAATTCCATGTTATTTAAACGGGAAATATATCGTCTTTGGGGCAAGGTTTAATGTGAATATTGAGGGCTTTTTCTGGTCTGATATTTTTTTTCAGGTCATGAACTAAAAATTTGGGGGGCGCCTTGAAAAATACAGCCAATTTGGTAAATAACGGACAGCCTAATCTATATGTATGTGTAAGTATATTATATTGAATATTATGTACTAAATGCTATTTTGATTACCTTATTCTTTGAATGCACTATAAACTGGGTCTCGTACTGGCTAACCTATCAAGTCCTTATTTAAATATATAATGGAAAACTTATTGAAACCTGATTGAGCTCTGTTTTGATTTACCTATAGAGTCTTTGTTTGAATATATAACGGAAAACCTATTTAAACCAGACCGGGCCCTGCCTTGACTTATCTATAAAAGTCCTTCCCGAAACAATGGTCATATCTGAGCAGATATGCTTATGTAGGTGTTTATCTGCAACATAAATGAATCTGATCTGAACATGCATGGTCAAAGATGAACATACATGTATTTTTATGCGCTTAGGGGGAGCTCTATATCTGGTAAAATATGATCGCGCATAAGTAAATATGCGCAGATATGAATTTATAGCTGAACATGTCTGCCCATGTGTGGTCATATCTAACCAGATATAGTACAATTCGCGACTACATATATACATCACACATGATCAGATTTCAATATGTACACCCATGCATGAACATATCCAACCAGGTATGGATGAATACGCAACCAAACCCAACTCGTACATGATCAGGTCTGAAAATATTTGCCCATGTACGACTGTATTTGCCCAGATATGGAACTATACTCCAACTACTATTCATCCAAGCTCTATATGATCACCGTTGAACATACTTGCCCACGTGTGATGAGATCTAATCGAATACAAATCAATGCATATGCAATAGCTAAGGGCAGAAGCATTTCCCAATCTTCTTCGACGCCAATAATAGTTATAAGATGGCCCGATGATTTGAATTGTTCAATTGCGTCTGCGTAATATGATGTATGATCTGAGTCAGTAATGGCAACTGAAAACAAAATCAGGAAACTAGATCAACTTTCGTTTGCGTTTTGAATTAGTAGCTCAGCGAGGGCTGGACCTCTTTAGCGGGGCCTCAATTTCATAGATTATTCATGCCACAAGAGACAAAAAATCGAAAGCAGAAGACGAACTATTGAAGAGTGGGGAAAATTTATCGATGCTGTCGGAGTTCAAGCGAGTGACAGGTCAGGATTTGCTGACCTCTCGCGTGAACTCTCGCTGGAACAAGTGAGCATAACTGATTGGTTACTGTTTGGTAACTGTTCTAGACGCCACCTTAGCCGAGCCCATTACCGTGATGAACAACTTATCCAATCCGTTGTTTGCTCTTCTTTCTTCAGATTTCTTCAGCAACGCTTTAACCCATGTTACTGGACACACCTAAATATTGAGGTGTTTCGAAATTTCCCAGCCTGATTGTCTAAAGTTTGCCCTGTCAGTCTTGGAGCCAAAGGCTGGCCATAGGATAATCTCCTCTCCTAGGTCCACCAGAGAGTGCTTTGAAATTTTCAGGAGCATCGGGTCATGAATACGTCGACCCGAAGCTATTAGAAACAGTGAATTAGTATTTCTTGACACCGCAAAGAACGATAGATCTGCTATCTTTGTCATCACTCAGTAAAACGGGATTTGAGCGTCTCACATTCGGGCCTTGATCTCATTCGAGTTCGCGATGGACATTACCTTCAGGACTTGCCTTACCATGAAGTCTAATGCTAGATTCAGTGGGGTCTTTTCAGCGCAGAACGTTGCGATTGCCGATTTATGGACGAAAATCATGCTATAGGCTTAATTTTCCTTGGTAAAATGATTCGCTAGGAATCTTACTAATTCATGACCATCAGGGAAGGCAGGATTCACTCCTGTGTCCCCACACCAATCTAGCCATCTGCGAATCTGCGTTTCATACATCTCTAGAGTCAACTGCTGCCAGCTACTTTTTACCAGATTTATTTCCAGTGGAGACTAATCATTTATGAGTCACGCTTATAGAGTAAATCTGTCTATCTGCGGCGGCGTGTGGCCGATTGATAGGTCGACCAGAACACTCTCGAGGTCTTCGATTGTCGTTGGAGGTTCTAAGCTGCTCTGCAGGTGTCAACAATGTAGGCGTCTCCTAAATGTGACGGAGCTTGCAAAATCGAGATGACCTAAGAAACGTTACGTCTGCTCAAGAGTGCAACTCATCTTTGATCTGATCTCTTGTGCCAAAGTCCTGATCTTCTGGTTCTGTTTTTTCGGTAAGCATAGTCTCTCTTGCTTTGTTTTCTAGACAATACTAAGACTGTGTTCCCACATGAACATGGATATTATTCTGTAGATGGCGGATCAGATTTCTTTAGGTTTCTTAGTTCCCTTGTTTCCACTGCACATGCGCACTGCAGTCCAGGAGAGTGGGAGTCCAGGCACGTTTGATTCGTCAGTATGAACTATGAACAGTTACGCGATTACTTAAATGTAATATTTCTCCTAAATATTCATAATTTTCTTAAAATTCACTGGAGTAATTCGAAATAAAAATTTCTTCCAACCATTTCAATAAATAAAAAATGCTTAAAAGAATGTTGGTTTTACGATTACCCAGGATAAGTTCGATTGGGCGCCGAGAACGTCGAAAATGTTTAAAGCGTTTGTTACGATCACATACGTTTGACTTGAGTTAACTTGGTCGTAAAAGCACTCATCTCGACACTCATAAGTGTTCACAACGCCAGGCTGTACGGAAAGTAACACTTTCAATATTATCGGCGCCTAGTCGGGCCGCGTTGCCAATTGCATTGAAAATAGAGTGGATCATATCGTTACAGAGAGATTCAAAATTGCGCGCGCCAATTGTTGGAATGGGTTTTCTCATAACGCGTGATGATTTTGAGTAGGGTTTTATTTCGAAGATTTCATTCCCTTCATAACTATAGACCTACAAAATATTTTTCAACACTTATAGACTACTATATATTAACTTTGGTACTTTGCAGACTTCGAAACTGTAGCTCTTATTAAAATAATATTAACATGTTATCGAATCTATTACAACGCAATGGTTTTACTGTAGTTATAACTTTGAAAAACAGTTCTACAATAACTGACTATAGCGAAAAATTCTGACGCTCAAATAAAAAAAACCATTTATCACATTCAAACCAGGCGTAAAAAAACGAAAGTTATCGCAGTTTGCTTATAAACTTTTTTTGTATTATGAGGAAATCAGTCCCCAACTCTGAACCTCTCTCGATTGTTATTATTTTTTTTGGTCGTAAATGGAATCATTGTGGCGTTCGAGAACTTCCAAGTTTACTCCGAAATGAAAACAAAATTTTTTCCCTATCAATGATTTTGTACGAAGTAAACCCTCCAACGTCTGCGTATCTAAACGATTTCTCGATTTATTTTTGTTGAGATTATTTTGTGAGAAAATGCGTTCAGCATTTGCACTTGAATGCGGCAAAGAAAGACGATTCAAGGGAAACTTCAGCGGCAGGGGAAATTTACTTGTGCCATCGCTACATTTTAAATTTCGAATCTTCGACCAGAATCCACACGCCGAACTTGACTCGATTTCGGTCAATATATCGGACATGTTCCGAAGCTCTCTCCGCATCCAAGTCATTTAAGTTGCTCTCTTCAAATCTCCCATGGGGAAAAAAAAGATCGTGTGCAACGCGGGCCAGAGATTCGTCTTTTGTCTCGCGTGGTTGCGGCCCTCGCTTCGCTCGTTGCAGCAAACTTCACGCTCGACAAAAAGACTTATCTCTGGCCCTAGATGCACAAAATACTATAAATTCTATCGAAATCGGAGGTGGACACCGGCAGAACTGTTAGTGCAGTTTTAGAAAGGAATTTTTCGTCTCGGAAACTTGTAATATCGAAAACTGCGGTTATTAGATTCAGGAGATGATTTTTTGTCCTGTAAAATCGTTCATGAAACTGCATCAAATGTTAACGATCCTGCTTCGAAAGGTTAATGTTAACGAACAAGCACTACGCAATAGTTTAATCCCATGTAACAATCAAATAAAGAATTGCCATTTCGCCTAATACTACTAAAAAGCTAATCATTAGAAATCGTGTGATAGTTTCATTCCATATATCGCTTGGATGACAAATTAATTTATGTTTTCTATATTTCTTGCATTTCCTGCATCGATCGCATAACGGCGAAGTAGGTCATGGAAGTCTTGAGAGCCTTGAAAACAAAAAATATCATATTCTCATTTAAACGAATGAATAAGCTATCGTTGTGTCATGCAATGAGACAACGAAATCATACGACACTTACCAACACGAAGTTCGCCAGTGACATTGTTATAATCTTACCCGCTGTTATCTGACAAGGTACATGAGCTCTCATTGTTACGAGATTCAGAAGTTTTTGAGTTGCCAACGATGTTCTGTACCATTCAGCCTGGTATCTAAAAATCACTTGTCAAGTGTCATTTCATCGCGTGGCAGATGTTTACAACGGATGCCTTGTTTACGTACAAGTATTCAGAAATTCGTTGACTGTGATCCATCAGCTTCTGCGAGAACAGACTTAAAATGAATTGGTGAGTGATCATATCCATCGGAAATGCCACATAGCGAAATGCACCTTTCGGATTCTTCTCCATCAAAAATATCGCCTGTACAGAAAATAGAAAAAAAATATTTTAATACTTTGGATTATTTGCAATCGAGGCAGACGGGTACATCGTTCAAAACTAATACTGTAAATTTCATCCTTGAGAACAACTAGGCCTCGAAATTTCACCTGATATCCAGTGGCACTGATTACCACAACGCTTATTCCAAGCAAAGGTAAAAATGCCCAGGTGTAGGTTGATTCGAGTATTCCGCAGAATCTGCGCCAATCATAATATATTTATTGATGGAAAGCGGTACAAAATTATTCGATGAAACTTACTCAATTACATCGTTATGCTTTTTTATGCAAACGATTAAATGTCAAAATGCTGATTCCAACTTAGGTTGCGAATTTAGGTCCACAAATTCTTCAGTTATATCATTGGCCATGCGTTGCAGTTGATGACTAGAATCGTCTGAGTTAGCTATTTACTCCAATGGCAAAGTTGCCAAAGTGCGTCGATAACACGTATTCCCCTACTCACCCAACCACTGAAAACATTCCGCAAGCGTGTTGCACTAGTACAACAAATGTCGCATCCATAGTAACTGCGATGAGAATACCATACGCATAGAAAGAGCACATGTAAGTGAGCATATAGTGGTAATAAACATCAATGTCTAGACCGAAATAGTCGGCCGAAATAGGCAAACGTTTCGATGCGGTTTCGTTGCCGATTTCCATGTCTCCTTCAAATCCGGGTAAGTAAGGTTGACTCATGTATAGAATCGTTAGAAAATATGCTCCAACTAAGACAAACAATTGCACGATCACTGTATTTTCGATCGATTATATCAACATTGAAAGAGTCGTCTTTATTAAACCTAACTTTATTTGCGTATTAATCATTTGAAGTGGGGCGACAGTTTTTTCTTGATTTTACCGAGAGTGTGACTGAATTTGAAAATTCACAAAAGGGCCCCAGATAGACAAACGTGCAGCAAACATCGCACGCAACGGCACGGTAGCGGTGCGATGGCGCCACGCAGCGGCACGCCGTGTCGTTACGGATGCTGACATCTATTTCCGTAGGTAACTGATAGCTGCCGTCACATCATGCATAAACACGCTGTATAGGCACAATAGCTGCACAGTGGCTGCACGATATTGACGCTGTAATACGTCACGATGACGGCGCGTGGACAATACGCCGTGCACTTCGCCATCGTACCTAGGGACGTTGGGGCGGCACCGTGGCGACACGGACACAACACGGCGTGCTCCTATCAGCCGTCACTGTAGCGACACGGTGGCGGCACGCTGTGCACCTGGAGTAGTTCGACTAGCCGCCGGAAGGTGTCACAGACTCTCTCTTGCTATCCTTCTCACATGCGAATAAGCGACGTGAAGAGCATATATGAAAGTTCTCGAGTAGCTACCGCGTCACATGATGACGTCAATATAAATTTTTAAAGGGCACAGTATGATGCGCTGCACAGTGGGCCGCCTCTGTGCCGCTATGGTGGCTCTACGGAGAGCGCAGCACACCGTGCACTTACTGTGCAGCCACGGAGTCGCCACGATATGCCGGAACGCCGTGCCGCCACCGTGTCGTCCCTGTGCCGTCACATTTCTATCTGGGTGTAGACGTGCACGGAGTGTAGTCCCCGTGCTGCCACGATACACATACTCGCCGTGCAGCTACTGTGCCGTTACGGTGTCATCACACATTGATGTCAAAGTGCACAACGTGTCGTCACTGTGTTGCCCGGATGATGAACGAGTGCGTCTGCGCCGTGCAGCAACTATGCGTAAACTGTGATGCGCACTACGACGGAACGGTGACGACACCAAACAGTTACAAACGGAAATAGATGTCTACATCTGTGACAACACGGAGTGGCGACACGCGACGTTACTGTGCAGCCGTAATGTAATGCAGGCTCATGTCTATCTGGGGCATTTATTTTTCGAATGAGACTAGTTGGAATGCAATCGGTCAAAAATTAGCTGAGTGCGAGGTGATCGGGTAAAGACGTTTAAGGAGGCTCGATGGTAGATTAAAAAACGGGAGAAATGAATGAAACTTTTAGAGGGTGTTATTCAAGACACAACGAACCACCCCATGAAATTTCAGGGTCTGTTATCGAGGAAATAATGACAAAAAGTTCATTCAAACATTGCTATTTTTAACATTGCTCTTATGGGAGTCCGGCCAATTTTCACCGGATATGGCATGATATCTTTTGATAAAAACGGAAGATCCTATTTAAAAACCGCGTACTGCAAGACAACATCATAAGCTTTCCAATAGTATCTGGAAAATTGTGTCTTATCGAAGTTATTTTTGAGAATTTTAATAGAGAAAGTGATTGTGTGTACGAGTTCCGGAAGGAGTATGTCTGTCGTCTGCTGCGCACGATTGTGTCTGCAAGGTTGCATCTGTTGATATCCGTGTTTTGGACTTTTCTGCTCTCGATTCCGCTACTGAAGCGAGTACGTTTTCTCGAGCCACTTGCACTTTTTTCTTACAGAATTTCCCTTTTTTTTACCTCTAATATAACGATGAATATTCTTTGGGACCATTGTAAATAGCAATGCTTTTAATTTATTAATACTTTGTGTAATGTTCCTCGACGTACATCCGACGCGGATTGAGGTTATGGTGTCAGCTGCATTGGCGATCATAATAACTTGGCGCCAGCGGCGTACCCAGCGCCTGCGCACTGATAGTACTGACTACTAATGTCTATTGACATTACATTTATAATATAATAATATTTATTACAAATTATGAATAAAATATCAATGGAAATTCCATCGAAATTCATAACTTACATTTTGATGTAGCATATAGGACATATCGCGATAGATTTATTAAATTTATTTGACGTCACAAATTTGACTAGCCATGTCACCATCGAGCCTCCTTAAATGGCGAATTCGCGTACACCCCGAAAAAAGGTATACGGTATTGCCGAATGACTTTCTCAGTGAAGCCATTCGAAAGAGCAGCTTATGGCATTCAGCATTTAAAAAAAATTAAAATTGGTCAACTCTAGTAGATGCTATATCCCTTAATCGATTAACCTGGAATTTATCAGAGAGTCGCATTTTATTATAGCTGACGACCCGGTATAGGTTGTGTTGTAAAACCACTTCTCGGGAATGCGGATACAGTGGTCAATTATTCACATTTTCGGAATGAAAGAGTTTTATGTCGAAAGTGTGAGTTGGTGCATTATTGAGGTGAAGTTTTAACAAACAAAACATCTAGTCGTGCAACCCGAATTGATTTGTGTCGCCAGCAGCGAGCGGCGCAAAGGGGCATGAAAATGCTGAAATAAAAAGAAATCCCGTCGGAAGTCGCAAGGCGATGCTCAATTGTTTTTGCCCACGCTGGCTGATGAAGCGTTTTCTTACTCGGGCAAGATGGACAACTTTGAGAATAATGAATATTGAAGAAAAACATTTTTATCTTTTGATCATTTTTTTTATGATGATTCTGCTTGCATTTCCATTTCCGTTATTCATAAAGGGATCATGGAAAAAACTTCAAGAAATCGCCTACTACCGCGTTTTTGAACGTATCGACTTTGCTTAAACGGTACTTTTATCTTTTAATCATTTTTTCAATGACCATCATCTTTGCATTTCCATTTTTGTTATTCAGTGTTATGTGTCATGACTGACCTGAATTTGTATGGGTAATTTTTGATCGTTTGGTGAATCTTGGATAATATTCATTATGAATTTATTGTATCAAGACGGGTCGTTTTTTTGTGATTCTTGGTGTCTGCAAGAGGGAGGATTTTGATATTGTAATGCTTCGTTAATGTTTTTTGTGAGACCTTTGTGTACGTGTTATTTACCTATGAATTTCATGTTTGATATTTTCCAATATTCATTTTTGATCAAAATTAACAATTTTCATTACATGGTGTTTCGAGAGCTGAGTAGCGACCGAGTAGTGAGGCGAGTGAGGAGGTATTTATATTGATGGGGTAATGTGATTGAGCATTGAAGAGTGGGGGGAGTTTGTCATGGTCGGGGAAGTTTGCCGTTAGTTGTTTTTCTTGCCGGACTAGATGTGTTAACCGGTTTTGGACCGGTTTTAAATTGATAACTGTTAGATTTGGTGATGAATTTTCAATTGATGGATGGTAATTTGAGGTTTTTCAGTTATTTATCAGAGTTTTATTAAATGATTGAATTATATATGCTGCTTAGTTTATCGATGTCGGTTCTAAAATTAATCGCTTTGGAGTGTTCTATCATTTCCAGAATTAATCGCTTTTTGAACCATTTTTCATTATTTAAAATTTCAACGTCAGCAAATTTAAAATTATGTTTTAGTTCTATTCCGTGTTTTGCTAATGTTGTGTTTACTGTGTTAGTGTGTTTTAGACTATTTTTGTGTTCGTTGATTCTCGTTTTTAGATATCTCTTTGTTTTTCCTATGTACAATGCATCACAATCATTACAATCGATTTGGTAAACTACGTTGGATTTATCCATGTTGTCTATTTTATCTTTTGTGGAACTGGTGATAGAGTGAATATTGTGTTGGCTGTTAGTGACTAGTATTATATTGAATTGTCGAAAAAGGCGGACTAGTTGATGGTGAATATTTTCAGTATGGGGTAAATTTATCAATCTGGAGGAGTCGAATGCGTTGTTATTATTTGATTGTGAATGAATTAATCTTAGCTTTTGTTTTATTATTTTTTCTGTGAAGGAAATTGGGTAACAGTTTTGTGCCATTGTGTTTTTGATTAGTTCAATGTTTTTTTGGTGGAAGGATGCGCGTGATAGTTTTATCGCTCTGTCTACCAACATCATGATAATTCTTTTTTTGGCTAAGAGGGTGGTAAGAGAAGAAGTTTATGAATCGACCTGACGAAGTCGGTTTTCTGTACCAGTCTGTAATTATTGAGTTTTTTTGCGGATTAGCAAGATGTCTAGAAATAGTAAATTGTAATTGGTAGAATTACAATTACATTGAAAATTCATTACCAAATCTAACAGTTATCAATTTAAAACTGCTCCAAAACCGGTTAACACATCTAGTCTGGCAAGAAAAACAACTCACGGCAAACTTCCCCAACCATGAAAAACTCCCCCCACTCTTCAATACTCAATCACACTACCCCATCAATATAAATACCTCCTCACTCGCCCCAATACTCAGTCGCTACTCAGCTCTTGAAGCACCATGTAATGAAAATTGTTAATTTTGATCAAAAATGAAATCCTCCCTCTCGCAGACACCAAGGATCACAAAAAAACGACCGGTCTTGATACAATAAATTCATAATGAATATGATCCAAGATTCACCAAATGATCAAAAATTACCCATACAAATTCAGGTTAGTCATGACACATAACACTTAAGCTTATAATGTAAAACATATTATACAAAATAAGACAAAAATGAATGTAATTTTAGAAGTAATAAATCTGAAGAGGATCCGAATAAGTATCGAAACGTTATACCAAAAAAAAAAAAAAATTGTCCACTGTCATTTGGACACACTGGCCGAATCGCAGCCGATTCTTCCTTTAGTCCTGGAGCTTTAGCATTTCACTTCGGAAAAATTCCAACCAAGCTGAAAATTTATGTACATGTACCTTTTAGCTTCCTAAATAACGTCTGAAAAGTGGTTAAATAAATAACCTCTGAAAAGCGAACAATTTTGTCGTTAAACAGGCGGAAGATGATGCTGACGTTTTAATAATCGAAACAGCCCTGGAATGTTCACGCATAAATAGAACAGTTGTTGCTGAGGAAGATGTAGACCTTTTGGTTATTTTGGTTGGTCGCACTCCGATTGATGAAGAGATTTTCTTTCTCAAGCCAGGCAAAGGAAAAGTCCAGCGAAAGCTCTACTCTTCTCGGAGTTTCAACAAATACGAAAACATCAGGGATAATCACCTCCTCCTACACGCTTTCACTGGATGTGACACAACATCTGCTCTTTTTCATAAAGGGAAAACTGCAGCCTTGAAACTTTTCACGAAACGTCAAGACTTACGTACTGCAGCTCAAATTTTCAACCACAATCGTGCTTCTCAAGAGTCAGTTTCTTCGGATGGAATACACATCTTCCTAGCTGTATATGGCGCTCCGGTTAACCAAAATGACTTGGACGAATATCGTTACCAGTGCTTAATGAAAGCTGTAGGCAGAAAAAAATCGGTCCAGTTGGGTGTGTTACCCCCCACCATCGATGCGGCTAAAGAGCACCTATATCGTGTCTACTACTAGGTGCAGAAGTGGTTAGGGAACGAGCTCAACCCTCAAGATTGGGGATGGGTATTAAAAAACGGTTTATTGGAGCCAATAAAAACTTCGCAACCTCTGGCCCCGGACTGTCTTCTGAACATGATTTTTTGTAATTGTTCGAAAGGCTGTCGCGCTTTGTGCGGCTGTCTCAAATTGGGACTGCAATGTTCAGCAGTTTGTGGCAACTGTCGTGGGACATCGTGCCTGAATGCTGCCCCAGTCAAGGACCATAACCCCGAAAAAACAAATGACATTGACGATCCAGAAACAACCACTATTGGTGAGTCTGAATCCTGGTGTTTCCCACCAGTCCAATGGTAAAATAAATAAAAAAATCAAGGATGGATAAGAAGAAAATGTAAGAAAATAAGTGAAAACTGACTTATATTAACGAACCTAATTTTCGTAGTTATTTATTTCTCAATATCCACGAAAAAAAATAATAGCCTCAACATTTAGGTAATCTTTCTATATATTAAAGTATGAAATAAGAAAATAATAAGCTGTACATATTATTTTATTTATAAAATATAATTATATGAATAATCTATAATCTAAATAAACAAATAATAACTTTTGTCCACTGAAATAAACAATTTTTCATACTTCAATTCCTATAAAAAAGGTTAAAATTAGAAGATAACGCACAGAAGATAACTATGTTTTGATCATGAAATGCACTAAAATATCCATAGAAAATTTTTATCGGAGTTTCAATGCCCGATTACGAAAAAACTATTGGTGTTATCAATAAACTTTATATCACCGTTTTTGTAGAGAATTTTTCATTCTTTCTTTTTTATAACTATAACTCATAGCGGTAGGATCGACAGGAACGAAGATATTGGCAAAAAACCGAAAAAAGGTAATTTTTTTCACCGTTTTTTAGCTGTCAAAAGTTATGCCCACCTTTGGACTCGTGGAACTTTTCAGAGGTAATTTGGGGAGCTAAAAGGTCACGTACCTTTTCCAACACAAATTTTCAGCTTGGTTGGAATTTTTCCGAAGTTTGGCCCATTTTTCGTCTAATGTTCCTGGACTACTTCACTCTTATCTCTATACGGCCGCATACCCAAATCAACACTCGTCTCTTGATAATATTCGACAAAAATGTGAAAAAAGTTGAGAATTTTATTGTGTAAAGAAGAGCAAGAAAAAAGGCGTTCTCTGTTAAAAAATTCGTGATTAACACCTGATAGGAAGATATTTAAATATAGCGACACAAATTTTTTTATTGTTTTTTTTTTAAAGTAATGATTAAAAACTTATAACAAAATTACTTTTCAATGTCTCTTATCGGTAATTCTTAGCAAAAAAGTTTTTGTGAAAAAATATTCAGTAGAATAGTTGCAATAAAATAAATATAAGAAAACACGGTTTTTAAAATTATGTCGTCAGTTTTTGGGTTTAAAAGTTGAAATTTTCAGGATTTTTTTTTTCAATTAGTAATTGATCTGCCATGTGGAATTTTAAAAATCGCTGGAAGCAGATTTTACATGCTTATCCGGCTATATCCTTTGTCAAATTCTTTGGAATTCGCTTCTTACCAATTTCAATTCTTGCAAAATTCAATAGCGGACAACGTTGATCACTATTTTCAATGTGTATGAAATTTCAGTACAACCTATCGCAAATAGCCAAAGTTATAGTATTTAGGCTAATTAACAAAAAAATCAAAACTTTATAAAATTTCAATAATTCGATCGTGTTTTGCTCAATTTAATACCGAATAACGTCGATAGCTATATTAGTTCTATACGAAAATTCCTGTGCAATATTTCAAAAATTGCACAAGTTAGAGCATTGACGGTATTTTTCAAAAAATAGAAAATTTCCTAAAATTTGAATCCCTCGGTAGATTTTCGCCAAATTCAGTAGCGTAATGTCTATATTAGTTCTGTACACAGTTTCAGTGCAGTATCTTGAAAATTGTGCAATATTACGTGCCGGAAGGCTGGTTTTATGAATAAAAAGAGACTTTGGTTTCATCTACAAGATCCAGAATTATTATAAAAGGTATTTGGGCGCCTCCACGTTGTCCCATACCGTCCCGACCACTGCCGAGAGGAGAAGGGGTCGTCAATAAATAAATGAATGCGTCCTGATTAATATTGATAATATATATATAACGTTTATTGTACCGTCTCACCACGGGTGGGACGATACTTAAAAGGCGGGTGGAGATCCGTCTGCATGACGAATGAGCATAAAAGAGAGACGGCGCTTATAGTCTCGCACGCCCCGTCGCTCGTGAAAATACATTACCATCTTGGTTTATGCAGCTTCGATATAAGCAAGAGTCCCCACTATGCAGCGGATATCGATCGGCGTGGCACATGGTGTGAGAGCGCCGGTGTGAGAGCTGACACGGCTCCCGACTGGTGTGAGATACGCGTGGACTCACGGGCGACATTTGCGCAACTTCGATTTATGCAAGTGTCTAGCGGTGCCAGTCCCACCGCTCTTGTTTAAATCGAGATCGTAATGTACAGCTGACTTACATTGGTCGGAGCTTCGGGTTGGCGCGCGATACAATGTTAGAAGGGTCCCGGGGGTCCCAACGCACGGCGATAAGGCCGCTTGGACCTCGCGCTGAGCGTTGGCGTTTTCCAATAGTTTTTACGCACGCGCACTATTGTCCCTATAGGTCTTCACGCGCACTA
The DNA here is from genome assembly GCA_946863875.1 of Alloplasta piceator. Taxonomy (NCBI): domain Eukaryota; kingdom Metazoa; phylum Arthropoda; class Insecta; order Hymenoptera; family Ichneumonidae; genus Alloplasta; species Alloplasta piceator. Next base: position 29,044,963 of record OX333080.1, read on the forward strand.
GAGTCTTTAATGAGACTTTTACGCGCACCAGTGCCCTGGGGGCGCGAAGGGTTGACTCGCACTTGCTGCGACGTCCGTAAGTCGCGGTCACTCGCGGCGCACGGATATGTTTATATCTGTGTGTGTTCGTTCGCTATTTTCGTTGCACTGTTTGTTTTGATGACGGTTTAAATTTGCTGAATAGTTTGTTCGTTGAATACTTGAATTTGTTGAATAGTTTGCTATACTGAGTTGAATAATTATATTTGTAGGATGATAAAATTAGTTGAATTATTGACTTTCTCGGGTGTTTACATTTCGTGGATCGTTATATATCTTGAGTAATTATATATTTCACGTAATTATATTCATTGAGTGATTAATTTAGTTGAATAATTATATTGTTGATAGATTAGCATCCCGAGACTTATGGGTCTACGCGAGCACCCCCGTGACGCACCAAGTTTAACTCGAGCGAGCCTAGCAAACCTGCACGGTTGCGCGGGGTATTATGCCGCTGCGACTAGCTGAAGGCTCGAGTACATTTCTCAATTTCACCTGACGGTGGTTAGTGGGGTACTGGCTCGACTCGGTAACGGTCCTTAGAACGTTGCCGAGCTGAGCAAGTATTTTTGCAATTTTGCTTTTCCCGATGCGGCGCGGGCATGCCCTTGAGGGTCATACGCGAGCTTGCTCAAAGTGACAAAAGGTGCTGACCATCGTTAGTGCGGTGGCGAGGTGCGATCACCTCGCATGAGGTTATCACCTCGCATGAGGTTATCGCACATACGAAAAACATAAGCTTCGGGAATCCGCTGACGCGAACGTTCTAACGTGGGACCGTGAGTCCACGTCCATTCTCGCCAAATGAAAATTTGGCGAAAAAGGGACGTGACACCCACCCCCTCTACGAATGCGATGGTAGCCCTGTCATCGGTTCAATCAAATAAAACAATAGTGCGAATAGCAATAATAATGATACCAATAATAAATGAAAGATAAAAATGTGTAGAATTAATTAATTCGTTATTTACTTAATGAAAATCCCTTTCAATAAATGAAAACCTCCTAAAAAACATGGTAATATAAGCTCATGATACCTGGTGAGCAACAACAAACAAATAAAATTTTAAAAAATTAAAAAAAAATTTAAAATTTTTTAAAAAATTTGAAAAATTTAAAAAAACTAACTCAAAAAAAGAAATTGGAAGTAAGGTAAAAGTAGAAAGAATAATAATAAAAAAAGGAATACGGTAACATAAAATAAATTCGGGTCTCGTTTTTTTCCTGTTCACGCATGGTTCTATTATATATATCACCGCTCTACTGTGATCTTCTCAGGGTGGTGGCCTGGGCTGCTGGGAGATTTACGAACGTAAGGTAGGGGTTCGCTACCTCCGGGGTGGTTCGTCGATTTCCCTCGCTGTCGAGCGTTGATCCATCGAGCGAAAGGCAAAGATCCTCTCCAGGGAGACGGTAGGCTGGCCCCGGGCCCGTCAAGACGGCGGCAGGCGCGTTATTTGTGACTGTAGGCCGCTTGATCGGACCTCGCCAACAGACAAAGGAGGGGCTAGGCCCCCACCAAGATAGCTCGATCTTTGACGTCTGGGTCCCAATCGAACGGGTGCGCCGTTTCACCGGATTCACTCTTCCTCTTGTCTCGTCGGCCGTGGCGACGGTGAGCGACGGCGGCTCCTAGATGACGAGCGACGGCGGCTCCTGGATGACGAGCGATGGCGGCTCGACGAACGCGGGCGCGGTTGGCTCGTTGACGCGATATTCGTTGACGCGAGAGGCTTTCACCACCCTTTGGGCTGCCTCGGCCACCTTTTTCTCGTGCCTCGGGAGACACGCACCCACGTGGCGCGTGCATTCCGGCCTGATGTAACGGTAATCCCAAAGGGGGCATACAGCTCCCCCTTTCTTTCTCGATGCATGAGGTATCCCCTTATCTATACATGCCCCTCGGTCGCGTCACGTATTCCTGGACCGTTTGCATGACGGGCAGGTTTTTCCGAATACCCGGGGTACCGCGCTGTGACCCCCGGGGTCCACGCAGTTGACGATTGCTTGAGGCGGTGCACAAGTGGATTCCTTGTCAATTTCAAAGCTCACCAAGCGGGTGGGAGGCTCACGGGCCTCGCCCCCCTTCCCACGTTCACTATCACACACGAGGGAGAGCTTATGGATTCCGCCTCCTCGTCCATGTCCGTTGCACGCGCGGAAGGGCGCGCGGGCCCTACTTCGTCATCGCGATTCACCGTGGCGCGCGCGAGTAAGTGCACGAAGCCCCCCTTCCACGACTAGAGTTCACGATCACGCGCGGGGGGGGGGGCCCGCAGGCTGTTCCTCACCGTCCGAAGTCGCGGTTGACTGAGAAGAGGAGCTAGCGTAACATTCCTCATCGTCGAGCGTGAGCGTCGCAACTAAGGGCGCGAAGATAGGGCCCTCGCGGGACGTCGCTTCCTAGACAATACCGGGCAGGAGTATGAAAAAATTCTGCTCGCAATATCACATGTGCGAAGCATACTGCTCGTCCCGCAATTCCGACGTGCAGAGAGGGCACGGGACTTTTGAATATGCCCGTGATCTCGTTGCGACGGGGCGTCGGATGCAGGCCAACATGTCAGGGCAGGTGCTGCGCTCGCAGACCGGACATTTCCCTGCCAAACACATTACAACGATGCGTTACTCCATCGTTTTTTTGTTATTATATTTTTTTGTTATTATTTTTTTTTTCAGGCATGATCTGGTTCGCACGACACACCCTGTCTTTTTATGTTTTTTTTGTCACTGTCTGATCACGCGCGAATATGCAGTCCACCCGTGTTCGCGCGCGAGGGCGAGATATTTTTTTCACAATCCCTTTTTTTCACTCGCGATTTCGGAGGCGCGAAAACTCGGGAGATTCAAACAGCTCGCGATTATGCAAATTATCGCGATTCAAAATTTTCGAGAAGACAGAGGTGGGAGTATTTTTTTTAGAGTTCGATTGAAGGTCTGAACTCATAGGAAGTTCGATGGGTTTTCTCGTCTCGTCGTGACCTCCACGGCGTCGCGTCGTCCGATTCTTTGTTTCTTTGACTCATTGCGAAATAAAAATTTGGCGAAAGAGGGACGTGACAGCAAGTTAGAGCGCTTGCGAAATTTTTCAAAAAATTAAAAATTTCATAAAACTTCAATTCTTTGATTGCTTTTGATCAAATTCAATAGCGGAAAATATAGATAGCTTTATTAGCTCTGCACAATGTTCCAGTGCAATATCTTGAAATCTGCAAAAGTTATAGCGTTTAGGCTGTTTTCGCAAAAACAAAAAAGTCGATAAAATCTCAACACCCGTTAGAATTAAAGCAAAAAGTTTCTATAATAAAAGACAATTCGTGCCCAACGAAGTGTTCGTGAGTTATTAATTATTTACATCTGAAACTCAAGATTCACCTACACGCACACGCACACGTACACGCACACGCACACGCATGCTGGCACGCACGAGCACAAGCATGCTGGCACGCACACATACCCACACACGCACACATACCTACACACGCACACACGCGCGCGCGCGCACACGCACGCACGCACATGCGCACTTGCACACGTGGACACACACACAAAAACGCACACACACCCTTACAGAAAAAAAATGTTTCATGAAAACAAATCTTCCTTTTTGAGAAAGTGAAAGATAAAGATAACCCTTCAGCAGAGTCCATACGATAAAAAACACGGTGGTTATCGATTTTCAAACGTTTTTGTTTTGCATACCCTCTTAAGAATCGCCGAAATGGAAATGCAAAACAATGGTTATAAAAAAGATAATAAAAAGATTGAAATGTTTTTTCCAATATTGATTGTTCTCAAAGTGATTCATCTTGCTCTAGTAGTGAGAAAACGTTTAGTCAGCCGGTGAGTGCAACGACAATTGAGCATCGCCTTGCGACTCCAGAAGCGATTTTTTTTATTTCGTCATGCCATGCCATTTTTCCTTCGCTTCCCGCTGGCAGCTCAATTCGATTAGGGTATTACATCACCACACATTTTGTTAGTTGAAACTACTTTTCAATAATGCACCAACTCACACTTACGGCATAGAACTCTTTCATTGCAAGAAATGTGAATAATTGACAGAGTGAGTTCGGGCAATCTTGGATCTCATCACCGAGGCGTATTTTCACAACACGACCTACAATGGGACGACTTAGTATAGGGCTATGGCGGAATTCAACTCTTCGATACATTTCAGGTCAATCGATCAAGGACTTGCAAGTGATCATCGAAAAACTGTTTCAACTCCCTGGAGTTACACAATCCACTGGGGTTGGCGGATTTTTATTTTTTTTTTTAACCCTGAATGCCATAAGCTGCTCTATGGAATGGTTTCATTTAAAAAGCCATTTAGCATTGGCGTATACCCTTTTTTGAGGTGTCCACGAATTCGCGATTCGTACGTCTCAACTTCATCGCCTGGTACTACACCAATTCTCGACTGATTCATCTCATTCGAAAGATGACAAAATTTACTTCAATGTACTTTCTTTAATTTTTAAAATCGGTCAAACTCTCGTCAAAATTGAGGAAAAACTGTCTGTCCCACTTCAAATGGCCAGTACTGTAATTAAATGGAAAAAGTTTTTAAAACCAATGAAATTATATTATTAATGTAGATTTTGACGAATTGTTCTGTTTCGAACTATTGGAATCACTTGACAAAATTCTGCAACAAAATGTATTTTAACCGTTTAGTAATTTTGTATTGGCGGAAGAACGTGGCACCAAGATATGCCGTCGACATCACAATAACGCTTTGAGATGTCTATAATGTGCATCACACTTATAATTTGACGATCGGTTTCAGTTTGATTTTTTACAATGTTCTGGGGTGATCTGATGAGAGTCGAAATTGGAGGAATATTGTTGATATTTACCTGTAAGAACAATCGTGACTTGTTTTCCTTTTTTCACATACCCACGAAGTATATGCATCTCTGGTTGTTCAGCTACAAATATCCAATCGATTTCAATTTGTTGAAACATTTTCAACAACTGTAGAATAATTATATCGTGAACATTTTTTGTTATTGGATAACTTTGAAATGATCATCATGATGCAACCGACCTTGCCCGAATTGACCGTCATGAGTATGAATAAAATAGCGCAACTTAAAAAAATTATTAACGCTGGTGTCGTCTCAGTGATGACTTCAAAGTCCCAAACCCTTACAATGACTCGGATCTGGTTTTGAACGAATCAACCCCCAAAAATTTGATATTTTATACCATGAAAAACTATTCTAACTATATACATCATGGAAGGCGTTAGACGAAAATGCAATTGTAAATGTTTTACGTGAGATATCATTTGCACAGTTGCAGTTGATAAGATTAAAGCCAGTACGAGTAACCTTCTGGTTCGACTTTGATAAGGCCATAGGCCTGCACAGCACAAGAAAAATTTATTGACTCTATAGTAAGGTTGTTGAAAAATATCTGTCATTATTGCCCGGCAGTCTAGTATTGTTGAGTGGCGTTTTCCCGATAGTGCGTTGGAGTTTCCTCCACGATACCCTTATACCTATCTATACGCAGCGGAGCGGGGAGGTGCAATTACGCAAAGGGAAACGACCGGTGGTGTCGACAGGTGGATAGACATCTAAATTAGTCGTCAGAAAACTGTTTGCGGGAAAAAACTATTACGTCCCCCGACTATGTATCGAGACGATTTTATACACCACTCGCAACTTATATTTTTACCCTCTACGTTATTAGACTCCCCGTGCGTTAGATCGTTTTACAATAGCAAATATCGCTAAGATGAAGAGTTATAAGAACCTGCGCGGTAGTGGGGTATCAAACCACGCCGATATATCGTTGGGGAATGGTAATAGTTTACTTCCCGCAAACAGTATTCTGACAAGCGATTTAGATGTCTATCCAGCTGTCGACGGCACCACAGTTTTTCTTTGCGCATGCGCAGCCCTCTGCTTCAACGTGTTTGAGGGTTTTGTAGAGCTCAGTCGAACGCAGGATCGGGAAGACATCACTCAACGAACGGACTGATTATAAATTTAATAAATGTCTCCTGTCCATAATGGGCCAATGGTCATACCAAAGTGAAGGCAAAGGGTTCTTTATACTTGCTTTTATAATATCCCTCGGACTGTCGTCAAACGCTGTCCATGATTTTCATCGTTCTGTAACGTTCTTTTTAAATATGAAATATGAGCTTTTTTAGTTCGATTCGTTCGACGCTCAGATAATCGCCGCTGTAAGATTCCGAGACCAATTTGATGTCATCACTGAAAGTACACCACCGTTAACAATTAATTTATTTTTCATTGTTAAGTTAATAAATATTACTTACAATTTGCACAAGGCACATTGTGATAGAAATTTGAAAGTTATTCAACAACGGAGAATTTTCACGACATAATTGTCGTACAGTTGTTTAAGATGTTTCAATGAATTGGAAAAAGAGTTTTTTCGTGTAAAAAAACCTCAGAAATCCGAAAAAGTATGAAACACAGATTGGAGTGTAGGCTCATCGATGAACCGCCTTTTTGAGCAAAAAACCTATTTTTCTATGCTTATACGAATTGGTACGTATTTGGAAATATTTTTTTTGAAAAGCTGAGATTTTTTTCGATGAAAATGTATGTCCATTTTTTTTTCTTTTAGTTACAGCGGTCTAGAGAAATTGATCAAAACATGACATTCAAGAAATTTCAAAAAAATAACGTCATCGGTACAGTGAAACTGGTCGATTTAAAAGTCAAAAAAAAATGTAGAGTGTACTTTCATACTGTACTATGTGTCCCTAAAGTTACAAAACAATCGTCGACTATGAGGCCCAAACGCATGCTGCCTTTCGGAATTTTGACCCATATATATATATATATATATATTATATATATACTGTGCATCTAGAGTGTTAACATTTTACTAGTTATTATAGACTCTGCCAAAGCATTTGGAGAAAAAAACCACAGCAAAAATAATAATAATGAAAACATTAACAATTAAAATAATAACAGTGCAAAAAATAATACAAACTATCAAAAATCGCAAAAAAAAAAACAATTTCTACAAAAATGATCATAATTTCGAAAAATAAAAGAATCCAAGCCATGCCAACGAATGTAATTAGACTTTGAAAGCATCCGGAGGTCTCCAGAAACTCTGCGAAAATCTTCGGAAAATAAATAAAAAATAAAATAAAAATAATGAAAACGTTAAAAATGAAAATAATAACAATTCAATAAAAATTATAAACACAATTTTTTAAAAAATAAATAATGAATAATAAAAACAATTTTTAAATTACAAAAAATACAAAGAAAACATAATTTTTACCAAAATAATCCCAATTTGTAACAACAAAAAATCAAAGCCGTGCAGCCAATGTAAGTAGACAATAAAAAACAAGAACAATAAAAAAAATAATAATAAAGAAAATATTAACAATTCAAATGATAACAAATTAAAAAATTAACAATGAAAAAAATAGCAATTAAAAAATAATAATAAAAACCGTTGAAATAAAAATTTGAAAAATACAATTAAACCCGATTTCTAAAAAAATAATAACAATTTCGAAAAATCCATAGTTCACATAACTTCCTTTAACACACAGTATGGCGATCAAATTTGGCTTCCTCATAAAGGAAGCTTTGTTAACTATTGGAAAATATTAGTAATCAATGTGCAAATTCAATCGATTTTCGCCAAATTTGATAGCGAATAACATTGATAGCTATACTGGCTCTCCACAAAATTTCATTGCAATATCTAAAATTTCAAAAGTCATAGCGTTAAAGCTTCTTTTATAAAAATTTAAAATTTGATAAAAATTTAATCATCCGATCGATTTTCGCCAAATTTAATAACGAACATCCTCGATAGCTATATTAACTCTGTACAAAGTTTCAGTGCAATATCTTAAAAATTGCACAAGTCAGAGCGCTTACGCTATTTTTCAAAAAATTAAAAATTTCATAAAATGTTAGTCCCTCGATGGATTTTTGCCAAATTCAATAGCGAACAACCTCGATAGCTATATTGGCTCTGTGCAAAGTTTCAGTACAATATCTTAAAAATTGCACAAGTTAGAGCGTTTATGCCTTTTTTCAAAAAATTCAAAATTTCATAACATTTTAATCCCTCGATGGATTTTCGCCAAATTCAATACCAAACAACCTTAATAGCTATACTAATTCTGTACAAAGTTTGAGTACAATATCTTGAAAATTGCAGAGGCTAGAGCGTTTACGCCATTCTTGCAAAAACGAAAAAAGTCGATAAAATCTGAACACCCGTTATAATTAAAACAAATTTTTTTTTCATAATGAAGAGCAATTCGTTCTCGACAAGTGTGCCAAATTTTAGCTTGATATCTCGAAGCGTTCTCGAGTTATTAATTATTTACATCTGAAACTCAGGATACACACACACACACACACACACACACACACACACACACACACATCCATCCGGACATTTTTTCTAAATATGATTTTTCGATGTTTTAGGACATTTTGAACATATTGGCATAAAAATCGCGAAAAAATTTTTTTTCACGAAAACAAAGCTTCCTTTATGAGGAAGCAAAAAAGAGAAAAAATCCAAACTATACGGAGAATGTCAGTAGACTTACAATGCGCGATGGCCTTGGAAGGCGTTTTGAGACGTTCGGAGGCCATCAAAAATAATAATAATTAAAATAATAACAATTCAAAAGAATAACAATTCAAAAAATCACAACCCAAACAATTTTAACAATTTTTTTGGGTTTATTAGTTTTGGTGTTAGGCTTCTCTTTCTCTCTTAATTCATCGGCAGAAATAATTTGTCGCGTCAGCAAATTGCATACATGTGTTCACTTCCGCGGCGTGTGATTGCACACACCCCGATTTTTTTTTAATCGGCGGAAAAACGGTTATACAGGTAAATTAAGATAGCATTTTTTGACTTTTATCAGATCAGCGCCAAATATGGTGAAACATCGTACTGAAAGGGAACGTCAAATTATTGATGTGATGCACATTATTCATATATCCCAAAATGTGATTGCAATGTCGTCTATGTTTCTTGCTGGTACGTGCTAATACAAAATAATTAAACAAGAAAAGTTGGCTTCTTTGAACAAATTTATCTTATGATTCCAATGCCAAAATCTACATTTACAATAAAATTTTATCGGATTTAATAAGTTTTCACTTCAACGTAAATAAGTTTAGGTTTAATTAAGATGATTTTCTTAATGTAGATAAAATATGTTGAAAAGAACAGCGGTCATGCAATTGTTTGTATTACAAGGAACATGACTCATTGTTAAGGGTACCCCTCCGCTTTTGTTGAAACTCAAGTATGTTCTAGACCATTCGAAACTAAGAGTCACGTTTTTTTTATCGGCGGAAAAACGGTTTTAAGGGATAAACCCACCCTTTGAAGCAAAGCATATCAAGGGGTGATTTGGTGGTTTCATCCAGAAGCAATAAATCGATTTCAATGAAACATGAATGAAAATTTGTCTTATCTGGAGCAGTGAAAAGTCTACTACGTAATTAAAAAATAATTAGGTGCGTAGAATGCGACGCAGTAGTATTGAAACTTCTTAGGTTTAATGATGAAGTTCACTTTATGCATTGCTTGTTGTATTTGTTGTCGATTATTTTTTATTTTTAGGTTGGGGATATGGTTACGTGGGAGTCAGATAATTTTTTCGCTTTTAAAATTGCCAATATTTTTTTCTTGGACTTATTCCATAAATATAACCAATTGACTATAGTTTTAAGTATTATCCGAGCTTCCCTCATGCTCAAGATAAAATCAGTCAGGTGTCGTGGCACCCGGACAAACCGAATTTGAAGTTTTTCCATTCTGCGCTTGATTCAGAAAAGACCGCTCAATTGAATTGGTTCCGACTAGTCTCATTTTCTTCGTAGCGGATGTATCTATGGTATGAACGCGGTACACTTTTTTTAAGCTTCTCTTTTGAAGTTACGCATCAATCTTGAAAAAGTTTAATCAAAATCAGATTGGATAAATCTTTGAGCCAATACCCCTCTCAAGGAAATTACTTTAATCAAAATGTGCCGCGTTCATACGATAGATACATCTGCTACGAAGAAAATGAGAGTATAGGTGGAACAAAATCCATCGAGCGGTCTATTCTGTTTCACGCGCAGAATATTTAAAGATCCAGGTTTCGCCAAACATGAAAGTACTATGAAAGTACCATGTAGTACTATGTACATGGAAAAAAAATTTGAACACTGTTTTCACTTTTTTTAAATACAAAAATTTTTTAACTCTAGAATACTGTTGAACAGTCAAAAATATTAATTACCGGATAATTTTTAGATTTCACCGGTGATTCACATGCGATGAAATTCCGACTTTTTTCCTTTTGCTGTGCCAACAGCAAACATTTATTTTCGTCCGGATAAACAAAAACGTTGGATGATATTTGCCGACAAAAAACTGTCGAGCCCAATAAAACGATAAAACGATTATTTGGGCCAAAAAGTGGTTTTCATTTTTTTTCTAACATGGCGTACCTTTAAATTTTTTTTTAAATTCATAGTGTTATAAAGAAATATAGAAGGTTTAAAAAAAAAAGTTACATAATTGTGCCAGAATTGTGTCGTGGTTAAAAATAGAAATTGAATTTTTTTGTTTGTTATGGCTCTTATGGAGCTATGTAGCTCTTATTTTTTTTTTTCTTAAAGCTAATATCAATCTTGAGAATTTTTTTTCAGTTTTTTACGGATTTAACTTTTTCTCAATAATTAGTTGAGTTAGAGATCAACACTCCAGGCAACTCTAGAAAAATATGGAAAACGAACTTTGAAATGACGAAAATTGACAAAAAATGCTATAATGAAGTATTTTCCGTTCTTGTGCCGCACGCGATCCAAAAAAAAAAAGAAATAAAAGCTGAATGTACAAGGCAGGTAGAGTGAGTGAGCCGACATTATATTATAGCTGTGCTTTCTCTCACTCGCACTTCTGCAGCGCATGCGCGTAGCAGACACATGGACGCCGCTGTGTATAGACGTAGGCCATCTCACTTTTACTTAGCGCGGCTGTCTCTCTCACCAGTGGTGATCATGTTTGTCCTTTTTCCACGTTTTAGGGGCATACAAACTTTAAAATTATCCAGTGCATTATCTGTAGACGTTAGAAAAAAAAGTTTTAATGTTTGTTACGAGAAATTTTAAGATCTACAACTTTTGTTTGAAACTTTTTCCCGATTTCTTTCTCGTTCGTGTGATATGCCAATTTGATCTTCTAAATTATCGTTTTTACCCTTAAAAGCAGGTCTAGGAATTAAAATTCATACTTGGATCGATTTAGAATATCGAAAAACATAAGAAAAACATGTTCATTTGTCGTAGCTCCAATATTCCGTTCCTGGTGACCACGTCTGCTCGACTACTACGCGCCCTCGCGTCGTTAAGGTTTGCGTTTGGGGGTTTGAGTTTGGAGGTTTGGGTTTGAAAGTTTGGGTTCTCGATTCTTGTACTCGGTGGCGGCGGCGGCGGCGAAATATTTATGTAATATAGAGAGATATCTATATATATGGGGCATTCCACGTCAAAACACGCGATCATCGGCTTGACCTCCTCGGATTTTGATGTCCAATGAATTGTGGGTTTCGTTTGGCCCAAAATATGACCTCAAATTTTTAGAAATTTTTATTTCATTTTTTAGGGGTTGCCCGTGCGAAAAATCATTAAATTGAGGGAAAACACAAAAAGGGGCCTTTTTTAAATTATTGAAATTGTTTTCACAGAAACTAGGACCCAAAAAAGAAATTTTTGTCATAGTTTGATAATGGGACAAAAATAATTACTATTTTTTTTTGTATTTTAATTTATTTATTTTTATAATTTTTTATTTTAATTGTTTCTTGTAGTGAGAATAACGACGACAAAAATATTTTCTTCATTTTTTTCTTGGTTTAAGAGTGAAACGACAACTTTTTTCGAAAATTTATTAGCCTCGACGACCTCGAAACAACCAGATAAATTTAAAAAAAAAATTTTAAATAGTAATTATAATTAAAAAGAAAATAGTAATTATTTTTGTCCCATTATCGAACTATGACGAAAATTTCTGTTTTCGGTCGTAGTTTCTTCGAAAAAAAATTCAATAATTTAAAAAAGGCCCCTCTTTGTGTTTTCCGTGAATTTAATGATTTTGCACTCAAGCAACCCCTTAAAAATGAAATAAAAATTTCCAAAAATTTGAGGTCATATTTTGGGCCAATCGAAACCCACAATTTTCATTGGACATCAAAATCCGAGGGGATCGGACCGATGACCGAGTGATTTGACGTGGAATGCCCCATATATATACATATACTGTGCATCCAGTGTTAACATTTTACTCGTTATTATAGACTATGCGAAAGCCTTTGGCGAAAAAACCACAGGAAAATTAATAATCATGAAAATATTAACAATTGAAATAATAACAGTGCGAAAAAATAATAAAAACTATTGAAAATCGCAAAAAAAATGTCCACAAAAAAATCACAATTTCGAAAAATAAAAGAAAAAGGAAAAAACCTAGTCGTGCAAACGAATGTAATAAGACTTGAAAGCATCTGGAGGCCTTCAGAGGCTCTGCGAAAGTCTTCGGAAAATAAACAAAAAATTAAATAAAAATAATGAAAATATCAAGAATAAATATAATTACAATTTAATAAAAATTATAAAATTAATTTTTAAGCAAATAAATAATAAACAATAAAAACAATTTGAAAATTACAAAAAATACGAAACAAAAAACATAATTTTTACCAAAATAATCCCAATTTCTAACGAACGAAAAAATCAAATCTGTGAGGCCAATGTAAGTAGACAATAAAAAACAAGAACAATGAAAAAAATACAATGGGACCTAGTTTTCCTTCTGACTCCTGCATGCATGGAAATACAAAAGGAAGTATTTTCTTGATGCAGTTAATGTGTCCTGTGCCGTGAAGGAATGGCTAATTTTGTTCGAATCTTTTTTCTTCAGAAAGAACGGTTCTTCCTCCTTGTTCTGCAAGCGATATGTTGTACGTAGATTGGTACTGACAACCAGTTTGATCGGTATTAATAACAAAATCAAGGTCAAAGTCGGGGATTGCTATTCTTGTTTGTATTTGAAGTCAAAAATAAAAAAAAATAAAAAATTTTAAAAATGAAGAAATAAATAAAATAATAATAAATAATTGGAAGATTGTGCACAATTTATCAAATTTATTCAAATTTTGTGAGGAAAAAAAAGAAAAAAATCAACGCGATGACGGAATCGAACCCCGGACCGCGAGCGTTCGAGCCGGGCACTTTGCCCACTGGGCCACACTCACTGGATCGACGAATGGGCATCCACACCGGTATAATAGCGACGAGCTCAACTTCCGAACCGTTTTCCTCGAAAACTAAGAGGCAATGAAAAAAATCCTTTTGCACAGGTACTCAGGCTAGGTCTCTCTACAACATATCTGAGGGCGATCAAAATCCGTGAGTGATCCGTAGGAAGCAACGGTGCGATAGTGCCATTAGGAAATGCAAGTAAGTGTCAGACATGTCTATTCAATTGTTACATCCCGACATTCATTTATTCATTTCTTACATCTATTTTTCATTTTTTATATTTTATTCCCAATTATGATTGTTCCAATTATTATTATTTTTCATTACTTTATTTCATGAATTGAATTATAATTTCGCTATCGTGGCGCGTTCTCACGAAAATATGCGACGCGTCGTCCGGTGCATAAAAAGATAGAAATAAAAATGCATTTCGCGAGTCGTCGGCTCGTTCGAGTCTCTCAGCGACGTTGCGATTCGCGACCGTGGGATGCACCGACGGACCAGGACTCCACGCACAAAACAATCAAGTTAGGGATTTTGCACGTGGGACTGTGACTAGATTTCCTGTTAAAATTCCCAAGAAATCCGCCCTTTGCTCAGGAGAGGGAAAAAACTCTTTTTCGAGACAATGAAGAAATCCCGTTTAAATTTCAATCTCAGATTAAACTCGGAGGATTCAACATCGAGATCTCAGACTCCAAGTTTTTCTTCTCCCGCCCTGCGTGGGGTTACCAGATGGAAAATTCAAAAGTTCTGACATAAAGCCTGATTTCCATAGAAAAGTCCTGAGATTTTGTAGCAAAATTTTCAAGACCATAGGTATTTCAAGATTACCTGAGTTATTATGCATCTGTCAATACATATTTGCTATTACAGCCCAAAATGCTACCGTAGAAATAGTTTTTTCTATCATGGGAGCGCAATGGTCCAAGGAAAGGAACCGACTAACGGTGTTTTTGGTCCGAGCTTTGCTTTTAGCCCAGTACAATTTGAAAAGCTTAAAGTGCGAAGCATTTTATAAAACAATAATTGAAGACAGAAGCCTACTTAATAAGGTATCAGCGCAAAGCAAGTATGATAAAAGTGCTTAGTTTCACAAAATGAAAGTATTGATAATTTCTGCAATTCACTTAAGGAGGGAGATACAGTAAGAATTTTGAAAGAATCGATTTTTTTTTTTGCATTTTCTAAAAGTAGCGCATTTCATAAGTATTCTTTAAAAATTTCACAAAAATCCGACCGTTATTTATGGAGATATATAACGTTGAACGGAGCCGTCTCCAACGCATAAAAGTGAGATTCTTACATTACGTCGGGGACGGGAATTCAAAGACTTACTCTGACATTATTAAAGCTGCTCCTTATGGAGAAACGTGTCGGGAATGGAAATTCAAAGACTTACTCTGGCATTATTGAAGCTGCTTCTTATGGAGAAATGTTGTGACGAAAAAAGAATGCGTTGGTCATGTTCAAAAACGGATCGGTGTGCGTCTACGTGAATGTAAAAAAACCAACAAAGGACTCGGCGGTAAAGGAAAACTGACCGGTAAATTCATTGACCAATTGTCTGAGTATTTTGGCAAGGCTATTTGTGACAACTGTGATTCTGTTGAAAAAATGAAGAATGCCATTTGGGCTTCGCTCTATCACAAGTCTTCGACCGATAAGAAACCGCAGCATCACAAGTGTCCACCAGGTGCTGACTCATGGTGCAAGTATCAACAAGCAAAGGCGGAAAATAAGTTCAAGTCTTTTAAACACGATTACACGGCCTTTCCAGAGGAAGTATTTGAAGTATGAAATACGTGACGAAACGTGAGCGCTCGAACCAGCGAACGAAGAGGTATTTGAAACCGTTGACCTTATAGGAGCGCGGCTTGGAAGAGTTTTGTTAGTAAGTACCCTGACCACTGCGAGCGCTGCTTGTTACGGTCCGCACGAACACATCGCCACTTTAAGGAAAGGCGGGAGGGAAAGGAAGGAAAGGTGGCGATGTGTTTGTGAACACCGTTATAAGCAGCGCTCGCCGTGGTTGGGGTACTAACTAACAAAACTTTGCCAAGCGCTCCCACAAGGCCTACGCTTTCATGTATCTCTATGTTCGCTGTTTAAATATTCGAAGTCATGTGCGTCCAGTGCGTGCATTCATGTATACAATCTTTCGAAGTATTCGTGTGCGCGGTGGATAGATGTTGCCAAAAGTTACTTTTGAATTGGACTGTCCAGTATGCACTACCTTAAAATGTAAGGCTAGCTGTAGAATCCCGCCGAGGCTCTTGCGCGAGACTATTCCCTATGCGGCTAATCTATGTGCGGGAGCCCGAGACGAACCGGGCGTACCCTCTACACTGTTGCTCTGGACTGGTTTTGGGCTGTCTCGGCGAAAGCGTACAGCTAGCATACAAAGGGCGTGGGCTGAGGCATATTCGCGTATATAAGAGTGCGCTGCGATCTCGACGGGAATTCTTTCATTTTTTTTTTGTAATTGGCCTCGTGACGCTGCCGCGTCTTTTGGTAACCGGCGCAAAAATTAGTAAGCTTTCTTCTTTTTTTTGACTCTATACCTTTTCTATTCATTACCGCAAACTTCGTCTTTTCAACCAAGTGAAATAAGCATAAACGCTTAACATATGCCTATGGCATCTCATTTCCAAATATAAATCAGTCGAATTCTCCGATAAATCAGGTATGAATACTTTTTTATCGAAAGATTCATCTATGAATGACAGGGCAGTTCCTAGATAAAAGCGTTCATCAAATGCTATAAACATGATCTAGTTATTATAAATTGAAAGAAAAAGCATAGTTATGAGTAAAAATACAAACAGAGGGAATATTGCACTTTTATTGAGAGTTTATTAAAACACGCATGGGAAAGTTCACCCCCTTAATTTGAGTTGAGCGAGAAATGCAAAATCTCGTAATTATTATTTTTTGTCTTATCTTCGAAATACATCTGAATCCATCGAGATAGGTGCCATAGTTTTTTTTTATTATGATATTTCTGTGGCTTTTAGCCCCTATAACTTTCTTCCCATGCAAACTCTCTCCTCGGTATGAAACCAGTAACATTTTTCATCATTTATCAACAAGGTGATTATCGAGGTGGGTGCATTTGCTGATCCCAAGTGGGAATAAGTGTAGCCCGATAAGTACCCTTCGGAGGTCTCAGCTCTGGGGGCAATTTTACCCCCTTGAAACGTTTTGTGACAGATAAAAAATTCTTTTTATTTTTATTTTTATGTAGAATAAAATATTCAAATTTTATCAAAATCGGAGGTGGATACCGGCAGGACTGTTAGTGCAGTTTTAGAAAGGAATTTTTCGTCTCGGAAACTTGTAAGATCGAAAACTTCGGTTATTAGATTTAGGAGATTATTTTTTTTCTATAAAAATTTTCATGAACCTGCATCAAATATAAACGATCCTGCGTCGAAAGATGAATGTTAACGAACAAGCACTGCACAATAGTTTTTTTTTACAACAATTTTACAAAAAAATACATCAACTTTTTCAACATCTACGAACTATAGTGATCTAATCATGAAATTAGCTTTCCCATGTAACAATCAAATAAAGAATTGCCATTTCGCCTAGTACTAGTAAAAAGCCAATCATTAGAAACAGTGTGATAGTTTCATTCCATATATCGCGCGGATGTCAAATTAATTCTTGTATTCTACATTTCCTGCATTTCCTGCATCGATCGCGTAACGGCGAAGTAGGTCAAGGAAGTCTTGAGAGCCTTGAAAACGAAAAATATCATATTCTCATTGAACCGAATACATAAGCTATCGATGTGTCATGCAATGATACAACGAAATCACACGACACCTACCACCACGAAGTTCGCCAGTGACATCGTTATAATCTTACCGGCTGTTAGCTGACAAGGTACATGAGCCCTCATTGTTATGAGACTCAGAAGTTTTTGAGTTGCCAACGATGTTCTGTACCATTCAGCCTGGTATCTAAAAATCACTCGTCAAGTGTCATTTGTCCCCCCATCGTGTAGCAGATGTTTACAACGGATGCCTTGTTTACGTACAAGTATTCAGAAATTCGTTGACTGTGATCTATCAGCTTCTGCGAGAACAGACTTAAAATGAATTGGTGAGCCATCATATCCATCGGAAATGCCACAAAACGTAATGCACGGTTTGAATTCTTTTCTATCATGAATATCGCCTGTACAGAAAATAGAAAAAAAATATTTTAATACTTTGGATTATTTGCAATCGAGGCAGACGGGTACATCGTTCAAAACTAATACTGTAAATTTCATTCTTGAGAACAACTAGGCCGTCAAATTTCACCTGATATACACTGGCACCGATTGTCACAACGCTTATTCCAAGCAAAGGTAAAAATGCCCAGGTGTAGGTTGATTCGAGTATTCCACAGAATCTGCGCCGATCATAGTATATTTATTGGTGGAAAGCGGTACAAAATTATTCGATGAAACTTACTCAATTACATCGTTATGCTTTTTTATGCAAACGATTAAATGTCAAAATGCTGATTCCAACTTAGGTTGAGAATTAAGGTCCCCAAATTCTTCAGTTATATCATTGGCCATGCGTTGCAGTTGATGACTAGAACCGTCTGAGTTAGCTATTTACTCCAATGGCAATGTTGCCAAAGTGCGTCGATAACACGTATTCCCCTACCCACCCAACCACTGAAAACATTCCGCAAGCGTGTTGCACTAGTACAACATATGTCGCATGTACAGTAACTGCGATGAGAATACCATACACATAGAAAGAGCACATGTAAGCGAGCATATAGTAGTAATAAACATCAATGTCTAGACCGAAATAGTCGGCTGGAATAGGCAAACGTTTCGATGCTGTTTCGTTGCCGATTTCCATGTCTCCTTCAAATCCGGGTAAGTAAGATTGACTCACGTACAGAATCGTTAGAAAATATGCTCCAACTAAGACAAACAATTGTACGATCACTGTATTTTCGATCGATTATATCGACATTGAAAGAATCGTCTTTATTAAACCTAACATTATTTGAGTATTAATCATTTGAAGTGGGGCAGACAGTTTTTTCTCGATTTTACCGAGAGTCCGACTGAATTTGAAAATTCACAAAAAGGCATTTATTTTTCGAATGAGACTACACTGCGACCTCGACAATCGGTACCTCGATCGTTGCAATTGCAGCGTAGTGGGAGAAGCGCCAAGCCAATCGCTTCAGGCCACCGTCAGCCACCAGCGGCGCAGAGACGGTTTTGTGCAATGTGCGCAACCCCACTTCTTGCAAGAGCCGGTTCCGACGGATTCCGATTATCGAGGTACACAAAGGTCTCACAAAAAACATTAATCAAGCATCCAAATATCAAAATCCTCTGTCTTGCAGACACCAAGGATCACAAAAAAACGACCCGTCTTGATACAATAAATTCATACTGAATATTATCCAAGATCCACCAAATGATCAAAAATTACCCATACAAATTCAGGTCAGTCATGACACATAACACTTAAGCTTATCATGTACAACATATTATACAAAATAAGTCAAACATGAATGTAATTTTTGAAATAATAAATCTGAAGTGGATCCGAATAAGGAATTAACAAAAAAATCAAAATTTTATAAAATTTCAATCATTCGATCGTGTTTTGCCCAATTCAATACCGAATAACGTCGATAGCTATATTAGCTCTATACGAAAATTCCAGTGCAATAACTCAAAAATTGCACAAGCTAGAGCATTGACGTTATTTTTCAAAAAATAAAAAAATTCCTAAAATTTGAATGCCTCGGTAGATTTTCGCCAAATTCAGTAGCGTAATGTCTATATTAGTTCTGTACACAGTTTCAGTGCAGTATCTTGAAAACTGTGCAATGTTACGTGCCGAAAGGCGAGTTTTATGAATAAAAAGAGACTTTGGTTTCATCTACAAGAATTACAATAAAAGAATCTCCAGAATTATTATAAAAGGTATTTGGGCGCCGCCACGTTGTCCCATACGGGCCCAACCACTGCCGAGAGGAGAAGGGGGTCGTCAATAAATAAATGATTGCGTCCTGATTAAAATTGAGAATACGTATATAACGTTCATTGTACCGTCTCGCCACGGGTGAGACGATACTTAAAGGGCGGGTGGAGATCCGTCTGCACGACGAATGAGCATAAAAGAGAGACGGCGCTTACAATCTCGCGCGCGCCGTCGCTTGTGAAAATACAGCTGACTTACATTGACCGGAGCTCCGGGTTGGTGCGCGATATAATGTTAGAAGGGTCCCGGGGGTCCTCGCGCACGGCGATAAGGCAGAACCTCTTGGGCCTCGCGCTGAGCGTTGGCGTTTTCCAATAGTTCTTACGCACGCACACTATTGTCCCTATAGGTTTTCACGCGCACTAGAGTCTCTAATGAGTATTTTACCCGCACCAGTGCCCTGGGGCCGCGAAGGGTTGACTCGCACTCGCTGCGACGTTCGTAAGTCGCGGTTGTTGAATATTTGAATTTGTTGAATAGTTTGCTATACTGGGTTGAATAATTATATTTGTAGGATGATAAAATTAGTTGAATTATTGTCTCTCTCGGGTGTTTATATTTCGTGGATCGTTATATATCTTGAGTAATTATATATTTCGCGTAATTAGATTTATTGAATTATTAATTTAGTTGAATAATTATATTGTTGATAGATTAGCTTAGTTGAGTAATTACATTGTTGATAGATTAGCATCACGAGACGCGGGGTATTGTGCCGCTGCGACTAGCTGAAGGCTGGAGTACATTTCCCAATTTCACCTGACGGTGGTTGGTGGGGTACTGGCTCGACTCGGTAACGGTCCTTAGAACGTTGGCGATCCGAGCAAGTATTTTTGCAATTTTGCTTTTCCTGATGCGGCACGGGCATGCCCTTGAGGGTTGCACGCGAGTTCGCTCAAAGTGACAAAAGGTGCTGACCATCGTTAGTGCGGTGGCGAGGTGCGATCACCTCGCATGAGGTTATCGCACATACACAACACATAAGCCTCGGGAATCCGCTGACGCAAACGTTCTAATGTGGGGCCGTGAGTCCACGTCCATTCTCGCCAAATGAAAATTTGGCGGAAGAGGGACGTGACAGCAAGTTAGAGCGCTTGCGAAATTTTTCAAAAAATTAAAAATATCTTAAATCTCAATTCTTTGATTGCTTTTGATCAAATTCAATAGCGGTTAATATAGATAGCTATACTAGCTCTGCACAATGTTCCGGTGCAATATCTTGAAATATGCAAAAGTTATAGCGTTCAGGCTGTTTCCGCAAAAACAAAATAGTCGATAAAATCTCAACACCCGTTAGAATTAAAGTGAAAAGTTTCCATAATGAAAGGCAATTCGTGCTCAACGAAGTGTTCGTGAGTTATTAATTACTCAAGATTCACTCACCCACCTACACACCCACATACCCTCACGCACGCACGCACGCACACACACACACACACACACACACACACACACACACACACACACACACACACACACACACACACACGAACGCACGCACGCACGCACGCACGCACGCACGCACGCACGCACGCACGCACGCACGCACGCACGCACACACACACACACACACACACACACACACACACACACACACACACACACTGACACACACACGCGCGCGCACCCACACCGAAAAAAAAATGTTTCATGAAAACAAATCTTCCTTTTTGAGAAAGTAAAAGATAAAAATGACCCTTCAGAAAAGTTCATACGATAAAAAACACGTCGTTTATCGATTTTTAAACGTTTCTGTCTTGCATACCCCCTTAAGAATCGTGGAAATGGAAATTCAAAGCAATGGATATAAAAAAGATAATAAAAAGATTGAAATGTTTTTTTCAATATTGATTGTTCTCAAAGTGGTTCATCTTGCTCCAGTAGTGAGAAAACGTTTAGTCCGCCGGTGAGTGCAACAACAATTGAGCATCGCCTTGCGATTCCAGAAGCGTTTTTTTTTATTTCGTCATGCCATGCCATTTTTCCTTCGCTTCCCGCTGGTAACACAAGTCGATTAGGGTATTGCATCACCACACGTTTTGTTAGTTGAAACTACTTTTCAATAATGCACCAACTCACACTTCCTGCATAAAACTCTTTCATTGCGAGAAATGTGAATAATTGACAGAGTGAGTTCGGGTAACCCTGGATCTCATCCCCGAGGCGTATTTTCATAACACGACCTTTAATGGAACGACTCAGTATAGGGCTATGGCGGAATTCAACTCGTTGATAGATTTCAGGTCAATCGATCAAGGACTTGCAAGTGATCGTCAAAAAACTGTGTCAACTCCCTGGAGTTACACAATCCACTGGGGTTGACCGATTTTTTTTTTTTTTTTCAAACCCTGAATGCCATGAGCTGTTCTATCGAATGGTTTCATTTAAAAAGCCATGTGGCAATGGCGTATACCCTTTTTTGAGATGTCCGCGAATCCGCGATTTGTACGTCTCAACTTCATCGCCTCGTACTATACCAGTTCTCGACCGATTCATCTCATTCAAGAAATGACAAAATTTACTTCAATGTACTTTCTTTAATTTTTTAAATCGGTCAAACTCTCGCCAAAATCGAGGAAAAACTGTCTGTCCCACTTCAAATGACCAGTACTGTATATTAAATGAAAAATGTTTTTAAAACCATTAAAATTATATTATTAATGTAGATTTTGACGGATTGTTCTGTTTCGAACTATTGGAATCACTTGACAAAATTCTGCAACAAAATGTATTTTGACCGTTTAGTAATTTTGTATTAGCGGAAGAACGTGGCACCAAGATATGCCGTCGACATCACAATAACGCTTTGAGATATCTATAATGTGAATCACACTTATAATTTGACGATCGGTTTCAGTTCGATTTTTTACAATGTTTTGGGGTGATCTGATGAGAGTCGAAATTGGAGGAATATTGTTTATATTTACCTGTAAGAACAATCGTGACTTGTTTTCCTTTTTTCACATACCCACGAAGTATATGCATCTCTGGTTGTTCAGCTACAAATATCCAATCGATCTCAATTTGTTGAAACATTTTCGCAAACTGTAGAATAATTATATCGTGAACATTTTTTGTTATTGGATAACTTTGAAATGATCATCATGATGCAACCGACCTTGCCCGAATTGACAGTCATGAGTATCAATAAAATAAAGCAAATTAAAAAAATTATTAACGCTGGTGTCGTCTCAGTGATGACTTCAAAGTCCCGAACCCTTACAATGACTCGGATCTGGTTTCGAACGAATCAACCCCCCAAAAATTGATATTTTATAACATGAAAAACTATCCTAACGATAAACATCATGGAAGGCGTTAGACGAAAATGCAATTGTAAATGTCTTACGTGAGATATCATTTGCACAGTTGCAGTTGATATGATTAAAGCCAGTAAGAGTAACCTTCTGGTTCGACTTTGATAAGGCCATAGGCCTGTACAGCACAAGAAAAATTTATTGACCCTATAGTAAGGTTGCTGAAAAATATCTGTCATTATTGCCCGGCAGTCTGGTATAGTTGAGTGGCGTTTTCTCAATAGTGCGTTGGAGTTTCCTCCACGATACGTTAATACCTATCTAGACGCAGCGGAGCGGGGAGGTGCAATTACGCAAAGGGAAACGACCGGTGGTGTTGACAGGTGGATAGACATCTAAATTAGTCGTCAGAATACTGTTCGCGGAAAAAAAACTATTACGTCCCCCGCAAACAGTATTCTGACAAGCGATTTAGATTTCTATCCACCTGTCGACGGCACCGCAGTTTTTCTTTGCGCATGTGCAGCCCTCTGCTCCAACGTGTATGAAGGTTTTGTAGAGCTCAGTCGATCGCAGGATCGGGAAGACATCACTCAACGAACGGACTGACTATAAATTTAATAATTTTCTCCTGTCTATAATGGGCCAATCGTCATACCAGAGTGAAGGCAAAAGTTTTCTTATACTTGCTTTTATAATATCCCTCGGAACTTTGCAGTTTATATTTTAGTAAAAAGTTTACAATTGGACTGTCGTCAAACGCTGTCCATGATTTTCATCGTTCTGTAACTTTTTTTTTTTATATGACATATAAGCTTTTTTAGATCGATTCGTTCGACGCTCAGATAATCGCCGCTGTAAGATTCCGAGACCAATTTGATGTCATCACTGAAAGTACACCACCGTTAACAATTAATTTATTTTTCATTGTTAAGTTAATAAATATTACTTACAATTTGCACAAGGCACATTGTGATAGAAATTTGAAAGTTATTCAACAACGGAGAATTTTCCCGACATAATTATCGTACAGTTGTTAAAGATGTTTCAATGAATTGGAAAAAGATTCTTTTCGTGTAAAAAAACCTCAGAAACCGAAAAAGTATGAAAAAACAGATTGGAGTGTAGGCTCATCGATGAAACGCCTTTTTGAGGAAAAAACCTATTTTTCTATGCTTATACGAATTGGTTCGTATTTGGAAATATTTTTTTCGAAAAGCTGAGATTTTTTCCGATGAAAATGTATATCCATTTTTTTTTTTTTTTTAGTTACAGCGGTCTAGAGAAGTTGATCAAAACATGACATTCAAGAAATTTCAAAAAAATGACGTCATCGGTACAGTGAAACTGGTCGATTTAAAAATAAATAAAAAATTTAGAGTGTATTTTCATACTGTACTATGTGTCCCTAAAGTTACAAAACAATCGTCGTGCAATCGTGTGATTGCACACACCCAGATTTTTTTTTTAATCGGCGGAAAAACGGTCATACAGGTAAATTAAGATAGTATTTTTTGACTTTTGTCAGATCAGCGCCAAATATGGTGAAACATCGCACTGAAAGGGAACGTCAAATTATTGATGTGATGCACATCATTCATATATCCCAAAATGTGATTGCAATGTCGTCTACGTTTCTTGCTGGTACGTGCTAATACAAAATAATTAAACAAGAGAAATTGGCTTCTTTGCACAAATTTATCTTATGATTCCAAAGCCAAAATCTACATTGACAATAAAATTTTATCGGATTTAACAAGTTTTCACTTCAACGTAAATAAGTTTAGGTTTAATTAAGATGATTCTCTTAATGTAGATAAAATATGTTAAAAAGAACAGCGGTCATGCAATTGTTTGTATTACAAGGAACATGACTCATTGTTAAGGGTACCCCTCCGATTTTGTTGAAACTGAAGTATGTTCTAGACCATTCGAAACTAAGAGTCACGTTTTTTTATCGGCGGAAAAACGGTTTTAAGGGATAAACCTACCCTTTGAAGTAAGGCATATCAAGGGGTGATTTGGTGGTTTCATCCAGAAGCAATAAATCGATTTCAATGAAACATGAACGAAAATTTGTCTTATCTGGAGCAGTGAAAAGTCTACTACGTAATTAAAAAATAATTAGGTGCGTAGAATGTGACGCAGTAGTATTGAAATTTCCTAGGTTTAATAATGAAGTGCACTTTATGCATTGCTTGTTGTATTTGTTGTCGATTATTTTTTATTTTTAGGTTGGGGATATGTTTACGTGAGAGTCAGCTAATTTTTTCGCTTTTAAAATTGCCAATATTTTTTTTTTGGACTGATTCCATAAATATAACCAATTGACTATAGTTTTAAGTATTATCCGAGCTTCCCTCATGCTCAAGATAAAATCAGTCAGGTGTCGTGGCACCCGGACAAACCGAATTTGAAGTTTTTCCATTCTGCACTTGATTCAGAACAGACCGCTCAATTGAATTGGTTCCGACTAGTCTCATTTTCTTCGTAGCGGATGTATCTATGCTATGAACGCGGCACACTTTTTTTAAGCTTCTCTTTTGAAGCTACGCATCAATCTTGAAAAAGTTTAATCAAAATCAGATTGGATAAATCTTTAAGCCAATACCCCTCTCAAGGAAATTACTTCAATCAAAATGTGCCGCGTTCATACGATAGATAGATCTGCTACGAAGAAAATGAGAGAAGGTGGAATAAAATCCATCAAGCGGTCTATTGTGTATCACGCGCAGAATATTTGAAGATCCAGGTTTTGCCAAACAGCATCTGAAGTTGATGGTGTGGCAAAGATTCTTCTTGTCTCCTTGCTGTTGCAGATAAAATTCACCTGTATAGAAAATATTATAAGTGCATGTACATGAAAGTACTATGAAAGTACCATGTAGTACTATCTACATAAAAAAAAAATTGAACACTGTTTTCACTTTTTTTAAATACAAAAATGTTTCAACTTTAGAATACTGCAGTTGAACAGTCAAAAATATTAATTACCGGACAATTTTTAGATTTCACCGGTGATTCACATGCGATGAAATTCCGACTTTTTTTCCTTTTGCTGTGTTAACAGCAAACATTTCTTTTTGTCCGGATAAATAAAAACGTTGGGCAATATTTGCCGACAAAAAACTGTCGAACCCAATAAAACGATAAAACGATTATTTGGGCCAAAAAGTGGTTTTAATTTTTATTCTAATATGGCGTACCTTTAAATTTTTTTTAAATTCATACCCACACAGCAAAATTGATCCCGGGACCATCCCGAGATAGTCCCATTCGTGTCCTACCAAGATAGTACGTCTTATGAACGTCTATGGGAGGAACCAGTGAGATATTGTTCTACCCGGGATTTATATTGGATGTCTTGAGGATATCCTGTCGCAACCGTAATTAGACGATCTCAACGCACTCTCTTAGAGACGTCTGTGGGAGGTAGTGGTAGGACATTGTTCTACCCGAGATTAATATAGGATGTCTTGAGGATATCCTGCCGTGACCGCGTGTAGACGATCGTACCGCAGTATCTTGTAGATGTCTGTGAGAGGTACTAGTAGGACATTGGTCTACTGGAGATTAATATAGTATGTCTTGAGGATATCCTATCGTAACCGTGTTTTGACGATCCCAGCGTATTCTCTTAGAGATGTCTCTGGGAGGTACCGGTAAGACATTGTTCTACGCGAGATTAATATAGGATGTCTTGAGGATATCCTGTCGTAACCGTGTTTTGACGATCCCAGCGCCCTCGCTTAGAGATGTCTCTGGGAGGTGCCGGTAAGACATTGTTCTACGCGAGATTAATATGGGATGTCTTGAGGATATCCTGCCGTAACCGTGTTTAGACGATCCCAGCGGACTCTCTTACAGATGTCTATAGGAGGTCAGCCATTCCACGGCGTTAGTTCCAGACTCGTCGCGAGATGGCAAAGGCTCTCGCATACGGATCATGCAAATAGAACGCTTATATAGCCGAGCGTGAACACGGACATTTGACACCGAAAGGAGTCCAAGGGGTACAAGGAGTACTTGCTGTCTCCCTCTGTACTGTACCCATTTTATTGAAATTTAATTAATTAATTGAAATTAATTAATATTAAATCGAAATAAAAATAATTATCTACTGCTGTGTTCGCAGTCCAAGAAACGTCCCGAAGACATCCCAAAGACATCCTGGGACGGCGGTGGGACCATCCTTTTGCGGTAATCACCGCGGACATTTCAGAGCCCATGGGAATCCCATGGGACCATCACGGGACAATTGAGTCAATTGACGTGATGTCCAAATGACGTACTTGGGACGTATCATTGCTGTATCTGATAATTATGGAATACCTTGGTGACATCTTTAAGAAGTCTCGATAATATCTCATCGATATCTCCACTCTGCTGTATTTACAGTCCAAGAGACGTCCCGAAGACATCCCGGGACGACAATGGGACGATCCCATTCCGGTAATCACTGCGGACACTTTAGAGCCCATGGGAATCCCATGGGACCATCCCCTTACCATCACGGGACAATTGACGTGATGTCCGAAAGACGTACTTGGGACGTATTTTTGTCGTGTGGGTAGTGTTATAAAGAAATATAGAAGGTTTAAAAAAAAAGTTTCATAATTGTGCCAGAATTGTGTCGTGGTTAAAAATACAAATTGAATTTTTTTGTTTGTCATGGCTCTTATGGAGCTATGTAGCTCTTAATTTTTTTTCTTAAAGCTATTATAAATCTTGAGAATTTTTTTTTCAGTTTTTTACAGATTTAACTTTTTCTCAATAATTAATTGAGTTAGAGATCAACACTCCAGGCAACTCTAGAAAAATATGGAGAACGAACTTTGAAATGACGAAAATTGACAAAAAATGCTATAATGAAGTATTTTCCGTTCTTGTGCCGCACGCGATCCAAAAAAAGAAAGAAATAAAAGCTGAATGTACAAGGCAGGTAGAGTGAGTGAGCCGACATTATATTATAGCTGTGCTTTCTCTCACTCGCACTTCTGTAGCGCATGCGCGTAGCAGACACATGGACGCCGCTGTGTATAGACGTAGGCCATCTCACTTTTACTTAGCGCGGCTGTCTCTCTCACCAGTGGTGATCATGTTTGTCCTTTTCCCACGTTTTAGGGGCATACAAACTTTAAAATTATCCAGTGCATTATCTGTAGACGTTAGAAAAAAAAGTTTTAATGTTTGTTACGAGAAATTTTAAGATCTACAACTTTTGTTTGAAACTTTTTCCCGCTTTCTTTCTCGTTCGTGTGATATGCCAATTTGATCTTCTAAATTATCGTTTTTACCCTTAAAAGCAGGTCTAGGAATTAAAATTCATACTTGGATCGATTTAGAATATCGAAAAACATAAGAAAAACATGTTCATTTGTCGTAGCTCCAATATTCCGTTCCTGGTGACCACGTCTGCTCGACTACTACGCGCCCTCGCGTCGTTAAGGTTTGCGTTTGGGGGTTTGAGTTTGGAGGTTTGGGTTTGAAAGTTTGGGTTCTCGATTCTTGTACTCGGTGGCGGCGGCGGCGGCGAAATATTTATGTAATATAGAGAGATATCTATATATATGGGGCATTCCACGTCAAAACACGCGATCATCGGCCTGACCTCCTCGGATTTTGATGTCCAATGAATTGTGGGTTTCGTTTCGCCCAAAATATGACTTCAAGTTTTTAGAAATTTTTATTTCATTTTTTAGGGGTTGCCCGTGCGAAAAATCATTAAATTGAGGGAAAACACAAAGAGGGGCCTTTTTTAAATTATTGAAATTGTTTTCACAGAAACTAGGACCCAAAAAAGAAATTTTTGTCATAGTTTGATAATGGGACAAAAATAATTACTATTTTTTTTGTATTTTAATTTATTTATTTTTATAATTTTTTATTTTAATTGTTTCTTGTAGTGAGAATAACAACGACAAAAATATTTTCTTCATTTTTTTTCTTGGTTTAAGATCGAAACGACAACTTTTTTCGAAAATTTATTAGCCTCGACGACCTCGAAACAACCAGATAAATTTTTGAAAAATTTAAAAAATAGTATTCATAATTTAAAAGAAAATAGTAATTATTTTTGTCCCATTATCGAACTATGACGAAAATTTCTGTTTTGGGCCCTAGTTTCTTCGAAAAAAAATTCAATAATTTAAAAAAGGCCCCTCTTTGTGTTTTCCCTCAATTTAATGATTTTGCGCTCGGGCAACCCCTTAAAAATAAAATAAAAATTTCTAAAAATTTGAGGTCATATTTTGGGCCAATCAAAACCCACAATTCATTGGACATCAAAATCCGAGGGGGTCATACCGATGACCGCGTGATTTTACGTGGAATGCCCCAAATATATACAAATACTGTGCATCTAGTGTTAACATTTTACTCGTTATTATAGACTATGCGAAAGCCTTTGGAGAAAAAACCACAGGAATAATAATAATCATGAAAATATTAACAATTAAAATAATAACAGTGCAAAAAAATAATAAAAACCATTGAAAATCGCAAAAAAATGTTCACATAAAAATCACAATTTCGAAAAATAAAAGAAAAAGAAAAAAACCTAGTCGTGTAAACGAATGTAATTAGACTTGAAAGCGTCTGGAGGCCTTCAGAGGCTCTGCGAAAGTCTTCGGAAAATAAACAAAAAATAAAATAAAAATCATGAAAATATCAAGAATAAAAATAATTACAATTTAATAAAAATTATAAAATTAGTTTTTAAGCAAATAAATAATAAACAATAAAAACAATTTGAAAATTACAAAAAATACGAAAAAAACATAATTCTTACCAAAATAATCCCAATTTCTAACAAAAAAAATCAAATCTGTGAGGCCAATGTAAGTAGACAATAAAAAACAAGAACAATGAAAAAAATACAATGGGACCAAATTTTCCTTCCGACTCCTGCATGCATAGAAATACAAAAGAAAGTATTTTCTTGATGCAGTTAATGTGTACTGTGCCGTGAAGGAATGGCTAATTTTGTTCGAATCTTTTTTCTTCAGAAAGAACGGTTCTTGCTCCTTGTTCTGCAAGCGATATATTGTACGTAGATTGGTACTGACAACCAGTTTGATCGGTATTAATAACAAAATCAAGGTCAAAGTCGGGGATTGCTATTCTTGTTCGTATTTGAAGTCAAAAATAAAAAAAAATAAAAAATTTAAAAAATGAAGAAATAAATAAAATAATAATAAATAATTGGAAGATTGTGCACAATATATCAAATTTATTTAAATTTTGTGAGGAAAAAAAAGAAAAAAAGAAGAAAAAAATCAACGCGATGACGGGATCGAACTCCGGACCGCGAGCGTTCGAGCCGGGCACCTTCCCCACTGGGCGACGCTCACTGGCTCGACGAATGCGCAACCGCACCGGTATAATAGCTACGAGCTCAACTTCCGAACCGTTTTCCTCGAAAACTAAGAGGCAATGAAAAAAATCCTTTTGCACAGGTACTCAGGCTAGGTCCCTCCACAACATATCTGAGAGAGATCAAAATCCGTGAGTGACAGTCTGTAAGGTCAGACCGTGCGACCAAAGGATTTTCGCAACTCAGTTTGTTAGTATATGGTGCGGATGAGAGACCGAAAGGCAGGCTCGTCATTTGCAATAGGTCCTTGCCGTGAATTACGCGTTGGAAGCAACGGTGCGATAGTGCACGGAAAAAACGAGTTGGTTGTGGTAACTAACTGGTTTGTAAGTTATGCTCTTAGTAATTAGTTTGTTGGAGCAACCATTTTCGTCGTTACCGCAACTATATAATTGGTTGCCGAACACACAACCAATAAAAAGTTGGTTGCGGGAACCACGAAAATGGTTACCCCAACCAACTCATTACTAAGAGCATATCTTACAAACCAGTTGGTTGCCACAACCAATTCGATTTTTCCGTGTGCCATTAGGAAATGCAAGTAAGCGTCAGACATGTCTATTCAATTGTTACATCCCGACATTCATTTATTCATTTCTTACATTTATTTTTCATTTTTTATATTTTATTCCCAATTATGATTGTTCCAATTATTATTATTTTTCATTACTTTATTTTATGAATTGATTTATAATTTCGCTATCGTGGCGCGTTCTCACGGAAATATGCGACGCGTCGTCCAGTGCATAAAAAGATAGAAATAAAAATGCATTTCGCGATTCGTCGGCTCGTTCGAGTCTCTCAGCGACGTTGCGATTCGCGACCGTGGGATGCACCGACGGACCAGGACTCCACGCACAAAACAATCAAGTCAGGGATTTTGCACGTAGGACTGTGACTAGATTTCCTGTTAAAATTCCCAAGAAATCCTCCCTTTGCTCAGGAGAGGGAAAAATAGTATTTTTTTTCACCCATGCAAGATTTTCGTGCTTTTCACCATATGCGTGGACAGCCGAAAAGTGACTCTTTTCTGACAGCTAAGGGCGAAAACAGAGACCCTTTTTGACTATCCACGCATATCTCTGGCCTTATCTCTGGCCCTAGATGCACAAAATACTATTGCGCATCTAGGGCCAGAGATAAGTCTTTTTGTCGAGCGTGAAGTTTGCCGCAACGAGCGAAGCGAGGGCCGCAACCACGCGAGACAAAAGACGAATCTCTGGCCCGCGTTGCACACAATCTTTTTTTTCCCCATGGGAGACTTGAGTGTCTTTTCAGTATATGCGTGGATAGCCAAAAAGGGGCTCTTTTTTGGCAGCTAAGAGTGAAAACGGTTCTTCCCCGGAGGGGAAAAAAGAACCGAAATCGTCTGTTTTCACTCTTAGCTGTCAGAAAAGAGTCACTTTTCGGCTGTCTACGCATATGGTGAAAAGCACGAAAATCTTGCATGGGTGAAAAAAACTCTTTTTCGAGACAATGAAGAAATTCCGTCTAAATTTCAGTCTCAGATTAAACTCGGAGGAGTCAACATCGAGATCTCAGGCTCCAAGTTTTTCTTCTCCCGCCCTGCGTAGGGTTACCAGATGGAAAATTCAAAAGTTCTCACATGAAGCCTGATTTCCATAGAAAAGTCCTGAGATTTTGTAGCAAAATTTTCAAGACCATAGGTATTTCAAGATTACCTGAGTTATTATGCATCTGTCAATACATATTTGCTATTACAGCCCAAAATGCTACCATAGAAATAGTTTTTTCTATCGTGGGAGCTCAATGGTCCAAGGAAAGGAACCGACTAACGGTGTTTTTGGTCCGAGCTTTGCTTTTAACCCAGTACAATTTGAAAAGCTTAAAGTGCGAAGCATTTTATAAAACAATAATTGAAGACAGAAGCCTACTTGATAAGGTATCAGCGCGAAGCAAGTATGATAAAACTGCTTAGTTTTACAAAATGAAAGTATTGATAATTTCTGCAATTCACTTAAGGAGGGAGATATAGTTGGAATTTTGAAAGAATCGATTTTTTTTGCATTTTCTAAAAGTAGCGCATTTCATAAGTATTCTTTGAATATTTCGCAAAAATCCGACCGTTATTTATGGAGATATATAACGTTGAACGGAGCCGTCGCCAACGCATAAAAGTGAGATTCTTACATTACGTCGGGGACGGGAATTCAAAGACTTACTCTGACATTATTAAAGCTGCTTCTTATGGAGAAACGTGTCGCGAATGGAAATTCAAAGACTAACTCTGGCAATATTAAAGCTGCTTCTTATGGAGAAATGTTATGACGAAAAAAGAATGCGTTGGTCATGTTCAAAAACGGATCGGTACGCGTCCACGTGAATGTAAAAAAACCAACAAAGGACTCGGCGGTAAAGGAAAACTGACTGGTAAATTCATTGACCAATTGTCTAAGTATTTTGGCAAGGCTATTTGTGACAACTGTGATTCTGTTGAAAAAATGAAGAATACCATTTGGGCTTCGCTCTATCACAAGAGTACGACCGATAAGAAACCGCAGCATCACAAGTGTCCACTAGGTGCTGACTCAGTGTGCAAGTATCAACAAGCAAAGGCGGAAAATAAGTTCAAGTCTTTTAAACACGATTACACGGCCTTTCCAGAGGAAGTCACAGATGCAATAAAACCCATTTGTGAAAATCTCACAAACGATGAGTTGTTGCAATGATGCATTGGAGGATTCATACAGAACAGCAACGAAAGTTTATATGATTTATATGGAAGATTTATATGGGACCACATACCTACACATTTGCCAAGAAAGAGGATTTTATTAGAGTTGAGGCAGCCAACTTTAGCTAATTTAATCAATAGATCAACATAGTTCGTAGATGTTAGAAAAGTTGTCATGTTTTTTTGTATAATCGAATTTAAATATAAAAGGGGCGTGAGCCGAGGCACTTTTCGCGTATATAAGAGTGGGCAGCGATCTCGACTGTGTTTCTCTCCGTTTTCTTAATACTTGGTGTCGCGACACTGCCGCGTCTCCTTACGTAATACTCGCCGTCTAAGATTTTGATCTCTATAGATAAGAAGTTCAAATCAACGGTATCTTATGGCATTCTGGAGTATAGTAGAGTAGCGGCAGTGTTCGCTCTGGCTTTTAAATACTTGGTGTCGAGACGCTGCCGCATGTCTAAATACAGCCCGTATCACGGTCGTACATACAGGCCTAGAAACTCCTATGATCGGGGGTTACTCGATTAGTGAGGCAAGTTCTGCGTAGTTGTAGAATCGTCCGGTAGGTTCGTCGTCGTAGAGGGGTATCTCGACATATGTATATCTGCGCAGTTGTAGAACCGATCGCTAGGTTTGTCGTCGTAGAGGGGTCGCCCCTCTGCCTCAACAACTATGCCACCCCCCACCACTAAAAAACGCCGGAGTTCCCAGACCTGTATGTACGACTATGGCCCGTATATAAGCGTGACGGAAATTTAGCCAATGAGGTGACGCGAATTGTTGAATCGCTTTTCACGATTATAAAATTGGAGAATATTCACCCGATAACATCATATCTCAGCATTATGTGGACGGATTAACATAAAAATGGATTTAATGGAAAGCTAATTTCATTATTAGATCACTATAGTTCGTAGATGTTAAAGAATTTGATGTATTTTTTCGTAAAATCGAATTAAAGTAGTACATCCCAAAAGTGCTCTGAGACAGAAAAGGTTGTAATTCAAAACTAATATTATTCAGGCTATTCAGAACGCGCTTGTAAGATTTCAAACATTTCGACTATCCCATTTCCGAGATATTTACAATTGAAGAAGGCATTTTTAACACGCTTTGCATAGGATACGTATTGTAATATATCATTTCGATTGAAAATTGAAAAATGATGAGACAGAAGACGATAAAAAACTTACGCAAGGATAATGGGGTATTCGGCGATGGTTTTGAAAGAAATTGTTCCATTTTACTACAAAGTTCCCGAGTTATAAGTATTTGAAGTATGAAATACGTGACGAAACGTGAGCGGTCGAACCAGTAAACGAAGAGGTTTTTGAAACCGTAGACCTTAAAGGAGCGCGGCTTGGAAGAGTTTTGTTAGTAAATACCCTGACCACTGCGAGCGCTGCTTGTTACGCTGTGCACGAATACATCGCCACATTAAGGAAAGGCGGGAGGGAAAGGAAGGAAAGGTGGCGATGTGTTTGTGAACACCGTTACAAGCAGCGCTCGCCGTGGTTGGGGTACTAACTAACAAAACTCTGCCAAGTGCTCCCACAAGGCCTACGCTTCCATGTACCTCTATGTTCGCTGTTCAAATGTTCGAAGTCACGTGCGTTCAGTGCGTTCATTTATGTATACAATCTTTCGAAGTATTCGTGTGCGCGGTGGATAGATCTAGCCAAAAGTTACTTTTGAATTGGACTGTCCAGTATGCACTACGTTAAAATGTAAGGCTAGCTGTAGATTCCCGCCGAGGCTCTCGCGCGAGACTATTCCCTATGCGGCTAATCTATATGCGGGAGCCCGAGACGAACCAGGCGTGCCCTCTACACTGTTGCTCTCGAGTGGTTTTGGGCTGTCTCGGTGAAAGTGTACAGCTAGCATACAAGGGGCGCGTGCTGAGGCCTATTCGCGTATATAAGTGTGCGCTGCGATCTCGATGGGGATTCTTTCATTTTTTTTTGTACTTGGCGTCGTGACGCTGCCGCGTATTTTGATAACCAGCGCAAAATTTAGTACGCTTTCTTTTTTTTTGACTCTATACCTTTTCTATTTATTGCCGCAAACTTCGTCTTCTCAACCAAGTGAAATAAGCATAAACGCTTAACGTATGACTATGGCATCTCATTTCCAAATATAAATCAGTCGAATTCATCGATAAATCAGGTATAAATACTTTTTCATCGAAAGATTCATCTATGAATGACGGGGCAATTCCCAGATAAAACCGTTCATCGAATGCTCTAAACATGATCTAGTTGTTATAAATTGAAAGATAAAGCATAGAAACTGCATCAAATATAAACGATCCTGCGTTGAAAGATGAACGTTAATGAACAAGCACTGCACAATAATTTTTTTTTACAAAAATTTTCCAAAAAATACGTCAAATTTTTCAACATCTACGAACTATGGTGATCCAATGATGAAATTAGCTTACTCATGTAACAATCAATTAAAGAATTGCCATTTCGCCTAATACTAGTAAAAAGCCAATCATTAGAAATAGTGTGATAGTTTCATTCCATATATCGCGCGGATGTCAAATTAATTCTTGTATTCTACATTTCCTGCATTTCCTGCATCGATCGCGTAACGGCGAAGTAGGTCAAGGAAGTCTTGAGAGCCTTTAAAACGAAAAATATCATATTCTCATTGAACCGAATACATAAGCTATCGACGTGTTATGCAATGATATAACGAATTCACACGACACTTACCACCACGAAGTTCGCCAGTGACATCGTTATAATCTTACCCGCTGTCATCTGACAAGGTACATGAGCCCTCATTGTTACGAGATTCAGAAGTTTTTGAGTTGCCAACGATGTTCTGTACCATTCAGCCTGGTATCTAAAAATCACTCGTCAAGTGTCATTTGTCCTCGCATCGCGTGGCAGATGCTTACAACGCATATCTTGTTTACGTACAAGTATTCAGAAATTCGTTGACTGTGATCTATCAGCTTCTGCGAGAACAGACTTAAAATGAATTGGTGAGTGATCATATCCATCGGAAATGCCAGACAACGTAATGCACGGTTTGGATTCTTCTCTATCATAAATATCGCCTGTACAGAAAATAGAAAACAAATATTTTAATACTTTGCATTATTTGCAATCGAGGCAGACGGGTACATCGCTCAAAACCAATACTGTAAATTTCATTCTTGAGAACAACTAGGCCGTGAAATTTCACCTGATATCCACTGGCACCGATTATCACAACGCTTATTCCAAGCAAAGGTAAAAATGCCCAGGTGTAGGTTGATTCGAGTATTCCGCAGAATCTGCGCCAATCATAATATATTTATTGATGGAAAGCGGTACAAAATTATTCGATGAAACTTACTCAATTACATCGTTATGCTTTTTTATGCAAACGATTAAATGTCAAAATGCTGATTTCAACTTAGGTTGAGAATTTAGGTCCGAAAATTCTTCAGTTATATCATTGGCCATGCGTTGCAGTTGATGACTAGAATCGTCTGAGTTAGCTATTTACTCCAATGGCAAAGTTGCCAAAGTGCGTCGATAACACGTATTCTTCTACTCACCCAACCACTGAAAACATTCCGCAAGCGTGTTGCACTAGTACAACAAATGTCGCATCTATAGTAACTGCGATGAGAATACCATACACATAGAAAGAGCACATGTAAGTGAGCATATAGTAGTAATAAACATCAATGTCTAGACCGAAATAGTCGGCCGGAATAGGCAAACGTTTCGATGCGGTTTCGTTGCCGATTTCCATGTCTCCTTCAAATCCGGGTAAGTAAGGTTGACTCATGTATAGAATCGTTAGAAAATATGCTCCAACTAAGACAAACAATTGCACGATCACTGTATTTTCGATCGATTATATCGACATTGAAAGAGTCGTCTTTATTAAATCTAACTTTATTTGAGTATTAATCATTTGAAGTGGGGCGACAGTTTTTTCTTGATTTTACCGAGAGTGTGACTGAATTTGAAAATTCACAAAAGGGCATTCATTTTTCGAATGAGACTAGTTGGAATGCAATCGGTCAAAAATTGGCTGAGTGCGAGGTGATCGGGTAAAGACGTTTAAATCGCGAATTCGCGTACACTCCGAAAAAAGGTATGCCGAATGGCTTTCTCAGTGAAGCCATTCGAAAGAGCAGCTTATGGCATTCAGCATTTAAAAAAAGTTAAAATTGGTCAACTCCAGTAGATGCTATATCCCTTAATCGATTGATCTGGAATTTATCAGAGAGTCGCATTTCATCATAGCCGACGACTCGGTATAGGTCGTGTTGTAAAACCACTTCTCGGGAATGCGGATACAGTGGTCAATTATTCACATTTTCGGAATCAAAGAGTTTATGCCGAAAGTGTGAGTTGGTGCATTATTGAGGTGAAGTTTTAACAAACAAAACATCTGGTCGTGCAACCCGAATCGATTTGTGTCCCCAGCAGCGAGCGGCGCAAAGGAGCATGAAAATGCTGGCAAAAAGAAACCCCGTCGGAAGTCGCAAGGCAATGCTCAATTGTTTTCGCCCACGCCGGCTGATGAAGCGTTTTTTTACTCGGGCAAGATGGACAACTTTGAGAATAATGAATATTGAAAAAAAAAACATTTTTATCTTTTGATCATTTTTTTTATGATGATTCTGTTTGCATTTCCATTTCCGTTATTCATAAAGGGATCTGCATGGAAAAAACTTTAAGAAATCGCCAACTACTGCGTTTTTGAACGTATCGACTTTGCTTAAACGGTACTTTCATCTTTTAATCATTTTTTCAATGACCATCATTTTTGCATTTCCATTTTTGTTATTCAGTGTTATGTGTCATGACTGACCTCAATTTGTATGGGTAATTTTTGATCGTTTGGTGAATCTTGGATAATGTTCATTATGAATTTATTGTATCAAGACGGGCCGTTTTTTTTTTATTCTTGGTGTCTGCAAGAGGGAGGATTTTGATATTTTAATGCGTAGTTAATGTTTTTTGTGAGACCTTTGTGTACGTGTTATTTACCTATGAATTTCATGTTTGATATTTTCCAATATTCATTTTTGATCAAAATTAACAATTTTCATTACATGCTGTTTCGAGAGCTGAGTAGCGACTGAGTATTGAGGCGAGTGAGGAGGTATTTATATTGATGGGGTAGTGTGATTGAGTATTGAAGAGTGGGGGGAGTTTGTCATGATCGGGGAAGTTTGCCGTTAGCTGTTTTTCTTGCCGGACTAGATGTGTTAACCGGTTTTGGACCGGTTTTAAATTGATAACTGTTAGTTTTGGTGATGAATTTTCAATTGATGGATGGTAATTTGAGGTTTTTCAGTTATTAATCAGAGTTATATTAAATTATTGAATTATATATGCTGCTTAGTTTGTCGATGTCGGTTCTAAAATTAATCTCTTCGGAGTGTGCTTTAATCTATATCATTTCCAGAATCAATTGCTTTTTTAGCCATTTTTCATTATTTAAAATTTCAACGTCAGCAAATTTAAAATTATGTTTTAGTTCTATTCCGTGTTTTGCTAACGTTGTGTTTACTGTGTTAGTGTGTCTTAGACTATTTTTGTGTTCGTTGATTCTCGTTTTTCGATATCTTCTTGTTTGTCCTATGTACAATGCATCACAATCATTACAATCGATTTGGTACACTACGTTGGATTTATCCATGTTGTCTATTTTATCTTTTGTGGAACCGGTGATAGAGTGAATATTGTGTTGGCTGTTAGTAACTAGTGTTATATTAAATTGTCAAAAAAGGCGGGCTAGTTGATGGTGAATATTTTCAGTATAGGGTAAATTCATCAATCTGGAGGAGTCGAATGCGTTGTTATTATTTGATTGTGAATGAATTAATCTTAGCCTTTGTATTATTATTTTTTCTGTGAAGGAAATTGGCTAACAGTTTTGTGTCATTGGGTTTTTGATTAGTTCAATGTTTTTTTGGTGGAAGGATGCGTGTGATAGTTTTATCGCTCTGTCTACCAACATCATGATAATTCTTTTTTTGGCTAAGAGGGTGGTAAGAGAAGAAGCTTATGAATCGACCTGACCAAGTCGGTTTTCTGTACCAGTCTGTAATTATTGAGTTTTTTTTTTGCGGATTAGCAAGAAGTCTAGAAATA
Source organism: Alloplasta piceator (assembly GCA_946863875.1). NCBI lineage: Eukaryota > Metazoa > Arthropoda > Insecta > Hymenoptera > Ichneumonidae > Alloplasta > Alloplasta piceator. The sequence goes on from OX333080.1 coordinate 29,083,778, forward strand.
GTAAATTGTAATTGGTAGAATTACAATCACATTGCAAATTCATTACCAAATCTAACAGTTATCAATTTAAAACTGGTCCAAAACCGGTTAACACATCTAGTCCGGCAAGAAAAACGACTCACGGCAAACTTCCCCAACCATGAAAAACTCCCCCCACTCTTCAATACTCAATTACACTACACCATCAATACAAATACCTCCTCACTCACCCCAATACTCAGTCGCTACTCAGCTCTCGAAACACCATGTAATGAAAATTGTTATTTTTGATCAAAAATGAATTTTGGAAAATATCAAACATGAAATTCATAGGTAAATAACACGAACACAAAGGTTTCACAAAGAACATTAACTAAGCATTCAAATATCAAAATCCTCCCTCTCGCAGACACCAAGGATCACAAAAAAACGACCGGTTTTGATTCAATAAATTCATAATGAATATTATCCAAGATTCACCAAATGATCACAAATTACCCATACAAATTCAGGTCAGTCATGAAACATAACACTTAAGCTTATAATGTAAAACATATTATACAAAATAAGACAAAAATGAATGTAATTTTAAAAATAATAAATCTGAAGACGATCCGAATAAGTATAGAAACGTTATACAAAAAAAAAAATTGTCCACTGTCATTAGAACACACTGGCCGAATCGCAGCCGATTCTTCCTTTAGTCCAGGAACTTTAGCATTTCACTTCGGAAAAATTCCAACCAAGCTGAAAATTTGTGTACATGTACCTTTTAGCTTTCTAAATAACCTCTGAAAAGTCCCACGAGTCCAGGGGTGGGCATAATTTTTGACGGCCAAAAAACGATGAGGAAAATGGTTTTTTTTTGTTTTTTGCTAAAATCTTCGTTCCTGTTGATCTTACCGCTATGAAGTATACTCATGAAAAAGAGAGAATGGAAAATTCTCTACAAAAAAGGTAATATAAAATTCATCGATAAAATTAATAATTTCCACGGAAAAATATGCGAAACATCGGATTGAGTTTTGTAGGCTTACGCCATTGCCTGGTACGTTCTGTGTGGTGGCACCAACAGCGGCTGTGCTTTCCCTCTGACGTCAGTGACGGGTTTATACCTGCAGCTGCTGGTCGGGTCTCGGGTGTGCTGAATGCATAGTCCCAAATAGTCCCTAAGCGTGTCTACATCATACTAGACGTATATTAGTATTAGTATCGTCTCACCACGGGGGAGACGATACTTAAAAGGCGGGTAGAGATCCGTCTGCACGACGAATGAGCATAAAAGAGAGACGGCGCTTACAATCTCGCACGCGCCGTCGCTCGTGAAAATACATTACGATCTCGATTTATGCAGCTTCAATATAAGCAAGAGTCCCCACTATGCGGCGGAAATCGATCGACATGGCACATGGTGTGAGAGCGCCGGTGTGAGAGCGGACACGGCTCCCGACTGGTGTGAGATGCGCGTGGACTTACGGGCGACATTTGCGCAACTTCGATTTATGCAAGTGTCTAGCTGTGCCAGTCCCAAAGCTCACCAAGCGGGTGGGAGGCTCACGGGTCTTGCCCCCCTTCCCACGTTCACTATCACACGCGAGGGAGAGCTTATGGGTTCCGCCTCTTCGTCCATGTCCGTCGCACGCGCGGAAGGACGCGCGGGCCCTACTTCGTCATCGCGATTCACCGCGGCGCGCGCGAGTAAGTGCTCGAAGCCCCCCTTCCACGACTGGAGTTCAGGATCACGCGGGGAGGGGGGGGAGGGGGACCCGCAGGCTGTTCCTCACCGTCCGAAGTCGTGCTTGACTGAGAAGAGGAGCTAGCGTAACCCTCCTCATCGTCAAGCGTGAGCGTCGCAACTAAGGGCGCGGGGGAAGGGCCCTCGCGGGGTGTCGCTTCCTAGCCAAGCCGGGCAGAAGTATGAAAAAATTATGCTCGCAATATCGCATGTGCAAGGCATACTGCTCGCCCCGCAATTCCGACGTGCAGAGAGGGCACGGGACTTTTGAATATGCCCGTGATCTCGTTGCGACGGGGCGTCGGATGCAGGCCGACATGTCAGGGCAGGTGCTGCGCTCGCAGACCAGGCATTTCCCTGCCAAACACATTACAACGATGCGTTACTCCATCGTTTTTTTGTTATTATATTTTTTTGTTATTATTTTTTTTTTCAGGCATGATCTGGTTCGCACGACACACCCTGTCTTTTTATGTTTTTTTTTGTTACTGTCTGATCACGCGCGAATATGCAGTCCACCCATGTACGCGCGCGAGGGCGAGATATTTTTTTCACAATCCCTTTTTTTCACTCGCGATTTCGGAGGCGCGAAAACCCGGAAGATTCAAACAGCTCGCGATTATTAATATCTTCGCGATTCAAAATTTTCGAGAAGACAGAGGTGGGAGTATTTTTTTTAGAGTTCGATTGGAGGTCTGAACTCATAGGAAGTTCGATGGGTTTTGTCGTCTCGTCGTGACCTCCACGGCGTCGCGTCGCTCGATTCTTTGTTTCTTTGACTCATTGCGTAATAAAAATTTGGCGAAAGAGGGACGTGACACCAAGTTAGAGCGCTTACGAAATTTTTCAAAAAATTAAAAATTTCATAAAACTTCAATTCTTTGATTGCTTTTGATCAAATTCAATAGCGGAAAATATAGATAGCTTTACTAGCTCTGCACAATGTTCCAGTGCAATATCTTGAAATCTGCAAAAGTTATAGCGCTTAGGCTGTTTTCGCAAAAACAAAAAAGTCGATAAAATCTCAACACCCGTTAGAATTAAAACAAAAAGTTTCTATAATGAAAGACAATTCGTGCCCAACGAAGTGTTCGTGAGTTATTAATTATTTACATCTGAAACTCAAGATTCATCTACACGCACACGCACACGCACACGTACACGCACACGCATGCTGGTACGCACACATACCCACACACACACGCGCGCGCATGCACACGTGGACACACACACCCACACACAAAAACGCACACACACCCTTACAGAAAAAAAAATGTTTCACGAAAACAAATCTTCTTTTTTGAGAAAGTAAAAGATAAAAATGACCCTTCAGCAGAGTCCATACGATAAAAAACACGGTGGTTATCGATTTTCAAACGTTTCTGTTTTGCATACCCCCTTAAGAATCGCGGAAATGGAAATGCAAAACAATGGTTATAAAAAAGATAATAAAAAAATTGAAATGTTTTTTCCAATATTGATTGTTCTCAAAGTGATTCATCTTGCTCTAGTAGTGAGAAAACTTTTAGTCAGCCGGTGATTGCAACAACAATTAAGCATCGCCTTGCAACTTCAGAAGCGATTTTTTTTATTTCGTCATGCCATGCCATTTTTCCTTCGCTTCCCGCTGGCAGCACAAGTCGATTAGGGTATTGCATCACCACTCATTTTGTTAGTTGAAACTACTTTTCAATAATGCACCAACTCACACTTACGGCATAAAACTCTTTCATTGCAAGAAATGTGAATAATTGACAGAGTGAGTTCAGGCAACCCTGGATCTCATCCCCGAGGCGTATTTTCACAACACGACCTACAATAGGATGACCTAGTATACGGCTATCGCGGAATTCAACTCTTCGATACATTTCAGGTCAATCGATCAAGGACTTGCCACTGATCGTCGAAAAACTACTTCAACTCCCTGGAGTTGAAATACACACAATCCACTGGGGTTGACCGATTTTTTTTTTTTTTTTCAAACCCTGAATGCTATGAGCTGTTCTATCGAATGGTTTCATTTAAAAAGCCATTTGGCATTGGCGTATACTCTTTTTTGAGGTGTCCGCGAATTCGCGATTCGTACGTCTCAACTTCATCGCCTGGTACTATACCAATTCTCGACTGATTCATCTCATTCAAAAGATGACAAAATTTACTTCAATGTACTTAAATTGGTCAAACTCTCGTCAAAATCGAGGAAAAATTGTCTGTCCTACTTCAAATGGCCAGTACTGTAATTAAATGGAAATTTTTTTTAAAACCGATGAAATTATATTATTAATGTAGATTTTGACGGATTGTTCTGTTTCGAACTATTGGAATCACTTGACAAAATTCTGCAACAAAATGTATTTTGACCGTTTAGTAATTTTGTATTGGCGGAAGAACGTGGCACCAAGATATGCCATCGACATCACAATAACGCTTTGAGATATCTATAATGTCCATCACACTAATAATTTGACGATCGGTTTCAGTTCGATTTTTTACAATGTTCTGGGGTGATCTGATGAGAGTAAAAATTGAAGGAATATTTTTTATATTTACCTGTAAGAACAATCGTGATTTGTTTTCCTTTTTTCACATACCCACGAAGTATATGCATCTCTGGTTGTTCAGCTACAAATATCCAATCGATTTCAATTTGTTGAAACATTTTCAACAACTGTAGAATAATTATATCGTAAACATTTTTTGTTATTGGATAACTTTGAAATGATCATCATGATGCAACCGACCTTGCCTGAATTGACAGTCATGAGTATTAATGAAATGGCGCAACATAAAAAAATTATTAACGCTGGTGTCGTCTCAGTGATGACTTCAAAGTCCCAAACCCTTACAATGACTCGGATCTGGTTTTGAACGAATCAAACCCAAAAAAATTGATATTTTATATCATGAAAAACTATTCTAACTATATACATCATGGAAGGCCTTAGACAAAAATGCAATTGTAAATGTTTTACGTGAGATATCATTTGCACAGTTGCAGTTGATAAGATTAAAGCCAGTAGGAGTAACCTTCTGGTTCGACTTTGATAAGGCCATAGGCCTGCACAGCACAAGAAAAATTTATTGACTCTATAGTAAGGTTGTTGAAAAATATCTGTCATTATTGCCCGGCAGTCTGGTATTGTTGAGTGGCGTTTTCCCGATAGTGCGTTGGAGTTTCCTCCACGATACCCTTATACCTATCTATACGCAGCGGAGCGGGGAGGTGCAATTACGCAAAGGGAAACGACCGGTGGTGTCGACAGGTGGATAGACATCTAAATTAGTCGTCAGAATACTGTTTGCGGGAAAAAACTATTACGTCCCCCGACTATGTATCGAGACGATTTTATACACCACTCGCAACTTATATTTTTACCCTCTACGTTATTAGACTCCCCGTGCGTTAGATCGTTTTACAATAGCAAATATCGCTAAGATGAAGAGTTATAAGAACCTGCGCGGTAGTGGGGTATCAAACCACGCCGATATATCGTTGGGGAATGGTAACAGTTTACTTCCTGCAAACAGTATTCTGACAAGCGATTTAGATTTCTATCCACCTGTCGACGGCACCACAGGTTTTCTTTGCGCATGTGCAGCCCTCTGCTTCAACGTGTATGAAAGTTTTGTAGAGCTCAGTCGATCGCAGAATCGGGAAGACATCACTCAACGAACGGACTGACTATAAATTTAATAAATGTCTCCTGTCCATAATGGGCCAATGGTCATGCAAGAGTGAAGGCAAAGGGTTCCTTATACTTGCTTTTATAATATCCCTCGGAACTTTGCAGTTTATATTTTAGTGAAAAGTTTAAAATTGGACTGTCGTCAAACGCTGTCCATGATTTTCATCGTTGTGTAACTTTCTTTTTTTATATGAAATATGAGCTTTTTTGGATCGATTTGTTCGACGCTCACATAATCGCCGCCGTAAAATTCCGAGACCAATTTGATGTCATCACTGAAAGTACACCACCGTTAACAATTAATTTACTTTTCATTGTTAAATTAATAAATTTTATTTACAACTTGCACAAGGCACATTGTGATAATAATTTGAAAGTTATTCAACAACGGAAAATTTTCACGACATAATTGTCGTACAGTTGTTAAAAATGTTTGAATGAATTGAAATCCCTTAGATATCAGTGGCTCAGCAACTAGAGATATGGATGCTTTGGGATTATGCGGAGAAGGGAAGTAAATACACAATCAAGTCCGTCTCCGATTTTGTTGAACCTCATGTACGTTCTAGAGCATTCGAAACTAAGAGTCACTTTTTTTTTTAATCGGTGGAAAAACGGTCATACAGGTAAATTAAGATAGTATTTTTTTACTTTTGTTAGATCAGCGCCAAATATGGTGAAACATCGCACTGAAAGGGAATGTCAAATTATTGGTGTGATGCACATTATTTCGATTCGCTGGTAAGTGCTAATACAACATAATTAAGAGACAGAAATTGGCTTATTTGCACAAATTTATCTTATGATTTCAATGCCAAAATTTACATTTACAATAAAATCTAATCGGATTTAACAAGTTTTCACTTCAACGTAAATAAGTTTAGGTTTAATTAAGATGATTCTCTTAATGTAGATAAAATATGTTGAAAATAACAGCGATCGTGCAATTGTTTGTATTACAAGGAACATGACTTATTGTTGAGGGTACCCCTACGATTTTGTTGACACTCAAGTATATTCTAGACCATTCGAAAATGAGAGTCACGTTTTTTTTTATCGGCGGAAAAATGGTTTTAAGGGATGAACCCACCCTTTGAAGTAAGGCATATCAAGGGGTGATTTGGTGATTTCATCCAGAAGCAATAAATTGATTTCAATGAAATAAGAACTAAAATTTGTCTTATCTGGAGCAGTGAAAAGTCTACTACGTAATTTTAAAAAAATTAGGCGTGTAGAATGTGACGCGGTAGGATTGAAACTTCTTAGGTTGAATAATGAAGTTCATTTTAGGCATCGCTTGTCGTATTTGTTGTCGATTATTTTTTATTTTTACGTTGGGGATATGGTTATGTAGGAGTCAGCTAAATTTTTCGCTTTTATAATTGCCAATATTTTTTTTTTTACTTAGTCCATAAATATAACAAATTGACTATAGTTTTAAGTATTATCTGAGCTTCCCTCATGCTTAAGATAAAATCACTCAGGTGTCGTGGATAAACCGAATTTTAAGTTTTTTCATTCTGCGCTTGATTCAGAAAATACCGCTCAATTGAATTGCTTCCGACTTGTCTCATTTTTTTCGTAGCGGATGTATCTATCGTATGAACGCGGCACATATTTTTTCAAGCTTCTTTTTTGAAGCTATTCAAATAAAAGTGTGTTACATTTTTCAAATAAAAGCGTGTTACCTTTTAACAGCAAGAGAAAAAAGAGGGTGTAACACGCATTTATTTGAAAACTTATATCTAATCGGAAAAGCTTTATTTTTAAGGTTTAATTATTTTTTATTAACAACTGATAAAAGCTTGTTTGAAAAAAAAAAATTTGTTTTTTTCCATAGGATTCATGAGTTAACCGCTATAGAATTGTGCGATGAAAATAATTGGATACAAAATTATTTTTCACGTTTGAAACACGCGAATGATCGCCATATTGCGGACGAGGCACAAGCACATAGAAGTAGAAAACTCGTGTAATTTTTATAAGAGAAATATGGATTTTGAACCCAGCGAGCTCAGGCCAGCAAACGCTATTTAAAAAATCGGCAAAAACGTGGCCAAAGGTGAGAAAGAGGGGAAAAAATCGAAGAGAGCGAAAAAATGAAAAAAACAGTAGAAAACAAGAAAAAGAAAGGTGAAAAAGAGGAAAAAAGCAAACCGTGCACGCATATAGTTACAAGGGTAATTCTTGAGTCTTCAATTCATATACTGAGTTTAAAATATACTGTCGTAAATTTCGTTTTAAAATCTACAACATTTTTAAAAATTTGGTATTTTATAGAAAAGTTGGTATATCATTAATCAGAATTAAAAGATTTTTTCATTTTTCCTTTTTACAAAAAACCCTTGAAAATGCCGAAAACAAAGTTCGCCGACCGTGAGTGATTTCTCAGTATTTTTTATATATTATACAAAAATTTTTAGATTTTTAAAAAGAATTTATAATTTTTAATTTATTTTTAGGGCACTTTTTTATATTTTGGTCCGTAACTCAGCCATTTTTTTTAAATGTCTCATGGTTTGAGAAATAACTGCAAAAGATATCACAGAACGTAAAGAAAAATTTTTTAAATCGATTCTTTTTTCATTTTAGTCGACTCACCCCCCTTAATGTGCATCCAGTATATTTGAGGTTGATGAAAGGTTATGCTGTCCATCATTTTCTTTTAACGCCTTCGACTTTCCTCGATACTCTGTCTCTTTCTGCACGTGTTTTTGGCGCTTTTTTGAGTGGTTTATTTGCTTTTTGGCGTTGCCTAAATGCTCGCATTTTTTCCGCACTTGTTTTTTTCTTCATTTCTCTTATTCTTCATTTCAATTATCTAAAAACGAAAATTGTTAACTGATGAAAATTCACGCGACTTCAGTCTAATGTGCAAGCATCTACTAGTTCCTTATGCTTCGTACTAACACAGTACGCCAGGGGCATGCGCAATGCGCATAGAGTGTCTTTGTCATATGCAACGAAGAGAGTAGAAACGATTCTTTCACTCTTTCTATGCAACTGCTAGTTGAGCTGGGAGAAAGGGAACTCATGGCACGTAAACACACATTACACACTGCGCATGTGCGTAGAGTATGTATGATGCAGTTGGAGAGTTGCTTCTTCTCTCTGTCGAGGGAGAGTAGAAGCGACGCTCCCACTCTTCCTTCGCAGATGCCTATTAATTTATTGCCCTACCTCGCCTAAAGAAGTTTCTCTTCAAAAATAAAGGTGGGCACTAACCCTCAACTTTCGTTTTTCTTACACCTTATAAAAAACGTATCGATCGAATTGAATAAAACAGGTACCATTTTAAAGGGCAAATGAAATTGAAGTTCACGTTTATTGCATTTTAACAAGACAGCAAGCTTGAAGGGGTAGACTAAATTACTCGAATTTCCTTATGGCGTCCATCGTCGTCCGACACGTCAGCACTGCGGTATGTGTGGCATGTGTAATATGACCAACGACGTAATATAACCAACGACGTCAAAATAAAAAGCGAAGAATGAGGTTAATCATGTTCTTTCAGCCGAGAAAGGTCTCTGCCCCCATGCTCCCACTGGTCCATGCTCCCACCATTCGGTACCTCTCCTCGACGTTCAAGCCACACTTCCTAACTGAACCTCGATTTCTTACCAGTGCTCTCCTCAGGGGGAAGAAAATCGGGGTCACACTATCTACGCCATTTCAAACGTCTATGTAAAAGCATGTTTTCACCACTAGCCTACCCGCTGTTTTAGTATAATTTGAAACAATGATACGCATTAAAAATATATGTATATCCCCATTGAAAAAGTTTGATAGGTTCTCACACAAACCAAAAGGAAATTCATTGCAATATATCTTGTGTATCTGTAATGAAAATTTAACGGATCGGACATGAATATGGTTGTATGAGTTTGTATTCGTATTTTGTTTTTATGAGCATACACAAATGTGTGTGCAGCACGCTGTGCTGCAAATATGCTGTAAATGTGCATCACACTGTGCTGCAAATATGCTGTAAATGTGCAGTATACCGGGTTGCAAATATGCTGCAAATGTGCAGCACGCCGTGGCACGAAAAGGACGGCACATTTGCAGCATTATTGCAACATTATTACGTAATGTCTTGTCGTTATAATGCAGCTTAATGCAGCGGTACAAAGCTGCCTATTGACGCCATGGCTTGTTCTCGCGTGACGTGCTGTTGCCGACAATATGACGCAAAATGCCTATCTGGGTACAGATAGATGATCGATGGGATTAAATTTGCTCTGTACACTCAAATTATAAACCATACGCATTTATGAGCAGTTACAGATTACCTTGCAACATGTTGCTCTCGATCAGTAACGAAAAAACCACCAGTGAGTCGATATCAATGTACGGTTCGAATTAATAATAAAATTGGAGTTAATATAATTTGTATGCCTTTTTTGTGTGATACGTTGCAGGCTGACGATTTACGTGCATTCAACCATCCTCCAGATGAACAGACACAGCGTTTTTGAATCTCTAAACTTCTACGATTTATGCTTGATATACACCCTCACTCAAAAGTTTGGATAGCCTAGTCGATATTTCTTGCCGCACTAAAAGTTGCATAACTCCACAAAAAAAGATAATTAAATTTTTAAAAAAGGGTTTTGACGGAAAGGAATTCTGTTTTGTTTCGCTTTTTTAAAAATATTTTTTATGATTTTTTTCGAACCGCTATGCACGTGACCTTTTTTGGCCTTTTTTTTTGACCATCATGAATTGGGCGCATAGCTTAAAGGCATTTTATTGTCTTTTTCATCAACGGTACGTTTGAGACGGTTGGCTGACGCTCCTTTCTCGTTTTTTAGAATTTTTTTTACGATTTTCTCTCGCAAAGTTATTTCACTTTTGGCTAGAAAAGAAAAATTTTGCGAAATGCATCGTAACTAAAAAACTATATAGTTTGAGAGAAAATGTCAAGTACAGTGAACTCTTACGAAATATTGCGATACCCAGTAAACACAGTTCGGTAGCGGCAATGTAACGGCAATGTAACTGAGTGTAACCGAATGTAACAAGCAATGTTGACTCGATGTTACATGTAAGTTCCACGTTAGTTCTGATTTCCCACTCATAAGTACTACAGGTTATGTAACGTCGAATGCAACCGTTATATTGCAGTTATGTGTTACTATCCGAAACACAGGCCTGTACCGGCAATGGTACAGCAATGTTACGGATTGTAACAGGTAATAAATAATACCTAGATGTCACATGTAATTTACAATTCCCTACTCACAATCAGTAATTTATATTATATTGCAGTTATATTGCTGCAATATTGCAGTTATATTACTAAATATCAGTTGTCAAAAATACTAGTTGTATTTTTATGTTTGTTCTTAGTGCAGCTACATGGTTGAAATTTGGGGTGAGTTTGTAATCCATCAATCGCAACTTTTGGCCAAAATTTGGAATGGATGCGCGTTGGGGCCGCTCACCTCTACTTAGCCGGCTATGGCCTTTGTTCTGAAATATAATCCCTACGCTTTTGTGGGCCTCAAGATCACTGTAAGGTAAAGTTGTGTATAGGAAAGGAAATATGAGAGTTTTTATCGCTAGCCATTATGAAAACACAGAAGTAAATAAGCACAAGCAGCGTCATGAAGATTCTGTAGAATCACTGTTTGTATCTCTCTCTTGCCACTGCTCCGTCTGAACGTTCCGAACAGCAAAGCATGCTACGCATATACCCATCCCCTCTCCCTCAGCTCCCTACCCGCTGCCGTGCCTTTCACTGCTAGTGTAATCGTTGGAGGGGAGATGCCGAGGCACTCTTCTTCATGGCCAGTTTCCCCACCACGTATCTAAACTGTTTCCCTCATGCGGTATTAATATTTCGTGACCGTTCGAAAATTGTTACCCCCCCCCCCCCCAGCAAAGAAGTTTTACTTCAAAAATTAACGAATTTTTATCGCTTTACATATCATTTTACTGATATCGGGTACTGTGACCGACAGGTTGCGAACGTCGAAACGGAATTCAATTTTAGTGCAACATCAACATTCGAATGCACGAAAGGTATAGTAATTGGTAAATTTTACATTTTTTAAACCTTAGTTCAGAACTAAATGCATATTTGTTGTTACAGAGATTTTGCCTGAAAAGTATTCCAATGGCCGAAGCATGTCGGACTTCAATAATAGACTGAGCCCGTGGTTCGCTGGAGTTGGTAACCGGGAAGGTGCTCGTGGTGAGCGCACCAACCAGCTTCCTGAGCTTCTAACTCCTTCATCGACGCCGACCATATAATAATTGGTTTCAAGTCAACGTTACGTTAACATTACATTTTGACGAAAAGATTACATACGATGATAGATTTTTAAACAAAAAATATTTTCATTTTTATCAATGATTTGTAAATGGCCAAAGTTGAGTACATTGGTTTTTATGTTCAACCAAAGTATAAAGTATTTTTTCCGGTGTTTCAAAAATCACTGAGTGTGGTTCGAAAATTAAAAAAAAAAATTATACATTCAAATCAAAATTTAGATTCTTTTAAAGCACGAAACTTTACAAAAAAAAAAAAAACGATTTCTACAAAGCTTGGTTCAAATTTATTCTTTGTTTGTTTAGATTTCAATATATTTACGTGGTTTTTTTCTATGTATTAAAAAAAATGTTCTCTTAAAATGAAAACTTGTTCAGGAGTAAATTCTACAAAGAAGTTTTCGTTTGTTTTTCATTTGGTTATTCCTAAGACTAATCTGTACGAATGTTACGTCCGCGTCAAGTACGCGTACGTTAAGCATGAAATAAATAGTTTTTATTCTGCCAAATCTAACTTACAACTTACTTACAAGTCATAACATGGGAAAAAGGATTGTTTCAAATTTCACTAATTGAATTTTAAATGTCGTACCTCATAGAATAGAGAATACGTTAGTACGTCTACTTAGTAATATTGTTTTCATATGAGAAATATTATTTGATTACTTGGTTTTGTTTTCATGTAGCTGCGCAATTCGAGAAAACTTCGTTCATGTTGTAAATAAATAAATAATACCATGACAATACAATTATGTATTTATCAGAATATAATTGTGTGTATAGTGTGCTTGGCAGAGTTTTGTTAGTTAGTACTCCGACCACGACGAGCGTTGCTTGTAACCGTGTGCACAAACACATTGCCACCTTTCCAAGCTGCTTGGTAATGGGGCCATGTGCTGTATTGAGAGGTAAAAAAAATTTTTTTTTTACCAAAGTGGGCATCCATTAATTACGTTAGGCGATTTTGGCGATTTTTCGACCCCCCCGCCCCCTGGTGAGGTTTCGTGAGATTTGGCTCGACCCCTTCCCCCCCTAATCGCACGTGAGATTTTTCAAAATGCGTATTTTTAGTGTAAATACGTTAATCTGTGCTTGATTGCGTTTTATTTATTTAAAAAAAAAAAACGTAATTTGCTTATTTTTTAATTTAAGATTAGTATTTGGGGTACTCCACGGGTAGCGGGACCGGTTTTGGTCTCAAAATTTTTTGTCCATCAATATATCGTCTTTTTTATCATATGAAAACATTTTCATGTAGTTATGCTCCTCAATTGAATCTGGGTTTTTGTTGAGTTCTAATCGAAAAATAAAAAAATAAAAAATTTAACGTACGTTTAGTTATGTGTCTCTTAAGCTTCAATACAGCAAAACTAAAATCTCACCAGCGCTTTTTAACTGGAAAAAAGCGCTCGTTTCAATAAAGCAAATGGAATATTAATCCGATATGTAAAAAAAAATTGACAGCCAAAAAACTGAGAAAAAAATATTTTTTATTTTTTTCCGGCCCTTAGGTTCTAATAAATTTTATCTAAAATTTTACTGAACATGGTTCCACACGTGAGGAACGTTCAGTAAATTTTTCAGCTTGTCTTTTTTCTTTATTCACTTGCAATTAAATGTGCCGTTACTCCGTAAAAAGTCGACGCTTCCTTTCCATTGGAACTCGTTCAAGACAAAACTTATTAGTTTTATTGCCAGCGAACAAAAAATATAGGCAGGCTGAAAAATTTACCGTACGTTTTTACCATGTTCTTTCTAACTAGACTTAAAAAAAAATTACGTGATATTTGCCGAGATACGAATTTTATTTATGCATAAAATGTCCAATATTAAAAAAATCATATCTCGGAACGTATTAGTAGTAGCAAAAATAGCTATAGAACTTTTCTTACGTTGAATTGAATGCAGTTTTAGAAAAAAATATACATTCGAAAAAAAAACGAAAAAAAAATTAAATAATTTATTCGACGATGATCCTCTGCTCATCCCACTCTGTTAATTTTTTCATTTGTGAAAAATGGCATAAACTTTCCGAAGAAAAAACGAAAAAGATTTTTTTCTACGGTGCTCGCCCTCAACACACAGATTTTTAAATTTAAACACGTTTTTATGGGGTAGTTACTACCCTCGGGGTAAAACTGATATTTTTTTCGGAAAATTTGGACTTTTTCACGTGGGATAATATTTTTTAATAATTTTTTTCAATTATCCGTAAGAAGCGAGCAAGGAAGTAACAAAGTTAACTTTCCTAAACATGGAAATACCCAATATTTTTTTCTCGAAAACTTCTAGAATAAACAGGCTGTAATTTGGCGAATCGTCACTTCTTATAACATATAATAAGATGTGAGAATGGCAAAGGAATCAAAATTTTGACCCCGAAATGCTCTTCGAGCAATCATGGATCCAGCCACAAATGTTCGTTGAATACGTGTAAGCCTGACCATCATTTGACGTATCAAATGAAACAATTTTTGACGCTAGTTGGAACCCTAAAAGTGCAGCGGTTCTCTCATAAACCAATTTTTGAGTTTCACTGCGCTGTGCACGATCCTGATCACACCGCTTAACGCATCTTATCCTACGGCATCTCATTTTGTCCGTAACGCTTTTCCAGACTGTTTAAGTATAAAACATTTTTTAAGGTCCTTATTGTAGACTTACAGCCCACTTTGTGAGTTTTGGAAACAAAAAATGGGTTAAAAATTCAAATAGTACTCTGTAACTCCATCATAAGAACCTTGAAAAAAAATGTTCTGCTCTTAAGCAGTCCGGAAAAGTGTTACGAAAACGTGAAACGTCGTAGGGTGAGATCCGTCAAGCGGTTTGGTCAGGATCGTGCACAGCGTAATGAAACTCAAAAATTGATTTATGAGAGAACTGCTGCACCTTAAGGATGTTTCTCTGTTAGTTTGCGGGAGGAGTCGTCCGAGGGGGGTCCCTATGCTTATACACGGGCCGAGCTCAGCATAGCCAACTTCGAAACCTCTCTTCGTGAGCGATTAAAAAAGGCGTTTTCTGCCCTTACGATGAATTTAGAATGTTCACCTTTACACATATAGTTTAATCAAGTATATCCAAACTCATTGCATTCGCTATAAAAATTAATATTAACATTATTCATCATTGATTTTTGTCAGTGAGATTTGGCAACCTCGTTTTTTTTGTCGAAGTTTGCACGACTGACGTGCATGCGCTGTGTTCGAGGTTGTGTGCTCCACGATCCGTGATGCCCTAACCTACAAACGGACCTGTCAATATACAAACTTTTATTTGTAAAATACACTCATAAAGAGTAGCAGTTGCGAAAAAAAATTTCGATGGAAGCGTAAAGTCGTGACGGAACGAGTTTACTCAATCAAGGAAAAAAATCCTAATACAGCTAACGCGTGTGATAACGAATTATTTTTCCTTCCTCACGAGGAAAATAATTCCTCATGAATACTTTTTGATTTAGAATCGTTGTATTTTTTTTTTTTACGTACAGTTTTGTGTTCTTTTCTTACGACTCTGTTCTTTTATAGCTGTAGGAATCTATGCTTTAATGAAAAAGCAAGTTTTTCCTGTCATAAAAATTGTTTCCCGTGCTAATTCATTTAAAAATCCCGCGTCAGCCCATTGCGCATGCGCATGCGAGTTGAGGCTATAGCCCGGGCCCAAGACGCAGTGTTGTCACGCCACGCTTGCTTTTTACCAATTTTCAGGATCTTTTTATACGTTTGAATTAATTTCTCAGCAAAAAATCTCCTAATGCAGGAAAACTCTTGCACACGGTTTTCTTACATATAGGACTAGATCATACATTTTTTTCAAACTGTTGGCATTTCAGGTTCGTGAACGACAGAACGAATAGTACCGGTTTTTCATGCGTGGCCATCAGAGCGCATGTTAAATCACGTTTTTTTAAATATTTAATATCTCCACAACGAGGCTCCTAATTTCGTTGAAACTTTGCACACACTTTTGGGGGATAAATATTAATAGGTTGTAAAAATTTCAAGTCGATGGCATTATTTCAAGATAACAGAGGAACATCCTTAAGGGTCATAACTAGCGTCAAAAATTTCTCCTATTTGATACGTCAAATGATGGGCCATTGGTCAGATTTACACATATTAAACGAACATTTATATTGATGTTCAAAAATCGGCCTTTTGACGCTGACTCGATCCCCTTAAATGAAAAAAACATAAGAAGTGAAATAATATTACATAAAAACTATGTTTTTCGCTTTGCTAATGCCCTGAATAGGTACTGGCAGTCTCGAAATATTGACAAATATTGATGTAAAGCTAGTTCCTTCACGTTTAGGTACTTATAATTAAGAACAAAAAAGGCTTACGTGTAACCCACTCCTAGGTGGAAAGTAAGGCTTAAAAATGCTAATGCCGTCACGTACTCGCTGAACTTACTTGTGTTGCTGCAGCTGGTCGAGCATCGTAGTACTCTGCATGCTTTGCTGAATTTTCTTACGATCGTTATAAAAAAATCAGAGCACAAACAAAATGTCGATCCATAACGTAGCGATGATTATTGCTCCTTCGTTCATCCCACCTCGTTACATTGATGCGCGTGTTCGTACGGATCTAAGCGCTCAGATTAATATGCCCGCAGTTTGCTGTCAAGTGACAGAAGCTTTGCTTAATAATGTAGAAAAACTTTGGGACGGTCCAGGAAAATTCATTGCTCAGTTGCGAAGGCCATTGGAAGAGGAGTGATATCGCAAGTACCAAAAAAAGTAGTATTGAGTTTAAATTCTGATTCAATCACAAGACGAAGTTTGGAATTTTAAATTCCTAATACGTTCTGATGCCTTTTGACTTCCGCATTTAATAAGCAGCACAAATATCGACGATTGGGTTTTTGAACAAATTTTTTTTGCCATAAATCGAAAGATCATATATAAGTTTTATAATGAAACTATTTTTTTTTGTTTTCGTTGTAATTCAAAAGTTATAACAAATTGAAAATAAATTTTTGAACTCGGTACCGAAAACGCGCCAACAGTTCCCGAGCCGACCCGAGCGCGAGTGACGTCATAATGTTCATGTCTACTCCATCATTACATGCAGTTGATACGGCGTTTCAACGTTTCATCAATTAAATCTTGTTATTATCGTCCATATATATATAAATTTATTAGAATGTCAAATCTTAAAAGTTATCGTGCTTGTTTCGTATCATTGTGTACGAATAATACAAAAACAACTCCCCAAAAACTGTTTTTAAGGCCAGGCTAAGGACCCTCTCTCTCTTGCTCCCACAGGCGCTCCTATAGGCGCTCTCTCTCGCACTCACAAGAGCGGAAAGGCGGGGTGGAGCACAAAATGTGAAACGTCGAAACGTGGTCGGAACCAATGGTTTCAAGTAGTGCGCCGAATAAATCCCGAAACGCCATCAAATTTATTTACTTGATAACATTAGTTGTCACAAACAATTTTTGGCACTAAAAGACCGTGTACTGTCGTGGAATTTTTTTACGGGGAGTGTAAAGGTCAACATAGCCTCAAAATTTGTTTAACCCATTTTTCTCAGAGATAGCTTAATGGAATAAAAAAAGAAGAGTAGGGGCGCCTGTGTAATTAATGTGTACAGGTGGCCCAATTGTCCTTTTTTATTTTATCAAGCTATCTCCGAGAAAAATGAGTTAAAAGTTCTAGCTCTGTCTCTCTCGCACTCGCGAGAACGAAAAGGCGGGGGGTAGGAGTTTAGCCGGGCCTTAAGGGTAGGCTCAACACCTTCCCCCCGCCTTTCCGCTCTTGTGAGTGCGAGAGAGAGCGCTTATAGGAGTCGCGTGAGAGCGAGAGAGAGGGTCTTTAGCCTGCCCTTAACATTATGACGTCACAAACAAGACGAACAATCATGGGGCGTTTGGAGTCACGTGATTATTTTTTAAATTTTATCACTTTAAAATTGTTTATAATTAAATGAAAAACAAATTTTTTCAAATTTTTTGCGTCGTCTATCAAAATTATTTATAATAAAGTTTTTAAATACATTAAAAAAATCGATAATTTTTTTTTTCAAAAACCCAATTATCTCTTTTTCCAATCCAATTTTACCCCACGATTTCTCATCACTTGATTACAATTGAATTAACTACATATCTTGCTTTGGGATAAAACACAATCCTAATGGTTTTTCGATTCAACGCGCCAATGGAATTGATTGAAAAGTAAATCGAAATTATGTGATATTTTCCGATTTGTTGCCACGCTTGATTTTTCATTTTTTTCAAAAACATAATTTCGCTTGCAATATTATTTTTATAATCGCAATTTTTTGGATGCTATTGGATTGGCTCATTATTAATGACAAATTATTGAATCAAGACTCATTAATACAAAGTTGTAGATATTTTACGAAAAATGATTCTTTACTTTTTATTTTTGTTACTATCTCTTTGTCGTTTAAGTACGGGGCGTCACGAATAATTTATTCGATCGTCACCGCAATTATTTTAAGATTTTTGATTTTCAATGTTTTCTGTTTATCACAAGCGTTTGGATATAAGAGCGGGAAACTCTGAGGGGCATTTGATCTGATATTTTCAGAGTCAACTGATTTATTCAGAATCGAGCTATTACGTTATGTAACCCAATTATTTATTTATTTCGAAATCTTCGGATTCTATCGACGAGAACACCATAGATGACCTACAACTACAAAACAGAATAGCGTGTCTTTCGGAACTTTATTCCATAAATATCGTAGTACTTAACGCCGGGAGACTACTTACGGACTAATTTTTAAAGAAAAAAAAAACAATTATCGACAACGAAAAATTTCCTTACAGGCATTTTTGTTTTTCTTCAATGTATAATTTTCACAATCCTACAATGCCATATTATCGACTAAGAACTTGTATATGAGGAGTTCTTTTTCAACCGGGCCACTATTTATTTTCACCTTCTCCAATTTTTTTCAAAATCTGCCAGTTTGAAATATTAGTCAAAAGGAATGTCTGTGATTTTTTAAAGATTTTTTTAGGCGTCCGTTCAAGATTTTTAATTTTTCATTACGAACACTCTGTATCTCAAAAAATATTCATCAAACAAAAAAAAACATGAGAATAAAAACTGATTTTTTTTTCACTTTCGCAGGGTTTTTATTTCTTTTCATGTCTGTCATTGGGTAAAGAGTCTGCGAAAACAACTTCACAATGGCACCTACAATGGTTACGATGAAAAAAAATAAAAACCTTGCGAAATATCATAACCGCATATAGATTTCGCAGGGTTTTTATTTTTATTCATCGTAACCATTGCAGGTGCCATTCTGAATTTTTTTTCGCAGACTCCTTACCCAATGACAGGGATCCTGTCAAATTTGTACCGAAATCGAAAGTGTGTTATTAGGTTTGAGAAAAAATTTGTTCTCATTGTTTTGCCAAATTTCTATTTTCTCAATGCAGTAAAATTATGATTTTAATTTTTTTCGATAAAGTGGAAAAAATGAAAAAGCTTTTATTCTTATGTTTTTTGTTTGATGAATATTCTTTGAGATACAGTGTTCGTAATAAAAAATTGAAAATCCTGTACGGACGCCTAAAAAAATCTTTAAAAAAATCACAGCCATTCCTTTCGACTAATATTTCCAACTGGCAGATTTTGAAAAAAATTGGAGAGGGTGAAAAAAAGTGGGGCGTTTGAAAAAGAACTCCTCATATACCGTTTCATTGTTCGTTACATTACGAATGTTAATAAAATGCCAAAGACGATATCGCGTAGCTTAAGGTATTTTATCCAACCAAGCATGCAATCAAGTGTTGTCTCACTTGGTACCCTCATTTCCATCGGCGAGCGATGCAGTCTCATCAGATGCATTTTCCACAGGTCCATCTGAAATAATCATTGGTCGAAAAATGGTTAATAGTTGAAATAATACTCTATTACTATTAAAATAATAAAAAAGCTGGAGATGTAAGTGAGATTTAGAGAGGGTGTTATTTGACATATAACAAACAACCCTTTAAAATTTCATGGTCTGTTGACAGGTAAATAATATTGGAAAGAAGTTGATTGAAAAATATCTATTTTAACATTGCGCTTATGGGAGGCCGTTCAATTTTCACGCGATGACATGTCTTTTGATAAAAAATAGAGATCTTCTTTAAGATTCACCTACTTCAAGATAAAATCGTAACCCAGATAGACAAACGAGCTGTAGAAATAGGCGTGACGGCACAGTAACGTCATTTTGACGACAAGACCACTGCATAGCGTGTCGCAATTGAGCAGCATTTTGCTTCCGATTTGAGCAGCATATTGAAGTTACTTGTTGTGAAATTACGGATAAATTGCTGACGATGAAGTCTATTTTGATCATTGCGATGTGACGCGAATCTTCAGCATGGCGCAACGTAAATTTGCGGCTTAAGGATTCCTTGCCGCTACCGTTCCATTCAAAAAGGTTATTCAATTGAAATTTCCGTATTTCGTGATACAATAAAAATCGGAAAAAATATAGTAACAATTATGAATAATAATATTCTCCAAAAGTGGGTTATAAATTATTTAAACAAATAATTATTCAACTATTTTTCGGTAAGTTTTTTTTCTCAAACAAATCGAACGCGTTAATTTTTCTGGATGCATATGAATTTTTCCAGAATTTTCCCCCTATTTTGAAATTCTCGTTTTAAAATTTTCAAAATGGCTGTATTTATGTATTTTTTTGGCTAGTGTTCTCGAAACTTTTCAAAGCTGACGATAAACCTGTGTGCAAAAACATAGATAAAATTTGCAATTTTATGTTTGAATTTCAGAATATTTGGTATATTTCAAAATAGAGAGAAAATTCTGGAAAAATTCATGTGTTCAGAAAAATTAACATACTTGATTGATTTTAAAAAAACTTACTGAGAACTTGTTGGATAAATATTTGTTAAAACAATTTATTAATAATTCTTGAGCAATATTATTATCGATAATTGGTGTTCATGCCATGCCAAATGTTGCTGAATTTTCGCAGATTCTTATTGTATCACAAAGTACGGAAATTTCAATCAGATACAATTTTTGGCTGGTACGGTAGCATCCTCAATCGCAGCACCCCTAGCAGAATGTGTAAGTGTAGAAACCATCATGAAAACGACGGTGTTTTTGTGCAAAATTTATACCAATCAAATCACTGCAAAAGCCACGGTCCCGAAAAATAAATTAGATACAGTTTTTCAGTAACGGTGCTTGCTGTGGTCGTTTCGGTGGTTTTTTGTTGTAAAACCACCCTAGAGGATTTTGAGTGCAGTCGTTTTTGTGGTGGTTTCGATCGCCGTTGGTTATGAAACGACCACGCTCAAATGGAGACATTTTTTACGCTATTCGGAACCCTTAAGGTGCAGTGGCTCTCTCATAAATCAATTTTTGAGTTTCATTACGCTTTGCACGATCCTGACCAAACCACATGACGGATCTTATACTACGACATCTCATTTCCTTCGTAACACTTTTCCAGACTGCTACGATATTTTTTAGATCTTTACTATAAAGTTACAGGCCACTTTTTGAATTTTTGGAACAAAACATGGGTCAAAAATTCAAATAGTGGTCTGTTACTTCATAATAAGGACCTAAACGAAAAATGTGGCGTGCTCAAGTAGTCCGGAAAAGTGTTACGAAGAAAATGAGACGTCGTAGGATAAAATCCGTCAAGCGGTTTGGTCAGGATCGTGCACAGCGTAGTAAAAATAAAGTATTGATTCATGAGCGAACAGCTGCACCTGAATGATTCGAATTAGCGTCAAAAATGTCTTCGCCTGATACGTCAAATGATGGACCATTGGTCAGGTTAACACGTATTCAACAAATATTTATATTTATATGTTCAGAAAACGGCGTTTTGGCGCTGACTCGACCCCCTTAAAGAGATAGACTGAGCGCTCTAATGGGCCGCTTACAGCAACATATAAAGAACAGAGATGTATGCGAAGTGGCCCTCTCTTTGTCTCGCAAGATTGGTGGTGGGGAATGAGGTGGTTGAGGAAAATGAGGAGAAATCACGTAGGAGCTTCACCTTCCACTGCTCCGACGTCTCCTACCATGACGCCAATTGAAGAGAGAGAGGACTACTTCAGATATGTCTCTGTCCCTTATATGTTGCTTGAGTGCCTCGTATGGAAGCGCGCACTCTGTCTCTTAAGTTTATAAGTTTCACACGGTCGTTTGATATGTTAGGGATGACGTGATGAAAATTTGCAGCAGGATTGCAGCGCGTCGTGACACAAATTCATAGCAAGATTGCGGCTCTCACTTGCAGAAAGCCACAAATATACAGCATGGCGTGATGTAAATATGCAGCACAGCGTGCTGTAAAAATGCTGCACAGCATGGCGCACATATGCTGCAATCGTCGGCATGATATCTCTAGAAATTCCTGCAACCGTCCCGAGAAACCACAAAGGAACTTATCCTTTAGGCTCTTTTTCGACTGTCCCGGGAAACTACAAGGAACCAATTAAGATGGAACCATAGGAACTGAAGGAACCACGAAAAGCACCCAGTTTCAAAAGCACCGAAATTAACCCAAACCGATTTTAGTTGTACAAATTTAATTATACGAAATCGCAGTATCGCAAGGAACCATAGTGAATCGCGCTAACCCGCAAAGGAACCGTTAAGAACAGCTGGAACAGCAGGACTTGCCAGGGATTACGCAAAGATGCACTATGACGGCAATTTGGCGTCACGATGTGCTGCAAAAACGATGCAAATGTATAGCACAACGCAGTGTAGCTGTAAAACATGCTGAGATCTTTTTGCGATTGGTTTCACTAGCAACAAAGACGGATATTTACATAACCGGCTGCTGGGGCCACTCGTCTACCATCGATACGTTACTCGCTTATTATTTCGGTACATCCAGGTGGGTTTGCGACGTTTACGTAAAATTGCTTTTCTGTAAAAAGTATTTTGACTGTGGTTGTTTGTGGCACCCTGGTTGTTGTCGATTATGTATTATTAGAAAGTGTGTTGGCATCAGTATCATGTTGCATCGAAATTTATTTTTATAAAAGACTATTGCTCTCCGAGTTAATGGCGGTTGCGTGTATTTGTATCCAAGACCTTCCAATCGCTAATGATGTTTGTATATCGTGATTTGGTCTGGTTTACGCATTTGTTTTCAGTGTATTGTGATCGCTAGGGACTTTGTTCAATGTTGTTACACACTAGGCGTAGTTGTCTTTCGGATATCCACATACCGTCCCAAAATTGCGTTACTGTGCCGTCATTCGATATGCTACAGCGCGTTCGTCTATGTGGGAATTGAAATTTCTTCAAAATTCATAATTTTTATTTAGATGTAGTATTTAGGGAATATCGTGATAGGTTTTAAAAGATTATTTCTCTTCCCGATTTTAACTAGCAATGTCACCTTTCATTTGCTTCTGAGCAAGGATCTTACAGGTACAGTATTTTGTATATAAGGGGGACTGCCAAGATTGGGTCGATTGAGGACACCACTTGAAGTGGCACAGTGCACAAGGTTTTTGCGAGAAAGTTGGCAATGAAAGAAGAAACAAAAATCTATCTAATCGTAAAACAGATTTCAGATAGTGTACGATTGGTTCGGTGAGACTCGGTCTTACAGCATGAAGATTATAAGTATAAACCTCCAACAAAATATATGATCGTTCAATCTACGAAAATAAATTATCCTTCCGATATAAACCTTCTGTTTATTTCACATGGATTCTAACCGGTTTCTGTCATAATTCCGATTTGAATGGAAGTTAAATGACAAAATGAGTTGGGCGGATTTTGGCCCACTTTTTTGGTAAGGTAGATTCCTTTTTACCGACGGCCGCAAAGGTAGATTTCCTTAATAGTATGGTAAGGTAGGAACACTGATTTGAATTTGTAAACCTAAACCACTGTAATAGAGTTTGAAAATTTTGTTCTGGACTTGGGTTTAAAAATATTTGGTTCAGAGTTTGGGTCAGGTTCCTACCTTACTGTACTGGTAGAGAAATCTACTTAACCAACCTCGGTGAAAGAGAAATCTACCTAGCCGACAAAGTGACCTAGAACCCGTCTAATTCATCTACTTAATACATCACCTCGATACCAAGATTAGCTGCTGGGGTTTCGAGTAAAAAATATTACGAGGCGTAAAAACAATGGCTTTGAGTTTTTTTATAATATTGTTAAAAATATGAATTAGCCGCTTGTCAGGAGTGCCTATACAAGTACGCATAGTTCCAAGTGAAACACCCGTGTGACGTCGATATTTTTGAATTTCCGAACAGGTTAATTATTAGAAATAAGTTCTATTTAGTACTTTTTTTGACTCACTGGTTGAAGAGGTAGCTTTTATGGATTTCTCTCGTTCTTGTACGTTAGCTTCCTCGCTTAAGTCTTTTGCACCAATATTTTGCCTTGGTATCTGACTTCTTGCGGGATTTTGCTTCAGGCCTTGTTCCAAATAAATTTTGGGAATGCTCTGGTCGCTCTTCGAATTGTGTATCATGATTCCTGATGAGCTGGTCGAATGGTCTATATAATATGTATCGTTGTCTGCTAATACTCTCGACCGTTCTCCAGAATTTATGGTTCTTCGTTCCGAAATACCTGCGTTAAAAATTTCTATTTGGAAAATTGACTTCATTTCAATTTCACTTGAATTATAAGTAATTGAGAACGAATATAGAATAATTAAGTAATCTTCGATTGGCTGTAACATGATTAAGAACGAATTAAGAAGAATTAAGTAATCTTCGATTGGCTGTAACGTAATAATGATACCTGTCCTACATTGGTCAAAACTGACGTTAGCTATAGTTTGCACAACATTTCCTGCTGGAGCCGGGATAATTTGTTATATGTAATATCTAATTCATTACCGACTGCAGGAATTCCATGTGGATAGTTTAAACGACGATTAATTAATTCTTCAGAATCGCTGGGCACTATTTCGTCTGGAGATGTAGTGATGGATGAGTTTGTTGATACGTCTAAAATTTCTGTTATCCCCGGTGTCATTATTGTTGATACGGTGTTATCGTCCATGGTACGATTCATACACTTCAATGGCGTTTGATGTAAACCTAAGGTCATCAGAACATTAGTAAATGATAAGTATCCAAAAAACAATGCTTTATCAATAAATCTTTACCGTCAAGTTCATAGATAATCTTTTCCATTTCTACATCATTTACGAGAAAGAGATTTTTTCTGCGATCGAAGCCCACGGTAGCTAAGGGCAGAAGCATTTCCCAATCTTCGTCGAGTCCAATAATAGTTATAAGATGGCCCGATGATTTGAATTGTTCAATTGCGTCTGCGTAATATGGTGTATTATCTGAGTCGATAATGGCAACTGAAAACAAAATCAGGAAACTAGATCAACTTGCGTTTGCGTTTGGAATTAGTAGCTCTGCAAGGACTGAACCTCTTTCGTGGGGCATCAATTTCATAGATTATTCATGCCACAAGAGATAAAAAATAGAAAGCAGAACAATAAACATTTGACCGATGAGCAAAACGAGAGTTAATTATTCTAAGGCTGATCAAAAAACATACAATTGAATGTATACATGAACAGTCGATTAATATTCAAATACGTTGGATTGCACAGCCACACAAAATTAAAAAAAAAATTCGGCCTGGGGGTCTGATCAGGGTTGCGAAATTTTTAATGAAAAAGTAATGCATTAACCATTACTTTTTTAATGGCTACCCACACAGCAAAATTCATCCCGGGACCACCCTGAGACAGTCCCATTCGTGTCCTGCCAAGATAGTACGTCTTATGAATGTCTATGGGAGGTACCAGTAAGATATTGTTCTACCCGGGATTAATATAGGATGTCTTGAGGATATCCTGTCGCAACCGTGATTAGACGATCCCAACGGTCCCTCTTATAGACGTCTATGGGAGGTACTAGTAAGACATTGGTCTACTCGAGATTAATATAAGATATCTCGAGGATATCCTGTTGGAACCGTGATTAGACGATCCCAAAGCACTCTCTTATAGACGTCTGTGGGAGGTACTAGTAAGACATTGGTCTGCTCGATATTAATATGGAACGTCTTGGGGATATCCTGTCGTGACCGTGATTAGATGATCCCAACGCACTTTTTTATAGACGTCTGCGGGAGGTACTAGGAAGACATTGGTCTGCTCGATATAATATAGGGCGCCTTGAGGATATCCTGTCGCGACCGTGATGAGACGATCCCAAAGCACTCTCTTATAGACGTCTCTGGGAGATCCTAGTAAGACATTGGTCTGCGCGATATTAATTTAGGACGTCTTGAGGATATCCTGTCGCGACCGTGATGAGACGATCCCAAAGCACTCTCTTATGGACGTCTCTGGGAGATCCTAGTAAGATATTGGTCTGCTCGATATTAATATAGGACGTCTTGAGGATATCCTGTCGCGACCGTGATTGGACGATCCCAACGCACTCTCTTATAGACGTCTATGGGAGATATTAGTAATACATTGGTCTTCCCGAGATTAATATAGGATGTCTTGAGGATATCCTGTCGTGACCGTGATAAGACGATCCTAACGCACTCTCTTATAGACGTCTGTGGGAGGTACTAGTAAGACATTGGTCTGCTCGAGATTAATATAGGATGTCTTGAGGATATCCTGTGGTAACCATGTTTGGACGATCCCAGCCAACTCTCTTAGGGATGTCTGTAGGAGGTCAGCCATCACGCAGCATTAGTTCCAACCTTGCCGCGAGATGGCGAACGCTACTCACATGCGGATAATGTGAAGAGCATGCTTATATAGGCGAGCGCGAACACGGATATCAATTCGACACCGGCAGAAGTCAGACCTCGAAAGAGGCTATATTACAAATACAAGGAGTCCTTGCTGACTCCCTCTGTACCGTACACATTTTGTTAACATTTAATTAATTAATTAAAATTAAATCGAAACAAGAATTATTATCGACTACTGCATTGGCAGTCCAGGAGACGTCCCGAAGATATCCTGAAGACATCCCGGGATGGCCGTGGGACCGTCCCATTCCGGTAAACATAGCGGACACTTTAGAGCCCATGGGTATCCCATGGTATCATCAAAAAGACGTACTTGGGACGTATTATTTTGTGACTAATAATTCTGGAATATCTCGGTGACGTCTTATAGGAGTCTCGACAATATCTTACCGATATCTCCAGTCTGCTGTGTTTGCAGTCTCAGAGACGTCCCGAGGATATCCCGGGATGCCAATGGGACCATCCCATTCCGGTAAACACAGTGGACACTTTAGAGCCTATGGGTATCCCATGGGACCATCCCATTCCCGTCACGGGACAATTGGTGTGATGTCCAAAAGACGTACTTGGGACGTATTATTGTTGTGTGGGTGAGTTATTCATATAATTTTGTGAAAAATATGGTATGACAGGCTGAACAAAAAGCTTAACGACTATATAGTAGGGATAACTTACTAAAATAAGTACTAAAGACACGTGTCGGCGACACGGTGCATGCCAACCAACTTTAGTGGTTGGTGTTAACCGATGCCCTTGAAAGAGCATCAACATGTTATTCCTATTCCTTTACGATGCTTTATGTCGGAATCATATTCGGAGAGCAAAGCAGACCATCTTACTACCTGTAGATTTATAGACGTATTTGCTTGCTTTTAAATATATTTGCTTGCTTTTAAATATATACAAAACGCTCCATCGTCTTCCGGATAAAATATGAACAATTTCTTTTCAACGGACTAACCGCTATCTCCATCCTTCTGAAAAGAAAAAGGGGCGTCCATCAAGCCAAACATTGCCCTCCTGAATTCTTCTGTTCCGTCTGGAGTGATTGTGTGCGAAGAGACCATAATTCTGGTGTGAGGTGATGGTGAGGAAAGATTGAGGATCTACGGAAACGACAGTAGGCCAAAAATAAAGTTCGACGAGTTCACAGAATTAGCAAAAATAACAAAGTTAAGACTATTTATTATTGTAATATATCGTAGAACTTCAAAGCTACACGAATAATGGTGAGATCGATAATACATCCGGTAACGCGCTTGTACCACGTCTCGTGGCTAAGGGAAAACCACGAGGACGAGTGAAATTACAAAATGGGGGTTTCTCTCCCAATTCAACGGCGAACAAGTGCCAAAAGGGGCGCCAGGCCTTTCCCTTCGCCCTGATAGGCAAAAAGGGCTTTTTATAATTTTTCAATTATTCCTGGTAGCATCAATTAACATGAGGCTCAAAAAGGGCGTAAGTTCTGGGAATAAATTCCCCAGGAATGACGAAATAAAGACACGTTGCACGAATCGCGGAGATACGAATATTTTATTTAACAAAAGAAATAAAAGAAACTAAAAATCAGACTAAGAGACCAACCCGTGATCTCGAAAAATACAATCACTGTATCGCCAGTGACAGCGATATTAAGATCCTGGATTGAATCCAATATCAAAGTTAATACTTTGATCGTGAAGCACACGGAACCAAAGAATGCGGAAATAATTTAACCGCTTTATCCGTGCATTAGCTGCGAAGACCGTAACAGAAGTGATGAAGAAAGTGGAAATCGAAGAGATGACGTATTAAAGAGTGGGGGAAATTTATCGATGCTTTCGGAGTTCAAGCGAGTGACAGGCCAGGATCTGCTGACCTCTCACGTGAACTCTCGCTGTAACGAGTGGGCATAACTGGTTGGTTATGCCCACTTGTTGGCAATGGTTATGGAATCTCTCTGACCACTTCCAGTTTCCCCGGCCTATGATGTTTTGTAGTGGTGAATCGTCTAGCCACCCCCGTGATGCGGCTGTGGCCGAGACGCTCCCTGGGAAGGTATCGAAGCCTGCCGCTCTCATTGATGACCTCATCCAACCGGTGATAACTGTTCGAGACCCCACCTTAGCCGGGCCTGTTACCGAGATGAACAACTCATCCCATCCGTTATTTGCTCTTCATTCTTCAGATTTCTTCAGCAATGGTTTGACCCATGTTACTGGATCCACCTAAATATTGGGGTGTCTTTAATGTTTTCAGCCTGATTGTCTAAAGCTTACCCTGTCACTCTTGGAGCCAATGGCTGGCCAAAGGATAATCTCCTCTCCTAGATCCACCGCAGAGTGCTTCGAAATTTTCAGGAGCATCAGGTCATGAATACGTCGACCCGAAGCTATTAGAAACAGTGAATCAGTCTTTCTTGACGCCGCGAAGAACAATAGATCTGCTTCGTCATCGGGATTTGAGCGTCTCATATTGGGGCCTTGATCTCATTCGAGTTCGCGATGGACATTACCTTCAGGTTTTGCCTTACCATGAAGTCCAACTCTAGATTCAGTGGGGTCTTTTCAGCGCAGTAATTTATGACCATCAGGAAAGGCAGGATTCACTCCTGTGTCCCCACACCAATCTAGCCATCTGCGACTCCGCGCTTCATACATCTCTAGAGTCAACTGCTGCCAGCTGCTTTTTACTAGATTCATTTCCTGTGGAGACCAACCACTTATGAGTCACGCTTACAGAGTGAATTTGTCTATCTGTGGCGGCGTGCGGCTGATTGGTAGGTCCACCAGAACTCTCTCGAGGTCTTCGATTGTCGTTGGAAGTTCTAAGCTGCTCTGCAGGTGTCACCAATGTAGGCGTCTCCTAAATGTGACGAAGCTTGAGATGACCCAAGAAACGTTACGACTGCTCAAAAGTGCAACTCATCTTTGATCTGATCTCTTGTGTCAAAGTCCTGATCTTCTGGTTCTGTTTCTCCGGTAAGCATATTCCTTCTTGCTTCGTTTTCTAGACAATACTAAGACAGTGTTCCCACATGAAAATGGATATAATTCTGTAGATGGCGTCTCAGATTTCTTTAGATTTCTTAGCTCCCTTTTTTTTCCACTGCGCATGCGCACTGCAGTCCGGGAGGGTGGGAGTCCAGGCGCGTTTAATTCGTCAGTATGAACTATGAACAGTTACACGATTATTTAAATGTAATCTTTCTTTTAAATATTCATAATTTTTTAAAAATTCACTGGAGTAATTCAACATAAAAATTTCTTTCCAACCATTTCAATAAATAAAAAATGCTTAAAAGAATGTTGGTTTTACGAACACCTAGGATAAGTTCGGCTGAGCGCCGACAACGTCGAAAACATTAAAAACGTTTATTACGATCACACGCGTTTGACTTGAGTTAACTTGGTCGTAAAAGCACTCATCTCAACACTCGTGAGTGTTTACAACGCCAGATCGAACGGAGAGTAACACTTTCAACATTATCGGTGCCTAGTCGGGCTGGGTTGCCAATTGCACTGAAAATAGAGTGGATCATATCGTTACAGAGAGATTCAATTTTTCGCGCACCAATTGTTGAAATGGGTTTTCTCATAACGCGTGATGATTTTGAGTAGGGTTTTATATCGAAGATCCTGATGAATAAATACAATAATACAAATATCAATATGAAAAAAGACACCTATCATTTTCGAGTATAAGAACCTATTTTGTTGCCCTCATAACTACATTTACAAAATATTTTTCAACACTTAGAGTCAACTGTATTAACTTTGGTATTTTGCAGACTTTTGAACTGTTACTCTTGTTAAGATACTATTAACATTTTATCGTATCTAATACAAGGCAATGGTTTTATTTTAGTTATAACTTTGAATAACAGTTCTACAATAAATGACAAGCGAAAAATTGTGACGCTCAAATAAAAAAAAAACATTTATCACATTCAAACCAGGCGTAAAGAAACAAAGGTTATTGCAGTTTGCTTATACACCTTTTTTGTATTATTGGGAAATCAGTCCTCAACGCTGAACCCCTTTCGATTGTTATTCTTCTTATTTTCGGTCGTAAATAGAATCATTGTGGCGTCAGAGAACTTCCGAGTTTACTCCGAAATTAAAACAAGATTTTTCTCCTGTTAATGATTTTGTGTAAAGTAAACCCTGCAACGTTTTCGTATCTAAACGATTTCAGCATTCGCACTTGAATGCGGCAAAGAAAGAAGATTCAAGACGAACTTCGTCTGCAGGGGAAATTTACTTGTGCCATCGCCACATTTTAAATTCCGAATCTTCACCCAGAGTCCACACGCCGAATTCGACTCGATTTCAGTCAATATATCGGACATGTTCCGAAGCTCTCTCCATTCCTGCATCCAAATAATTTAAGTTGCTCTCTTTAATTGAGGGGGTCGAGTCTGTTGAGAAATTGCAGTTGCAAAAATGCAAGATCTCTTTTCCAACTCTGCGCATGAATATAACTGATAGGTTATATTCAGCTACGCTCTTCAAGCCTTTTTCGGCTCAAAAGAAAACCCTTAAGATCCGCCATCACCCTGACGCACAGCATTTTGAGTTTTTTCAATCTGCGCGTGATTCAGAAAAGACCGGTCAATGGATCGAGGGCTAACTAGTCTCATTTTGTTCGCAACGAATTGCCATTGAGGATGAGTGCGGCACAAGCCTCTATTTCAAAGGGACGGAGCCATTTTATAATTAATGAGTTAATTTTGTTCCTCCAATAAAAGTCAGCCTTAAAATTCACACTTAAATTAACCTAAAACAGAAATGTACCGCATGTTACATGCGGTAAGACGTATGTTATCCCCGGTGGGAATTCCTTGCGAACAAAATGAGACGAGTTAGACCTTGATCCGTTGACCGGTCTTTTCTGAATCACGCACAGACTTGTCAAAAAACTAGGTTTTGGGGAAGGTCTCGCAAAATTGTTGGTGTGGCCACTTTTTCCATTTCACTCTCCCGCAGCTGCTAAATTTTTCCTGCAGAATGAAAAATGTGTCACAACATTTTTAACACAAAAAACAATTTTTGATGCACGCCTTCTAATTTTTATTCACCAATTCAACATTTTTCAAATATGTATAATAAATGAAAAAAATAAAAAATGGTCACAATTACCATTATATTTGCACAATAATAGCAAAATTCTGGCGAAAAAACGAAATATCACTTTCCTTGCTATCCACGCGTGCCGACAACAAAGTTATTTTCGTTGGGCGGATGAAGTTGCGCATGAATGTATTTTCAGAAAACACATTCATTATCGCTCGTATATACTTTTCGTAAATATTCACTAACAAACACATCACAAATGGATAATAAATGACGCTGAACAAAAAGCACTGACAAAGCTATTATAACAGCGAGGTTAGTCACAAGTAACACAGGCCGAAGCTCGTATTCTGAAACCAATTTTATTCATTTTTTTCGATAACTTACCTCTCATCTTATTCAAGCGTTCTGATTGGCTGAATGTAATGCATGAACCAATCAGAATGCTTGAATTAGCTGCAGCCGCCAAGGCTCCCGCGCGAGACTAGGTGCATTCGCTTGGCCGCTTTGAGCACGGTAAACGCGACATCCTGTAGCATTTTCCCTGCACTAGTTTTGGAAGCTTACGCGCTCGTGACGAGCGTCACATCCTGCAGCATTTTATATGTCGATGTATATTTTGGACCATGTATGTATACTCTAAGACGTATATCCATATATACATGCTGGCAACGCGTAAGTGTCCAAAACAAATGCGTCTCTTATATATCGATAATCTATGCATTTTAGCGCCTCCGAAGACTGCGCATAAGTTGCTTATATATCGGTATTTTTACGTGAAAAAATGATTGAATACACGTCTAATATAGCCAAATATATTCTCAATTTTCCAAAACATTACATTGAGTACTTTTCTTCCAAAAAATTTCCGAAAATCACCGAAATTTCCAGCGTTCATACTGGTATGGCCCCTTAAAAAGATTCTTTAAAAGAATCTTTGAACCTCAAAATATTCTTTGAAAGAATCTTAAAAAGATTTTTAGATTCTTGGAAACAATCTTTCCAAGATTCTTTTAAAGATTCTTTCAAAGATTCTTTTTTTCTACGCGGGAAATAGTGTTGATGACAGTCCATCTGTATGAAGAACTGAGTTTGATAGTTCAAAAATTGCGAAGGCTAGAGCAGAGGTCGGCAACAGTGGCGTAGTTAGGTGAACAAGGGCCCCGGTGCAGAGAAAAAAAGCGTGCCCCCACCCCTCTCTTTTGAAGCTCAGAGGGCCCCCTATCAGGGCCCTGAGCTATGGGGCCCTGGTGCACTGCATCTCCTGGCCCTATGATAGCTACGCCACTGGTCGGCAACCTGCGGCTCTTTTGATGTAAAGTTGCGGCTCGCCAGCCCCATGCATATGCGAAAATGAATTATTTTATAATTAAAAAACTTAAAAATCAGATGCATGAGTGACATGTCTATCTCTCAGCCACTTTCACTTGCCAACTTCCAAGTTGGTATTTGAAGTGCTGATAATCTTTCGATTGACATATTCGTATGAGCAAGCATTCTTTTGCATGAATATAATAAAAATTAAAGTAAAACCCAACTCACAAAGAAATCTAGAGTCGTACTTGAAACTCAAGACAACAACGACTCAACTATGTGCCAGGTTTAACCAAACTTTCAAAAGGCATGCAAAGCCAGGGCTCCCATTTATTCAACTTATTCAATAACTTTAGTTATATTATTGGATTAATTATTTTATAATTGTACTAAAATACATTAATATGTTTTTTCTAAAAACGTTTAATCGTTCTTATATGAATAAATATTATGACATATTTAAAGTCGTTTATTTTAAATTAAAACGCAAATGAATACTACATTGGAACGAAAATTCTTAGTGGCTCTTCAAAAACTGGGTAATTCTGTAAATTATAATTTATGGCTTTTCCGTCTCAAAAGGTTGCCGAACACTGGGCTAGAGCGTTAACAAACATTTTCGGAAAAATAAAAAAAATCCCCAAAAAATTTGAATCAGCAGTTCAATCTTTTCTAAAATTATACTAGGTGCATAAAGAAGATTGGCGGAATAAATCAATTGGAGGTAATAAAACTCGATATATTCCAAGCAATCTAGAAAATAATACATGAGAAACTTTAAACGCGTTTTTCTCGAAATGACTTTTTTTCGCACGGTGGACAAAGAATCTCCGGATTTGCTGGACCGATCATCAGCGGTCTTTTTTTAAAATTGTGTATTCAAGTGTCCTACCTGGAAATCTACCGAAATATTGCAAGAAAGTTATTAACAAAAAATTTGGCAACGGAAAAAGAATAAACAAGTACGCTTCGCGTACTCGTTGGGGGGCTGCGCCCCCAAACCCCCCGCGCGGAGCGCCCACGTTTCGATGGAGGGCTCCGCCCCCCAAAACCCCCCTTAGCGTTTTCTTATGTCTGTCCTTTTGTTATGTTTATCCTTTTTTACTTCTCAGAAGTATGTTGTGGTTTTATTCTATTCTTGAATGATTGATGAAAATGAAGATATCTATATTCTATTAATGAAAAATCATTTTATCAATGATCTTTATTAATTACTCACGTATTACGATTTTTCGCCCGTTGAACATCGAAACGTCATTGTAGAACCAATCGACATCACGTTTTCTGCCAACTGAATTATCCACATTTCTCTTCATAGCCTGAATGGCTTCCAGGATTTCACATGTACTTGTTTGATTGAATGATAGATGACTCGACGGAAAAGTAGTGAAGCATGCCATGCCCATTTGCGAAGTACGGGATACTCTGTGAAAAGTTGTATTAATTTTATTGGTAATATGTCTAATTGAATCGGTCCACATTGAAATAATGTTTTTTTTTCAATCACTTCCGGTTTAACCACGAACGTTTACAGTCGCTGTTTTTCGCTGGAGATTCTTTTTTTAATCATTTCGGTCCACATTTACAGTGAATTCATCCCAATGAGGTCTTGAAACTCGTCCTGTGAGATTCATCATTTGTCAAATTGATTTTGTTGTCGATTTGGCGTGGAATTCAATTTATTTCTAGGCTTTCAACTCTTTTAATCTCAATTCTTTTTTCATTATTCTAACCTACGCCTGTCTTAGCCTCTCGGCGAGACATGGCCTTTTCCCCACAGGCTCGGAGAGGGGCTCTCGCCTTGATCCAATCCTCGCATGACGACTTACTACGCAGACCCCAATGACATGAGCATGGATTATGTTTCGCAAATCGAGGATCTTTTCTCCTCCCGCTTTTTATATTCAAACAACACAATTCATTCACGCCTCTTCCGTTAATTACTGTTCATTTTTTGTTCTTGTTCATTGTTCATTTCTAAATATGAGTGCAATCAAATAAATTGGCTTTTTTATGCCGTTATGGCTTTTTCCCAAACAAAAATACGATCTATCATTTCTTAAACGACTATATTTACTGAGCTATTCAAAAGATTTGAATCAATTAAAAATAAAACTAATGCGACGAAACAATCGCTATTCTACGAACTATTTCGGTCCATTCGTTGTTCTCATACAACCGAAATATTTCGATGTTAAGGAGCCTTCCATGAACGCTACAAGGTTGAAAAATTCTTTTCAACTACTTCAACAAACGCCAGATCATTGACGTGTTTAGCTCTGGCAAACACCAATATTCCGCAGTGCTCACCAACACTCAAGTAACGAACGACAGTCTTACTCTTCCTTCCTTTATCGCCGGAAATCTCATAGCTTTCATACCTGGTTCCTTCATCACCTGCGAGGAGCTGATAAGAGGAGTCGCTCTTTCGGTCTCCATGGAACGGCTCATTTACTACACCGACTCTCCTACTCTGATCCTGGCTGTCCGTCGACAAAATCGCAAGGCGACTATTTGCGCGGAAACGAATCTCATTTCCACGCAATCGGTGTATCTCAAGTTTAAAGATTGTCTCCACCCTGATTATGTCTTTCTTTTTCAAGTGCGATCCTTGGTAGAACCCAGAGAAAATGTGCTTTTCGTATTTTATTTTCTATCACGCCTTCAACCAGTACGAGAGCCGTCCCAAACGCATTCATTGCGGGAAAAAAAAACAGGCACAGTGTGCCCCAACAAGGACGGCCCGCCAATCCGCGAGAACTGCAAAGGTTCCCATCTCCCAACAAGCAGAACATGTCTCGCGTTCCTCCATGAAAAAATCTTCCGTGAGACGTCACCCGAGAGTAACATCTCCCATCTCGAGGCAGGACACCTCTTCGCAAACTGTTCTCCCTCTCAATCAAATTCGCCCCTCTGCACGATCACCCATTATTTCGCACTTCGCGGTTTATAGAGCAGTCATCAAATTCTCAACGATGAATTTTCCAACGATGAATTTCTCTCATACTGTCAATGTTTTTGATCTATGCCTTCGTGGTCAAGGCATCGCCCTCACCGTCGAGCTCCTCGCTGTTTTTGGTCAAATCCGGCATGACTTGAAACGCCACCTCATTACCGACATCTTGTCTCGGCGTCGTATTTTGATCTAACAGGGCAAAATGTTGAGACATATTCGCGAACTGCGTTATAACATTTTCTAATGCTCGTTCGCGACGTTGAGCCCATTCGTGATTTATTCAACTTTCGTCAATCATCATTTGCATCATGAACTGCCATCTTTGTTCAGACGTTGCCTCTGCCGGCAATTCTCGTGTACAAACTCGTTTGTCTCGCTCTCGCTCGACACGTTCCTACTCACGTCTCTCTCTTGCTTCTTTCTCCTTCTCCTGTTGTTCATGCGCCAAACGCATGTCCTCGTGTCTTTGTTCCTTTTCTCTCCTCAACAGGTTTTCCTGTTCGGTCAGATCTCTAGCTATCACCATTTTTTGTTGATAAGACTGTCAATTGTCGTTGGGAAAAGGAATCGTCACCCTTGAAACTTGCCACGATTCTTTCACGTCACCGCAACAAAAGACCGCCACGTTTTTCTCGGCACATCTCACCCTTTGTTTCGCCGGCACGTTTTTTTGTTTAATCCCACTTCTGAATTAATAGCTATATTTAATCCCCTCGCTTTCCCAGGGTCACCGGTTAATAAAATAATAATCGGGGATAGGGATAATGAATTAATACTTTATTAACATTAGTTGAAAATGGATAAATCGTTTCAACGTCTTTTCACGCGCACTCCTCACTCGCCATATCTTTTTCAATACTGCCTTTTTCTGCCCCACTCCTTCGCTCCAGAGCGCCGGAAGAGACAGTGCTGCCAACTCTTTCAATCAATTACGCGGTTTCCTTTGGTTTTCGCTCACATGCTGTTTGGTGGAACTCAGATTGTGACACGGTAAGCCTAGCGCGTAAAAAAGCTTGCAAGCTTGCTCGTAAAAAGACGCCTTGCAAACTTAGGACTTTCGCTTTCCATCCAACAAAGTTTGCGCAATAATGAAATACTTTCATAACAGAAACCTCCCTGACCCTTTCTGTCTACCCAACAACTCCGATTCACATAATAAAATCTTTAATCTTATCCCTAACATATGCCCCCCTCCCTCTCTAGTTTTTTCATAGCTTCCTTTCTCCAACCTCATTATCAGAAAATCGATTTCTTGATTCGCCTTTTGGAAGTGCTACAC
The DNA here is from genome assembly GCA_946863875.1 of Alloplasta piceator. Taxonomy (NCBI): domain Eukaryota; kingdom Metazoa; phylum Arthropoda; class Insecta; order Hymenoptera; family Ichneumonidae; genus Alloplasta; species Alloplasta piceator. The sequence continues at coordinate 29,120,801 of OX333080.1, forward strand.
GCTTGTATTCATAAAAGCAATTATTTCCATTATTTCCAACTTGCCTGAGCTTATTCGTAAACTCATTCTGCACACTTTCAACAGCTTCTGCATGGGGGCCTTTTCTCCAATCCCTGGCGCGAGTTTTTAATCTTTAACATTTCCAAATCCTTATCAGCTGAATTTTGCCTAATCTCCCTAGCCCCTTGTCTTCTTAAGTTCATGGAGAGGCTTATTCAATCTCGACTAACTCAATGGCTAAATAGCAAATCACTTTCTTCCCATTCTTACGACTGAGATCTAGAACAGTTTTATTGAACACTAATTGATAGCATGCATATTTCTTCACATTTATAACGCTTTTTACAACGTCGATCCTGGTGTCTTAAAAAACTTACTAAACGAATAAACATGTGTTAACGCATTTGATGTAAGTGGGTATACCAAGAGTACTTACGGGAAAGCGTTAACGATACGTTCGGCAAATTTCAACGACAATGAACGTACGGCCGGGGCCATGTGATCGATGAGGATGTAATATCCGGCACTATTTTGCAAATCATGACTCACAGATCGAACCATTCGAGAAGTATACTCTTTCGGTTCTGGAATAAGTCGAAAATAATAGTCACAGAGGTTTGAAGATTCTGGGTACAATCTTCACTGCAACAGTATTCTACGGCAGCTTAAATGTTACTTAATTTACATTGAACTTAGCTGTTCCGTAAGATGTTATCGTATTCGATATCGTGCTTTCGATTATCTGAGGTCAATTTGGAAATTAAAAATACATGTCGAAAGTTCGTTGCAATATCAACACTTTATTTTACTGAAAAACGATATTTATTTTTATATTATATTTTCCTGTGATCATTGTCTTAACAAAATGTTAAGAATTTCTGGGTCAAAATTATGAATTTTTTAATGTTAACTTTAAAATAGTTAAGTCTAATTCTTTTTCTAAAAGATGCTGTTTGCTATCATTATTACTATTTTTCTTAAGATATCTGCATCACACGAAATTTCATTTTTAATAAATCGTATGAATATGATTGCACAAATGGTACCGTAATCACGAATTAATGTATTGCCAACTACGTTCAGATTCATTTATTTTAAAGAGATATAATTGTTTTCAAATTTATTTCCGTTTGACTTTGAAAATACCCAGAAGATGTCACGAATTCAAACCCCAGTAGTGACAGCTTATGATTTTTCACGGTTTCCCACAAAATTTATGCAAGATTTTTTGTTAATCAATATAAAAGTATGTCGTAAAAATATCACCGTAAACATAAAAAAATACAAATAAGAATCGGCTCCGACAGTGAAATCAAGAATGAAAATCTTAATCAAGGAGTGAAGCCTTTCCCAGGATAAAATTGCGTCTAATGCATTTCGGGATCGAACCTTTTCTGGGTAAAATAATAAATCGCTGATCAGTATATTCGCATTTTGAGTGAAATACGATTGATTACAAAAAAATCTAAACATATTGTTATTTTTTGTGTACTTGAGAAGTCATAGAGAAGTCTTTGAGAAGAAGCATACCAATACAGAGAGGAAATTCCTGCCAATGAAGACCGGTTCTCCAACCACCTAAAAAGGTGCACGTCACGTTTCTCACACCTGATACCATGAGATCTTCGTCACATTCCAGCAAGCATTCCCGCCCTTCCGTAGTTTCGTAACAGTTCCAAGAACCATGCTTGACTAGAGGCGGAACATCGCATGCTGCAAGTTCGTTTAATAAGCTAGATTTATAGATTGATAACTTGCATATATTATTCCTTCACCGTGATTATGATCCAACTGACTTACTGATTTTGCAAATGAAAGGTTGTTTACTAGCGCAATCAAGACCATAAAAATGTGGCTTAACATGATCTGTGCGATCCAAATTAAGACACGATGAACTAGTCGGGTCATGGTCGAGACCCGTATTAATACGTGCCCAGGGTGGAAAGCCCGCCGTCTTGTTTAACTTCGAAATTTGTTCATTACTGTCGACCCAGAGCCAGGCGTCAGTGTTTGATTGAAAGTGGCCACCCAACCACACATGATGAATTCCTGAAAAAACGGATTTTTTATCCACCGCATTATCTATATGTGCTGGTGAGAGCAGTAGCCGTGTGGGTCGCGCGCGGGTTCGCAAGTTGCGGACCCGGGTTCGATCCCGGCGACACCGATGAAAAAATGTATCGGGTTTTTTCAAGTGTTTTCGGCTGTAATCCCCGGTGGTTTGGACACCACCTTAAATAAGTTTGTCCCAATACCTCATTGCGATGGGTGGGAGTCGTCACACGGTTTCGGGGGTGGCATCCGCGCGGTCCTTATCACGCGGATGTCTATCTCTTAACCGAGTGAACGGCCGACTCACCAGATCGCAATGGAGGAGGTAGCTGCCTAACCAACCGTTGGTAGTTGTGTGAGAGCCTTCTCGCATTGCTATCAAGGGAATTAGGTAGGCTACTGGCTGTATCGGTGGAGGTCTTCTGCAGTTTCCCTCCACCCTCGGCAAAATTGCGATACAGCTCGGAGTTGAGGTGTAATAGGTTCGGGACTGCAGCCCGACCTGAAATTGTTGATGTGAGTGGCACAGGCCTTCTAAAGAGGGCGAGCCATACTAGGCTAAAAAAAAAAAAAATCTATATGTGCTGTGTTAGTGCTCATCGAAATTGATTGATAATTGATTCGAGTAATTGATGATTGATTCGAGTAATAGGTTTGTGTAAAATCTAGGTGCATTTGATGGAAGGCGATCTTTATTCAAGAATTGATACTAATTTCTTGAATAATAAAATGTTTTTATACACAATATTGGTTAGTTATCAGCCATGACAGAACCGTTCTTAAATCAAACATTAATATTTCTAAACTGCGTACTCACGAATCTTATCAACCAGCAAATAGCGACTTTTGATAGTAGATTGGCAAAATTGGAATTCGTCCATGACAAATCATTTATGAAACACTGAACATAATGTTCGATTTCTAAAAACTATCGGTAAAACACAACAACTTTTATAATCCTCACTTTAATGGATCACATTTATTTTGATAGTCGCTTTGAGTGCGTCAAGTCATTAAAAAAATATTTTGGCTAGCACTTTTAACGACGGAACAGTCGCCTTGCTCCGAATTATGAAAAACCTTGGTATTACGATTGGGCCGAACGTGATAAAGACTTGCGAATATCTGGATGAATTACGCCTTACTGCCACTGGAATTCAATCTCAAAAGGCATCAAAGGTAACAAGAATTGCCGCCAGAAACGACAAAAAACATGCTGGAGACGTTTTGATGCCGAAGAACGTCTCCAGCGTGCTAACGTCAACGCCGTTTGAAGTTAGCGGTCGGGCTAACTGTTGAACGAAGGTTCAGATCGCTTTGAAAATTTTACAACATATTCTTATGTTAGTTTCATCACCTATCGTGTGAGCCACGGAAACAAAAATTTCAATCACACAAAAAACTTTTGGTACATTTATTCTACAAAACAATATTTTCGTAAGCAAACTTAGGTAACATAAAAAAGTTAATGTAATTTTCTGAATGTAGGTACCTCTTGATTGATCTCCCATTGCTTCAACAATGACGTTAAGCGTTTCGACATTTTCCACGGACGCAAGAATACTTCCACGTTCATTACAATATAAACGACTCTCCAACCAAGTTCTGTCGACTGGATAAATTATGAAGGTGCTATTTCCGTGGGCAAACTTGAGTGGCTCATTTAACCAGTCCTCATCCTCGTCCTCAGGGTCTGTTAACCAGAAAAATTTTATAGCAGCTATGGTCTGACTTATGAATTTCTTAGAGTGCTTAATTTAGAAAAAAGTCATTTTCCAATTTTGGTTAAGTGAATGGCGCGATAAAGAACCATCATTAGAGAGTCAGCCGCGGTTCGGGCACTTTTCGTGATCAAGAGATGATAAATGATAAACTTTTGCTCAACGTTTTGATTCCGATTAAGATACTCTTCAGAATTTTTTTTCAATCCATAAGTATGGATCCATAAGTCATTCCATATGCATGCGGTATGTTATGGTAATCCCCCCCCCCCCCCTCGAAGAACAAGAGCTCTGCCCCTTTAACTGATGTTTTGTGATGAGGAAACTGATCTGAATTCCATATTCCATATTTGTTTCATATTTTCGTTATTTTTCTCGCTCAACACTGTCTGTATTTTGGAAAACCCGAAGTATAAATTCATTCTCGAAAATAATGTTTCTTATTTCAAATAACCAGCCTTGTAATGGGGATCATTCATTCTTAAGACTATCTATGTCAACAGAATTAATAGGTTATATTGCATATTTACGTTTCAGTGTTGTCGGTTGTACTATCAGATTATTTTAAATTATTGTGCATAATCCGTGTCTTGTGATCATAACGTGTAGAGAGGAGTTTTTTTCTATTCATCGTTTCACCAAGGACGTATAGAATAATTTCGTTTTTAATTATCAGGAACGTATCGAGTCATTAAAGATAATTGCAAATGAAAATCAACGAATTTTTAATATGATTGTTATAACTGTTATGAAATAATAAATAATGATAGTTTCTTTTTTCGTTTTAGATTTTTAGTAAGAGATTTTTTAGTGAATGCAGTAATTCAATTGAGATCGAAATGGGTAAACAAGATTTCGTCATTTATCATCTCTTGATCACTAAAATTGGCCAAATCGCAGCCAACTCTCCGATCATCATTCAAAAAAGTAACAACTTATATCATCAACGTATAGCATGTGCAGTATGGATACATACAAATCAAGAGTATCGTTGTGCGTGGAAGCCACACGCGATACAAGTGAAACTTCTTTCTTATTATTTCTGATTTTTAAAAAAGAATCAAGAAAATCCAATCCCAAAGCAAGTATGTATCTGTATGTGACTTGAATGAATTCTTTCCAATATTACCGAACATAGAAGTTAAATGGAAATTAATATTTTTTTTTAAATCAGGGATGTGCAGATAGAGATCAATTATTTTCATTTTTTTTTATCAACCAAGAGATGATAATATCATTATTATTCATCGCGAGCGCTTATTATTGAGAGTTATTGAGAATACTAAAAATGCCGATATGATCTTAAATGAGAAAAAATATTTAAAGTAAAGTTTCCAAGTATATTTTACAAGATTTACAAAAGCAAGAATAAACTGTGCTAATTAATTTCTTATTTTACATAACAGCTAGCATGCTACGCATATGCCTATCCTCTCTCTCTCCGCTTCCTACGCGCTTTCGTGCCTTTCCCTGCTAGTATAATTGTTGGAGGGGAGATGCCGAGGCACTCTCCTTCATTGCCAGTTTCTCCACCATGTATCTAACTGTTTCCCTCATTCGATCTTGATTTTTCGTTGCACTTTCAAAATGGTTATCCCGTCAGCAAAGAAGTTTCACTTCAAAAGACCACGCTCTTAGCTTTCACTATTAAAAACATTAATATTTAGTGTGCGTTGTAACGTTGTGTTTTCATCCGATGTTACATGATCGTATCGAAGTAGAATGTGAGTTATTGTATCATTCCTTTTGTCGTTTGAATTGTGCCATATTTTTTATGTTTATGGTTAATAGTAATAATAATAATTATTATTATTATTATTTCAATAACATAAAAAATTAATGAATGGAAAAAATTAAAAAAAAAAACAAATGAAAAAAATGGTTACGGAACGGTCGAGCCTCGAGAGTTCACGCGAGGGGTCAGCAGCTCCTGGCCTGTCACTCGCTTGCGCTCCGAGATCATCGATAGATGTCCCCGACTCTTCTATACGTCGTCTCTTCGATTTCCACCTTCTTCATTAGTCGGATCTATCACTTGGCGTCCAACGCATGGCAAATTAACACGTTCCCGCGTTACCCAGTTTTCGTTCACGTTATTCCGGACCTCTTCATATTTCTTTTCGGCTTCTGATCAACGAGTTATCGCGATTTACGCCCGCGTTGATTTTCGCGATCGTGGGTTTCGACTTCGGACACTTGGACGAGAAAACTTCGATAGTCATTTACCGGATCGCCTCGCACACGTGTCGACGTGCACGCCATTGTTCGCGTGAGTGCAAAACTGATTATTATAAACCGATCTCACGCTTACACCCGTTACGCAATTACTAAATAAAGATTAACTTGTTATTATTTTTACTACAAGTGTGAGGTTTTCTTCGTGTTTCTTTATTTTTCGGCCTCTTCGAATTTTCACAAATCCCTCGAATTTTCCCCCACGGTCACCTCACCCCAGAAAAACGATCTCTTCCAAACAAGAATAAACAAGTATATACGCTTCGCGTACTCTTTGGCCTGGGTTAGATCCCAGGTCCGCGACCTGCAGGACCCGAGCTCTAACCACTAGGCTACTGCTCTCCCTCCTCTACGGATAGTGCAATATAATGGTAACATCCACGGAGTCTAATCCATTTTGCGTTAATAGTGTGTTCAAATAAATGTTTAAAAGTAACAGAATATACAGCGTCATACAAATACCGACGAAGCCTTACTGTCGTCAGCTACTGAGAGTGTGAGCTCCATTTCTCTTCCGATTCTTTAATTCCATGGTATAGTCAAACAGTATATTACGATACTAGTGCGATGAAACTTTTTCTGACGAGTGTGAGTTTGCAGCATGAGCCAAAGGCGAATGTTGCAATCACACGAGTTGAGAAAAAGTTTCTCGCACGAGTATCGTACGAAATTATATTGTACGAGTGCACAAAGTGCCAGTTTGAGCACGCACAGCGTGCGCAAAGTGGCACTTTGCGCACGGAGTGCAATAAAATATTTTAGCAGCTTAAACAAGTACTTTGTTCAATTATACGTACATTCTTCACAGACGAAGTTGCGTTTTCTGTCGCAAGTCGTCTCTAAAAAGCTTGTGCTATCCTCTATGTGACGATCCAACAAGAGACATCCATCATTTTTCTCTGGTCGTCCAAAACGCCATGGTGGATAACCTGTGTCATCTCTCAACGGATTCAGAATTGAACCAGTGGCCATCCATGTCCACTGCCCGTATGAAAAATAAGCCCCTATCCAGACAGTCTCGAAATCTTCCAAGAAAACAAAATAAAATTTATCATCAATAACATAAATATAAGGAGGAAAATATCGTCATATGTCGCATGCTAATTGTACAGCGAGCATTATGATATTTCGACCTTCATTTTCAAACGCGTGTATAAAACAGGGTTGGGCACATTGGTAGGTAATTGAAAAAAGGTGATAAAATATTTTCAGCATTGTATTTGAGTACAGAATTCCATTACAATGCGGGATGTAATTGGCATCGAAATCGAAATAATGCATGAAAAAAATCGTTACTCCATGTAATTAGTTACATCCATGTCATTTAATTCTACAAATGTAATTCAATTATACTGTAGTAATTCGTTGACGATATTATATTTAAATAATGAGGATGTAATTGAATTATGTGAATTGAAATATGTTTAGGTTTCAATAATTTCATAAACGTTTGTGCTCAAAAATATTCCAATACCAGTATTTGTATACAGTGTCATTTGTAAACGCGTCATTTTTCATCACGTTAAACAGACCATTTTTTATTTGGCCGGAACTTTACTTATTTCATCAGTTGATCCCAGAAACAACTCTCAAGTTTTATTAGATTTTGTAGAGCCGCCATCGCGGATTACAAGAGACCATCGAATGTTTTCGACTTTTAAAAATATTTCATTTTCAATCGACGATATTTCTGTAGTAGTTAATCGTATCAAAATCATATCGTATCGTATATAAGATGATTTTTTTCGTGTTGACTCCATCTTTAAAGAAAAAAATTGTCCATTTTTTTTTAAAGCAAACTTAAGCAGTCAAAATAATTTCCAAATATTATTTTGGGCTTCGTAATTAGCGCTGGGCTTCGTAGACCTTGTCAAATTCTTAGTCGTATTGCGCCGATTGCACGTCCTTTTGGGAGAGCGTGCCAAATAGTGCTCGGCTCAAAGATTCAACGATGCTTAGGTGCGGATCATTTTTCTCGATCGGTGCAGGAGGTGATTTCACCAACGGTGTTTTGTAAAATTACTCAGACTGTCAAGATGTTCCTTCGTCCTCGGTTTTTGGTCAAGAAATTTGCCGACCTCCAGCGCTGTGACTAATTTCCAGGTCATGTGGTGTATCCGTAAGACTCCTATTTTGACCCAAAAAAATCCGGAGTTGTGCCGTAACGGTTTCACTCAATAGTTCGTAGCGGATAATACAAAACCCTGACCATGCTTGACTGTCTTGTAGGTTGCGATTCAGAACATCTGGAGAAGGATAATTTTAGTCGACATTTCGAGGGGCCTTCACCAGTAGATCAGAATAACCTTTCTGTTTTTGTCTTTATATTTGTTTTTTTCCTTTTTTAATTTTTTTTTCCGTTGCCATCTTTTTATTTTTCATTTTATTGCTATTGGTTTCCATAACATCCATTCTTAACCTTCATCACTACTATCGGAGATTTCTGGTATGGAATCCGTCACTTTTTTTTAATGAATTTGGGTGTTACTCTCTGTAATGTTTGGTTGCGTTGAAACTTGTTTTGAAGATTCTGCGGCAACGAACACATGCTTATACCGTTACTGTAACCTCGCTGCGTACTATACAGATTGTCACATAAGTAACGGGATGGCTGATTATTTCCTCAGCTAAGATATTTTTCCAAAAGTTCAAGGTCATTCTTAAAGTAACTTTTGACGAGGATTTCATGGTGACCTTCAGTTTGACCTTGACGATCACCTTCAAGGTTATTTCAAGGTCAACTTTTTTATTTCAAATGGAAACCCCATTTTTCGACATCGTCACTCGAAAGAGCGGAAAAATTCACGTTCTAGTATGTACTTAGGTCATACGTACATTTTGACCTTGAAGGGCCTCTAGAGTCAATTAAACTTGAACAAGGTTGTGATACCTCTGGGAATTGAAGCTTTTCACATTCTTTTGTACGGACCAAAGTTATTAATTTTAACAAAAAGCATTTAGTAGTGATTTTGACGTTGACCCTTAAGGTAATTTCAAGGTCAACTTTTGTTTTCGTTAATGGAAACCTCCATTTTTAAGTTCTGAAATCAAACTTATTCCAAAAAAATTTAATGATTTTTTCCGAATGTTCCTATGTAAATGTAAATATGTTAGTTCTAGTGATTTCAGAACTCAAAAATAGGAGTTTCTATTTTTAAAAAAAGTTGACCTTGAAATCACCTTGAAGGTGTCGACTCCTAGGTGTTCGTGATAAACACATACCATGAAGAGACTCCCGATCGCCATCGTGGTTTGTCCAATCTCGCCCTGGTGTTCAGCATTTGAACACTTTAAATCATCGATCTTGGCCGCTTCCAGTGCCTCCAGTACGGCCAATGTCTCAGGCGAGACGTTGAACAATATTTGAGAAATACAAGTTTCCAGAATATTTCCGCAGGTGATAAAAACGCTCTCGTTACGACAAAACGTTTTTACGGAGTCCCATAAGGTTGGATAAATCACCAGGATGTCCGCACAGAAGGTGTGCAGGAAATTCAAAACATCATTATATTGATAGCCGTCAAACGAAAAAGATGCCTTTCAACCCTGATCCCATCGAGAAAGGAGTATAAGGGGCCGTTTCCGTTCCCGCATGAACTCTCAAAAGACAATTTAGAATACAATCGGCCCAAAGGGTCGTGTTTTAATTGTATCTTTTGAAGCTCTTTAATAAAGTGCGAGTGGTGCGAAAGTGCTCTAAAAGCAGCGAGTGCATAACGGTAATTTTGCATACACGCAAACGGAGTCATCGTGGGGTGTGTTACTGGCATCAAGGGTTGTTTGGCCGGAGTCGCCACTTCTACTCGGGCTGCTGTTGTTGCTCGCTGGTGATGCATCCAGCAGAGGAGCCTAGGATAATCCCGGATTTAACGTACTGGTGAACGTAAAACGAGGAGAAGACGGATTTACAGATGGAGATACTGCTCGATTCGCATTGTTGTGCCTTGTGTCTTCGTTCGCCGGTTGATTGGCATTGATTGCTTCCACCTCTTCGTAAGTCCTTCGCTATACGTCAGTGCAATTCATCTCTGACCGTTCAATCGATACTTGGGGTTCCATTAGATACATTATCGGTCATTGGAAGCCTGATTCCAATATTGTAGATAACTGATTCATTACTCTGAGTTCTGCGATAATAATCATTTTTTCGGCTTTTGCTATTGCGTTGTACAATATGCCCCTAACCCAACATTGGCTACCAACGCTGGGCCGGAGATATAAATCGACGTTGGCCCGGACTTATCATTTGGGCTCTTAGCCATCCGTCGCCCAGTGTTGGCAGCCAACTGTCGACCAATCATGAGCAACCGTAGGCGCAATACTGGACCAGCGATGGCCCATTTGTGTATTCTTTTCCGGGTATATTTAAAACCATCTTTGCAGTCAACATTCAGGTCAAGGAGACAAATCTTATTAATTTGAAGATCATGTAAAAAATTTTACTATTTTGTCATTACCTGGTCGTGTTTTCGTCATGCTGTTAGTTAATATATTGATGACAGTCAAAGTTTTCAGGATCGCCAATCGTGTGCCATAAGCTCTGCAAAAGGCAGCAGCTTCATGCCACGTCACTTTGCCGTGGTAAAGTGTATAAGTGCTTCGGCCTATTCGCGTCCATTTTGAGGGTACTGGAGTACTATCCACCGCATCCTTATCTAAAACAGGAAAACCCGTTTCTGATAAATTTATTCTCAATATTTCGTGACGGAAAAAGGCTTGCAGACGTACTTTTTTCACATATTATAGGTCTTGGAAGTCGACAATCTAAATCAATGAAATTCGGATGATCGTGACTACGACGATCAATAGCCAAACATTCTTTTGTCGGTCTAGTTGGTATTCTGGTCCAAGGTGGAAAATTTTCTACATTAGAATCTATTGGGATTTCCGTTTTCATTCCTGCTCCAGCATCAATGCCCACCCAGGTCCAGACGTAATCCATCCTACGACCACCTATCCATGAATCTTCCATTTCTGCTTATGAAATTATGAAAAATCAGTGATTATCTGAAGTTTTTGGTATCATTATTGTTCAAGATAGTTAAATCGTATTACTAAATTGATATTATTCATTTGCAAACCATTGGCAACAAAAAATATTCACAAAACTATTTGGAGCGAAAGATGATCTAATTATCATAATTCCTTTAAATCGTAAAGAAATAAATCAATGAGAAATAACAAAAATCGCTTTAAGTCGCATAAAACTACATGTTTTTTCTGAAATTTTGATATTAAGATTCTTCAATGACCAGTTTTCAAATCGTCTTGAAATTTTTACTGAATATTTTGACAATATATATCTTTCTTTGCCATTAGTTTTTATACTTTCTATATAGTTTTAAAATTACCACTCATTTACTTTAACATATTTTTCAGAGGGTCACTAATCTCGTTAAAGCGTTAATTTTTATCTGCGTCCAACTAGACTTAAGTAACAATGAGCATGCCAGAACTTTATAAGATGGCTTTGAAAAAACGCAGATAACATAAAAACAAACCTATGTTAGAATCTGCTATCGATTTAGCAATACTGACAGCTTTTTCCATATCATCAAGAATTGCCAGTCTGGCATCGTAGTTCAGACACATCATCCGAGCTTCTTCCCAAGTTACTCGCTGAGAGAAGAAGAGATATTGTACCCCATTATGGTGCCAAAATTCTACGACGGGTTGCCGTTCATTGTTACCTATATTAATTTATTAAGAAATTTGAAAAATCTTATATTCAATTTTTCGTCTATTCGTCACTCTGTTTTGAAATACAATAATCGATAATTAATCGTATAGAATTTCTATTTACTTACAATTACTGTTTATCGAAACAGCTTTTGGCCATGAAAATGCACCTGAGGGATCGAAATTATTGAATGATTATTTTTACATAGGATAACCAATTTTTCAACTTTTCGACCACTTTCATTTTAATTCAACTGTGCTGATATTTTCATGTAAGCTGAAAGAAAATATTTTTAAAAAAATTTTATTGTTAATAATTCGACAAATTTCGTTTCTCTAATTGTGAAGGTTTGTTAGCGTAATTTTGTTTGTAAAAGAAACCTCAAAATACTTTTGGAGGGTAGTTAGGGTAATAAGAATGTATGTCAAATCCTTAAAATAACATAGTGTCACGTTTGTTTTAAAAAATTTTCTGGAATTTTTTGATATATAACCTTGCATCGTTTATTTAAAGAAAAATGCTTCCAGTGTCGCGTACGATTTTGATCGAATTTTCAAATGAGGCATTCCAACTGAACTCGACCCACGTTTGACCTCACCGGTTCGGATTTAATTCTCAATTTTTTCGGAATTTCGACCAGCCCACAAGAAGGCTCTGGATTTTTTCAGATTTTCGAAATATTTTCGAGTCTGGAGTCTCAACCTGAATCGAAATTTTTGACACCCTTGGACCCTCTTGAGTGAAAAATTCCAGTTCACGCTGTTGAGGAGGCTTAATCGGGGTCTTGACTATGATGGTCAGGAGACTAACCGAGGTCCTTCTTAACAGCCTCCTAAACAGCACAAACTGGACTTTCTCACTCAAAAGGGTCTAAGGGGGTCAAAAATTACGACTGCAAAAAGATTTTAATGACTTGAAATCATTTTCACTCTTTAATGAAAAGTCGGGGCATAATAGGACAGGTCTTGAAAAATTTGTTACAAATTCAGCTTTTTATGAAAAAAATTTCAGCCAAATTTATTATGCCGTACTTGATGAAAAATCGATTTTTTTACTTTAAGATGAAAAAAATCACCTTTGAGGTGGTTATAGATTTTTTTACTTTTTTTTTAAATCAAACTTTAGGTCAAACTGAGTACTTTATTGTAATGAAATTATGTTGTCAGCCCCTGCGTTTTTTCGCTACGTTACCTTGAAAAGAATCATATATTAAAAACAGTGATTTGAAAAAAACCGCTCGAAACAGTTCTATTTTAAAAAGCCATATAAGAGACGCTTAGGGAAACATGTCGTCAGCTCTCGGACTATATATTACTACATTGAGATCTAAAATATAATAATTCTTCATCTGTGAAAAAAACTTTTTTAGGGGGTGAAACCCCCCCTGAAGTTGAGGTTTAATCTTGTTGTTCCAGATCCAATCTTTGCAAGATCCTCCGAAAGATTCTTTACAAAACTCTTCTCAAGATTCTTTGCAAGATTTTTTGAAAGATTCTTCAATTCGTTACGGTAACGAATCTTGTAAAGTCTTGTTTCGGATCCCATTAACTCTTACAAGAATATTCGAAAGATTCTTCACAAGATTCTTGAAAAGATTTTTTTTTCTACGCAAAAATCGTTCGTTTCTTTGAAACCTCACGAAAAACGGAAATCTGACATATTCGAGTCATTTTTCGAAAAAGAAGATATTTGAGAAAATCGAAATACTTTATTGAGAAAAAAGACAGCGAATCAACAATAAAAATGACCCTTATTGCCAAAGTCCGTTTCAACAACGGATCTTCACTTCTTTACATCAGTCTTTCCAAGATTTTTTTCCATGAATCTTTTCAAGATTCGTGAATATAATCTTTCCACGATTCTTTAAATGAATCTTTCCAAGATACTTTAAATAAATCTTTCCAAGATTCTTCGAATTAATCTTTCTTAATTTTAACGCCTTGTTAATACAGATTTTGGCAATAAGAGTCATCTTTATTTTTTATTTGCTATCTTCTTCCTAAGTGAAGTTTTTCGATTTTTCAAAACGGGGATTATTAGTTCTGTTGACATTCCGATGTTTACATTTTTGGGTTTTTTCACTTAAACAAATTTCATAAACCCATACCATCGAGTCCTTGAATCGGTTTCATCAATGCATATTTTCCACTTTCGTAAATAAAAGGAAGATTTTATCGCATTGTCCTATTGGACTACGAATGCATAAAATATTTTTATTCCGAATAATGCATTATTCAAAATTGAAAAACCAAGATCTGAAGATTAAAAAAGAAAAAAGTAGATGCTTGGAAATTTGTGTCGCTTCTTTTGAAAAGTTATTTGAAACAAATATTTGTCATGCCAACTCAACTCGACCCTTGACCTCTCGGATTTGGCTAGCGATTTTTGATATGATTGTTCTCACTTTGGAAGGCACCCCGTTTTTTTTACATTTTATAGATTCAATTTGAATCTTCTAGAATTTTTCAAACGATTTCATTGATCGACACAATTTAAAAATCTGAAAAAATTCTGAAAAATCGTGTGTCAGATATCAACATTCTTAAGCTTACAAGGGGAATCCAAGACCTTGCCCTCACCAATTTTGCCGAAACTTCGCAGGTTTGTAGGGCATACCTAATAATATAAGTACAGAAAAAAGTAAGACCCACTATTCAGAAACTCGCGAGAAAATCGACTTTGAAATTTTCCGTCGTGTTTATATACTTGTTAGTTTTCTAACTTTTCAAGGAGCGCCTGGCGTAGTGGCTGAGCGCTCCGACTCATAACCGCAAAGTCGTTGGTTCGAGTCTCGCTGTTGGCAATTTTTTTTTCTTCTTATTATTATTTTTTTATCAAAGTTATTCTAAAAACACATTTATTATCATTATGCATGTTATTAATTGTTCATAATTTATTTCCATCATGAGAAAATAATTTTTTTTTCGACTTTTCCTGTGAAAAAACGAACGTCGCACGAAAATGTTTAATAATTTATTCTTTTGTAATATCAATAACTTTTACAAGAAATATTTTCTTGACTCTATAACAGGGAAGTTATTCTAAAAACACATTTACTATCATTATGCATGTTATTAATTGTTAGTAATTTATTTTCATCATGAAAAAATAATTTTTTTTTACTTTTTGTGAGGACATGGGAAATGTATAAAATATACTCGAGACTTGTGCAAAATCATTTGTTCATTTATTTGATTTTACAAGTTATGTTTACAAAGTACTGCACGAAGCAGGGTGATACTCGTCGTAAAAACATGGGAAACAATAAACAATATATATACATAAAACCCCCCAATAAATATATATATGTATATGTATACCACCCAATAAAAATACCGTTAGGATGAGAATATTTCCTTCAAACAAGTTTCGAGTATATTTTCTATACTACCAATGTGCTCACGAAAGAAAAAAAATATCCGCAATTCTGTATTACTCCCTGTTATAGAGTCAAGAAAATATTTCTTGTAAAAGTGATTGATATTACAAAAGAATAAATTATTAAACATTTTCGTGCGACATTCGTTTTTCCACAGGAGAAGTCGAAAAAAAAATTATTTTCTCGTGATGGAAATAAATTATTAACAATTAATAACATGCATAATGATAATAAATGTGTTTTTAGAATAACTTTGATAAAAAAAAAATAATAATAAGAAAAAAAAATTGCCAACAACGAGACTCGAACCAGCGACCTTGCGGTTATGAGTCGGAGCGCTCAGCCACTACGCCAGGCGCTCCTTGAAAAGTTATAAACGTAACAAGTATATAAACACGACGGAAAATTTCAAAGTCGATTTTCTCGCGAGTTTCTGAATAGTGGGTCTTACTTTTTTCTGTACTTATATTATTAGGTATGCCCTACAAACCTGCGAAGTTTCGGCGAAATCGCTGAGGGCAAGGTCTTGGATTCCCCTTGTTAGAGCCGGAGTGGGGAAAATTTTTTTTCTTACTGTTTTTGAGCTTTTTCCGAAAAAAACGTTTAAAAAAATAAAAGCGGGAGTTATTTTACTATGAATGGTTGCTGAGACATTTTTATATGTAATATCGGATTTTTGAAAATATTTTCAGATTTTTTGCAGGAGATTTTTTTCTCTTTATTTTGCTAATCTAAATGGTTCCAAAAAATCTGAAATTTTTTTCAAAAATCCCATATGAAATGTGAAAATGATTCAGCAACCATCCATAGTAAAATCACTCCTGCTTCTAATTTTTTTAGCTAAGTTTAGAGTCGGAGTGGAGAGATTACTATTTTCAGGCTTTTTCCGAAAAAAAAATCTCTTGCGAAACATCTGAAATTTTTTTCACAAATCCGATATTACATATGAAAATGATTCAGCAATTATCCACAGTAAAATGACTTCGGCTTCTAATTTTGTTAACGTTTTTTTTCGGAAAAAGCTTGAAAATAGTAAAAAGAAAAAATCTCCCCACTCCGGCTCTGAGCTCAAAAATGTTGATATCTGACACACGATTTTTAAGAATTTTTCAGATTTTTAAATTGTGTCGACCAATGAAGTCGTTTAAAAAATTCTAGAAGATTCAAATTAAATCTAAAAAATCTTTAAAAAAAACTAGGTGCCTTCCAAAGTGAGAACAATCATATAAAAAATCATGAGCCAAATCCGAGAGGTCAAGGGTCAGACTCAGGTTGAGTTGGCGTGGAATGAGACATATATATTCAAGGTTTTTAATATTCGTGGAAAAATGCACTAAATTTTTTGCAGAATTATTTGCTCTCATCGAAGAATTTACTTACTCGCATTGGAGGTTTTGGGTACGAACGCTTTTGTTACGCTTTAATCAGAGGTAGGGTTTATTGTACGCCAGCGCGTACCGAATTCCTTATTTTTAAGATATTTAGAAAGAGTATCGCTGGTAAAGTAAGTTCGCGCTGTACGGAGTTCTTGAATTTTAAGTTGCGCATCATAAATTTCTATTTTTTGTTTCATTTTTGTTTTCTCATAAAGAAAGCTTCGCAAATTTTTTTTCTTTAGATTTTCATGTCAGTATGTTCAAAATGTCCCAAAACGTCGAGAAAACACATTTTGACAAAATGTCCGGACGTATGTGTGTGTCTGTGTGTTGTAGGGGGGGGGGGGCATGTGTGCGTGAGTGTGTGTACGAGCGCGCTTCGTGCTCGTCTCAAAATGGATATATCTGGAGGAGGATTTGAGCGATCAAGTTGAAATTCCCCATACAAGAAGATCATTTATGTCACTTTACTCAGTGCAAATTTTTTTGAAACTGTAAAACAATCTTCAATTCAGCCGGACTTTTAATTTTTTCTATAAATGTTGGTAGGCGCTCCAACTTTCGTAATTTTGCAGTTATCACGCTGTAATTTTTTGTGGTCATACACTTTATAAGAAGGACAGTTGGGATTGAATATGGGAAAAATCGCTTAAGAGGTTTGGTTTCAAAAAAATATTCTAATTTTTCGCAAATAGTTTGTATAAGTACTCCGACTTTCGTAATTTTACACCTACCAAGCCGATTTTAGTGTGACGATACATTCAATGACAACGAAAAGTAATACTAAACTTCAGAACAATCGCTCGACAGATTCGGTTGAATTTTTTTTTTTTTTTTTCCAAACAAAATGTGTCAACGGTCCACCATTTGCATTTTTAGAAGTATTGAGCTAAAACTTTTTGCACAAATACACTAGATGACAGGAATAGTTAGTGTTGAATTTGAAAAACGCTCGAGAGGTTCGTTCTTCAATTTTTTTTGAAGTTTTCGAAAAATCTTTGTGAACACTAAGTTTTCTAGTTTAGCAGATATCGAGTTCACTTTTTTAGCACCAATACACTAGATGACAAAAACAATGAATAATGTAATTGAACGGCATTGCAAAAAAATTGGAAATTTGTACATAGCTTTTTCATTTGTTTCCGTCGTTACTAGAGCTTTCTTTATGAGGAAGCCATGATCCTCATAAAAGAAGCTTGACGAACGACGGAAAAAAGTGAAGAAGCTATGTCCAAATTTCCCATTTGCATAATTTTCGTTTAATGATTCACGAAAATTTCATCTAAATTGCAACATTGATGAACTGAAATTTTATCTTTACTGGAATTAAAATATTAAATATTAAACGCATTGGAACGATCTGAAAAATTGTAATCAACTTGAAATAGAAAGACTACACAAAATAAGCCAAAGCGTTCACACTCAGAATCATTAGGTGCCAGCATATACATACGAAGACATTCAAGGACAAATCCCTCGTTGAGCTCGGAACTTTGCAACCCTAATTTTTCCACCAAATACGTCTTTTATTCTTCCGACAAATTGTCCAGGTAACCTCCAACTTAGTTACCTCACTTTCTATTCCCAGCCCAATACCATTATCACTTATCAATTACGGAGATTCAAGACAATAGTTCTATCAGTGACCTGTCCAAATTGAAGATATTAGTATAATCAGGTCCATATTGGAAAAAAGAAGATTTTAGTCATTATAGGAAAATTGCCCAAAATATGATGATCAGCATTAATCTTGGAATTTTGCGAATGTCTTCAATAAGATCACAGTAAAAAATCGAAGATTCAGTGCTCAAGGTTTACCCAGACGAGAGAAAAAGGAAAATAACAGGCGAAGATCCAATGGAAAATCCCAGTAAAAACGTGATAGTGTGGAAATAATGACGATAAAATTTACCAAGTAAAAGGATTGTCACCTGTTAGATTCCCTGTTAGATTCCAAGATCCCTTGCCAAACTCAATATTCAAGATCCCCAAGAATCGATATCCGTATCTTCCCAAAAAACAGAATTACAAAAGTCAAAAAGCAGCAGCGAATCGTCGCTCGATAAAGCTGCAAAACCTTCCATCTTCCATCCATCGACCGTTTATTTCAATTTGGTACCAGTACGATTCATGACACTATAAGGAAGGTTAATAATAATCCATCGGATTGAAAAATAAACCCTTCACGCAAAAATGAAACCTATTGAACCTATTTAATCTTCATTCAGGATTTTCAATATCATTTACTCCCTAACAACCTATTAAATATTTCATTAAGAAATATTTATCAAGCAACATTTATTATTTATGAAGAAATAGTACCACCGAAATCAGTCCACTCAATATGTTACAACGATACAATATACAAAAAATAAATACCTTTGCCTGAAGAATGTGATTTAAATTCCGGTTTTGTAGTAACTAGAATTAAGTGCCACGTTCATTTAATGAAATGTTTCTTCTTAATTAGTAATAACGAGTTATTTATTATAACAAATGAATATACCTGCTCGCACTTGCAAACTCAATATCGCACAAGATATTGTCAATATCGTCGTCACTGACATTCTGTTATTTTCAAATTCACAATTAAATTAATAGAGATTGAAAAAATTCGTGGAAGTCGAACTTTTTACATCTGAGCACATGTGTCGCACTCGGCTTCCCGAAGGCGCTGAATAATATCATAAATCGATTTTCAACCGGGCGAATGTGCTTGGTAGGCATTCCTATAAGCTTGGTTTTACGACGGAAGAAATCTTAATAAAGTTTACTAATACTGCCATTCAGTTCATGATTATGGCATTGTGCTACATGACGTCACAGCACATAATCGAATACAATCAACTAGATCGCAGAGTATGAAAAATATATGGGTCATTCTACCATTGTTCATCTAGCGGTTGGAAAGCAACTTTATCTGCTATTCTAGCAAATCTGCTGAACTATCAGTAACCTTAAGAAGACCGGTCTATTAGAAACAAAAACGAACGCAAAACGAACCTCTTCATATAAACACGTCCTTAAGGGCGGGATAAAGTATTTAAATTTTTTTCTTTATTTTTTTCAAATTTTTTAAATGAATGCATAATATCTCAAGAATATTGGGTTAAAATTTCAAGTCGATCGGAGTAAAATTGACGAAGTTATGAGTATTTGAGCGTCTATTGCTCCATGCCGGGTTTTATACCTGGGCGGCAGCTGCGCGGCGCGCTATTGTTTTTTCATCATTTTGTTAATAACATTTTGGAATTATTATTATTATGCAAAATTAATCTTTTGAGTACTTTTAATATGCATGAATTTTCTCAGATTTTTATGCAATCGAGAAGTGTTCTCAAACTTATGTGCAATGAGCGCTAAGCGACCAAACTCTTCTGCGTTTTTCAAACCGTTTTTCTGAGACTTGTCATATTTGAAGTCCGTGTACACGATAACTCAAAATCTACTGAACCAATCGCTTTGAAATTTTGCACAGTATTTCTTCACATAATTCACCAGGTATTGTCGAGAGCTTTTTTGTTTTTTTAAAGTAATTACCAATTTTTCAACAACAAATTAGCCGATTTTTTTTAGCGAAAATCGGGTTTTTGGCTCCCAAGTGCTACGAAAAATCGAAAAATCGAGAAAAAAATCCTCCCGTCATTACCTCGAGAAACATCTCCTTTAACAAATGCATTTTGATTTTTTTGTTTCAGATGATTCTGTTGCGAGTTATGGTGTACACCGCAAACCAACTTTTTTTCGAGGCGCCTCCGGGGTTTAATTTTCACTCGCTCAATTTTGAATATTTTGCAATGAAAATTTAGGAGAATGTTGTTCAAATGTTACTTTATTATATGTAAATTTTTCAATAAACGAACAATATTCGTTACGCAAAAAAAAATCTTAAAACATGCCTTTTTTCGCCGAATTAACTTTACCCCGCCCTTAAAACAACCATTGTAGTAAGGAAATGATCGTTCGTGGAAGGTTGCAGTTTGATCGAAATATCCGAAAAACATCCACAGTATAACTCGAAATGAACCGGAACAAACCTATTCAGAATCTAAACAGGACTGATAAAGAATTAAAAAAAAAACCGATAAAGAACCGAAAAAAAACATAAGAACATGGAGAAAAAATCATTCTACACTCTCGTCTAGATAAGCATAGTCTTCGCATATTCCGCATACGAGTGAACGTTCGCCGTACTACGACATCTCGCGGCGAGTTTTGGAACTAATTGTTGCATACCGTTCACCGACGGTTGCTTTCCGGTTCGTTCTGCAACCTGTTTGTCTCTCATCGATCCGATTCCAGTCCATTGGTTCCGTTTTAATATGGTGGTTTCACGATTACTTTTCCTTTCAAACGGACCTGTGGTGATTTCTCGGTTTCCTCAGGGTT
This sequence comes from Alloplasta piceator, assembly GCA_946863875.1. Classification (NCBI taxonomy): domain Eukaryota; kingdom Metazoa; phylum Arthropoda; class Insecta; order Hymenoptera; family Ichneumonidae; genus Alloplasta; species Alloplasta piceator. Next base: position 29,141,633 of record OX333080.1, read on the forward strand.
ACTTATTAAAAAAAAAAAAATCCAAATCATTACCATGTAAAAAATTTATGACAATATTGGAAAACATCATCGATGAAAAACGCTTTTGAATGTTTAAAAATATCGCAGACGAACCGAAAATACAAGATTATATTAAAATCGTCGCAGGAAGAACGAAGAAGAAAGAACATCGAACTTGGGATATTAAGGGTCTCTCGAGTACGTCAAATCAGTGCTCATACGCCTATCCTATTGTGGAACATCAATTAAAAAAAATCAATAATGAAATTAGAATTATTTCGTCGGGGAATGCAGTTACTGATAAGAAATTGCCGCTATGCTTGACGACAACGCGCCAATTAATTATCGACATCACCATTCATTGAGGGAACTGGCGGGCTGTTAGTGTCTTTCGGTTCCTTTTCAGTTCTTTTTCGGTTCCATTTTAGTCTTTTTTTTCTGCAGATCTATGTTGATAATCATAAACACAATTTCATTCGATGTCGATAAACTAGAAGATTCATAGCATTATCAAAAAATTGTCCCGGAACACGTCACACAAATATGGTGCTGAAACCACTCATTCGACCCATCTAAGCAATGATAATTTCTCGAATATTGATCCCAATGACTGATTACGAATAATATTTCAGCATTTCAGTTCATTAAACAAATTTATGATGTGTGGCAGAATAGTTTTCTCATTTCAAGTGATCTATGTTACTGACTGTATAAATTGTAAATTTGTTCTCGGTTCCTTTTCGATTTCTTTTCAGTTCCTTTTCGGTTCCCAGTGGACACGAAATCACTTGTGATATTTCTCAGTGTATACGCATTGCTAACTTGATGCGTATAAATATTTTATTTTAAATGGGATTTCCCGTTATTTTCACTGATTTTCAAAATACATAAATGAAATTATTAAAAAGATAGTTTTTTCTTTCAGAAAAAACTGCTGCTACGGGGAGTGATAAACGATGCATCACTGAAGAACCCTCAATTTCCGTTCGTCCTAAACCGGTCGAAAAATGATATCAGACGTTCAAGATCCAAAGATTTCTAGAACAGATACGAAATGATACTCAGCGATACCTAGAGATACCCAGGACAGTAGATACATATATTGACATGTAAGAAATAGCACTTTATTAATTTTCAATGCGTTTGAATCACAGCAATATTTATTTGCAATAGTTTCGATTTCGATGATATGGAGCAGCTACACAGTTACAATTGAGTACAACAACTTTTTCATTACCTAAATTATTATCCCCGTATTGTTCTAAGACTCAAATCTCTAGAAGTTTTCAGTCGAACACAATATTTGAAAACTTCAAAGGCCGCAGTTCGAATATTAAAGTATTTCACAATACTTATTCGATGGAAAATTAAGATACAAATTCATTAGTAGTAATGAGGAATAATACAAATTCATAATTAGATCGACATGATGCATCGTAACTATTGGGTTTGAGTGGTTTAATTAAAATTTAATTTAATTAAAATAATTAAAATTTAATTTAATTTAAGTGGTTTAATTAAAATTTAATTAAAACTATAATCTTATCAAGACACTTTCGAAGATTCTTTCAAAGATTTGCAGGCATTAATGGCCCGCACTGAACATCATTGGGTCTAGATAATTCTACCATAAAGCTGTATTAAGCAGTTCTGTTTTATCGACGCAGTGACAAGTTTCGATCTTTTGCCCGATAAGGATTTTTAATGTCTGGAATCCAGCAGATTTGAATTAACACAGTTAATTCGGTTAACATTTTTACAACAGAAGGTCATCTAAGATGACTTCTATTGTTGTACCTAATTACACTACAATAAAAACAGATATTGTAATCATTTGATCGTGTAAGATAGTCTCTACTATACCGACTTCGTCCGATTGTGCTCACACCTTCAATATCGTTTAAAAATGTTGTAAACAAAACTATATCTTGCTTGAGAATTTCTGGAACTTATATCATTATTCGGCTCATTTGTACATACGAAATTCTACGCAGCGATGTTTCGCAGTCAGAGTACTGGGGTTGCATTCCATTGGATCTCCGCATCTTGCCATCTGTAGAATAGTGTTGAATTATGATGTGTTAAATTTGCAAAATTAGAAAAAAAAGCAGTTATGATACATTGAATGTCTATTATAGCAAAAGTAAACTGTTTGTGTATGCATGCGTTATGTAGTGGATAGCATAGTTGCTTTTAAATCAGACCACGAGAACATCGACAGTGTCAAACCCACAACCGTAGTTTTTACAAAAATAAAAATAAGTACCTGAGAATTACTGATAAATGTCAAGTATATATATATATATGGGAATTATACGTCTCACATGTATACCGCGGTAGTCCACGTTTACATTTCTCAAAAATATAATAACTTTCTTGTATAATATTATGCATAATCGAATTGAAATATAAAAGGGGCGTGAGTCGAGGCATATTCGCGTATATAAGGGTGCGGCTGTGCTCTCGACTGGGATTTCTTCAGTTTTTTTAAATACTTGGCGTCACGACGCTGCCGCGTTTCTTGATCTGTATTAAGATTCACAACAATTTCGGAATGTAAAAACTGTTTAGATGTAGGGAGAATGGGGCACTGTGTGCCAATTTCAACAAAAATGAATCCCGTTCTTTTCCAATTGCTGACAACTGAAGTCATAGATTTTTCAAAAAGCGCAATCCCTTAACTTCGTGCAAAAAAAATCAGTGTGATCAATTTGCATATTTTTCAACTTTTTATAGAGTGTGATAAGAGAAATAGACTTGTTGGATGCCTCCTAAAAAATTGGAAACCTTCAGCCAGAAAATAAGTCCCCGGAAAATTAGCCTCACCTATGGATTAAACCGTTGATTGAACTGTTTTATTTAAATTAAATATATTTGTTAATTTTCGTAAAGCATTGTAAGACAAGGGCCTCTAGTGTGTGCCTAATAAAAAAATAGAAAGTGATGACATACGCAAATTAATCATTTCATTGACAAAATTTTATATAATTTTTTGTGAACCAATTTTTTAACAACTCATATTCCTACAATCCAATAATATATACTTGGAATGAATCAACTTTTCCAGTGGTGTGACTGCGATATCTATTGCGTCTTTCGATGTCGTGTCGGTACCCGCAATACTTCCTTTCGCTCTAGTATCTATTGTCAATGTGGCATGACTCCCACCACAAGTATAGTATTGAACTTCGAATCTGTAACACAAAGTCAGTAATTACATTTTGTTAAAATGCTAAGAAATTATTAGACACTACACCATTTTGCTCAAAACTCGATCTACCGAATCCCAGCTTGGCTGAAAATGATCTTGCGGGATATTATTTTGCTAAAGTTTTGGTTCACTGACCATCATTATGTCTACACGGCATTTTGCCAGGCACTCATTGTGCTGAAAAAACTACATATTCTTTTCATCATGATTCTATCGCACGAACTCGTGAAAAGTGCTTCTTTTAAGTAAAGTTCCGTTGAAACATGCAACTTGCAAATCTTCAACCCAAGCGTTTCCATCTTCTCTGAATACGTATCGCGGATGAGCTATAGTATAATTATAGAAACATAGTTGCATAAACCAGCGAAAAAATTTCATGTCAACTTCTTTAGACTGTGCCCCCTAGTATCGGACACTTAAGGTTATTCATTAATAAAACTATTATATATTGTAACGCGGTTTTTTTGCCGTGTTACAAAGTAAAAAATCACATCACGAAAGGTACTCTTCGTCGTCGCTACGAGAGCCGCCACCTGCCAATTCCGACAAGAGTTCGATAGTAAGATACAAGAATTTTTTATTAATCACACGCGTTCCCGTAAATTACATGTGCCGAGGGACACGCTGGAACGAGGTAAAAGGAACGACAACTAAAAGAGGGCTACTCGTCCATTCAACGTCCATTTACGCTACCGCGAGACAGATAGAGGGACGAAAACATCGAGGAGACTATAACATCAAGGTCCGAGTCCCCTGCCGATGGCGCATCCTCCGGGTCGTCAAAATCAGCCAGGAAGGTTATCATCGATCGCACGGCCAGAAGCGTTACAACGTAGCGAGATTTTCGTGCGTCAAAAATTAAGGATGTTCCTCTGTTATCTCGAAATAATGTCATCGACTTGAAATTTTTACAGCTTATTAATATTTATCCCCCGAAAGTGTGTGCAAAGTTTTAACGAACTTAGGAGCCTCGTTGTGAAGATATTAAATATTTTAAAAAACGTGATTTAACATGCGCTCTTATGGCCACACATGAAAAACCGGCACTATTCGTTCTGTCGTTCACGAACCTGAAATGCCAACAGTTTGGAAAAAATGTATGATCTAGTCCTATATGTAAGAAATACGTGTGCAAAAGTTTTCCTGCATTAGGAGATTTTTTGTTGAGTAATTAATTCAAACGTATAAAAAGATCCTGAAAATTGGGAAAAAGCAAGCCTGGCGCGACTACACTGCGTCTTGGGCCCGGGCTATAGCCTGAACTCGCATGCGCATGCCCAACGGGCTGACGCGGGATCTTTAAATGAATTAGCACGGGAAACAGTGTTTATGATAGGAAAAACTTGCTTTTTCATTAAAGCATAGATTCCTACAGCTATAAAAGAACAGAATCGAAAGAAAAGAACACAAAACTAAATGTAAAAAAAAAATACAACGATTCTAAATTAAAAATAATTCATGAGGAATTATTTTCCTCGTGAGGAAGGAAAAATAATTCGTTATCACACACGTTAACTGTAGGATTTTTTTCCCTTGACTGCGTTAATCTCTGTAAGTAAACTCGTTCCGTCACGACTTTACGCTTCCATCGAATTTTTTTTCCGCGACTGCTACTCATTATGAGTGTATTTTACAAATAAAAGTTTGTACATTGACAGGGCTCGTGGCGACAGCGAAGCGGATTAGACGTGCGGAGAAGGAGGAAATCTTGGAGACAAGGAGAAAGAGAGAAGCGTCATTTTGAGACGTAAATTCTTTGCGTTAACGTATCGCCGAAAAGACAGTGAGTCCTTGTGCGAATCCACTCTTTATCATCGATTGAGAATATAATCGTTTTGTTGTAACCAACGAAGTATCGCTTTCGTATTTTGTTACGGAGAGGAATTAAATAAACACTGTCGCGCGGTACCCTCGCGCGTGGGAATCGAGAGCTCGTCGTGTCGTTCCAGGAAATTTTCATCTCTTAGTGTGCCCTCGTGTTTGGCTTGTTCGTTGAAAAATCGGTCGCGGAAAAGAATAGTGTCATTTCGTTCGACATTTGTGCGTGAGTGAAATTTGGAAAATTAACGTAAATTAGAGAATTTAAAGAAGAAGTTTTTTGTTTTTTTTTTGTTCGTGTGACAAACGGCCAAGAGCCCTAGTCGCGTGCGACGCGTTATACCGGACCGTGGATAATAAAATTTAGTTTTGTCGAATAAAATTTAACGTGACTCTCTCGTCGAAATAGATAAAACAAGATTAATTGCGAAGTTTAACGTTTTGTCATTATCCTGTCGGTTTTTTTTCTTTTCGAGCGAGTTTTGGACGTCAAGCCTCTCCCGTCGTCAAGGTCAAGCGGACACTCGCAGTAAAATCGAGACGTGTAGCTAGTTTTTGGAATTCGTGTCAAATATAATATTTTGGATTATAATACTTTTAATATTTTTGGGAAAATTGAAACCTAAATTTGTGTCGAGTGAAGGTTGAGTCTCGCAACCGAAAAATTATAATATTTCGAATTTATTTGTAATTCGTTTGGTTATATTACGTGAGATAGTTTCCTGGAAATGATTTAAATAAAATTCACGTTATTTATTGTCAGAAATTTTGAATCGAGTTTGGAATTATTTCTTTTGTTACAACGGACCGCCCCTCTACCATTTCTTAGGGCTGCAGCATAGCCAGTGCAGTTCTTCTCTTTTGCTAACATCTATAAAATCGGACCACGAGTTTCATGGATTGCACCCTATCAATAAATAAACTGATTTTTTTTAGAAGAAGAGTTTTGTGACAAATGAGTCTTTGGTGAATTCGAACAACGGGGTAAATTGTGGTCACAATATATAAGAACTTCGATATTTTATATTTTTCTCGCAAGCTTTGGAGTATTCTTTGGTGTGTTAATGTTAGTACAGATTTAAAACAAGTGCGAGTCGGACTCGCCCACCGAGGGTTCCGTACAAATGATTGATTACGTACTTTAAATAAAGACTATATTTTTTATGATTTAATTAGAAATTAATAGTTTTCAGATTTTTCCCTATACTTGTAGTATAAGACAGTATTACTTGCCAAATTTCATAGTTCTGGGTCAACGGAAAATACCCTCTAAATTTTGATCCCCTTGAGAGTGTCGAAATATACGTTTTTTGCAGCATAAACGGCCGTATCTTTTTTTTACGTTAACTTAGAAATTTGATTTTTTCACAGCTTCAAGGGACTGTAGACCTGAGTATATGGTTTCAATTTCAACTCGATACCTCCACGCGTTCCCAAGATAAAGGGCTGTGACAGACAGACGGACGGACGGACGGACAACAAAGTGATCCAATAAGGGTTCCGTTTTTTCCTTTGGAGGTACGGAACCCTAAAAAAACATAAAACTAAGAAAAATATATTTTTGAATTTAATAGTTAAAATGGTCTAGTCCGAAAAGTGCACCTAGTACCGGACACTATGAATATTATTTGAAAAAATGGATTAAAAATGGTTTAATTTTGCAATGATCACAAATGTGTTCATTGAAACACTCCGGAATATCTGCCCACGCCTTATCAGCCCATTGCTTACAATTGCCGCACTAAATCCAGTCATTACTGTCATCGAGACTTTTTTCATATTTTCCTTGGGCCCTTTTCCTTTCATCATTGTTTTAACTGATTTGTGATAGTGAAATACCACCACAACAAAAACAATATGTTTTACATAAATATTCCAATAACGAAAAAAAATGGCGTCTGGTACTGGAGAAAAATCGAGTGTCCGGTACCAGGGACTCAACATGTAAGATTAAATAACAAAATGCGTTGCCATTTCACAAACATTTTGAAATTTAACCTTCATTATTTGAAAGCATACTTACCAAAAAGCATCCCAAGCTAACAAACGGAGCCGTAAAACCCCTATTTTCTAAGCAATGAATGTGTGAAATTACGGCTGACACGAAATATTAATCGGCTCCAACGGAAATCAACTCTCGACAACGCGCGCATGCGCATCGCGGCTAGCTCTCTAGCGCCACCGTTACCACTGTGGCCACTGTTCGAACTACGCACGAAAACTATTGCCGTTGCTCTCTCGTTTGGCTTATATCAACAGTGTCCGGTACTAGGTGCCGTCCGGCGTTTGGGGACTTCCCTCTACAATTCTTCTGTTTTTTTTTATGTTATCATGCCGACTGCAATAATAATTTATAATTCACATACGTTATGATAGAAAACCAACCTTCTTTCCGCGTGATAATTTCTAAGAAGTTCCCGGTTAGTGTTAAATAACACGCCATAGTGTCCCAAGCACAAGGTAAGCCAAATCGGCAGAGTAGGAGTTTTTAGTCTTGATCCTGGAACTTCATTTATTTGGTCTTCAGAATCGTTAACTAAAAATCCAACTTCGCTACGGGACATGACACCCCATTGACGTATCGCCTGGAATTAAGAAAGTAAAGTCTCCATATGATACTTCCTTCAATCTAAAAGATACATATTTTGAAAATGCTCTCACCAATTTCACAAAGAATTCCAAAAAATTATCGGTGGAAAGCATTTCTTTACAGAAGATTCCACATAAAATATAGTATACATATAACAACATAATAGAATCACCTAAAAACACCCAATGTTCTCGGTAGACGCAGTCTAACTGGGAAGCTGATTAAAGCTATTATACGGTTCACGACCAGATGACCCATGGTGCGTGAAAGATGCGGTTGTTATTTATGGATCATCCGTATAAAAATAGCACGCACGCACAAAGATAACTATGAATCACAGAAAACATGAATCTTCTCGATTGAACGTCGTCTGCTTGTAGCCGACAGCGACGAAGCCATTGAATCAGTAACCCGACATTATGAGGGCAGAGGACAGCATGTTAATGCAATTCCTATCCGAACATTTCGATTGACTCGCTGGGATAACACATGTAGTATAAATCATGAAACTGACAAATCGGCATTGGAAGCTTAGAATACGTTTTTCCTATTGAATCGGCGTTGCCATCCACTTTTCACTCTTTTGACTAATCATTATAACATAAAATGTTATTGACACTGAAGGTAGCTGCAGGACCAAGCAGGCTGGTCTAAAAAAACTAAAGTCTACCTCCCGCAAGAATGAAGACTGAAAGATCGATAGGTTCCTTAAAGGGCCGTTTCCGAAGCTTATTGGAAATGGAAATGTTCCCTAGGATATCGAACGATCGTGTGGAACCACCGTCAAAACCACTACGAAAACGACAGTGGTTTTGTGCTAAATTTATACCATCAGAACCGCCGCCGGAACCACGGTTCTATTTCGAGTGTGGTCGTTCCATAACCAACGACGAACGAAACCACGACGAAAACGACTGGACTGACGAAACGACTGGAAAACCGCCAAAACCACCACAGCAACCACTGTTACTGAAAAACTGTATCTTATTTATTTTGCGGGACTGTAGCTTTTGCAATGGTTGGATCGGTATAAATTTTGCATAAAAACATCATCGTTTTTATGGTGGTGTGTACGGACGCACAATTTGCTAGGGTTTTCAACACGTAGATTAGATTTACTTCCGAATTACATCATCACTCGTTGTTGCATTTTGCATAATATTTGCTTATTGGGTAATGACGTTATCGATATTCCAATTATCATCAATGACGCTAGTAATGTCGAAGCACGAGTAGTAAATAAAAATGTTAACCGAGGCGGCGTGAATAAAAGAAATGCGATAATATATAATCTAGCCAGAGATTAAAGAGTGATTGTACAGTACAGTACAGTAAGATGTAAGCAAAAAATTAACTTTTCGTAATTGTGACGGATAAAAATTGAAAATGAATTTTTTATCTTATTCCAAGCAATATATTTATTACGAAATCCCAAAAAAAAGTATATTATATTTATATGCTTTGTACAGAATGACAGAATAGCTACTTTTTGAAAATTGAAGTACATAATAGAAAAGGAAACTAGTTTTGAATTGTTTTGCAAGATTTATTGTAAAGTTAAAAAATAAATAACACGTACTTATCTACATAATATTTCTTGCCGCACTAAAAGTTGCATAATTCCGTCAAAGGAAAAGATAATAGAATTTAAAAAAAGTGTTTTGACGGGAAGGAATTAGCTTTATTTGGCTTTTTTTAAATATTTTTTATGATTTCTTTTCTATTTGGTATGCATTTTTTTACGTGACCGTTTTTTGGCTTTTTTTCGATCATCGCGAATCCGACGCATAACTTAAGGACATTTTTTTCGTCTTTTTTTATCTACAGTACATTCGAAAGGGTTAGCAGACACTATTTTCGTTTTTAAAAAATTTTTTGAACGATTTTTTCTCATAAAGATATTTTACTTTTGGCTGAAAAAGAAAAATTTTGAAAGATGTAACGTAACTTAAGGGCAGGCTAAAGACCCTCTCTCTCCTACACGACCGCTATAGGCGCTCTCTCTCGCACTCGCAAGAGCGGAAAGGCGGGGGGAGGGTGTTTAGCCTGCCCTTAAATACTATAGAGTTTGAGAGAAAATTTCAGGTATGAAAAAAGTAGCGTAGGTATACACGAAATAGCTTGGAATTATTTCAGAAGTTTCCTATGTTTTTTTTTACCATTTGCGCTTGAAACTGTAATGATGATGTCCCAGCGAAAAATTGAATCCGATTAAAATTTCCGTACTTCGTGATACAATAAGAATCTGAAAAAATCAGCAACATTTGGCATGCTATAAAAAACAATGACTGAAAATAATTATTGGTCATTGTTCATCATTGCTTAAGGGGAAATATAATGCTGCAAATTCACGGGGTACTTAAGTCGTCTACGGAGTGCCGTAAATTTTTTTTCGATTTTTAGTTTTTTTTGTCAAAATACGAACGAATTTTTTCTTGAAAATAGCTACGTTGAGTTCAAGCGTGCGCCATTTTGTCAAAAATCAATATTTTTTAGATGGGCTACGACAAAGACTAGATAATTATGTAGACAATACCACAAAAAATTTGAAGTTAATTGGTCCAGTGGTTTTCGAGATATTTTGGGTACCGCTATAGCAGATTTTTTTACAGCACTCCGTAGACGACTTAAGTACTCCGTGAATTTGCAAAATTTGTAAATAGAAAAAATTAAAAACATTTTAGAAAGTGTATTTTTTTAACTAAGAAAAACCCCGTTTGGGACATTTCAATAGTTTCCTCAGAAAAAATTCTCGAAAATTACCTCCTTTTTTCCGTTTCCAGGTGTATATTCCGACTCAATAAATTGTTTAAACAATTGTTTAAACAACTTGTTAATGACTTTTGGACAATATTGTTATCAATCATTGTTATTTATAGCATGTCAAATGTTGCTGAATTTTTTCAGATTTTGATTGTATCACGAAGTACGGAAATTTCAATCAGATACAATTTTCACTGAAACGTCATCATCAGAGTTTCGAGTGAAAATTGTATTTTGCATAATCTTGTTACATGATTTTCCTTTTATGTTCTCTTATGGTTTATTCGCAATGACTAGCCACGCCCTTTCTTGGTCTTTTGCTTTCTTTTCCTCCGCTCGTCACACTTCTTTTGCATTTCCCATCACGGAAGAGAGTACTTCAAATTCGATGTAGCGAAAAGCTCGTAATTTCTGTTCTCCCTAAATTTCAACTAAACTTGAACTCCCTCAAATTAGTACCAGTAGGGTCGAGCTCCAATGAGATGACAGAATCATCTTCGGAAGCTCGCCCAGTAGAGTCGAGCTTGTAAAAATGAATATCGACGAGGTGTGGTCTTCGAAAAATATAAAAACAAAGAAAAAAAAGAAAATTGGATAATGGGTATATACGTGTGATGAAACCTCGAAACTTTTGACGATCATGTGCAGCCACACCTCTGAATCGTCAATCAGACTTGTTTCTAACACCTCTGAGACGGCTAATCAAATTGTGATTGAAAACAAACCAAGAAAAATTGTCAAAGCACTCACCATTCAAAAATACAAAAATTGTAAATCCATATTCTTAAAGAAACTCGATCATTGATCGAGATCGTTTCTCAATAAAAGTAATATTTTGGTTATTGTTGAACGACAAATGGCGTTGGAATATTTTGCAATAAACCTGCTATGCATCTACGCAATGCCCACTACCAAGTTGAAGTAAAACGAATCAAAAGGATATAACAAATAACACACTGTGCAAAAATTCACACCAATCCCGCTCGTCCCGTTCCTGTTCCTGACGGGCGCATTCTCGTTTAAACTGGAACGATTCAACAATACCCTAAAACGTCATCGGTGAGTACTTGACTGGAAAAACAGACATAATAATACACAGGCTTGGGCCGTAACATCGGAATAAATGATACAATCCTTCCCTCGTACTAACGTCCCTTGATCTCGCTGAGTACAGGATAATCCTGAAGATTGTGCTTCTTGGAGGCTAACCGTCTCTTAGATCGAGCGCTTTCAAACTTGGTAGTACGGGCTACACTGGCTAGCCAAATCTTCATTCCATTGGCCAGTACATTGCATTGGAACGAATACTTCAGCGATGCTTGAATAACGGCCAGTTCGAACCTTCACGATCTCAACATAAACTTCAATAATATTCAACCTCATTCCTCGGTATGCTTCTCTTACTCGGTTGTTGACAATCGCGTCCCTACTTTTTAAAGCGCTTACAAATCTTAGAAGACCGCGATCTGGGCCATCCGGTGCATTCATTTTACCGGGAGAGGCTTACATTTACATTTACGGCTTTATTGGTCAACAGTCATACAAAGAGCATATTTCACGGCAGAGCTCAAAATACTTCCATCGGGACAAGTTCTACCAAAATCGCATCTATTCACGCGATTGACGACATTCACTGACTTCGTAGGGATTCTACGGGTAGGACATTCAAACATTTAGCCTTACAACCTGAGAGCAAATATTCGGTAATTCGTCCACGGGATTCGCTATTGACGCAGCTTCCAATCGAAGACACTCATCATCGGATGTTCCACGGGGGACACAAATCACGCTAGCGTATCTACAGGAAAACTATTGGGTCATCAGGGGACGGGCTTCGGTACGCTCGTTCATTCTGAAATGCGTACGATGCGCTGGCTTATGGGGAATTAAGGCACGGTAGCTTATGGGATGATTACTAATCGCACGGGTTACGTCTTCTCGACCATTTCTATTCACGGTAGTTGATTACACCGGGCCAGTTACACTCGAGAGTTGGTGAAGATGCGGTGATAATGAAACTTATGAGAGCTGGCTGTACATCTGTGTATGCTTTACAACCTCTGCGACCTTCACCAATTAACCGGCAGAGGGGCCGGTTGTCATATGCTCTATAGCGATTGCGGAACAAGTTTTCAAGGCACAGATGCTAAGTTAAGGAGATTATTGAGGACCACGACACGGGAGTCCGATCACATCGCTCATTTACTGGCGAATGACGGCATAACCTGGGTTTCCAACCCACCGGGAGAATCTCATATGGACGGGAAATGCTAGGCAGCGGTAAAATCCATGAAATATCACCTTCGGCAGACGAGAATTTACGACCCTTCTCACCTAGATTGAGGTTGTCTATTGGCACCTATATCCGTTCTCAAAGCAGGGCATTTACTCATCGGGGAGGTACTTACGGCAATACCGAAAGCCTCACTTCGGGAAGTCAACACGGCCAGACTTTCTTGTTGGCAACTCATTCAGGAATGGCTTCAATACTTTTGAGATCATTAATCATCGGGTAATCTTCAACAGCAGCAGGCCATATCTAAATGGCATCACCCTTCACATTCCATTCGGGTTGGATCTATGGTTTTGCTGACCAACGAGAATTTGCCGCCAACAAAGTGGCGACTATCACGGGTCATAGAACTTCATCTGGGACAACACGGGCTCACGCGATAGTTACCATCAAGACTGCAGCCTTAACTTTCAGGAGACCAATTGCTTACTGGCAATACTTCCGGTCATGCATACGGGTTCTTCAATTGACAGCACCGCTGTCGATGGCGAGCAGAATGTTCAGAAAAAATAGACTTATGTCGGTAGTGAAGCGAGTGGGCACGCTAGATCTTTGCGCGAAACCGTGGGCGGCTCCACTTGCCGGTATGCAAATTCACGGATGACAACTAAGTGGTTCGCGCGAGCATTCGCTGACACCGCCATGATTCTTTTGTCAATCTTCTGTTTCATCTCTCAAAGTGGATACTAGCCGGGTTACTACTCAACTTATCTTCGGCCTAATTGGCGTTATCCAGGCCCAACTCGAAAAGATTGTGTATATGGTAAACGGGTTCGCTCATACATCTGGATGGCTATAATCTGTAACACGAAGTTGTGTACATATGGACAATTCGGAAATAATGTCGGTAGCGGGTTGGATAGCTCAGTTGGAAGAGCACTCGACCGGCAATCGAGAGGTCCCGGGTTCGAATCCCGGTCCCGTTCCTCCGCATTTTTTTCTGAATTGTCCATAACGCAAAAAGCGTTATAAGTGGCGCCCGACAATGGGACACGGCCTCTGAATAACCACGGAAAATTAATTTCGTGGTTGCCGTGTAAAAAGAATCCAAATCCCTGAGATCCATCCCCCATCTTTCTGCTAGCCAAGCTCCCCCACTCCTCCCTCAGGCCAACGCCTGTAGTACCCCTTCCCATACCTCATACCCCCCCCCCTCAGACAATCCCAGTCTGTTGTACCCGTTGCGTTTGAGTTGAGTTTGCGTTTGAGTTCAATTGCGAGCCGCTAGATGGCGGCTCGACTCTGGCAGGGGAGATTGTAACACGAAATCGTGTACATATGGACAATTCGGAAATAATGTCGGTAGCGGGCTGGAATCCCGGTCCCGCCCCCCCGCATTTTTTTCTGAATTGTCCGCAACGCAAAAAGCGTTACAAATCAAATATCATCCTTTATCCGGATTACAGCGATGTACCTCGATCTTCGTAGGCTCGTCACATTTTTCCGGCCATTGATTTTCATCGACGTGTGTTTGACGAGTTCAAGGCCTATTCTTTTTCGGGTCAAGTGTTCTAATTAATCGATTTGGGCTCATTTTACATTATTATCGCGCTACCACAGCCTCTACTCACTCAATAAAAAACATCTTTATTTTCTTAAATCTTCGCAATACTCAGAGTTTTTTATTGCCACCCACCCCAGATGCTTGTAAAAATAATGTGAATGGATTTATAACAAAAAAAACATAACAATAGGTTTCACCAGAAAAAGTCTTACATAAGTGGTTTCATCGCCCACGTGAATAATTCCGTTGTGAAGATGCGGTGAAGCTCGTCCGGTTAATCCCAGCATAACGATTGTCAAAGGACCTTCCTCTGGACATCCACTTAGTAAGGGTGGTTTCGAGTTTTCCATATCATTTCTGACGCTGCAAATGTACATTTTGATTATCATCTCAATAAAATTTGCAAATGCCCAAACGCTATTTCCATACGCTTTTTAAGGCTGGTCAAGATTGCTAGTGGTTAAAAGAATCAAAATTTCAAGGCGTTGACTTGAGTTATGAGTATATCTAATTTTCCGGATGTGGCTAGAGCAAAAAACGTTCAACTCCTAGATCACGGTTCAGCAGAAGTTAATTTGAAAATATGCACTTCTTGACATATGTACACTTCATGTATGATAACAAATACACACTGTACATAAACACTATTTGAGAGTTTTAAATGTGATCCTTTAACAATATTAATATTGCAGAGTCTAACCTCATCTCTATTTTCGTCATTTATCAATAATAACTATCGTAATAGTAGTCAAGCAAATTGTTTATTACGTAGTCAAGCATAAAACAAAAATTTCTTCGTACTACTATTATGTCACAACTTTGTAACATTATTTGTCATAAATTTTCTTTCGTAAGTACATCGATCAATACTATTAAGAAATCAGTTTATTATATTTGACTCACTTGGACAAACCTCTCGACATAAGAATACTGTACAACAATAATATCGCGCCTGGACCACCCTCATCCTGAAACTAAATGGAATATCCAAAATATTCAATTATATTTTTTGCAATGTATATGAAAAAATGCGACAAGGTATCAAACATGTTTATAGCTTTCGGCCAAATCAAAAGTAGTAGTCAGCTTATTGTTCCAATGTACAGCGTATTTTTGTAGATAACCGTTCCATTCTTATAAATTTCTCATAAATTTATCGAATTAGGAATCGCATTCTCATAATTGTCTTGAATTAGGAATCGGTTGCGATCAGATTATTAAATACAATTTAATAATTCAAAGGTAATTTAAGATATATTTTTATTTGAGTTTCGATCGCCAATTATATATATCTTAAAGCAAAATTGTCGGTGCGTGGTCCATGCATAATTGTCGATTACCGTAGTCAAGCAACATTGGTCGAGGTATTACTACTTAGAAATGGGCAACTACTTAAGCATTTATTGAGTTGCGCACCGATTGTTACGCGAAGGACAGTTTTTTCAATGCTCTATGTAGTAATACAACTAAAACACCGCAAATTCAAGCATGATTGGTAGAAAGTACTTAGGCAACCACTACCTTAGCGGTGATTAAATGGAGTAGATAGAACTAGGCTAGAAAGTCACTATCTGAGTAATAAAAATCGTCTCGTATACAATCAGAACCGAGCATCGACTCATCGTGGCAAGGGGAACGGACGAATATATCTAACTAATTGTTCGATATCAGCATTAGTAAACTCAAATTAATTTGCATTGAGGGGACGATCACATATCAAAATCCTTGGTAAATATCAAAAATAAATCATCACATGCTCAACAGACGGCGTGCGAACCCGCGCTTAGCGGCTAAGTGGTCACCTATTCAAGTAATGACCGATGCAAACGTGGCAGCATTCAGCTGACCACCGAAGCTAGGTGGCTTCGGTGACTACACATCCACTTTTGATAGTACGAAATTATCGGCATAGAAATCTTATTAATTGACATGTTTTCGTTGACATGGAAGAACATGGAAAATGTAAATAAATTGTTTGTCCGTTGGGACACTCACCAGATACAGATAGCGTTTAATAAATATCTGGAGATCCTCCAATGATGCAAATTCAAAAACGTGCAACTGGAAAAATACAACACAAGGTCAGTTGAAACAATTAAGGTATTTGCGTTCAGGTTTGGGTTCAAATTAATTCATGGCAGAAAAGAATAACAGAAGCACGAAAAAACCATGGTCTAAAGAAAAAAAACAATATAATGTTATGCGATTCAGTACAAATCATAAGATGATAAGAATTTGAGTTTGAATATGGTGTGAATTTTTGGTAAGTCTATAGTAAACTTTCCCATCGGCAACAGTCCTATCCGATTATCGCAACGAGAAGTATTATTCCCTTGCGAATATTATCGTGCGGGTCGTAAGTTATTTATTCAGGGGGAACGCGACTGTGACGGGGCTGAAAATAGTCGAGTATCAAGTATTATTTTTGTAAGTAGGAATGATTATTTGAGAATCATATAAATTTATTAAGTATTTATTCAACTATATTCATCCAAATTTTTATTGAAAAATACTCAAAATTAACAAAGTTATTAACATGAACGTAATGACATTATAAACAAATGACTCCTCCTGATGGCAGCGATACAGCAATGAAAAATCATCTGAAATAAAAAGAGTAAATATTTTTTTAATCTACGCAATGTCACTATTGTTGAGCGTAGCCATTTGTGAAAAAAAAAACTTGTTCACAAAATGAATGATTCAAATTTTTTTCTTTTTTTGACCATTTTTTTTTAATTTTCAAAAAGTCTTGAAAAATATTAATTTTCTAAATTTTACGCACAATCTTAGCTAATGCGATTACAAAAATAAAAAACAATTTTTTTCGATTGTTTCATTGGATTCTCAGCAATCGATGCCACCGTGTTAAAAAAAAATCGTTCTGAGGAATAAGCGTTTAAGGTTTTCATTGCATATCCGTTTAGTCTGAATGTAGTTATATCTTAAATATTTATACTTACATTAAACTATCTATTCCCGGGCCATATGATAGCAGGTAGTCTCAAAGGAATACCTTTTCTTCCTTTGGATATACCTCAGTCAATTTTTGAGATTTTGAATTAAAAATTTGTTAACATATTTTTGAATATATATATTGTAACGTGCGAGTTTTCGTCGAGCCGTTACAAGCCTATATTACGCAGTTATAACTTTCTTCGGCGAGATCACGGGACAAGAATATGAAATAAAGAAGCATCTCATTTATTCCTTGTGATTCAATTTCATGTAACGCGGAGTGAAATACAAACCTATCGTTCCATGGTCACGAGGTCCTGCGAGAAAGATCACATGACGCACAGGATGGAAGGAAAAGCGGGAACATTCGCTACACGAGACGCCAGTACCTCGAAATTATCAGATAATCATCGGCCACGATGCGTGAGCAAGAACGTAGTGATCGTCATCAATAACCAATGAGAGTGCACCTTAGAATTAGAATAGGGGGTTTGAGAGAAAGTGGAAGAAAAGAGGTACGAGTGTCGTTCGATAAGGACTCTCGAGAAAGTCTTTCCCGGGCATTCATCGAAGAAAGTAGCATCGAACAAGTGAAGAGAATATACGAGGGCAGGAGCGAGAGGAGCATAGTATGAAATAGGCCGGTGAATACCAGAAGAATAAGAAGCGGTGAGTCCTCTGCCATAAACGAGGCGAATGCCTCAATTCAAGTTTTCCTCTAAAAAGCTACAATTGCCCGTTCAGGAGCGGTGAAACCATGCTAAGCTGGTTTCTTGCCCGTGTTGAGAAGCCTCACGTTGGCTCATGACGTCCCAGCCACTCGATGTATGGTCCCTTTGATGGCCCATGCCACGCAACCCGGTGGCACTCCCTAACGGTAATATTCAGATTGCCTTCTTCATTCCAAAACCCGTGCGATCTGGCCTATCCAGAGACGACTCCCCGTCCTGACAATGAAGCGTCCATGAAAATCTCACGACAAAATTCAGGTGGTCTAGTAGATTTATGTGTATGGAGGATAACCTTTGCCCACCACTCAAAATCCGTTTCCAAATCTTGGTCCAAAGAGTTAAAACCGTCATACGATCCACTGCTAGCTTATAGAGCTAGATATCGAGCTCTCTCGAATGCTTTCGTATGACCCAAACCATACTTTACCGCAGGACAACATGACCCAATTAAACCGACAAACTCAGCAAATTTACGAATCTTGCATACTTTTATCAACCGATATTTCTCAACTTCTCTCCTTACTCGATCTTTTTTGTCTTGTGTGAGTTTAATAATCATTTTTTCGGAGTCGAAAAATGGGTATCAACTGACATTTTTTCTTATTGATAACAAAACCGAGTTTTTCTAAAAGCGAGCATGTGGAACGAATATTTACCAGAAGAGAGGGTAACTTTGAAGATAATGAATAGTCGTTTACTGTTCAAGATGCCCGGACTGTCTATACTGCTGCACACATGCCTGAGCAGCAGGCTGAAGCACAATTAGCTTAGAATATGGAAGTACACCGAGATCAGGGGGATATTATTCTGGATCCAAAAATTCTTCAGGTCATGGGCAAAAGATTCTTGGAAGATCGTTGATTGGATGCAGCCATACCAAATGACCTTCAAATACGTTGGAAAGAAATATTGAAAAGTGGCATGCTATCCAAGGACAGAGTGGCCTTAACAAAAAAATATCCGCCGCTCAAGAACTACTGTATTATAGATCCTCCTAGAATCCATCCTGAGGTTCAAGTGTCTCTACAAGAGACTACAGTTAAAAGGGATGACCGCATTAAAGCTAAACAGGCAAGAATCACGGCCTGTCCAGCAATGGTGGGGAAAATGTTCTTAAGTTTTCTGCAGCGTCATGCAACGAAGATTAGGGTTTCTTCGTACCCGACGAACGTATACTACGACACAAGCGATGACAGACGCAAAGTTATCTAAGGAAAATATATATTTTTTCTTTCTGCTCTTATTCGTTCTGCGGAACATTGTTGTATTGGTTATCGCGGTCGTCTTGATGTGTACGGGATGGCTACGGCTAATCTCGTAGTCTTGAAGTGGCTTATATCGTGGGGGCATAATGCATAGAGATACGATTAATTATATAAACGTGTAATGGGCCAGACTTTGTGTTTTGGAATAAAATTGAGTTGTGTTGGAAAAAGAATGTAAGTTGTAGTGTAATTTGGTTCAATTTTAATTTCAAGTTTGCGTCTGCGAATTCAGTGCGATGAGTAAGTTTAGGCTTTGCAACGCTTGAGTGGCGGAAGTATGTGACAGAGAGGGCAAAACGCTTTTAGCGAGGCACGAGGATACCGACAGGGCTCTTGCATGAAGATCAACTCTGCTTCTCTGTTTCAGGCCAACTAAGAAATCTACTCGGATCGACTCGCTTCGCGTAGCCCTTGCAGCTAAAGTCATCTAATTCAGCGCCCCGGAAATGGCAACGGGATAACACCATGCGAACAAGCTCCGATCACCGGTAAAGTCAATGCCCAACCATCTGACGTAACATTGTGTCCCCTCACACTCACATCTGCCCCCGCGGTGTATTCTATCGACACTTCGTGGATCATTTTGGTACCGTATTAAAAAAAATTCACCTTCAATTTCAGCTCTTAATCCTAAGCAATTTTCGAGTTATCTAAAAAAAACCTCTTTTTTCAATTTTATTAACTTTGTCAATAGTAAAAATAAAAATTAAGAAATGACGAATCGTTCCCAAATATTTCAAAGTAAAAGTTATTAAAAAACATTTTTGTTATGATTCCCACCTTAAAGCCAATTAAAAAATAAATAAATAAAACTAAAATAGTTTTTTTGATTACGCTTTTGAAAACATGCAATCAGGAAATTTTTCTTATACTCTTCTCTTATACTCCTCTATACTCAGATTTTTTTCAATTTTTTGAGTTGGTGAAACATTAGAAAAAAATCATAAACCGATTTTTTTTATTTCCGATCTATAGAACTAATTGCTGGTTGTTCATGAAAAAATACTGAACAGAACATAATTAATATTTCAGGTAACATTGAAACTAGGCAGTAATGGTCGATAACAACATTTCAACGCATCTTTAACGACAAACGCCATTCATCGGAAGCAGGGGGGTGACACACGCTATCCATCCCCATACTTCAAAGTGGCACGCATCTTGACCGCCTTTTCTAGTTCTTTCATTGACCTGTACGTAGCGCTAGATTTTCTCTTATATATATGCCTTAGTGCGAGCAGAAGACTACTAGCCCTACGAGCGACGAATTTTGGCAACAAAAAAAGCATAGCTCGCAAACGGAAGACAAATCAACTCCCGAGAAGCGTGTGTTGATTTTTCGTATGGTGGTTGGCCTAAACCATCCTCTAAACAACAGCGTTTCGTCGTTGAGCAGGCGAGTGGCAAGCAACTGCACTCGCGAATTCTGGATGTCTGAGAGCGCGCCAAAAAATGGGCCGAAATATTATCGTACCATCCTACCCCCTCACAACTTCCCAGCCTGGAGCTGGAGCAGTTTGCTGCCGTTCGGGTCATCGCGGTGCAGATGAAACCATCACCTCTGTCGGGTGGAAATTATGAAACGGCTTCGTATGTGAGGTATGACGCCGTCGTCTTTCGGTTTGGCGTTTGCATGCGAAGAGTTGATGGCCACCACCATTCGCGGGCAGAACGTTACCCTCGTACGAATCCATGGCCGATTCTCGCACAGCACCAATCACTATACGGTGGAGCAGCGTAGCAACCACTGGAGGAACACAATCATTGGCAGGGTCGTAGTTCACGCCGCTAGCGTATGGCGTTAGGGTTTTGATTTCACATGCCATTCAGTAGTTTTCGCTTCCACGGTAATTACTGGATTGCCGAGATAGCCGGGACTACGTAGCAACCGAGAGCGCGCGTATCGCCGAAGGCGTCCGAAGACGGCTTGTCATCATAAATCATAAATCATCGGTAATCGTAAACGTCAGAACGATCGCAATGATCGTTTTATAATTACAATTGTCCATTTATCCTCAACACCACAAGCTATTCTTTACAATTCAACATGGATTGTCCCCGTCACATGAAACTCTAATAAACAAAACTTCGACTCGCCAAGAGTAAAGTTATTAATTCACAAATATATATTGATGTATTTTTTCTATACAATCAGCCTGGACATTTTGGTATATTTTCGAAATTTGGGCATGAAATTCGAAAAGTTTCCGGAATTCTAACATAACTTTGTTTATCATAAAGCAGAATGTTAATAATGAGCTAATGAGTATGGTCAAGTTATGATCATCCTGAAGTAACAGATATCATATATGATGTAATAATTACCATTTCTGTTAAACCATCCTGAAAGTATTGCGCTGTATGCTGCACGTACGGAGTTTCTTGCGGTAAAACGACAATAGCTTTTGGCACACTCATGCTGAGAGTATTTCCGCTCGATAAATGACTCGTATGCTGAGAAATATTGCCACCGGCACAGCGCCAAATAATCTCAGAAATTGCCGATGTCAGCACTTCTACTTGTGTATCGTGATTTGGTTTCAGGAGGCTGAAAGATTCATTATCAAAATAAGCACATGATACTTTCTAATATCAATAAAATATCTGTTCAGGAATTAACGCAGTCCATCCGGCAATAGAGAAAGTCGGAGCTTCGTGCGCTGGCGATGTCGGCTCCACTTGCCGGTGCACCATTCTCGGGCAACAAGACGTGCGCGCGAGCTTTCTCTAACGCCGGCCATAATTCGGTACGTGAGTCGAAAAGTATGACACCTCAGATTAACACCAGAAACTATGACACCTCCTATCACTTTAACATTCAGGTGTCATAGTTTCGGGCATTAATCTGAGGTGTAATACTTTTCGACTCACCGACCGAATTGATCTAAAGAATAATAATTTTTTTAAAAGAAAAATTCAAAAATTAAATTAAAAAATCATGCAAATTAGAAATTTGCACATAGCTTCTTCATTTTTTCCGTCGCTCGTCAACCCTCCTTTATGAGGATCTCCTTGACCATCTTTATGACATGTATGTTTATTATCATGGCTTCCTCATAAAGGAAGCTTCACGAACGACGGAAACAAATGAAGCTATGTGCAAATTTCTAATTTGCATGATTTTTTAGCAATTCCGTTCAATTACATTATTAATTGTTTTTGTCGTCCAGTGTATTGGTGCTAGAGAAGTGAACTCGATAGCTGCCAAATTAGGAAACTTAGTGTTAACAAGCATTTTCCGAAAATTTCAAATTTTTTTTACGAACGAACATCTTGAGCGTTTTTCATCAAATTCAACCCTAACCATTCTTATCATCTAGTGTATTTGTACAAAAAGTTTCAGCTCGATACTTCTAAAAATGTGGTTGTTGGAGCACTTTTTAGATTTTTCTTTCCATTGAGATTTGAACTATAAGTGATTTTTGAGGCCAACTCTCGAGTTTCGGCCGTTGGATCGTAAGAGCGAATTTGCCAAATCTTTTTTTTTTTGCGAAACAAGCGTTGGGCGGTTCGCGTCTCGAACCGTCAAAGTCAATAGGGCCTCTCGAATAAAATCGGAACAATCAGCTAGTTTTCTTCTCACTTATATTTGTTGTCTTTTGTGAACACGAAAATAAAATAGAATAAAATCGATAAAAAATTGTTGAAATAAAATAAAATAAATTCGTAAAAGTGTTAGACAAATTCGAGAGGGTGAATTTTAGTAGGAAGAGAAATTTTTGTTTTTCTGTATCGAGACAAGGTCGAGTTCTGCGGCCGTTATTTTGAAAGAGTTATTGTATTACTTAAAGTAAGAAAATCCTGTCTGAAAAATCCTGAAAATCATGAATAAAATCATTTGTCAAATCAAAAGTAAAATACGAGAACACGGAGAAATATTTATTTTTAAATTATTCAAACCGCCCCTCTACCGTATGAAAAGCTGTTGCTAACCAGGGACATTTCTCCCATTGAAACATTTTGCAGGATCAAGCCGCGTTACGGCGGATGGCGGCTTTAAAAAAAAAATAAACCGATCCTAGAGAGAAATTTTGTGACAGAGTCGATCGAGTGCATGGTGAAAAATTTGGATTTCAATTTTGATTATTATTAATTGTACGAACCTAGAAATGTTGGTCACAACATATTATGAAATAGATATATATTATTTTTTGCAAAGTCTGCGTCATCCGCAGAGTTTTATTGCGACGTACATCAAATTCTTGCAGAAACAAATCCCAATAATGATATAGTGTAAATTATTCCAGCAAATTGTTAAGCAATAATCGAGAACTTACTTTTCTGCGGTGAAATCTCTGCCTTGTTCATTACGGTTAAACAACACATATTTGAGCATTATAGCCTGGGTTACTGTAATGAGACCTCTCGTTGAGTTTCTAGGTCCCCTTAAACCAAATGCCAAATTCTGGATGCACGGACGAAGCGTTAAACCCGTCCTCATCCATTCGCCTCTCGGTGGAGTTGCACAATTTCCAAATACCAGCATACGCAGAGCCTAATACAAAATTTACATATATTATGGAGTTGTAGAACAAACGTCATAGCCGTTATTAAGGGACCATCAGAGTGTAAAATTTTGTAAAAATCGTGTTTTTTTTCTATCGACAAATTTCTACCAACAACGACCACTTTGAAATAGCAGAAGGGATTTCGTAAGGACCTGGGATCGCCGATTGATGGTAAGTGGACAATTTATATAAAAAATTCCTTCTCCAAACCGTAAACGCGTTTTTCTCGAAATGCCCCTTTTAAAAACGACGCCCACTCTTAGAGGAAGAGTTTTTAAGCTATCAGCTTGAAATGTTTACTGAATATTCTTTATTTCATTCTTTATGTTCTCATGGAAGCTTTTTTTTGAAATGTTCCTATTTTTTTACACGAAAAACTGTTGAGAAAAGAGGCTAAATTTTGTACTTTTTATTCGAACCACCGCCATTTTTTCAAATTTCAAATAAAAACCTCCATAGGGATATAGCGGCTTCCCTACAGATTAATAATCAATTTTTTTTCAGATGCAAGCTTCGGCCGCAATTGTGGACACCAATGGCCCCCATTTTTTTAACACTCGTTTTTTAATGAATGAAAACAACGAGAAAAGATCAATAAAAGTGAATAAAAACAATGTTTTTGTATTGTTCATTAGTGGTCTTATTCGTAAAAAAAAATCATCCCGATCCCCCCATCCTATCCATCCGAAAAAAAATCGCGAAAATTGACTGTTTTTCGGCAGTTTACACTGTGATGGTCCCTTAATCATTTATCGTCAAACAACGTTCAATTGACCCTACGCTCAGGAAGAAAAATATTTTCCTCGCTATTAGATGAGCTTTCTTAATACGTGCTATTTTTTTCTTAGATAATAAATATTTTCACACGCTTCGCAATGTTGAACATACATTCATTAAGTTAGTGGCTTGCCTATCAAGCGGCAAGGAGTCGGCAGCCAATGTCCTGATCGCGACTATCGCCCGAAGTGATTACAACTCTCGTTCGTTCGTGGCATCGATATTAGGCTTGGTAGTTAAGGCATTGTTAGCTACCACGTTTTATCCGACGCTGATTAATTGTCGCTCGAGTATAGTTGGTTAACATTTGCAGCCCAAAGTGCAGCCAATGCCGGGCAATGCCATCGGTCGCACGTTTCGCCGACTTGATTCCAGGATACATGAACCCTTATAACTTGAGTGACCTCTTATAACTCAATTTTGGAGCCCCTGATCGTTTATAAGTTTTGTGAACTCTCAAAACTTTATTCCAGAATACCTGACTCCTTATAACTTAAGTGACCCCTCATAACACAACTGACCTCTCATAACTTAACTGACCCCTCATAACTTAATTTGGTTACCCCTAACTCCTCGTAGGTAATGTAAAGTCTCAAAACTTGAGGATGCTTTGCCTCGACCGTCCCGGCCAAAAATCTTATCTGATTGACTATTTGACTTCTCATAACTTAATTTCAGGGTCTCTGACCCCTCGTGAGTTATGTAAACCCTCGAAACTTGTTTTCAAGGTCCGTACTGACTTTGTTTTTCCGGGTACGTATATATTTTTCTGGCGTATGTTTCATAAATATGATATATACATCTGAATATTATAAATAGTCGATGGTGTAGTGTCAGTATTAGGTCCTTCGGTAGGCTCGATAAGTAGGTAGGTTTCAAATCCCAGACTAGGCTCATAAATATTCCTTGGTCCACGTATATACAAGGAAAATTAATCAGTCAAAAGAATGGATTAATTTTTAAACGATATTTTTTTTATATTTAATTCATGTTTCCCGATATTATGTAATGTTTAACAATGATCAAACATTATTAAAAACGTATTTTTTATCAAAATTATAAACAAATACATAATAGAAATAAAATTAACGTGTCAGGCACAGGGTGATGTGATGATGTCTCTATGGAAGCGCGATAAGCGTACGCATTATTAGATGAAGAGACCAATTTTTTATTCAAGTAAACTTCAACTTGATTAAACATCGAATGCAAACAAATTATTTTCATATGCAATTTTTGGTATTCCGTTTCTAAACGGCGTTTTTCACTCGCGTTCGCCACCTCCTCCACATTCGGCTTTTTATAATGTACATTTTGAACATAATTTTATGTTTTCACTTCTCTAAATCAGCGGCCTTGTATATAATGCGCTATTGGAAGAAATACAGGCTGTGCCTATGCGACCGCTACTACAGCCTGCTGCTGATGCTACTAGCGCCGCAGCCACTATCACTGCAATACAAACTTATTTAAGTAGTTATCTACAAACAAATCACACAGATGTGATCATGTATACGTACTAATGTGAAACTCAACGATCATAAACGAAAGCGGCTGCGTCGACACACAACGATCCATCCCAAAATTTACAATGGATTCCAGCCAATAATTATTCGCTAGGAATTTATATGGAATTAAGAAAGCCGAAAGGTCATGGCGAAAATTAAAAATGTAAAAGGAGAAACGGACTGGACGTTCAATACACACGCAAGCAATTTAATCCTCAATGCAATCCTAAATCCTTAATTTAGTCTTAAATTAACCTAACGCCAAAACGACCGTACCTTACATAATTAGCCTGCAATAACGAAACATCTTAAACACGCGATTGACTCATAATTCTAGCCTTAAAATAATAGGACTTACGAGACGATCGTAGTGGCTTCTGTCAACCAAATCGCCAGTGCCAGCAGGGCGAAACTTTCCTTAACGAAATGTTACTAACAGGGTAAAAATACCAAATTTAATATACTTTGCCCGAAATATTGATCAGGATGCTGCGCTTCGCTAAAGTGATTTAAAATTTCGTCACGGTAACTAAATCACAGTGCGAGATCCGCGGTTCAAAAACCTCTACGTAATCGTAAATTCAAGACAAGATGCCCATAGAGAACTGATATACAAAGATCTCATGTAAACATAGATTAAAAACCTCATAGCTTCACGATAGCCAAAGTCAACTCTCATACTGTGTGACTTGATTCTACGAGGCGCACGGTTTCCGATGATATTATCCCTATAAATTATTTTATCGTACAAATGATCTAGACTTAATTAAACTAACACAGCTTAATTAAAACTAACACGAAATAAACATATCTTGGCGATGATACCGAGGTGGCTATTCCGTACATGAAATCTGCAAAGCAAATTTATACTGAAATAATACAGCCACTCGGCTAAATACGATAAAGAATCCAACATTTTAGCCACACAATCTAATGATTTTAATTTGTAAATAAGTGCAGAATTGCCTCCTTTACCGAGAATTAGCAACGGCTGACCGAATTCTGCTACCGCAGGACCCAAGATCTTCTTACACACTGAATTCAATGAGACTCAGATACGATATTACAAAAAAAGGTAATAAACAATTCAGACAAAGTCTTTGAGATACAAAGTGCATCACGTGTCGCAAGAAGTATCTCGGAAGGAGAAGAAGAAAAACCTAAAAGAGCATTTCAAATAGGAAGGTTTCTTAAACAACAATTAACCACCGGTAATGAAAAATCGATTTTTTCAAAAATGGCGGATGTTCGAAATAAATTGCGAAAAATTAAATTTTTATTTTGATTTCAAACATTCGCCATTTTTTTTTAAATCGATTTTTCATTCACAGTGGTTAATTGTTGTGTAAGAAACCGTCCTCATTAAAATGCTTTTTGAGTTTTCTGTTTCGGACTTGCCAATCCTGAGATTAACTGTCAGCCATGGGGAAAGTCACTTTCGACTTTGGCACCTTCTATAAATTATTCAATGAACCGAAATAGAAAAAGAATTTTTGTTTTGTACTTTGGAAGGATGAAAAAATGTTGTAATAATAGTTTTATCGTCATATCTGGAAAAAGAGCTGAGAAAAAAATCTTAAAAATTTGTTTTTTTGCCTTCTAAAGTGAACTTGTACCTTAACACCTTCATTCTTCCTACAATAGTTTTGATACACGCAGCGTGCGTGATATACGTGCTCGTTGGCCGCAACAATCTTTATCAATCCTCCTCTCCTCTCTCGTCTTAACGCCTCGCAACCATTGCCCCGCATATTCTTCGACGCGCTCGAAATTCAAAACTCTATTACTTGCTTTTAACACTTCCGGCATATGCAGCATTGACAGTTAATATTCACTTTTATAATGCGAATCCTACATTTATCAAGTATTATACACGATTTTTTTCAGTAGAATTTACTCTCAATTACAAAATATGAATTTAATTTGACGTGAATATTTAGTTTACGATTTGTTGAATAGCAGGAGGTGTATGCAATTTTCTAACATATCCTCATGCTATACTTACAATAAGAACGTTTTATGAGTGACTTACTTTTCGATCGATATAAAAGTGTTTCCGATCTGCGTTCTAAGGATTTATCGATACTATAACAACGTCTGGAAATTGTGTACAACAAAGTCAACAAGACAATTTCTCGCCTTGTCCAAGTTATTGGATCTAAAAATTCTAAGACGACTAGATTATAGTAATTGGTAACTTGTTTGGGAGAATCCTCAAAATTTACTGCGGCATAGCGATATTTTTATCAGAAGACTGGAGGATCTTTACACGACAGAATTTGTAAGAGTATATATGATACTTTCATTTTCTGTGAGACTATTTTTTCTGAATATACATTTTGAAATTATGGGAAATTCTAAAACCCTCCGCAAGTATTGATTTTGCTAATTAGGACTTCAAGGTATATTATACTTACCATGCACGTTTCCTCTTCTATTGATGTCCCTCCGGTCACAGGTGTCTTAGCAAGAGTTCGAGTATTCCGCGGATATACAATCCTCTCTGAAACAGAATTCAGAAAATGGATGGATTTATCACCAGATAAATATATATGTTTTCGAAATAAAACAAATTATTTATTTGAGCATAATGTAACCTGAATAGAGCTCGTCGGGTTCTGCCATAAGAGCAGCAAACCAGGCTGATCTAGCAGATAGAAACATTCTTTTTACAATTTTAGAATAATAGTACTTGATGTATGGGACACTTAAGAATAGCAAAGAACACTTGAATCCGAAATTATTTCGAGAGAAATTTTTACACAGCTGTACTAGCTGCACAGAGAAGCTACTTCGACAGAGCATAGAGTATAAATTCGGAATTATGCATAATTCCACACCCTTTTATAGACGATCAGTAGTGGTCTAGACCCAGACACGGAATGTGTCAATTGAAACATGTTGAAAACGTAGACGTGACCTATTAACGTCCGTCCAATGTCATATTGCAGCTGCAATGATTGGTATTTCACAGGATTATCTCCGAAGCTACATATACGTTTGGCATGTCAGCCGATAAAAGAGGTGAAGGAGTCACACCATCCCATTCCCTTCGTCTAGACTAGCGTGATAAAGATATTGATTCTTTAGAATATCAGCACTACTCTGGACCTTGGTGACTCACAAGGAACATCACTTAGGTGTCCCCCTCCGATTTTGTTGAAACTCATGTATGTTGTAAAGTATTCGAAACTAAGAGATTTATATTTTTTTATCGGCGGAAAAGCGGTTTTAAGGGATGACCCCACCCTATGACGTAAGCCATATCAAGGGATAATTTAGCGGTTTCGCGTAGAAGCAATCAATCGATTTCAATGAAACAAAAACTGAAATGTTTCTTATATGAAGCAGTGAAAACTCTACTAAGTAGATTTAAACATAAACTAAGGGTGGAACCGACCCTCAACTTTTGTTTTTCGCACTCTTAACATAAAACGTGTCGATCGATTTGAATAAGCCAGGTACTATTTTCAAGGGCAAACGAAATTCAAGTTCACATGTTTTAGCATTTCAGCGAGACCGCAAGCCTAAATGGGTAAACTACTCGAATTTCCGTATCGCCCTTGTCTTTTCTTAATTTAAAGTGTGTCTGTTGATTCGAAATATTTCTATAAAATCCAAATCGATGTTTTCTCATGTCACCCGATTATTACGTGTCTGAGAGAGAAACCAACACCTCTAGTTTTCTTTTCATTTACGTTTTTAAACACTTGACCATCTATTACGTTGAAACTGCGGCCAATTCATCGGCAATACGAATTTTGTTTGTGTACACTTGCCTTAAGTTTCGGGGGGAGGGGAGGGAGGGAGTTACCCCTTACTCACCAGTACTTGTATTTTCATATCAGAATACCTTCCGCACTATTTTCCGTAGAAGCATATTTTCGGCGCTTGCGTAATCGCACTAACTATTTTATTAGCAGCATAAATCGTATATACAATTTTTTTCCGTATTACGTATTTTTTGCTTTTCTGTTATAAATTTCCCTAATCCGATTCTATGTATCCGATTTAATTCATTAAATCAATTTATCATGCATGTTTTCATGTTGAGAACCTTTTATTGTACGAATACGAGAATAGATAATCTGCAGATGTCTTTTTATTTATCATTATGCGATACTTTTTGTGCTGTGCCTTTTGTGCCTAGAATACTTGTTAACAAAATGAAAGTGAACCCAATCAACGTTCGTTAATAAACTTCTACTTGCTACATTTAAAGTAATGAATATTGCAGAAACTCCGGTTATCAATGCATAAATAGAGATGACAGGAAATTTTGACAACATTTCAATCGATTCTATACAAGACTATAATAGAGTTGAAACGATCGAGGAGGAGACACTTGATTATCAAGATCCGTTTAAACAGTACGAAGCAAACGCCGTTGAAGATACTCAGTGGCAAAAAAATATAGCCTATGCTAATTCAACGTGTCTTCCAATGACGATGAGTTGAGTTAGGATTACGAAAATAAAGCATTTAAATACTGGACAAAAAAATACAGTATCGAAATCGTCAAGCAACAATACAAATCCGTTAAGTCTATACGACAGTCGAGACGCTGGGTAAATCAATTGAACAAAGATAGTATTTGCAAAGAAAAACTAGCTGGACTTTCTGAATACACATTGAGCAATATGAAAATTGCTATTGCCACTGGTGTTATTGAACATGATATTGACCTTCAAAAGTGGGTTTTACAAGCTCAAAAAGAGATGGGCTATGAAGGTGCCGATTCAAAGCCTCCCACAATTGGCTATGGAAATTTAAGAAGCAGAATCGTATTGTATCCAGAAAAATTAATAAATTTGCAACGAGAAATACAGTCAGTCAAGTAACAGCATGATCGGCCTTACTCACAGCCGGTAAAAGGTATTGTCCTAAATCTTTCGTGAATCGATAGATAGAACCTTTGTGCTGGATGCTCTGTCAAAAAAGATTCAGTTATAATTGATATTCTGCAAGAGAAACACGTTTAGCGCTATACGGAAAAGAATAAACTGTAATTTTTACAATTTTCCCTATCAACAACCCCTTCTGGAAGGGAACTGTGGACATTTTGCGGTAAACATTGCATTTTTATAGTTCAATTCAGCATTTTTAATTTAGGAG
Source organism: Alloplasta piceator (assembly GCA_946863875.1). Classification (NCBI taxonomy): domain Eukaryota; kingdom Metazoa; phylum Arthropoda; class Insecta; order Hymenoptera; family Ichneumonidae; genus Alloplasta; species Alloplasta piceator. The sequence goes on from OX333080.1 coordinate 29,172,674, forward strand.
CTTTCAATTCAATAGATTTCATGGTATGTCTACCATGGATGGCCGTGTTGAGTATATTTGTAGCTTGAGGGGACTAGAGCACGAAAATTTCACCTATTTTCACGATTTTTGTTTGCCATTAAAAATTTCAAAAACGATGTTTCAACTTTTCAGGCTTATTATTACATTTATTGAGCATACAAAAAAAAAATTATCTTAAAAACTATTTATTATTAGAAAAATGCCGCTGAAGATGACCCTCTCGAAAAATCGGACCCGGATGGCGTAGGTGATTTCGAGACTTCTACTCACCTGAAACACAAAATTCAAGAAGATTCTTAATCAGAAAGAGTGCAGTTATGGTCGGAACTAGAACAAATAAAAAAAATTAAAAATCGACAAAATGGCGTGCTTTTGAAAAAAAAGTTCGTAAAATCGGATTTTTTCACTAGTTTTTTAGTGTAAACAATAGGAAATTATTGAAATAAAATTATGATTCTAGTTCCGATGATAGCCATACATGTTGTGAACAACATATCCAAATTTCAAGTGATTCGGTTGAATAGTTTTTTTGTTTTCACCCCCACCGTACCGAAAAAAGTTGTTTCAACATAAATGAGTTTAAAATTTGAGGTACAGATATTTTCAAAAATTGAGCACATTTTGAATACTTACAGTTAATCCGCGATTCCGGCACCATATAGGATCCCTTCGAAACTTCTTAGACTTTTTTTCTACGTGGAAACTACGAAACTCATCGTCCTCACCGAATTAATACTTGGGTTGAACTTGTGGGATTCTTCGATAATGACGTTCTTGATTCTGGATTTTTCCAAATCAATTCGTTTTGGACTTAGAATTCTCACTCGATTTTTCGAAGGAAGTTGGTTTCTTTCGGTTTGGAATCTCAATTTTTTGAGTTCTGAATTGAATTAAATGTGCTTTTATTTTATTCTCGAAATCTCGAATTGGCCTTGGAATGTCGGAAGAGACTTTAGATCTCGTTTTATTCTATTTTATTTTTCCTTGTCTCGTTATTATTTTCTGTCTAGTAATTTTCATTTATTTTACTTTAACATCCGCAATCCGCGAACTATGGGAAAACGTACAAATCGCAGTTATTGTTAAATAGATCGTGAGATTTAAGATTAACATTTCTTTGTAAACCATTTTTCTTTAATAATTTTAAATAAAATTTGGATCACGGAAATTAAATTCTGTACAACGATATTTTCTTCGACTCCATCATCAACCAGCCACGCCCTTTTTCAACCACCGACATTTCATCATTCTTCCATTCGGCTCACCGCTGCATCTACCAATGTTATCACGCTTTCCATCAAAAGAACGTCTCACCGAGTAAGTGATAATTTATTTAATTATAAATTTATTTTATTTTCTTTGTTATTGTGAGTGATAATTTCGGAAAACATGAATTCAGTGAATATCATCAATTTGGACAGAACTAATTGATTGAATTAAGCCGATTAAATTATTAAAAATTGAACAGCGAAAAACAGGGGCAGATGTGTTCGAGACTGATTCCAGGAGTAGTACTTGAAATTCATTCCCACGACTAGAGAGTGTCAGTCAGATTCAGCACATCATACGTCAAAAATTATTAATAGTTCACGAAAACTCCCATTTTTGACATCACACGGGTTTCATATATGCTGAAGGAACGGTAGAGATGAAATAATCTCCAGGAGGACACGGGGTAGAGCCTAGCCGTGGCTGGTCGCTGCTCTAATCCCGGTCCCAGAGTTCCTTGCGCCGTCTCTCCTCGCTTCTGACGTCACGAGCGCTGGTTGGTCGAGAGCGTGGCGTGAGGTATCACGTGATGTACCACACTCTATTTACGTGATATATCACGTTCTCATCACGTAATGTTTCAGCGCCTGATAGTCGGCTAACTACGTCGCTTTGTGTACGGTGGGTTCTCTTCTTTCAGGCGCCCGCAGTTAGTTATATATACTCACAATCAGTGATAAGTCTCACTAAGTACTATTTATGTTTCCGATGTTTTTTCATTGGTTATTGTTACTTCGTAAAAATTTCAGATTGGTTAAACTATTTTTTCAACTATTTACCGTCAAGAGGTTGTTATGTCCTGACGTAACGTCTATAAATGCAAAGAATCAAACTCAAACTTTAATAAATCTCGATATTGAGAAAATAAATATTTATCGATTCAACATCATGCATGGGATAATTTAGCTTGAGGATCTCTTTTCACGCGTGTGCGGAAAGAATTTTTGTCAACAGATATTTCTATAATATAGGAATATTCACGATTGTACCTTGATTGTCCCTAAATTGCTATGTTTTACTGTACTTTTTATTACGCTAAAAACCAAATATTGCAATAAAATTTCTTTCAGTGCGAGTAACCAAGAAGGTTAAGAAATCGCAGTATATATATGGGGCGTTCCATCCTGGGCGCTCCATCCAATCATATCGGACAGTTTGAAAAACTTTTTTTTCCCCAAATTTTTTATATTTTTTAGTACCCATCAAAAGACCCTTCCTGTTAAATTTTGAGATTTTTTTGATTACCCATTTAGAGGATATTGAATTTAAAAAAAAATCGCTCTTTATTCGGTTTTTTGGTAATAACTTCTTCAATAATAATCCAAATTGAGTGTTTTTTTTCAAAATTTTTGTTTTTTTATCGCCTTTTCAGAAAAAAACTTCAAAAAAATATTTAACGTATTTTTAAATAAGTTTTTTGGATTTTTAAGCTTTAAATCAGGTTTTTAAAAATAGTTGCCTACAGTGGGTCAAAAAAGTATTCGTACACTGCGTTTTTTGCCAATAACTTCATAGGTATACATGATATCGAATCCAAACCTATTTTGTTAAATACTCCATCAAGTATAGAGACAATCTGCAAATGAAGAATTTTTTCCCAGGAATAATAAAAGAATTATGTAAAAAAAACGAAAATTTTCGGGCAAAAAAAGTATTCGTACATTTAAAATTGAGCTGCTAAGCCTCGATACTGACTCACGCATGGTATGAATTCTGCGTAAAATGTGAACAAGTCTTTGTTCACACATTGGCTTTGACCTATTTTATGCGATAGTGGATCTTCAAGCTCTGAACAGACATGACGGCAAAGAAAAGCGAAATATCAATATCCATGCGAGATAGAGGGATTTTTCTTCAGAAACGTGGCGAAAGTTACCGAAAAATTAGTAAAAAACTAAATCTAAGTTTCACAACAGTGCAATATAATTAAAAAAATACGAAACAACAACCAGCACCGAAAACAAGCCACGAATCGATCGACCGAGACCGAGAGCATCGGAGTATCGTTAAAGAGATTACAAAAAAACCGTTCACACGTGCTCGCAGGTTAGCGAATGATCTCGCGTCAACATTAGGGAAGATCATCTGCCCCCAGACTGTTCGAAACGTTTTGCATTCTGCCCAAATATACGGCAGAACTGCCCGGAAAAAACCATTAATTGATCATACAAATCGAGAAAAACGTTTAGGTTTCGCAAAAACCTGCAGAAATAAATCTATAGAATTTTGGAAACGTGTCGTATTCTCGGATGAATCGAAATTTAACATCTGCGGGTCCGATAGATTTATTTCTGTAGGTTTTTGCGAAAGCCAAACGTTTTTTTCGATTTGTATTATTAATTAATGGTTTTTTCCGGGCAGTTCTGCCATATATTTGGGCAGAATGCAAAACGTTTAGAATAGTCTGGGGACAGACGATCTTCTTTGATGTTGACGCGAGATCATTCGCTAAACTGCGAGCACTTGTGAACGGTTTTTTATAGCCTCTTTAACGATACTCCGACGTTCTCGTTCTCGGTCAACCGGTTGGTGGCGTATTTTCGGTGCTGTTTGTTGTTTCGTATTTTTTAATTATATACTGCACTGTTGTGAAACTTAGATTTAGTTGTTTACTAATTTTTCGGTAACTTCCACCGCGTTTCCGAAGAAAAATCACTCTATCCTGCATGGATATTGATATTTCGCTTTTCATTGCGGTCATGTCTGTCCAGAGCTTGAAGATCCACTGTCGCATAGAATAGGTCAAAGTCAATGTGTGAACAAAGACTTGTTCACATTTTACGCAGAGTTCATACCATGCGTGAGTCAGTATCGAGGTTTAGCAGCTCAATTGTAAATGTACGAATACTTTTTTTGCCCGAAAATTTTCGTTTTTTTTGCATAATTCTTTTATTATTCCTGGGAAAAAATTCTTCATTTGCAGATTGTCTCTATACTTGATGGAGTATTAAACAAAATAGGTTTGGATTCGATATCATGTATACCTATGAAGTTATTGGCGAAAAACGCAGTGTACGAATACTTCTTTGACCCACTGTACGTTGATATTTTTGAAAAAATTTTGTTTCAAACTTCTATCTATTCAACAACTTTTAAGACTATCCCGGCCGTGGGCCCCCCATAATTACTACTTTTATCGATTAAAAAGAAAATTCTATAAATCATTATGAATATCAATTTTTGTTACTGTATACAGTGTATATTCATTTTTTCATTATTAAGAATTTATTTCGATACTTTTTTTTATTGTTAACAGGTTCTTAAATTTAGTAATGAATTGTTAAGTCTGTTTATGAACAATAATAACAACATCTTTTATTTATTGACGTATTCTTTTGAAAAACTGACATATACGATTATTTCCTGAATTAGAATATTCCTTTTCCAATTCGTTTCCGTTGCTCATTGGAATGATTGAGTGAAATTTTTGTATTCCTATGATTGACTTAGCAGTATTGTATTGCAAATAAAATCTTTCTTTTGTATCTATATAGTGTTTCTCAGGTGAAAATTTGGGCGCACTATTCGGTAGACTATTTGGGTTCGATGCCCAGTCATACAATTCTTGAAATGTTGTTATTGGCTCATCAATTAATTATTATTTTTAAAAATCTGTTAACAATAGAAAAGTGTCAAAATTAATTTAAAATGATTGAAAAAATACTATACAGTTACAAAAATTGGTATTTATAATAATTTATAGAATTTTTTTTTTTTAATTGTCACAAATCGAAAAAAAATAGTAATTATGGAGGGCCCACAACCGGACTGATCTTAAAAGTTGTTCAATAGACAGAAGATAGAAATAAAAAAAAATTCAAAAAAATCAAAATATGCACTCACTTTTGAAAACACGGCTCAAATTTGAAACTCAAAAAAATTATTCTAGAACACGTCGAATATTTTTTTTGTATTTTTTTTCTGAAAAGGTCATAACAAACAAAAATTTTTAAAAAAGGACTTAATTTGAATCATCGAGTTTTTACCAAAAACCCGAAAAAAGACGTTTTTAAATAAATTTAATATCTTGTGAACGGGTAATCAAAAAATCGCAAAATTTACCAGGAAAGGTTTTTTGAGGGTGCTAAAAAATATAAAAAATTTGAGGGAATTAAAAAAAAGTTTTTCAAACTGTCCGATTTGGTTGAAACGCCCCATATATATTGTCCATTTGAGAATTTAAAAAAAGATTCTCAACTTCACGAAAAGATTAAGATTTTCGAAGGGATTCCTTACGGGGATATGAAACAACGAAAGATAATTCTCTCAGTAAAGACTCCTTAAAAATTACAAATTAATTACAATACATAATTACATTCCCTCGATTAAGATTTAATAATCATTTTTTAAGAAATATGTGATGAATCGTTTCATTGAGATGGTCGATGAAATTTGTTATCTTGTGAAAAATAGTTCTCAATCATAAATATGGTAAATAGAGGAACAAATCATTTATAACGGCATCTAAAAATCGTTTATGTCATAATACAGGTTGGTGAAATAAATTTAATATTAGTCTGAATGAACGCTTTGCAAATAGAATAAAAGAAAGAAAATGAGCAATTTACACCGATAAATTGTAGAAAAAAAAGACGTGTAATAAAATATGGCTTCAGATTGAAATTAAATAATTTTATTCAGCACGACATATCGTCTGTTGGAATAATAGATGAGATCGAATAATTAAAAATACAAAAGTCCAAAAATGATATACGAGAAATGAAAAAGTAGCCTAAAGAGATTTTGTCGACCCTTTTCTGTTTCACATAAATTTTATCTCTACAGCGTTAGGGTAAGATGTGGTTGACAATAACGAAAATATGTTCAGGTAATGTCGAAACCCCTAGAAATAAGCTGCCGCAAATTTTGTGATATCAGATTTCAAAACATCATACTGAAAATGATAAGGATTACTGCTATTGTATTTCGCGAAAATTGCTTAAAGGGCTTGTAATAAATCACAATCATCATAAAATGTTGAATTTTTTGCAAAAGGCGCGTGATCGCTTTAGCTTGCATGTTATCGGGCTCGAAATTAATATAATAATAGTTTTATAGATGAAGGTACTTGGTATTCAATTTCGCAACAATTACTTTAGCTGTTGAGATTTTATACGATTTGGAAATTTCCAAAAAAGAGCTTGATCGTTTTAGCTTCTGCAAATTTTGTGATAACAGCCTTCAAGTGTGTAGATAGGATAGTTTTATATTTGGAGGTAATTGACATTAAAGGTCTCAGGGGTATAAGGATCGTGGATGTGCCACCGAAAGATTTTCGAATGATACTATTAGAGCATAAGTAGGTAATAATAAAATAATAAGATCCTGAAAGTTTCAGATCCCTAACCCAATTGGTTATTTAATAAAAGTAAAATACGTAAAAAACAGAAATTTTTTTTCTCAGGATTGACCGAGCCGATTGATCTAAAATTTGTATATGTTTTGGGGGCTAATAATAGCTTCTTGAAAAAAATGGTTTTCCTTTTAATTTCAATTTTTAACCATGATACAATTTTGGCACAATTATGAAACTATTTTTTTCAAACCTTTTATATTTCACTATAACACTATGAATTTTAAAATTTTTTTAAAACGGTACGCCCTGGTAGAAAAAAATAAAAACCACTTTTTGGCCCAAATAATTAATTTTTTATATGTTTTGAGGTTTAATTTTTGTATTTTAACGCATATTTACACAATTTGCATTTATTAAGAATAATAGGTCATATTCAAAATAACAACAAAATTTTTTTTCCCACGGTTAAAAATTAAACCAGGTAAATATCAATAATCAATTTTATAATAATTTTAACAAATATTTTTAGGAACAATATTTTATTATAAGACTCGATTATTTTTATATGTTTATAGACTTGAGACATAGATATAAATATCCAAAAACGATCGAATTGATGAAAAACAAAAACATTTTTTTTCTGAACAAATCTAAACTTTCGAACAAATCTAAGTTTAATTTTAATCATTTATTATTATTTTTTTAAATTAATTAACCCAACAGTGCACACTATTAAAAGAATTTCTTAAAGAGTGCGCAGATATACTGTGAAATTCAATTATAACATGAAAAAAAGTTTTTAATAAATAAATAATAAAATGGAAAACATATATCTAAAAGATATATTTTTTTAAAATATTGCAGAATCACATTTCATCAGTCTTGGTCACTGTATTTTTCAATCACAGATGAAACATTGTCTTTATCAGATAATTCGCTCAATGTTTCCGCAGGCCTTAGAATTTCCGACAAATATCTCCCGTGTGACAGATAATAAATAAACGTGGCTACATGGAAGCAACATCCAATAGTTCCAAGACCATTTGCACACTCACAGGTGAAATATGATTTCGCAATATTTTTGAAAAAATATCTTTGCGATAGTTGTTTGCCTTTTTATTATTTATTTATTGAAAACTGTTTTTTATATTATAATTGTATTCTACAGTTTATCTATCAACCTTTAACAAATTATTTTATTAGTGTCAACTGTTGGGTTTATTAATTTTTAAGAAAAAACAATAAATGCATAAAATTGAACATAGATTTTTTGAAAGTTTACATTTGTTCAGAAAAAAAATGTTCTTGTCTTTCATCAATTCGATTATTATCGGTTATATGTATATCTCAAGTCTATAAAAAATCTATAAGTAATCGAGTTTGATAATAAAACTTTGTACCTAAAAATATTTGTTAAAATTAGTATGAAATTGATTATTGATACTTACCTGGTTTAATTTTTGACTGTGACAAAAAATTTGTTGTTGTTATTTTGAATATGAAAAATTATTTTTAGTAAATACAAATTATGTAAATATGCGTTAAAATACAAAAATTAAACCTCAAAGCATACAAATAAATTCATTATTTGAGCCAAACGTGGGTTTAATTATTTCCTACTATAATGTATCCTTTTTTTTAATTTTGAAAAATGCATAGCGTTATAGTGAATTATAGATATAGAAGGTTTGGAAAAAAATGGTTTCATAATTGTGCCCAAATGGTATTATGAATAAAAATTGAAATTAAGAGAAAAACAATTTTTTTTTTCAAGGATTTTATAGAGCTTATAGCTCTCTATTTTTTTTTCTCAGAGCTATTATCAGCCCCCAAAACATATAAAAAATTTAGATCAACCGGTTCGGTCAATCCTGAGAAGAAAAAAATTTGTTTTTTACATATTTTACTTTTTCTGAATAACCAATTAAGTTAGAGATCTGAAACATTCAGGATCTTATTATTTAATCAGTACCTACTTATGCTCTAAGTATTATTTAAAAATCTTTCGGGGGCAGATTCAGCATAATTATGCCCCTAGAGCTTTTCACAATACTCGTTGTCCCGAACCTCCGTACAAATATTCTAAGCGTCGATTAGTATTTTAATTTTTTTTGATTCTTTATACTCCGAAATCAAAGGGGAAAATTATTAGAGTATAATTAAGACGTATATCAAATAATTTCTCACTCAATCAAATAAATGAACTTTACATGGAGTAATTGACATACTTATTTATAATCATGTAACGTCCTATTGTATAGGAGCAACAGAATTTTTGAATTTTTTCAAAACTGAAACTCCTCATACATTCCTGCGTGCGAGGCTCGAGAGTGACGTCACATGGGCTAACAAGGAGGATCGCGCGTGCCTGCACGTCAACGCTCTGGCCTCTCGCTAGATGAAGGCGTAAAGTACTCCATACTCCGCTAGATGGCGAGCGCGCGCGCAAACGAATCTTGCGATGAGAGTTTATATACTCCTGAGCTCAGAGCGAAAGTTGCCAGTTCCCACTCGCCACTTACCGCTGCCCAACTGTCGCTCGTCACTTGTGGCTTATTCACATACGTTGACGAAGCCAACAACTTCTGGTATTATAAACCTGATTCGAAAGCTCGCTGAGCTATAATCAAGTTTCTCGATGAAAAATTTTGTTGTGCTAACCAACTGGCCTATGGTCATGCAAATCATACTAAAGAAGTTACTGAGTTATTAGCAAATTTCTCGATAGAATCAAAGTCAATTATTAAATTTCAGAATAAAAATTATTAAATTAAACTGATTCTGAAAAAGCTACCCTCAATCATCGCGGTTTTTCTCTATGTGGATACACGAACAAAATAAAAATTCGAGAGGTACTTCGAAAAATTTATAGAAAAAAATGGAAATAAATAGCGCATAAAGGGAAATTAAGAATTTTCCTTCTCCCTTCACTGCACATATGAAGAAATACAAGATGGGAATTATGGTTCATCCCCGGAAATCGAATGGATACATAGAAATATAAACACATTCTGCAGAATACATATGAGCCTTGACGATACGCAAATTTACCGCTCGCTATGCTGCTGCAAAAGCTGCGCATAGTTTTCTAGATACAGAAAAAAGATTTATTAGATTCAAATCAATTCACATATTTGCGGAAATTTTATTTAGAATTAATAAGGTTTTATTTGTTTTGACAAGAGTTTAATTTGATCATGCCATTTAGTCATATTTAAAATAAATATATAAACTTATTTACTGATGCCAAATAAATACCACATTTACATTGGGTCGTAGAAATAACGATTTACGTGAGTGAAATAAATGATCCATTTAAAATATTCAGTTTAAAGATTAATTCATTTACGTCAAATAAAATGACGTCAGTACGATTCAGTGACCGGCAGTATCAATTTTTTCGTTCAACGATATTGATTATAATAATCATTTTTTTTTAAATCAATAATTAATCAAAAATTAGTAATTAGTGATAAAATCTTTATAATTTTTCTATAAAATTAGTATTTAGCCACAAAATATTTTTAATTTAAAAAAATATTAATAAGTAGCGAAAAAATATTACAAAGTCTTATTCTAAATGTAGTAATTGGTAAGGAAGATATTACAAATAAATAAAAAAATAGTAATTTTTAGAAAAGTATCGTGTATATTTTGAAAAAGTAAAGCATAGACTGCCCATATTACAATTTATATATAATTTCAAATTGTCAAAGACACAGAATGAATATTTACGATGAAAACATCAATTAACAATAATTTTTTATTTAATTGAATTACCGAAAAGGGATGATCATAAAAATAAATAAATAATTTAATAACCATTGAAATTCACTTTTCGCTCATATTTTGATTCTTAATTTTTACTTTTTGCGGCATTGGAATTACATTTCGTAACCACTCTGCGTTCAGAATTTGTGTCTGTCAGTTTGTTAAAATTTGGAAAGTTAAACACGGTGGCATATAAAAAAGTCTTTCCACCGATGCCGATGATGGTAAAGGCGTATTAAATTTTATAAAAACCCGTTCAATGACGGGATATTATTATAGTAATGACAGGTTTTTACTTTTATGAGCAAGAAACTGCTGATAAATGATCTCCGGATCTAATTGCATAATAATGTAGCGTCTTCCTTACATTATTGTTGTCGGCTCCTATCCATTGATTTCGGGTTTGATCGAGTGCTCAATCCCACCACTTCCATTCATTTTTTTTATATATTTTAATTAGTGTAACTAGAGGAGGAAGAGACGCAAAGAAGCTCAAGAGGTAAAACAGATCACCGTTTTTCAAGTGAAACAACCGAAGGTAAAATAAGAACCAAATAACCTTTTATTACAAATTCTTCATACCAAAATCATTGTTAATAATTTAAAGTTTGTAATCGTCGCGCTAACGATTATTGTTTGTTTCTATTTTTCAGTAACATTTCTATTGATTATCAATTGTTTTTTTATCGCAATAACATTTATTATGAATCAAATTAATTAAAAACTGCTGAAAGTCGAAGCAAAAATTATAGCCAATTTTTATAACATTAATCAATTATAGAATTGATTTCTAATTTTATTTATTTAAGAGCATAGTCAACCCAAGCAGTTTATTCATTGATTGATAATCACTCTTTGTAAATTAAGAGTTCGGATTAAGTTATGGTTATAAGCTCAAACATCTCTATTAACCCGTTGCGGTCACACGTCGGAATAATAACTTGACGGTCACACGGGGTCCAGCGGACCCCACGTAGAAAAACACATCTTATTTGTATTCTATTTTATGTATTGACTTAAATTTCGCGCCAAACTTTAATTTAATGTTCCGTGTAAATAATCCAACCCACACAGCAAAATTGATCCCGGGACCATCCCGAAACAGTCCCATTCATCTCCTGCCAAGATAGTAAGACTTATGAACGTCTGTGGGAGGTACCAGTAAGATATTGTTCTACCCGGGATTAATATAGGATATCTTGAGGATATCCTGCCATCACCGTGTGTAGACGATCGTACCGCACTCCCTTGTAGATGTCTGTGGGAGGCACTAGTAAGATATTGGTCTACTCGAGATTGATATAGGATGTCTTGAGAATATCCTGTCGCAACCGTGTTTATACGATCCCCGTGCACTCTCTTATAGATGTCTCTGGAAGGTACCGGTAGGACATTGTTCTACCCAAGATTAATATGGGATGTCTTGTGGATATCCTGCCGTCACCGTGTGTCGACAATCGTACCGCACTGTCTTGTACATGTCTGTGGGAGGTACTAGTAGGACATTAATCTACACGAGATCAATATAGAATGTCTTGAGGATACCCTGTTGCAACGGTGTTTAGACGATCCCAGCGCACTCTCTTAGAGATGTCTCTGAGAGGTACCGGTACGATATCGTTCTACCCGAGATTAATATAGGATTTCTTGAGGATATCCTGTCGCGACCGTAATTAGACGATCCCAACGCACTCTCTTATAGACATTTGTAGGAGTTACTGGTAGAACATTGTTCCACTCGAGATTAAAATAGGATTCCTTAAGGATATCCTGCCATTACCGTGTGTAGACGATTATACCGCACTGTCTTGTAGATGCTGCGGGAGGTATTAGTAGGACATTTGTCTACTCGAGATTAATATAGGATATCTTGAGGATATCCTATCATAATAACCGTGTTTTGACGATCCCAGTGCACTCTCTTAGAGATGTCTCTGGGAGGTACCGGTAAGACATCGTTCTACAAGCGATAAATATAGGATGTCTTGAGGATATCGTGCCGTAACCATGTGTAGACGATCCCAGCGGACTCTCTTAGAGATGTTTGTAGGAGGTTAGCCATTGCGCGGCGTCAGTTCCAGACTCGCCGCGAGATGGCGAACGCTCACTCACATACGGATTATGCAAATAGAATGCTTATATATCTGAGTGTGAACACGGATATTTGACACCGAAAGGAGTCAGACCTCAAGAGAGTCCATACCACAAGGAGTACTTGCTGTTTTCCTCTGTACTGTACCCATTTTATTGAAATTTAATTAATTAATTAAAAATAATTAACATTGAATCGAAATAAAAAATAATTATCCACTGCTGTGTTGGCAGTCCAAGAGACGTGCCGAAGACATCACAAAGACATCCCGGAACGGCAGTGGGACCATCCCATTACGGTAATCACTGCGGATATTTCAGAGCCCATGGGAATCCCATGGGACCATCCCATTACCATCACGGGACAATTGACGTGATGTCCGAAAGAATATCTTGGTGATGTCTTCAAGAAGTCTCGGTAATATCTTATCGATATCTCCACTCTGCTGTATTTGCAGTCCAAGAGACGTCCCAAAGACATCCCGGGACGACAATGGGATGGTCCCGTTCCGGTAATCACTGCGGACACTTTAGAGTTTTAAGTCCTATGGACTTAAAACTACATATTTTTATTTCATGCTATAATTCAAATGATAAAGTTTCCATTGTAGGTAATATTCCTGAAATATTGAATATGTAATACGAGTTATATTGCTGGAATATTGCATATTGATTGGATGCAATATTTTTGGAATATTGCGGAACATTGCAGCAATATTTCAATCGTCAGACATAGCAAGATTGCAGCAAGATTGCAGCAATGTTTTTTGCAATATTACAATGTTGTCATGCAACATTTCAGCAACATTGCAGGAATATTGTGTGCTGTAGGGGATGTAATGTCCCAGTACCTGGCGCCACACTGACCGACTGGCGTGAGACAAAAAATTACGCTCTTTACGCGCGAATTATGAATAAGTTAATTTGGCGTGCGCGTACCTTTTTTAGCCGCTATAAAGTATGATGGCAAATGCGCTTCGATGATGTTGCTCTTCGCATGTATGATACAGAGGTTTTATCCAGTTCCGCTGATGTGCCCGTGCAATACCGGGTGCTTGATGCTATGTTAGTCCCCTGCGATAATTGCGATTAAACAAAGCCGACGAATGAGGCTGAAGATAGTCGGTAATAATCCTGGTGCCGAGTATTCTAATTCATCTCCTTTATTTCTCTGATATTTCAGTCCCTCTCGCATGTTCCGGATACATGAATCTTACGTGAATAAATTACATTAATTTTTATTCGTTTTTATTAAGTCGGTCTCTTGTTCGAATCAGCAGGTTGGTGCCCATGGCAGCGAGGGCGAAAAGTGCAGAGTGAGACATTTTCGATCGTTTTTGTGACCAGCAAAATTACCGCCTCACAGCATATATAACACATACTCACCATGTACTCTATATTTTAACATGTCTACGAATAATCATGAACAAACGAATATTGGAGGGCTCTGGGAACTTAGCCCATCTAGCCCTTACATCATTGATTCGAGGTCGGACTGCAGTCCCACACCTTTAGTGTTCCGTTCTCTCAAGCTGTATCGCAATTTTACCGAGGGTGGAGGGAAACTGCAGAAGACCTCCACCGATACATCCAGTAACTACCTAATTCCCCTGATAGTAATGCGAGAGGGCTCTTGCACGACTACCAACGGTTAGTTAGGCAGCTACCTCCTCCATTGCGATCCGATGAGTCGATCGTCCACTCGGCTAAGAGATAGACATCCACGTGATAGGGACCACGCGGATGCCACCCTCGAAACCATGCGACGACTCCAACCCATCGCAATGAGGTATTGGGACAAACTTATTTAAGGTGGTGGCCATATTACGGGCGAATACAGCTGAAAATACTTTAAAGAACCTAATACATTTTTTCAGCGGTATCACCGAGATCGAACCCGAATCCGCAACTTGCGAACCCACGCTCGATCCACACGGCTACTGCTCTCCCTGCCAAGCAATGCTCCACAAAGGGACAGCCAGCGGCATCTGTCAGTTTTATTTTAAGGCAGATGTATAGTAGACTTCCGTCGATATGTTATTTTGACTTTTCGGAATATTCAATGTCTGCGTTGTGCTTCGAAATACTCATTCTTACCTTGCTTTTTTCCGCTGATTCAGCGGTTCCATATAGTAGCTAGTCTCGATAATCAACTCCGCGAATATCAACTTTCTACAGTATTTAAATTTATATTATCTTCGTTCTAAGTACAGACTTTCTGGAAATTGATTCTTAAAGAAATTTACTTTCGAATACTAACATTTCAATGACCGTAACAGCTGAAAAATCCAAATTGTTATGGTCTCGGCGGATTTGAATGGAAAAATATGTATTCTGGGGGTCATTATATTTTTAAATATTTTCGAATAAGAGTGGTACGGAGAAAATCTAGAAAAGTCGGAAGGACTCAAAAGTTTCGCAATCAGTGGAAATGTACCAAAATTCTGGAAACAAATCCCCGAAGGTCAACGTCCGATGTGACGCCATATGTATCTATAGTTATATGATGTAGGGACGTATATCAGTTATATATGATATAGCTAAAACGTTATCGGGTTTTAAGCCATCGATATATGTAACTGAAGCCCAAAGTGAAGTCAGGACCGAGAATGCATCTAAACGTACGTAGACCGGCACGATTCGCTCTATTAACGCCCGAACCTATATTTCCGATTGCTCCGTTATATACAGTATGTATGTATCCATCCACTTGGGAAATAGCGTGCTTAAGTGTAATGAATATTGGATTATAAGTTCGTGTCGGAACGAGCATGTGTATCCGTGGATAACTAACTTTGATATCGCCTTGAGTCCACAAATCATCATGGAAAATCCAGTAAGTTCAAGTGACCCTGAATTTTGAATCGCTTCGAAACTACACTGAGGCCAATCCAGAAATACGAGTCCAAACACTCGTATCCACAGACAATGCTTTTATTTTGATGGAGAAAATTAAAAAAAAAACAATGCTTAGAAATTCCGCTAAAACTTCTTTCTCGTGATCAATTGAGCAAACTAAATGGGAATTTAAAATATATGATCGAATATAATCGAATCATAAACTTACTGGCAGTGGTTTACATTGAACTTAAGAAATTTAATATCGTCTTATAAAAAGGTGGTCCCGAAGACTGAGTGGTTTTTTCTAGTACTGATACAAAATAATAGTGGTCACACTAAAAACTGTTTACGCTTTTATTTTATATCAATGATTATATATTACAGAAGCTCGGGTTTTATATGAATTTAACACGTTCAAATGCTTTGAAACAAGTTGAAACGTCACCATTATACGTATAACGGCTCACACAAAGTTTTTTTTAAAACGAGTGGGAAGTTTTCCTCTTCGATTCAACATTTGATCGTTCACGGCCACGTGCAACATCTACCTACAGCTGACGACGAAAAGACCTATGCACATAATCCCATGTATAAAACGAACAGATATTATTTTTCTGGTAGACTGTAATACTGACAGCAGATATCTATCACCTATTATACCGGGTGGAGATATCTACTATCTAATATACTAACTCGAGATCGTCAACCCTAGATAATGCGCATATTTACAATACTAAACCCAGAGAATTTTCTTCCACCGATCGCTCACCCAATCATATATGGACTGCAGATATTTCTACCCCATTCTGCAATGCCGATAATTTGTATCTATTGGTGAGGAAGATCGCTCTCTCGATAAAACAGATCAAACAAGCCGGTAAAATGTCGATATATGGAGAAAACAGGCATGCCTCAAGAAGCAGAACAGTGGTCGACAAGGTAAATAATGACAGCTTCTGTCGCTAATTAGGAGTCTGTCCCACTCACGGTTGGCAAAAAGAAGATGTCGGTACGCCAATCGTAGGGATTGCGACCCGGGACCACCTTTATGTATCTACTCAGTTGCTTCATGCTATTCATTTAAATTTTAGGTCTGCTCAACTATTATATTAACTTCAGCAGAGGAATAAGTTGCGGTAGGAGGAGTAAGTTTGACCAGAATACAACACGTTGTAAAATTTAAATCAGTTCGCCTCTTTTTGCAAAATTATTTGTCGGAATTTTATATGTAACGTTACTGGAGTTATGGATAAAAACGCCATACTATCTTTAAGTTCACTTACACTTTTTTTTACCTACCTGCTCAAATACATTCAAATATACATGCATGCACGACTTATGCACGTTTGCAAAAATTTTATAATGGGAGGCACCTGATTATTTTAAATAATTGGAATTTTATCGCGAAAAAGCATTAAAAATATATTTTTTGGAGGTACTGAATGTCCAAGATACACGATCGAGTTTTTAAGAGTCCAACACGCTTCCCTCTTTTTTGGTACAGAGGCCATTTGGGGAAAGGAGTCTCTTTGGCTCGTTGAGACTAAATTTTTTATCAGAATTTGTAATTACTGTGTTGGGATATAGAATAATGTAAAAGATATTGGACTTGTAAAAATTGAATTCGTAAAAGTTATGAAATTTGCCCAACACGAACGATTCAATGGTAGATGGAGGAGGGGCTCAGATGGCGTGCTATGTAGTGCAAATCGATTGTGAAGATCTCGGTGTAGTATTTCTTTTCTTTTCACCTTACCATGAATGTTATGAGTGAATCATTTTAATAATGTGTTTATAAATATAACTCTTCGAAATACTATACTTTTTTATTTACATAAGCAAACGTCTGTATAGCGTTGAGTTTGTATATGTCACCAGTACAGAAAATAAAGTGGAAACATCACACCATTGTAAAACTCGCTACAAAGCCGTTTTCTGTAGTCAGGTCTTAAAAATGTGTGAGTGTAAATAATGAGTGGCCTTTCAAATAAATCATATGAACTCCCTCTAAACAGTTTTTATCTGATGTAATTTTTGCGAACATTGATGCTATAATCCCTGATTTTATTCGGTATTAAATTTGTCAAGAACCGTTAACGCTAATGCAGCCGAAATCGTTCAACGCAATAGTGGTTAAATTTAACGCTGATATGTTGGCAGGCTTCACATGTCTACCATTAAATCATGATTAATGTTTTATTTCGCAAGAATAGTGTGAGACAGGCTTTAAAGAGGTGTGCCACGATTAAATTTTTGAACAATAGGAATTTGGTGCCTTGTCAGAATAGAAATGGTTGTAGAGACGTTCTTCTCATCATAAAAAATCGGTTCCTGAAAAACAAATATTTCGCATCTGCATAGTTTTTTTAAAGTAACGTATATGAAACATTTGTTACGAATCAAGATTGAAACTAAATGAGCCAGGCAATTTGAAAGACACCGTAAATTCCTTCGATATTTGTCTCGGAAAAGATGTGTCTCAGCTACGATGTAAGATTTGAATTTTTTTTGAGAATTACGCATGTACCGAACAAAAATGCAATAAGCATGACTCTATAATTCAATTATAAACAATGACATTATAAATCAATAAACCATGAAAAGTCTCATGAATCCGGTGATTGTCATTTTACAATGACTATGTTCTCCCCTTCTGCCCTACATTTTGTTTCATTATGTTTCATTCCTTCTAAGGAACTAAAAAAGTATCCAAATATGCTCTTTTGTCTAAAAAATCTAGACCTTTCCAGAAAATGATAGTAGTTTTGCGGTTAGGTGAATCTTTACTGAATGCAGAGAGTTTCGAAATAGAAATTTGTGTTTTCAAATATACAGACTCAAGAATTGATTTTTATTTGCTGGTTTCAAAATTTACATTTTCTTTCGTAAAAATGGAAATTTCTCGAGTAGCATGACCAGGGGACGATCGTGCTATTTTTAAAAGAATTTTGAACAAATTTTTTTAGTACAAATTTATACTAAGTTATTTGTACAGTATTTAGAACCGCAGCTCACAAATTTCAAGCTATATATTCTTATACTGTTTTTACAAGAGTTATGAACTACCATCGATATTTTAGAAACGACTAGCAATAATTGATATTTCCAAGGATATTTCCTTGAAATTAGCTTGCTTTTGTAGAAAAAAAAGCTATTAAAAAAAGCGATAACCCACTCTATGGTGACCATAAATGACTCTTTGTGTAAGTTTTATCAATCATGTAATTCATTTCAAACCCCCTACGTAATTTCACGAAATGAAAATTGTATAGAAACTATTACTACTGCCCATTACTTAGAATATAACATCTTTATTATGTCTGTATTTGCAAAATTCATGACCTTAAATTGTAGATGAATGGATTGTCGATTTTTTGTATTCACACACGTCGTTTTTTAAATTCACGAGTTATTTATGAGGAAGGCAAATTTCATGGCAATAGCAAATCCAGTAAATAGTTTGCGAGTAAGCCAGTAAATTTAGGCTCACTTACGTAGAAGAACGTATTTAGATTTTCTTATTCAAGAGGAAAGAGTGAAAAGTGATTAACCAAATTTTATCTTGAACAAAAAACAGACGAAAAAAACATTTGATCTATTTCTTTAATATATGCCCGATAACAGGTGTATTATTCTCGAAATCACCACTTTTCATCACATGTAATAAGAAGTGAGAAGAGCAAATGAACAAATGAGTAAATTTCAGTATGAGAAGAATCCTTTAAAGGAATGAGAAAGTGGCATTCGAAAAAGAAATTCTGACAGGACATTTTTGCATTTATTAGAAATGATCATGCCTTATGAAATTAATCATTACGATGAATTTAAAAAAAAATCGATAATCCAATTCCGTTGTGATGCCTAATCTATTTAAATAGAATTTATTGAATTCACGTTTTAGTCTTCTGCAGAGATAATACAAGAATAATAAATAATACCTCTGTCTCTGAGATAAGTAGGCTTCTCTTTGCGCATTTCATGAGGTTTTTGTATCACTGTTCTCGGTAGAGGAGAGTTCGTTCTTTCCAAGATATGTGTTTCGGCTACTGGTTCATTCATGTCGATGTCCTTCGATTAATTGTGAATATACAACCCCGGAGCAGCATCAACTGAACGAACTCTCAAGTACCCAGTTGACATCCGTGCTAAACTATCCGTTGGGCAGTAGTTTATCGACCATCGGGTAATCATAGCTTATTATTTATATACAATATTGAAACAGTTTGTGATCATAACTCGTGGATGTTGTTATTTGAGATTGAATTTAGTTACAAAGACGAAAGTTATTACCATAATTTATAACACTGTTTTATACATATTTGTGGGGGAAAAATCGCTAGTCACAATGAAATTCGCGCCAGCAGTAAATATCGATCGTGGTATTAGCAAGTTATTAGAATGGCGAAGGGGTTACGTTGCACGAGTAAAAAAGTAGTGCGAACCGGCTTATTTGCTGGAAAGAACTGAAAACCCTGAGGTGGTTGCCGATGCGATAGGGACGTGTTGACTGACAGGCCGGCGCAAGGTGAGCTTCCAAGTAATTGTTACGAACAGCCCAATCCCTCAAATCCATATAAAGGGGTTGAGAGATTGAGGCTATATTCTAAAATACGACTGGATGGTTCGTTTGAGTATCCGGCCGCTCGCATGGGTAGATCAAATTATCCATTTCGATGGTCTATATTCCATAGATTACATAAAGCTTATGTCATACTCAAGCACATGCAGAAATCAATTTTCCATACACAGTTGATGTGTATCAGATGTGTTTGTTGTTGTTGTTCCAAGAACTAGTGATTCAACTAATGTCTCTCGAGATAAATTAAAAATAACATACTTTTTAACACAGAGGGTTAGAAGGACTAATAATAATACTTTGACCGATGACTTTGGTCTAGTGGCTAGCGTGCTTGCCTCTAAAGCAAAGCATCGGGAGGTCTCGGGTTCGAATCCCGGTTCCGTCGTCTCGCTGGCGAAAAATATTGTGACGCGACTTAGCTCCGGACATAATACATTGTACACAACAGTGTATAGTCCGTAGACGTCCAATGTTGATTAGTCAGCGACTGACACGACGTAGCTCCGGAATCGGGATAGGAACCTAGAAGACCGACTGTTTACAACACCGACAAACAGATAACAAAGTAATCTCACTGAGTTACCCCCAAAGTGTTTCGGAAAAGCACTAAAGGAAAAACCGTTGGTCCCGTCGCTAATAACCCCAGCAGTTGAAGCGACGTTAAAGAAACATAAATAAATGAAAAAAATAAAATAATACTTTGGTGGACACCACAATGTTGATATATACTAAAAACTTTGCACTGTCTATATTACAAGATGAACTCGATAAGTACTTTTTTTTTAATTATTTTTTTCACTGCTCATTTCTATCACAAGGAAAATCAAATTCATACTAAGAAAGAAGTAAATTGGTTTTTATCTGCAAATCGCGAGGATGGTATATCTTACAAGAAAAGTCTTTCCGTTGACGTCCTCCAATTTGAATGAGATTTGAATATGTTATTCTACATCAAAATCTAAGACTCGCGTATCTTTTTCCTTGAAACCGAAGTTGAAACCTTCGAGGGGTACTTTTCAGACTTCACCTATTTCCCCTTGTGATAATCGAATGCACCCAAATGGATATTAAGATAATTACACTACGATCTCGATTT
This sequence comes from Alloplasta piceator, assembly GCA_946863875.1. NCBI lineage: Eukaryota > Metazoa > Arthropoda > Insecta > Hymenoptera > Ichneumonidae > Alloplasta > Alloplasta piceator. The sequence continues at coordinate 29,193,638 of OX333080.1, forward strand.
ATGCAAGAGCGGCGAGACTGGCACCGCTAGACACTTGCAAAAATCGAAGGTGCGCAAATGTCGCCCGTGCATGCAATGCGCATCTTACACCAGTCAAGAGCCGTGTCTGCTTTTACACTGACGCTCTCACACCATGTGCCACGTCGATCGATATCGAAGCTGCATAAATCGAGATCGTAGTGTACCTTGAAGATAAATGATGAAAAATGTAACTGGTTTCATATCGGGGGTTTCTTTCCTATGCATAGGAAAAAAGCATTGCAAATCAAGTCAAGGGAATGAACTACCCCTATATATGTTTACATTAAATCTCAATAAAACGACAGTAATTGATTTTTTTCTTATCTCTTTTTCTCTTGATACGTTTTTATGTGAAAACATCTTTTGCAAGACTTTTAATGGAAAAGTGTGGTTAAAAAGCGCCGTCGCCGCCATCGCCGCCGCCATACAAGAGTCACCGATTCGGTGAATAATTGGTGTCCTCGAAAAGCATTACGCTGGCGCCGCCACCACAGCCGCCGCCGCCACCACCGCCGTGGTACAAGAATCGCCGGTTTGGTGAAAAATTTGTGAGTCATTGAAAAATGTTCTCAAAAAAAGTTATGCTGGCGCCACCGTACAAGAATCGCCGACGTGTTCAATAATCAAAAGTTTGGATTTTGGGTTTGGGTCAGAGGTTTGGGTTTGGGTTTGGGTTCGGTGAAAAACTTGTGAAGAATTTGTGAACAAATAAAACAATTCTAAAAAAGCGTTGCGGTTTGGGTTCTGGTTAGGTACGGTTAGTCCTGTGAAGATGTTCTCCGAAAATATTTGTATACAAGTGAAAAGTTTCCTGTAGAAGGGTTTTGACAAAAAATGGACAGTTGCCGTACAAACTTCAAATAACTTGGGACAAGACTTTGACATCACAAGAGGAAAATTATCCCGTAATATGAAATTTTTATGCGATTATGATTACCCACAAATAATTTTCAAAAAATTTTAAAATTATATATTATTTCGAATGTTTGATTTATGTGTTATATTTTAGTTATCACTTATTGATATTCAATATTAAAATATTAATACTAACCCTAATTGGTCGCATGGGCTGAAATTCACCCCAGCCGTTTTACGAGCTCCTCATAGACCCTTATTAATTTCGAAATGGGGCTCGTCACTTCATCTACTGTAAACTCATGACACCACCTGTACTTTGAAGCAGTTGATGTCGCTTGGGAGCCATCAGTGTGCATCTAGCGTTCGTAAGAAACCATTATTGGTGCTTTTAATTAAAAAAAAAATACTTTTTCGAGCGGAAAGGAATGAAATAATTTCTTTATTTAATTATGAGATTTCCGAAATATATTCTACAAATATTATTGCTCAATATCAGGCGTGTGAAAAATACGATTTTTTCCGTGAATGCTATTTTTTTGTGACCTCAACTGTACCGATGTTTTTTGATAGTTAAACATTAAGCTATTGTTAAAAAAAACTTAGATGCCTTCTTTGCAATCCTTCAACAGTACCTAGATATTTTTTAAATATTTTTAGAACTCATTCTTGAAGCAGGGTGTCACGTTTCCGGAGCTGTGGTGAATTTCACTTAGTGTAACCGTTATGCGATTTTACGGAAGTGTAACCGATTAGGGTTGAAATTCTCTCACGCTAAACATGTTTTCACATAAATTATAATTAAATGAGTACTCGTAGTGTACTCATTGTTTTTTTTCTTTAAATTCTCAACACCTACATCTTAAACGTTGAATAGGTCTTTTTCGAAACTACAATTTCATAACGGGTGAAAGTGATAGCACAAATGGTATCACAAATGATAGTTCAATATCAATGGATCGTTTTTTATTTGAAGGCAATTTGAGACTCTTTCAATTATACTTAAACGATTCCACTCAAAATGTATCAAAACAACTTATTTTACCTAATTGGGCAACGGAAATTCGAAAAAATCAAATTTTTCTGTTTAAAATTTGAATACTTAATCAATTTTTCACTCATTAAAACTTGTTAAGGTATTCATACGATCACATCCATAGACTGAACGAATTTACTTATTCATTTCTTTCCGACAAAAATTATGGGTTGGATAACTTTTCCGGCTTTTCGAGTACGAAAACGAATTTCTGTGAACTTCACCATGTAGCACAATACTGTAGCACTATTTATAAAGAGGGGAAAAAAACTTCTCAGTCACCACGTTCTATCGATTTTTCCAAATATTCTTGGTACAAAAGTGGTTACATAGGACAAAAACCGGGGAATTTTGAAAGTCCTGTAGATTTTGCATTTGGAGACTGCTGCAAATCACATAGTGAAGTTCCAGGATGTGAAAATGTTGCTATGTTCGCTATTCCTAGTGTAAACAGTCGCTATGTTTTAAACAATTTTTCGATTACTATCTTTACTGCAGTACTTACATCGGCTAATAGAGTATGCAATTGTATATACGCTTCTATTTATTGCTATAGTGTTTATTTTATTAGACTGTTGACATATTATCAATAAAATATACAAGTATTTTGTACGCTTTCTCTTTTCATTTACTTGACTACGCAGTTTTTCTATCCGTAATCCCAAATTTCGTCTTTAAATTCGAAATGAATATGTGTAAACGCTTATCGTATGCCTATCTCATCTCATCTCTAAATATAAATCCGCCAGGATTGTCGATAAGTCAGATATAAACACATTTTTATCGGAAGATCGATCTATGAATAAGGTAACTCTTAGATAAAACCGTTCATTAAATCCTATACACGTGATGCGGTTGTTGTAAATAAATAAATTAATCCCTAGTAAATCTCCTTAACATAGTAGTTAACCCCCTTAACTTAATTTGCGAGAAAACGGAAAAACCCTCATGTACTATTTTTTTGCTCCCTTCAAAGTGTAATTGAATCCATCGAGATAGGTGCAATAATTTTTTTTTATAATGATTTTATGAATTTCAACCTTTATAAGTTTTTCCTCTGCAACCCCCAATGTGAAACCAGCTGCACTTTTCATCATTTATCATCAAGGTAATTATCCATTTGGGTGCATTCGATTATCTCAAGTAGAAATAGGTGAAACCCGAAAAGTACCACTCGGTGGTCGCGACTTTAGGGGGTAATTTTTTTGAGTTATTCTTACATCATTGTTGAAAAATTACAATTCAAGAAAAACTTATAGGTGTCAGTGTATATTAAGTTAATATACACGGACACCTACAAATTACAATAGAGTAAAAATTAATCTAAAAAATCACTGTTCGTACATTTACCACTACGATAGTAAAGTTAACAAAAACTTTATACACACAAATAATTTTAATTGAAAAATTAATAGACTTGCCTTTGAGCAAAAAAGTACCTGCTCTAAATAGTCGTAGAACACACTAACCCACACGGACAATCGCACACACAGAATTATTTTTGCGTGGCGTCTCCGGAAAAACAGTGGGGATGGACCCACGTGAGTTAAACCTATCCAAATGTTCGCGATTGATTCCGAATACAGGTGACTTGAGCAAACAATATTACAGTGAGACCCAACTTGCTTTTCTTCCATCTCAAATTGGTTCGAGTGAAATAATATAATGAAACAGCAATGTGTAAGTTTCTAATGCGAGCACAACAATTTTTCTATTTGTAATGGAACATTCTCCACTGCAAATATTTTTGTTTTAAATTGTAGTTTGTAATGAAGCACTCATTTATTGCATGTTATTTTTTATTATTTGTAATAGAACATGCATACATTACACATTACTTTTTTTATTTGGAGTGAAACATGCATCCATCCATTACACATTACTTTTGTAATTAAAAATGGAAAACTTATTAAATACACATTGTTTAAAGTAATGGGTAATGCCTTACTTTTACATTACTGATTTCACAACTCTGATAGACACTCGCCAACGATATAATCGTCCATGCACGAGGTTATTTTTTTAAGTGAAAAAACAAAATAAGCTTGGCGATAATGTTTTGTTATTTTTTTACGGCATTGACCTACGAAACGAAATGTTTCTAGTCATTCTGGATATTAGAAGGAGGAGAAGATATTGGAAAAAGATATTTCAGCGCGTTGTGTCGAAGCGTTTTGAGCAGACCGAAAAATAAAGCTCTCGATCGAGTTATATTATGATGCATCGAAGAAGAGAGACAGAAGCAGGCTGTTCATCCCCGGTTTGTAGAGGGTGAAAGTGATGCCCGTAACTGGCAGTGTACTCGGAGTGTGATCTTAATGCTACGCTTAGCCTACGGGGCGCTGATTGGTCAGGGGTCGTGGAGTGGGTAGAGCCGGTACGTGGTTGGCGGTGGCGTGGGCAAGGGCTAACGCGCTGTCCCATTGGTGCGGCGGACGGGTCGCTGGCACTCCGGCAGCTTCGACGCCGTGGAGTGGGGGGGCCCACTCTCCCGTGGCCCTGGCGTCCTCAGTCGCCCGGCGGCTGCCGCGGAACGCACATCGGCGGAGGCGCCTTGCCTTGCCTTCCGATTGGCGCGGCGGTGTGATTGGCCGGCGCTCCGGAGTCTCCGATGTCGTCGAGTGGGGGAAGCTCTCCTCAGAGTTTCCGGCGTCGACAGTCGACTGGCAGCGGCCGTGGAGTGTGCCTCGTCCGAGGCTCCCAGCCTCGGCTTCGGATTGGTGCGGTGGTTGGCGAGGCCTTCTCCCCCTCCTCGACCCGTGATGCGTGGGCAAGACTATGACCCTATGCTTACGCTACCTTGTTTAGTCTAGCCTCCGGGAAGGATCGAACAAAGGGTGAAGAAAGTGTGCGCGGGCTCCGTGGAGCTGGCGCACAACAGTATGCTCTATATGAATAGGCGTTATTCGGCGGTGCAACGAGTTTTTGGTTAAAAACACGTTCACCTGATTGAAGAGACTATGCAGAAAATTATAAACTGGCCCCGCTTTGTAATTGACCCCATCAGTAGAAACGATTTTTATACTCAAGTTGATCATGGTGTGTGCGAGATCCAAGTATTCCTCGTCGTGGCCTGGTATGAAGAATTCGAGCGGACCATCGTCGGACAACGACGAAACAGCGCGGTAGTGTATCCATTGTGATGATTCTATTGCTGTTTGGGTTGGTGGGATGGTGAATAAGTCCAGTTCAGACTTCATACATTCGCGTGAGTGTGAATGTAAGATAGACATAATTAAGCAGGACCAAAAATATCAGCAAGGTTTGCTCTTCTCCGTCTCGGCGCTGTACTTTTCTTCTTTTTCGAAACCCTCCCTTTTCGCACAGGTTTCTTCTTCTTCTTCTTTGTCCTTGTCGTCGTCTTCTTCTTTTCCGTCTGAGTTCGCTTTTTTCGCGGCTGTTGAGCGTGCACTCACTCCTCGTCGACCTCCGGTGCGTATCGGCGCGCGGCCCGTCAGCGAATGGAGCATTCTCGTAGCGACCGCACTATTATACCCCGAGCCGTTCATGAGAAGTTCGATTTTCTCATTGGCTTTTTGTTTGAAATTTCCCCCTGATTCGGCAACACGGCGTCGAAGTGATTCCTTAAGCGGTATGTGGTTACCACTCACATCCTCGATAATATGCATACCGGTACGCAGCGCCTCTTTTTCGATAGCTTTAGCGCCGCGCGACAGCAATGGTAATACGCTTCTAAAAAGTCCACCGAGAAAACTGCCGATTCTGTGACCGCGCTGGTATGGTGAACCAACATATATACGTTATTTATTCTGCTGTCACCACCGATCTGATTCTCGTAATACGCTGTATGATAAATCGTCATTTTTGTTTAACACAGACGTTTGAAATGAAGTGACAGCGTCAACGTCCCGTACTCGAATGAGATTGGCTCTCCTAGATGATCTCTTATATCAATCTCTATTGTGCGAAATGTATTGTTCAAAAATGGTAGATAATTTGGCGGTGAAAAATGTTTCACTTTTGTCGTGCCATACGAATATTGCGAAGTATCCATGTTGATTATTCTCAAGAGAGCTGCTTGTGTGTCACCCACCGTATAAGGTACACAAATATCGGCATGTGCATAGAGCTGATCAGGCAATGTGCGATTTATGCACACAGGCATTACAGCATCACGAGTTTTACCTCGCGCGACATGTAGATAAAGTCCGGTGGGCGAAGCCCAGTCATCGGGTCCGTGGTCGAATCCAAACATTCGATTTATTTTGAGCGGTAGTTTCAAAATACTTCTAGCCGCATCGGAAGATTGATGTTGTCAATTTCAGCAGCAATCCCTATGTACCCATTGGCATTTTTAGAATTAACAAGTTGTAATCCTTCTTCTTTTAAACGCTCTATATTGTTTATGGCCGTCATAAGTTACTCGTGTGTTTTATATAAACCGAATGGTATTGTATCATGAATATATTCGATACCATCGTATGTCCCCCACTTTATTTTCGTATCATCTTTTTGCAGATGAACAATCGTGGACGGTATATGAATTTCCGATAAGGCCACGGCCCATTCACCATTTAGAGATATTTCGCGGGGTAATTGCGTTGTAAAACACGTTGTCGTGTTATCTGGGAAATATATCATGCTACTGTTACTCGGCAACACAAGCGAAAAATCGCCGTCATACTGAATTTTGATTCTCTCTCACGTACTCTCGCGCAGCGTAGCGCCGTCAAGTCAAATTTCGCACGTTAGAACCTGGTATCCAGCAATTCAATTTCGCTGGATATCCCACCCAACTCACAAACAGCTGTTTTTTCGAGCCACGTCCTTTAGGGCGTAGGACAGTGTCTATTTTATACTCCTCTTGCTCGCTCATACGATTTTTATTCACAATGGTGATTTCCTCGGGATAAAAAACACCTCGATTGATTCTCCTCCGAGATCACAGAGCTCATAAGCGTATAATCCCTGACGCTTGAGAACTTTGTTCACACGAAAGATTTTCTCACTCCAGTTTTTCTCATATCCTTTCTCGAACGTCCTTTTTCGTTCTACTAATTCGTACGTTATCGTCGCGGTTATATTTATACGCGTTACAACGTCTTCTTTCACGTTGTTTGAAGGAAGCACTTCATATTTTTCGCCGCGATATCTGCGTTGTATAACGTTACGGCTGAGGGCTCCATTTTTATCGATGCGTGTTGAGCATGATTGTATGCATAAACAAGCTCTTGCAATATATCGATATAACGCCGCGTGTTGCGATGCGTAAAGTATCTCCACATACGCTCTTTCAGCGTTCTGTTGAACCGTTCGACAATGGCAGCCTTCATGTCGGGATTGCGCGCGACCCGGAAAATTATATTATTTTCTTTTAAATATTTTCGAAGTTCACCCCCGAGAAATTCTTTTCCACAATCGGTCTGCAAGCATATCGGAACGCGCTGAGCACTACGCGCCAAGATTCGCTTGAAACTTATCGTAACTGCGTGCACGGTTTTGTCGTGCAAAGGCTCCACCCACGCGTACTTGCTTAATACGTCAATGGCCAATAGCAGATAGCAAACACCATCGTTGTATTCCTTCAGTGATCGTAAATCCACCAAGTCAGCCTCCCAAACGTTGCCAATGTTGGACACGTGCAGGCATGGAAACAAGCACCGCACAGGCTTGTGAATGGTGTAAGCGTCCTCATAGTCACTCATAGACAGGTAATATTTTTCTCCCGACAATAAGACGTCGCGCTCCCGCGTATCCTGCAGGATGCGACGCGTCGTAATAAATTGTTTCAAAGGACATTCCTATTATTTCCCCCCCTCTGCTCGTATCTAGATGCTTAACCAATTGATGTAAGGATTTACGCTGTTGGGGCGGCGACGTTTGGGGTTTTGTGTGCTTAATTCGTCGTCATTTTCGCCGTTTTTCACACGGTTAGCAAGAACTGAATTTTCATCGGACGGCTGTCTTGGGCGTTTATCACTCTGTATTGATCGGGCCAAGATCCACAAATTTTCATTACCGATTAATTCATGCGGTATACACGCACCGGAAGAATCTTTATAAATTGAGCTCGGCATTTCGCTTTAAATGTCTTTCTCGAGCGTACAGCATCGTTAGCGAGATCGAAAATATTAGCACCCTGTATAAAAACACCGTCCATCGTCACCCGGCCTTGATTATCCCATTTAATACGCTGCGACGTCTCCTCAGATTGCTGTCTGTAATTCACAAGCGAAGTTGCTATGTCTGTATCTTTCGATGGAACGCTTCTCACAATAATATCGTTACTTAACTGCTGCGTTTGCTCTAACGCCGAGACTGTTGCGGGTTCGAAAGGAGTATTTTTTGGTCTGACAAGAAATAAATACCGCTGCAGTTCCTGTAGATACTCCTTCCATTTATCACCGTCGTTATCGTATTTATTTGAACGCAAAATGTTAGCGAGCTCAGCATCAAGTCGCAACGTCAGATCACCAGGTGTCTGTACAGTTTTTGCTCGATTATTTTTCAACGTCTCACTAGCGCCAATCATCGGTTCGTTGCCAGCCGTAACGATATCTTGCTGATGCTATTGATTCTGCGGCTGCTCAACCGATTCAAATGGTACTAAGATCATTTTCGTCGCGTACTCGATTTTTGTTGATCGTTGAAATAATTTTTACCTATTTCTCGCCGCCACCACCAAACAGCCTACTGACTAAACTCCCTATAATAGGTGCCAATAATAATGGTAAAGATGGTCCACAACGTTCCTGCAGTATAACCTTCTTTTTTGCTCTCCAGCTGTGTTTTTTTTTGTGTCACTGTTGACCCTACTCGCCCCGCACCTTTTTTTCCGCCTAAGCAACACGATGCCAACCGTCGCAAGACGTTTTCATACTTTTTTATGCGACTTTTTATACCCGGAGAAAGCTCAATCACACCCTGAAGAGCATTAAGAGAACACTCGCAGATACACTTCACAAGTGTTTCATCAGCAGTACGCAATAAATCTTTTTGTTGTTCTTTGTTCGAAAGGAGTAAAGCGTGAAGCAATGCTACGTTACGTTTCACGAATGGCGAAGTGCTGCTTGCGCTGCCAGGTTTGCTATTTTTTTTTTTCGTTTTGCCCATGCCGATGTTTTCATCACCCGTTCGAGATCATTACTGATCTCCGCGCATCACAGCTCCACCGTTAAATACATTTTTTCATTCAGTGCCGCCCGCGGTACGCTAGTATTTTCGCTGACTATTTTTCGGTACATATACTTACATTCGTGCATCATCGTGGAATATCGTTGTTCTGCAACGGCACATATCCGGTATAGATTGCTTCAGATCCAGCAGCAGATAACCATAAGGCTGAGAGGTTGCATCGTGATATGCCTCTGCTAGAAATTTAGGATTTTCGGGGTAAACCTGTCGCGTGAGATGCTGGATCTGTGCTTGATCTCGGGGATTTTTGAAAATCACAATGTAATTTGCATTAAGAGATATATCCCGTCGCCCGCGACCCTGCTGAAAAATATTTTGCGTGATAAATATAAGGCTTATATTTTTATGATGGCTGCTCTTTGTATAAAGATCAACTATCATATTATTCGACGATTCTCTCATTAAATCATCGATAATAAGCAATTTTTTAAGATGATTATCGCATGAGTAATCCTCGGGTTGTAATAGACCTTCAAAAAATTCCATTTTTCGGGGCAAATTTGTCACTAGGTGCATTTTCCACACTCGTTGTCTGCATTGTGGCGCTATCTCTACCGTCGTTGCGACAAACATCACTGCTCCCACTCTCGCTACTATCGATCGTAGGTATCGATCGAGGTAACGGCGCTGCTGCTCTGTCAAAGATCTACCTGTAACGTCGCGGCGGCAGGATCGAGAGAGTCGCCGTAGTAGAACACAATACGGTCGAATGCAACGTTAGCCATGGCCGGTAAATTACGCAAGAATCGTCGCATGGAAACTGTTTTACCGCAGCCTATAGAACCGCAAATTATCGATGTCCACGGATGTTGCCAGCGCACATCCATGTTTCTTTTCCCCGTTGACTAGCTGCGATTCAATGATTTTTTTTCCCACCTTCTACGATAAGCTTTTTACGCGGCGACGGCGGTGGTGGCAGGGGACATGACGGATTCACGCTGCAATCAGCTTACGTGCGACGTGAATGCGGCGGGCGCGGAAACTAGCTTATACAGACTCGCGCTCGCTCTATCAGCTTATGTGCGAGCGCGAGTCCCGCGATCAGCTCTTATATCGATACGCATGCGTGCAGAACCCTCAGATTGCGCATGCTCGTGGAATTACGTGAAGTCGAGAAGATTTCTACGGTTATAAATATATATATATATATATATATATATATATATATATATTGTTACGTCCGGGGTATTTTCGCTTGTTACCTATTTTTCGACCATGTTATTTTTTTTTTGCAAAGGTAAATATTTAATAAGCAAATAACTTTCATTGGTGCTCGAACGAGCAAGCTAATTATCAAAATATTTTGTGACGGCTTATCAGAGTGCGAACGAGTACCCGTTGACGATCTCACGGTAGTCAGTTGCAGCTTTTCTGCTGACCAGACAGATCTCACGGTAGCTCGAAAGACGTTGCACAGACAAGAGATGTGCAATGCCCGGCGTAAGAACACCTCGCTCGCGCCTTGATATCCGACTGAGTCCTTAGGACTACTTTTATGAGAAATTCATAGTCAGTTGTCTTGCGAGGTGCGATCGGAGCGGTCGCACCAGTAAAAATTAATTAAACAGTTGTCTTGCGAGGTGCGACCGGAGCGGTCGCACCAGTAAAAATTAATTAAACAGTTGTCTTGCGAGGTGCGACCGGAGCGGTCGCACCAGTAAAAATTAATTTATCGAGTTGTCTTCAGGAGAGCGACCAGAGTGGTCGCTCCCATTAAAAATTAATTAAACAGTTGTCTTTGGCGGTGCGACCTGAGCGGTCGCACCCGCAAAATTATTAAGTTTTGTCTTCACAAGGGCGACCGGTACGGCCGACCCCCAGCAAAATCGTTAACAACAATTCAACTCCGTGGCCCGACCCTCCAGGTCGACCACGTAAAACAAGTTTCAACCTACGAACAAATTCAAATCCAGGACAATTTATTAAGTAACCTCGACCAGCGTAGTCGAGTCCAGTTCAGTTACAAGTTTGTTGGTTCGCAAACCAAACGATCGGTCCACACGTGCGTGTAGAATGGACCTCTGTCCTCGCGTCGATCACGTTCAATTACACCTCTGATCCGACCACACAGGTACGTCCTGTCTATCTTCGACACGTTTAGTTACGCGGCATCGTTAGTGCGTGCCCAAGTTCGATCGAGTCGTTTTAGGAGTGCGCGAGTAATTTCCGAATTCGCGACAACTTAGTGCGAGGCGTATCTCATTAAGCACGCCTCCATCGCGAACTGTAAACCAAAAAGTTAACGAACTGTGCAAAATCCAACGAAAAGAATTCGAACATTGTAAAACCAAATTGTGAACTTTAATACTCCGTAAAAACCCATCGACTTAATCAGTCGATGGCATTTTTAATAAATTTAGTTTGTTGAGTTTAAGCGGTGTACCTCAGCGAATTATTCACTTTACCTAAACAACCCGTTACGCCCATGGCAACGCCCGTTTGCCAAATAAAAATTAAAATAAAAATTCAAATAACACCGTACCGATCCCACTCGACGCTCCAATCCCTAACGGGCACATTCCCGTTTAAACAATCGGAGCAACAAACAACAACAATTCTACTCTTGTTGCGTCACGGTAAGTGGTTGCGGTGCGCTAATCGCAACGAATAAACATTTACGAGGAAAAATGGACAAAGGTCGAATTTCCGAGAAAAACCCTTTGACAAAATTCAAACCCGGGACGTAACAATATATATGGGGCATTCCACGCCAAATCGACCACTTTAGAACCCGACCCTTTTTCATTTGGCTGAAACTTTTTTATCTTTTCTACCCTATCAAAAACGTTTTTTAAAATTTTTTTAAATTTTTACACCCAGCCGATAAAAAGTTATAAATTTTTCAAAAAAATTGGCGTTTTATTTTTCAAATAGCTATAACTTTTTCAAAATTTGACGTATCGGGACGATTTTTTTTCAAACCTTTTTTTTTTAATGTACTTTTTGAAAAAAATACAAAAAAATTATAAAAACCCACCTTCATCGTTTTTTTTTTTTTTTAGATTTTCGGAAAAAATCGAAAATTTTTCGATGATTACCATTTTTTCTTTTTTTTCTTTTTATTATATTAATATTTGACATTTTCTGCAAATCGTCAAATTTTTTCAGAGTGATGTTTTTTCGATTTCTATTGTTTTTTTCCAATTGAAAAAAAAAACTTGTTTTCAACTAGCCTTATTTCTCGGAAAACCATTCTGCAAATTTTTGAGGGTGTTCGGAGGACTTCGAAACTTGAAAAAAAAAAATAAAAACAAAAATCTAAAAAAAAACGATGAAAAATTGAATTGATTTTTTGAAAAATTTATCACTTTTTATCGGCTCAGTGGAAAAATTTGAAAAAATTCTGAAAAATGTTTCCGATGGGGTGAAAAAAAATATAAAAATTTCAGCCAAATCGAAAAGGGTCGAGTTCTAAAGTGGTCGATTTGGCGTGAAATGCCCCATATATATAACGTACGCGTCTAAATGTGTACATAAAAACCGGTGGGGGCCTCGATAGAGCCAGGCTCACCCGTTCATTCTCTCTCTCTCTCTCTCTCTCTCTCTATCTATCTCTCGCTTCATCCACACAGGTGATGCTGGTGCTGTATTTCAATGATGATGAATTAGAAATACCTAGCTGCTGTTCCATTGTCGACGGCGATGCTGCGTCTTCTTCTTGCCTAGGCTAATGAAAATATTCTCGCTATTTCGGTCTTTTATTTTTAGAGCTAAGGATGTAAACGCGCAGGCTGTAAATAATAATACGATGAATCGTTTTTTTATTTTACATAAAAATCCGTCGATATTTACAATCAGCCACACGCCCACACATACACACACACACACACACACAAACACACACACAGACACGTAAACACGCACGCATGCTGAATAAGTTTAGTACATATAAATACAGATATTTACACATACAAAAAGAAAATTAATGGCATTTTTATTTTCATATTGGTCATCGGTGTACAAATTTATTATCGGTGTCTTGAACCATTTTAAATATCGGTTGTAGCTTTTATTATTTATAGATAAAATTATATTAATTACTGCTGCTCACACACACAAAACATACTAACGTAAAGAAATACACATAAAAATATGACGCTCTTTTTTTGCGAGGCACCTAGTCAATCAAAAATAAATACATATATACATAAACACATAGATTCAATGACTTTTTTTACATTATTTATAATAAAATATTTAACGGATTAAGCTGATGACAACGGTAACTACGAAATATCGCTATTCCTTAAAACCATAGGGGAAGGACATCTTGTGTGAGGTGCGTCGACGCTTGCGACAAACGACGCCACAAGTCTTTTTCACATCATGCTTCGTGATAACATGACGTAGCGCTGTGCGTTGAATTGCCGAGAAATTCAGCTCGATTGACCCTTTATTCACACAGGGTGAATCTTGAGTGATTAATCACCGTATGGATGCAAAATTATTATTTTTTGAATTTTCGTAATTCAAGCTCAGCCGTTTGACCTTGCAGTATTCTTCAACAACAACGTCTGGTGCATCGCTCGTCCCCACCGTATAACCGTAAAACTTTGGCCTCCCGGAAACGAATTAATTGATATACGCGTTTGCCCTAAACTCTGCCAATTCATTCGTCATATCACCGAGGGAGCTAACCTGTGGAGGGGCCCACTCACCAGGCTTACCTGTACTCGCATGAATCACCGAGCCTGTATCGTAGTAGAAGACTCGACGATCTAACCGCTCGAGGTAGCTATAGAGCTTCAACCTGGCTTGTGCCGTAGTGAAAGCGGCAACAACAACACTCGTTTGGCTGTTGGGCACAATAGCGTTCTCGATCGATACCCAGCTAGCGTACATGACGTTTTCGTTCACTGGCAATAGTCACGTAACCTGTTTTTGATTGTCACATAACAATGACAGCATTTTTTCCCGGTGCACGACTTATTCCGTATGCGGCTGATAATCACGCTGACCGAATTTTCCCCAAAATGAATTAAAACCAATTTCATTACGGATCGCAAGCCGTGATTTTTTACGATAACGTCAGGATTAAGCTTAATGCCCTCGATTTTTAAATAATCAGCGATATACTTTTCACGTGTCTCATCGCTGGTACACTCCGATAGCCAACCGCTTGACTCTTGTTTCATTTTTGAAAACGTGTCAACATACTCGGTGAAAAGACAACCTTTTTGAGATTGGGGATCATATTGACTGACCTCATATGCCCAAATCTTATCGAAAGCGATTATATAGTATAACCAATATCGAGCGCTTTTCGCACCACATCTGTTACCCATGTACCCGTGAAAATGCGTTCTTCAATCTCGTCATGCGTGCACGTACCCTGAGCCATTTGCTCTGTACATGTACGGCACAGAGGAAAAAGCAGTTTATTGTGCATTTGCATGGGTAGCATGGGGTGGAAAAGATCACGAGGTGGCAAAATGCTACAACGGATCATACCGTTGATCGTTACCCCCGAAGAGGTAGATGATTCATTCAATAAATCTGCACAATCTTCGCTGACGTATATACGCGGGTAACCAACAGGATATCGCCCGGTCTTATAAATGTATGGATGCAGCGAGCATATATTGATATACGATATTTTCTCGCCAGGCGCAACATCGTAAGCCGTGACGATATTTTCGGTACGTCCACCGTAAAAACCATCGCGGGGATTCAAATTTGCACTTGATCGCCTTGGATGATTGCGCGCAAAGCGGTCAGTCTCGGGGTTGTCTTTGCGCATTTGCATAAAAGCGCACTTCCACATTACGCGGAGTTTGTAGCCATACGCGCAAATTTTTTCATCAACGGCTATTGTCCGCTCGTATCGCACTTCAATCGCTTCCCCAACCGGACCTTTTCCGCGATTGTCGGGGAAGCGTTTTGCGTAACCGTGCCAATAACAGCCGTGATATTGTAAGACGATCCGTGGTTGTTCAATCTGCACAAAACCATCGACACGTGACCCTGACTCCGGTAAACTATATTCCCGAGTACGCCCAGCGTGAACGATTTTATGGCTTAGCTCACGCTCTGACCATAATAGCCACTCGATCGCTTGCTGTGAGTGACGATTCGAGCGCTAGTATCTCCCGGGTAGTATGAGACCGACCGTATTTGGCTGTAGAAAATTACTACGGTATTCCTTGGAGCATGCTGAAGCGATCGTGCCTCCGTGAAAGGGCAAACATTTCCCGTTGCAAGAAAAATTTCACGAAATTCTCTGCACGCTCGTCTCAAAATGTCAACGTCTAGCGAGCAATATTTTTCAATTTTCTCTTGAAAATCAAAAACTTCATCCGACTGAACCCTTTTCTCATACCACTTGTAGAAACCCTCACGCCCTTTCGTACTCATTGTATCCGGCAAATAAAAGTGTGCTGCAGGGACAGCACCGCGATAATCATGGTTATCGAGCGTGTTGAAGAAGTGGGGGAAGTGACCTTTATCCATCTGCTCGTCAAACGCAAATGTTTCTGGGAGCGCGCTAAGTCGCATAGTGAAATAGTTCATACTATCGATGAACACAGTAGAACCTATGCGCATCGATACTATTGAATTTCCTTTGAGAATGAGTGTCGGTGTACCCCTATCTGCACAACGCTCTACCATATCACGTAGGATAAACAGCGCATCAAACGCTTTTGCATTGTGGGCAATGTATACAATTTGACGAAATTGAGTGCTCGTCCGCACAGCCAAGTCAACGAGCTGAGCAGCTGGTGATTGTCGAAATACGTGTTTGCGTATTCCGCACCAGTTATAGACACCGACGGTTACATCGTCCACGCTTTTCAAGCATTCTTCACATAATTGCTGCATAGCGTGACAATGTGCTCGTAAATGTCATCACCTTTGACATTAGGATATGGCGTGTCTTGACGGGTCTCAAAATCGTAAAAAATAAAAAGCGTTGACCGATGCTTACCCGCCGTATACGATTTTCGCGGCGCTATCGTTTGTATATAGCAGGGGTTATTGTAGTCGTGCCTCGAATGACACAGTTGACAATAACCCACACCACATACGTGCGTTTTTTTTGTCGTGTCGACGAGTTTGCAACAAATTTTGCACTGCCGAATCTTCTCGCGAATTGTTTCCGCGCGCATGACGGTTGTGATTTTATTGAGTCTACGGTCCTGTAAATGATTGGCGAAACATCCCGCACCGTAGCTGCGCCCGCAATCTTCACAGTCCCACCGACTTTTGATAAAATCATCGCTTTCCTCATAAATCTCGTAAGGCGGTGAACTATGACATCGTGGGCACTTGCTGGTACATTCGTGTTGGTTGATAAAGCGATAGGATTCATTGCACGGTATGCAATAATTCCTATCACCAGCAGCAGCCATCAGATTGGTTACCGGTGCATAATGTTTCTCACCCGCAAAATGTACAATATTGAACGTCTCGCTTTCACAATCAGTCGGAAAAGATTTACGACCGTCAAAAAGTGGTGCGTCGCCGCTGCCGAGGGTTTCCCACTCATACACAACGACCGCCACTTTCGACGGCAGTAAATGCGTCTGAAAAGCCCGTGGCTCGGGTATGGCGCACCCCGCTGTGAAGATCACAACGCCGGTGGCCTCCACAAGCTTCGATGCCTCGACACGCTGCGTTTTCGACCGCTTGTTGCGTATACGATCCCACATAAGCTTAGACTCACGTGTACGCTCCCGTTTATGCGTATTGTCCGCTAGTGCGACAACAATTGACCGTGGCAACCACAAATTATCATTGTTCGCGATCGTCATGACGGACTGATTCTGTAAGACGGGTGGTACGAGACCTCGCGGACGACCCGACCCTACAGACGACGAGGGGCTCCCTCTATGGCACCTCGGGCTTCTGTAAAAACAGGAAATATTTAATCTTCTGCAGTCCTACTTCTCGACCCTCTTCGTAACCAGTCTATGCGTTTGTTTTCCGTGTCCAAATGGTCAGTCTCAGTGCCGTAATAAAAATTCCCGATTGCGTCAAAAAACCCCGCGCCAAACATTGCACGGTATGTCCGTTCTTCCTCACTGATGAGAAAATTCTCCCAGAAAGTGACCAGTACATAAAATGCGCGGCGCTGATGAATAACGATTGGTCGATGGTCAGCAAGATGTACCCTTACTTGACCAGCGTATTCTTCGCCGTTACGCACTGTCTCGGCATCGGATACAGCAGGGGAGTCCGGTGAGTTGTCGATAATAGGCGCAAGATCGAGAGATGCCGGTGCGTCGTAATGACCCACTGGTTCAGGATCGGGAGATGCTGGTGAGTCGTGATGTCTCACTGGTCCAGTATCAGGTAATGCGGGAGAATCACCATAGTTAGGTGGATTGGGAGATGAATGGGAGTTTCCGATAGCGAGATAAACATCGGTCGTTTCGTCGTCGGCGTCATCGTCGGGGGATGTACAGTCGGGGGATGTACAGTAGTCGTCGTCGTCATCGCTGTCATCGAGGGTTAAATCAGGGGACGTACAGTTGCCCGTGGTTGAGGGGAATTGTGAGCTTTCGCTCCCCGGGTGCTGTTGTGCTTCTGTAAATATATATATCTATACAAGGGGCCCGTGC
The DNA here is from genome assembly GCA_946863875.1 of Alloplasta piceator. Taxonomy (NCBI): domain Eukaryota; kingdom Metazoa; phylum Arthropoda; class Insecta; order Hymenoptera; family Ichneumonidae; genus Alloplasta; species Alloplasta piceator. The sequence continues at coordinate 29,211,266 of OX333080.1, forward strand.
GGCTCGAGCGCTACGCGCCCTCGCATCGCAAGCGCAAACCGAAACCTCCAAACCCAAACCATCAAACCCAAACCTAGAACCGAGCGGGGTGAAGTTGGCCATGGCATCGAGGCTCGAGCGGGGTGAAGTTGGCCATGACCTCGATTCTTGTACACAGCGGCGGCGGCGGCGATAATTTTATATAATATATAGAGATATTTCCCTATATTATATAAATATTTCGCCGCCATCGCCGCCGTCGCCACCACCCCCGCCCCGGCCACCATGTACAAGAATCGAGATCGAGGGAAGTCTGCCACAGATTAAGCAGAATGAAGCTGGTCATGGAATTAAGAACCGAGCGGGGTGAAGTTGGCCATGGAATCAAGGCTCGAGCGCGGTTAAAATGGCCATGGAATTAAAAATCGAGCAGCGGGTTGGGATGGCGGGGCGGGGACGGAGACGGGTATGGCTTGGGGAAGGCGATGGGGAACCGGTCGGGGTTTGGGCTAGATTTGAACCTTTACGACGCAAGGGCGCGTAGCACCCGAGCCGCACGGATCCTAGTATATATATATGGATCATTCCACCAATTATTGACTAAAGTTGTGCCGGGGGGTCTGAATTCTGGGTAACAAATTTTTTTATTAAAAAGTACATAACAAAGAGAGCTTCCATGATTTTTTTCAATTTTTTTCGTCCAACCCTTTCGAAGATATAGTAGATCGAAAATTGCAAGATTTGCAATTATTGACTTTAGATATTAAAAATATCAATCTCTTGTGAAATTTCTAAAAATATATTAAATATTGGTTTTTGTGTAGAAAAAGCTCAGCTATCTGAAAAAAAATATTTTCAATTTTCTCCAGTATCAGGAAAACCCCGAAAAATGAGGTCAAAAAGTAAAATACGTTTTTTCGACCAAAGTATCATTTTTAATATTTTTAAAAATATTTTTTTCGAAAAGCTGAGACTTTTTTACATGGGAAAGGTATGCTTTGATTTTGGGAATATTCAAAAATAAACCATAGCAAAATAATGTTGAAACTTTTGTGATGAATTGCCGATAAGTATTGTGCTGCCGTCACGGTCGATACACGAACTATCAAATCAAGTTTGAAAATTTCTGAACACGGCATTATATTGAGCGATTATGTAGTGAATATATATGTTCAAAGTGTGAAGTGGGTAAGAAATTAAAATTATTATACAAAAGCGATATGACAAGGATCAAATCTTTATTATTTGTACTCTTCTTGTCACTGTTGACAGAGAAACTTTACAGCATTAGCAAATCTTGACTTTAGCTGTGCTATGCATACTTCTTTTTTCTCATTTGAAATGAAAGTGAAATCAATATTTTTAAATGAATCACGTGCCCAGTCATACAATGCCAAGGCTGATAAAAGTTCTGCTATTGTAAGAAATGTTTCTCTGTCAACAGTGACAAGAAGAGTACAAATAATAAAGATTTGATCCTTGTCATATCGCTTTTGTATAATAATTTTAATTTCTTATCCACTTCACACTTTGAACATATATATATTCACTACGTAATCGCTGAATATAATGCTATGTACAGAAATTTTCAAACTTGATTCGATAGTTCGTGTATCGACCGTGATGGCAGCACAATACTTATCGGCAATTCATCACAAAAGTTTAAACTTTATTTTGCTATGGTTTATTTTTGAATATTCCCAAAATCAAAACATACCTTTCCCATGTAAAAAAGTCTCTGCTTTTCGAAAAAAATATTTAAAATGATACATTGGTCGAAAAAGCACATTTTACTTTTTGACCTCATTTTTTGGGGTTTTCTTGATACTGGAGGAAATTGAAAATATTTTTTTCAGAAAGCTGAGCTTTTTCTACATAAAAACCAATATTTAATAAATTTTTAGAAATTTTACAAGGGATTGATATTTTTAATATCTAAAGTCAATAATTGCAAATCTTGCAATTTTCGATCTACTGTATCTTCGAAAGGGTTGAACGAAAAAACTTAAAAAAAACATGAAAGCTCTCTTTGTTATGTACATTTCAATAAAAATTTTTGTTATCCAGAATTCAGACCCCCCGGCACAACTTTAGTCAAGAATTGGTGGAATGGCCCATATATATTTACAGACCGTACCGATATTCAGGTGCGCGCGCACACACACACACTCACTACAGATTCCAGGTCATAAATAAGCAATATCTATCATGATTAGAAAGTGGGATGTGGCTGCCTCATATTTTTTTTAATAATTAACTTTTTTCAGTTTTAAAAATAAAATAAAAAAATTAATTCCTTATACCCCTTACATGAGTAAAAAAATAAAATAAAAATAAAACATATCTTGGAAAATTTTGATATTTTGCATATTTTACAAATTATCAAAATTTGCCAAGATATGTGTTATTTTTATTTTATTTTTGTACTCATGTAAGAGGTATTAGGAATTAATTTTTTTGATTTTATTCTGGAAACTGAAAAAAAGAAAATTATAAAAAAAATATGAGGCAGCCGCGGCCCACTTTCTAATCATGCTAGAAATTACTTATTTTTGATCCAGAATCTATGAAAAAAATTGGAGAATTTTAAAAATGGTGTTTTTTCAGTTGTGCTCTTTTTACACAAAAATGATAGTCACGCCACCTGAAGGAGTGGCCAGAAAAATCATTAAAAAAATTAGGTTGTTTTTGAAGTGGAATCAATGCCAAAAAAAAGTTATGCAAGGATCTGATGACCCGAGGGAAATGACCCCACGTTTTGACTTGGAATGCCCCACATACATATTATAAAACAATCTTTCTTAAACTCACCATTGTATAAATGAGCGAATGTAGTGTTGTGCCCCGCTATTTCACTCGCTGTCGACAACGTGCTCCACGACACGCTGTCATCGTCGTCCTGGTCCATTGTCTCGGCGCTATCGTCATCGTCGTCTTCGAACATTCTCTCTTCTTCTTCGTTACCGTCGACGTTATCATCGTCGTCGCTGCTCTCTTCGAGTAGCCGTCTCAACGCTGCAAAACGCAAGAATTCTCCATTTTTAAAATGTGTTAAAGAATGCGTGCGCGCGCACGTGTGTGTGTGTGTGGGCGTGCGTGTATGTGTGTGTGCGTTAGCGTTTTCGTATATTCAAACTGATTTTACACATACCATTCTCGTTTTGCCATTCCTCGTACAGGCCACGGCGCCCCGGAAACTCTTGGCCGCCTCTATTAATTATTGCGGTCCCCGTGAGAAGAACGGCGTCGCGGGATTCGCAGAACACGCCGCTATTATGAGCGTGGCCAATCACACGCGAGCTTAAGTGGCGTAGAATGAGGCTCAGTTCGTGCGATAGCCCCGCGAAACTCAACCTCGCGACAGTTTCTCACCGCTCACGGGTGCACCGTCTGGCCACATATCCACTACGTTGACGTAGCATAGTAGCTAGCGCTATCGTGACCGTACGTAAACTTTCACGGCGGCTCACTTCTCTGGTATTCGATTTTTGCGGAGCCATTTTTCACTGCACGCGTTTCACTAACGATGAATCAGAAAACGCGAATAAAAATTGTTCCACTTCACGTAATAAGACGCGAAAAATTGCACAATTTCTTATACGTTACGGGTAAAACAGCGAAAATTTTCCGAAAAAGACCAAGTGAAACTCTTCACTCAATTGCTATCAAGATATAGTCAGAAAATGTCGTGGATCTTCTCATTTATACTTTTCCCCCCACCCCCGATTTTTCTGCATGCGCTACTGAAGGATATTCCCAAATAGTTGACGCAATCCCACGCAACACTTTAACCACAACTCACACCCTAACATTACGTTTTCTACGTATTTGAAGCACCGTATCCGAGATGGCCCTTTAAGTATATATTGTAAGGGAAATCGTGAATTAAATGAAATAATTAATAAAACCAAGAATTAAATTAAATAATTTAATTAAATGAAATTTTATTCATATTAATCTTAAACAAAACAAATTATTTAATCGGGGGCCAGCTAGTTTTACGGTCCAGCAACCGATCATATCTTACAAACCAAAAATAAGCGCGAATAAAAACAATAATAATGATAATTCTTACAATCTAATATAGCGCAAAAGCACAATGGAATGGTCCAAAAAGAGGGGAGGAAGGAAGACTAAAAATCTATTGTTCTCAGCATCGCAAATCTCAAATCATAAATCTCAGATCTCAAATTATCTCAGGGGTAAATACTCGGTGGTTCGTCGACGCTACGACCTCTTAGTTATTACCGCGACTTGAATTATACAACGCAAAATACAAAATCTCGAATGATGGAACAGTCCAAAAAGGGGGGTGGAAGGAAGAATCTATTTCGCGTACGCCACGACACCGGGAATACGCAATGCAATAAATCGGGGATATTGTTACGTCTCAACCGGCTAGTATTCCATCTCGGTCAAGAAGGGTAAAACCTTCCTTTACACGTTATTCGGAATAACTGCGTTATGTTGGACAAGTGGCCGTTTCGAGCCTAACCTCGCGGAAATTTGCTCAGGATGGCCTGGAGAGTGTATTTCAAGGATTGTATTGGTTGAATTTAATTATTATTGGAAATTTCTCGATTGGGAGTTACCCGTGTAGAAATGTGATAGGGCAACCATTAGTTGATTCTTGCCCCTGATCCGCCCTGCCTGATCCGATTTTCCTGGCAGGGCCCTGACATGGAACTTAACGACCTGGTCCCTAGTTATCACATTGAAATAATCACTTATTACCAGGGCCCTACATGATCAGAATATGAACAGTTTCCGACGATGTTATTTTTACACTTTTATGCAAAACATATTTTTGTTGTATTACCCTGGCAGGGCTCTGATGTGAAAACTATTGGATTGCACTGAGTATTTATTAAAATAAAATTATTTGTATATCGGCTTTCAGTATAATAATAATAATAATAATAATAATAATAATAATAATAATAATAATAATAATAATAATAATAATAAATAACAATAATAGTAATAACAATATTAATAAATTAACAATCATTGCCTCGTTTATTATTATTATTATTATTATTATTATTATTTAATTATTATTTACATTATCAACTTTATTCCGCGAGAATAACAAGCAATTGTGCGCCTGTCACAAGTTCGTTACGTAAGCAGAGGATTATTATTATTATCACCACGAACCGCATCGCGTTAGTTCCGAGACTTGGCGCGAGATGTCGCAGGACAGCAACCGTTGAACTCCCATACGGATAATGTGTTCAGAATGCTTATATAGACGGGTGCGAGCACGGATGTTAGCAGAAGTCGGTGTCGGAAGAATCCATACAAGGAGTTCCTGCCGTCTTATGTAATTGTACTTATTTATTTAATTCTCGTAGAGAATTTCCGTTCACTCGGAATCTAATATTCTCTTCGAGGATTGCCAAAAGAAAAGTGTACCCTAAGAAAGGGTTGCCTCGAAATAAATAATAAGATGCATACATTGAAGAAGGAGTACCTCGTAAAAACGAATTGTTCAAAAAGCGCTTCGGTGTATGATCGTGACCGTGATCAGGGCCTTTAAGGGCATGATTCTAAAAATCTTAGGGGCCTGATCAGGATCTGCTAGGGCCGGATCATATCGTCATAGGGGCCTGATCATGACCGCCGGATCCGAAAATGGCCAGCCAGGTGTTACATGGCATAACAGGGCCTGTTAGGATGAGCGGATCATTTCCCTACTTTAGTTAGGGAGGGCAAGTCAGGGGCAGAAGTTTTTCCCTACCAAAATTTCTACACGGGTAATTATCAAGGCAATATATTACTATGTATTGGGGCTGACAGACTACTCTGCAGGTATTAAATGGTACTTCGAAGGGTTGGATATTATTTCTCAATGAAGACGCGGTTGATACGACGATTACGGGGATTGGATCCGGAATTAACATAATAGGCGTGAATTGATTGGACATAGTGGGGAGAAGTGAATCAAAAATGTGAAATTTCTGAATGCAAGTTAGTTAAAACAATAGTAGATTGAATTGATTGTCCTATCGATTGGATGATTATAGAATTTAAACAGCGGTTGTCATTACGCGTGATTGTTCGGAATGATTGGTTTCGGAAGGGGTGAATTTAACCTGTGAAACGATTTTTATAGGGATGAATTTTCGGTCTTTTCGGAAGGAAATCAGGCAAACAAGAACCGTAATTATGAATAAAATACTAATTGTTATCAGGGCGATTATTCGCGATTCGTTTAGAAACCACATGTCTCAATGATTTAATAACTTATTTTGCAAGAAAGTATAGAAGGATAAGAATTTGATTTTAAAACAAAGGCTTTTGAAGATTTAAAAACGTGAATGTTAAAAGGGGAATTAAGATCACGAATGATTGTAAAAAGGGGAATTTCCCAGAAACGGAGATTCGAAACAAATTATTTTTAGTTATGGAATTTTATGTTGAGATTGGAAACGAAGGGGAAGAGATTGTCCTCGCAAGTTTCATTCAAAGTTTTATCAATTGAATGATTGATTGTCTGATTGATTGGATGAGAAAATAATTACATGAATTTAAACTTCGCTGGAATCATCACGAAGAAAGTAAACGCGGGATTGTCCATCGCTTGTCTCTGAACGCGGGAATTTACGGGTGATAAGAATGTATCCCATAACGAAAATCGCGACTGCCAAAACAATTATCGTGACCATGCCTATCCAACCAGCTACTTCCTCGAGTTTGATCATTATGGAGAAATGAATTTAAATTTGGGAAAAAGTATTCTACACGCGCCAGATTTTTACTAACGAATCGACTTTAAATGCTAAAAATCCAGTTAAGATCAAATTAATGATGAAAAATACAGCCAAAAATGAAAGAGCAATTTTTAATTGAAAAATATCGGATTCATACATTGAAGGAAGTTTGAATGAATATAGACACCCCGTGTATTGTGTGCAAGGTGCACCGCGACAGAAACATAACGGGTGTCAAAATTTTAATGAAAACTTCCGATAAAACGCGAAAGGGTTGAATTTAATTTCGACAAAATTTAATTATCAAACTCAAAGGATTGCCCTAGAGGGACAGAAAATCCATTGCGGACCCGTCCTCGATGGGAGTCGAGAGTATGTTCTCTCGAGGGTTAATTTCTAACGATGACCACATTGTAATTGTACTTACTCTTGCTGTTCTCTTTTGGGGATTGAGAAATGGAAGACGAACTCGAACTTGGTGACGAATGAAGATGATGGATGGAAAAATCCTCGAAATAACCAGTCCCAACGATGAATGTAATGATTGATGAAATCGACGTTGAAATGACGAGACACGAGCCAAAGAGACAACGATCGATCGATGGATCAAGGGATCAGTTCTGACGAAATGTCGTAGTGCACGCACAATCAAATCACAAAGTCGCAAATTGTTTATAATGGTTATATTGAAATAAGAATTGATGTCCACAATGCACAATGTTCACAATATTTCACAACCAAGTCTATAATAAACCGTAGCCGGTAAAAGTCAAAGAAAATGTTTATAATAATTAATTCTAGCACACACTAAAGTTTATTAAAAATGTTTTAAAAGAATGATTAGAATTTAAAAGATTATTAATTCGAAAAATTACACGAAGTCGCGAAAAATTAATTAGAATAAACGAAATAAGATAAAGAATAAAATCGCGGAGCTGACTGTTGTGGACGATGTTAACCGGGCAAAATTTTCGAAATCAAAGAGTTAATTACTTGGTGCGACTCGCGCTTTTATACCCTTTGGACAAGCTTAGTTTTGGGGAAGGGGCAATTTGTCCCTTGGTGCCTAAGACGTTGCACGTCTTAGAGCTCCCCTCCACCTCGCCGCTCATCTTGATTTCGTATTGATTAAATGATAATTAAACTTAACTTTACCCTAAATTTCACTCATACTTCCATTCTTGTACATTCTGCATTATCTGAAAACAATTTGCAATTTTAAATTCCAATTTTTACGTATATTTCGCGTGTACAGAGAGTCGAGGGGTCTCTTTCTTTCATTCTCTTTCTCACTTACTCCCGCCCTCGCTTGGGCTCTCGCTACGCTTAGGCCCCACCGCCGAGGCTTTGACCATCCCTCTCGTTCTCTTTCACTCTTGCATGCCTTCTCATACTCTCTCGCTCTAAAGCTCTTCTGATTGGTTCGATTTTTGACTATGGTTACTTCTCTCTCTTTCCTATGACAATTTTCATATTTTCCATTCCTTCTCTGTTTTACTGCACTATATTTCCTATGCTTTATAAAGCTCCTCCCATCATTTCCTTATAAGGGAATGAGAAAGAGTCTCGAATGGATAATTCGTTTGAACGCATTTGTTAAATTCTTTTAAATAATTTCTATTGATGAAAATATATATTTTTGAATAATTATAATTGTAATATTTTTTATATTTTATATTTTGTGAGCTTTAATTTGAGATTTTTAATTTGTTCAAACGGTTTCGAATAATGAATTTTAAAATGAATTGATAAATTAATTGTTTTAATTTTTGAACGATTGTTAATTTGAAAAATGTTTTAATTGATAAGGTTTTAATTTTCAAATTTTTATTCCTGATTGTTTTTGGTAATTATGTTATTGTCATTTCCGAAATAATTTTCCTGAGTGTAAATTGTTTATTTATTTTAAATGAAATATAAATTTTTGTTTCTGCATTTTTCTGAAACTATTTTTGGTTTTGTTTATAATTAAATAATTCGATTTCATAATAATTCTATTAAATAATTACTTTTGTTAATTTGAATTTCTTGTTATTACGATTTTGACGAAATAGAATTTGTATTTTTCAAAGAACTGATTATTGAAAATGTTTAAAAATGTTTCTAGACTTTTGTAAAATGTAATAATTTGTTTTATATTTTTCTCTTATTTTTGGGTAATTCAAATTCTATTTCTCAGAAGTTTACCTGATCTTTTTACCTGAAATTAGTCATTCATTCATACGCACATTTCTTATAATTAACTTAAATCGCACGCCTACTTTTAAGGCGAAATTCCTCTTGAGTTTTATAACTGCTTTATAATTTTAACTTGCAACTTTTAACAATGCTTTTTATGAATATTATCTATGCCCAAATTCGGCGTGTCCCCTGTGGCGACTCATTGTGCGAGAGAGAGCGAAACGACGCATGAGGGTTGCGGGCCTCGTGCCGTCCGCGGGACGCGAGGGAATTTCCTCGGACCCTTGGACAAAGACTCTTTTCCAGCGTCATCTCAATTCTTTCTCGGACGATCTGTACTTTTTTTTTAAAGTTGACAGATTTATAAGCTCCGGATGTTTGCAATATGCCAATAGCATTTCTTCGTTTAAAAATCTTGAGACAGAGCGTTGAAAGGATTTTTTTTTTATACATACATATCGGGTTGCACTGTAGTGTGCTCTATCTTTGGGTAATTCCTTTCTCTGCAAAGCGTGACTAATTTTCTATGGGCCACGTGTGTGACCTTTTCAAGAGACAGTGGTGTTCTTTTCCTTCGTCATTTTTCCTACATGTCCTTTTAATTCTTTTTCCTCTTTCCTACCCTAATAAATCATTGCAATATCCTTCTTCCAGAAAAAAACTTTCAACCCTCGACTGTAAACTCTCAAGAGAAATTTTTCCTTCGCATTTTTGCGTCTTAAAGTAATTTTATTTTCTATTTCGAATGACCTGACCCAAGCCATGTAACTTTCATACTCGATTCTAATTTTGAATTTACTTTTACTGTCCCATTTGCGAACTCTCGGGATCTCAAGATAATTATGCCAATAAAATGAAAAGGAAGAACCACTGGCCTTACGTACTAATATAATTTTCCGGTGCCTCATTTACGATGGCGTCGGTGTAGCTGCATTGTGGTGTGCGTGAGGGTCGTACGCTGCGCTAGGCTTGTGTGTGTGCCACGCGCGCCCAAAGACTTCAACGCTCGAGTGTCGCCCAGCCCCACAAAGGCCTTATCGATAATCATCGTGGTCTTGTTGCTCCGGCGAATGTTTTCTCGAACCGATGATTGAGATTGTTTTATTTAGGCGTCGTATTAACACGCTTCAAAATCTCTCCGTTGGTTGGTGTATATACGTGACTAACCGGGCGTTGACGTTTTCCTCATGGCCCGTAATTTGAGAGGCAGAAATTTTGGTGGAATACGCCCTCTCCGTAAGAATGGACCCTTGACTCGACCGTGTCCCTTTTCCATGCGTATTTTTCTCGAGAATCTTCCGATATGGGAAACTCAAGAACGACGAGGAAATCCCGAAAGTCGCGAGACGTAACAATATAATCAATGTTGTTACTCACAATACTCAATGTTTCGTCTCACTTCTCTCGAGTCTTTTCCTCATCGAAATATCACCGTCTCAATTCTTAATTCTACTATTTACAAGGTACACACACACCTCTACCCCGTTTTCAGTAATAAATTCACACACAATACAGCAATCATAAGAATGTAGCGCATTCGATATTAATATTATTGTTGCATCTCGTACTGAAGCATATTTTATGTTTAACAGTAGTTTTTGGAAAATGCTTTATATTCATTGTTACGTACCGAAAGGCGCGTTGCAAGAATAAAAAGAGACTCTGATTTATCCAGAATCATTATAAAAAGGTATTTGGGCGCCTCCACATCGTCCCATCGGGCCCGACCATTGCCGAGAGGAGAGAAGGGTCATCACTAAATAAATAAACGTGTCCTGATTAATACTGAGAATATATATTGTCTATTGTACCGACTCCCCACGGGTGAGATGATACTTAAAAGGCGGGTAGAGATCCGTTCGCACAACGAATTAGCATAAAAGAGCGACGGCGCTTACAATCTCGCGCGCCGTCGCTCGTGGAAAATACAGCTAACTTACATTGGCCGGAGCTCCGGGCTGGCACGCAATACAATGTTAGAGGGGTCCCCGCGCACGGCGCTAAGGCGAGATCTCTTGGGCCTCGCGCTGAGCGTTGGTGTTTTCCAATGCTTCTTACGCACGCACACTATTGTCCCTATAGGTCTTCTCGCGCACTAGAATCTCTAAAGAGTCTTTCACGCGCACCGGTGCTCTGCGGGCACGAGGGGTTGACTCGCACTCGCTGCAACGTCCGTAGGTCGCGGTCACTCGTGGCACACGGATATGTGTATATGTTTGTTCACTATTTTTCGTTGCACTATTTGTCTTGATGGATATTTCAATTCGTTGAACAGTTTGTTTTGTCGAATATTTCAATTTGTTGAATAGTTTATTTGTTGAATAGTTTGATTGTTGAATAGTTTGAACTGTATGACTGTTCATATTTAATCGAATAGTTATGTTTTGCTGAATGCTTATTTCTATCGTGTACAATCATATTTCGTTGGATATTTATATCCTGTTTGGATAATTATATTTTGTTGGGTAATTGTATTTTAGGGAGAATTGTAATTGTTATAGATCAGCAGCCCGACACTTATGGGTCTACGTGACCACCCCCGTGACGCACCAAGTTTGACTCGAGCGAGCGTATCAAATCTGCACGGTTGCGCGGGGTGTTATGCTGCAACGACTAGCTGAAGGCTGGAGTAGTTTTCCCCGATTCACCTGTCGGTGGTTAGCGAGGTACTAGCTCGTCTCGGCAACGGTCCTTAGAACGTTGATGAGCCGAGCGAGGATTTTCGCAAGTCGGCTTTTCCTGAAAACGGCGCGTGCATGCCCTTGGTAGGCATACGCGAGCTCGCTCAAGGTGATTGGAAGGCGCTGACTGTGGCTTGCGGCACTTGGGGTGATCGCGTACACACACACACACACACACACACACCACACAAGTCTCAGGAATCCGCTGACGCGAGCGCGCTAACGTGGAACCGTGAGTCCACGTCCGTTCTCGCGAAATGGAAATTTGGCGAAAGAGGGTCGTGTTACGTACCGAGAGGCACGTTACAAGGATAATAATATTTAAGATAGATTGAAATGCGTTGACTTGAAAGGGGTATTGAGCATTTCGTAGTAGATTGGGCGCCTCTACACCGTCCCATACGGGCCCGGCCACTGCTGAAAAGGGTGAGGGTCTCGTCAATAATTACGCAGTCTAGTTAGAATGCATCATATAAAATAGGATTTATTATACCGTGTCACCACGGGTGACACGATATCTCAAAGTATGCAAGGAGGGCGAGCGGGGATCCGCGCGCACTGCGAACATGTACATATGAGAGAGAGACGGCGCTCACAATACTTGCGGCGTCTCTCGAATGAAACGGCTGACTTACGTTTGGCTGGAGCTCCAGGCTATCGCACGCTACCTGCATGTGTGTGGGTGTGTGAGTGTCGTACGGACGGAGCGAGGATCTCGAGCCGCGCTCTGGACGTCGTTCTTACTACTACACTTAAACGTCCATACACTTAACTGTCAATACTCTTAACAGTCTATACGCGCACTAGAGTCCCTATGTAGTGAGGGTGAGGAAGAATTTTCCGCGCACTCGCTGTAATGGCCGAAAAACGCGTGGTCTATGATACGTCGTGAGGTCGACGGGAAATATATACACGCATGTATATATTTATCCGCGCACTCGCGAACCGATCAGCCGGTGTTTGAATACCGAGCGTTCCGTAGCACTGATGACCACGTGTACTGTCTTTCGTGGCGATTGACGAATACTTCTTGCAGCCGATTTACGTGTCGATCGCCCGTTGTTCACTCGCGATGCTTTATGCGAACTTGCGATTGTTCTTATTTGCATACGTTGTTATTTATCGATATCGTTGTTGTTGATATTCTCTGTTGTTCAGTATTCGTTGCAATACAATTCCACCTCGATAACGAGAGGTTCTCATAGACGATGTTTCTTTAGATTGATGATGTGCCATGATCGAGAGGTCATGGGCGCGAAGGGTGATTTAATCGATGACTTTGAGTTACTTATTTTACTATGACCTTAGGGTCATAAGCACGATCTTTTAGGACGGACAAAACATTAATATCGACCCGAGACTTACGCGTCTACGCGAGCACCCCTGTGTAACGTCCCAAGATGACATACGAACGGGCGTATGCATCTTATATGGCGACGCAGGAATTACGCCGCAGCGACTGGCTGAAGGCCGGAGTATTACTCCTTGATTCACCTGACGGTGGGTAGCAAGGTACTGATTTGACTTGACAACGTTCCTCAGAACGTTGGCGAGTCGAACGAGAATTTCTGCAATTCGGCTTCTTGAAAACGGCGCGTGCATGCCCTTGGTGGCCATGCACGGGCTCGCTCAAGGTGACCGAAAGGTGCCATCGACCGAAAAGACGCTGATCGCGATTTTCGACATATGGGGTGATCGTGACGCACGAGTCTCTGGAATCCGCTGACGAGAGCGCTTTAGCGCGAGATCATGAGTCCACGTCCGTTCTCACACGAAATAGTAACGATAATGAATTTATAGGATTCATTATAGTTAATAAATTAATAAAATCTAAGCGAAAAGCGGGACGTAACACCCACCCCCCCTACGGATTTGATGACGCCCTCGTCATCGGGTTTATCGATACGGCGCATTAGAGATGCAATTACATTAAAATGAGGCGAGTTTTTACGGGTCGGTGGCATACGATCAGTTGTTTACAATGTCGGTAAAATACGCATACGAAAATACGAATTTTGGAACGGCGTTGCGTCGAGCGTCTCTAACCCCCGTTGATCCCGAGGGTGATGTCTTGCTTGAAAATGGATCACATGTTATAGTAGGCATGATGTTCACTCTTCTCCCGGAATCACCCCAAAAATTATATTTGTAATTGAAAGAGGTAACGATTTTTCCATCGTCGAGACAATTCATTTTTGGAATTTTCCTCATTACTTTCACAAATTCCGTTCAATTCATTGATATTTCACATAGGGATTTGTTCGGAACAACCGATGTCGACGAATTCTATTTTTATGGATTTTAATTTATTTCAATCCGATGACGTCCTGATCGACGTTTGATTGAACTGTTTTATGCAGAGGAATGGATTCATGTTCGATCTGTAATGTTCCCGATTTACGTCGTAAATAAATCATTGTTCAGACGTGCAGGTAGGGCCGATTGTAGAATGTTGCAATGAGCACGATAAAATTATCTCGCCCTCCGAATGTTGGTCGTACTTGCTTTTGTGAGCAATGTCCACAATTTCAGCGAGCAGGGGAAAGAATAAAACATGGTTAAACCCGATCTTTTCATACATTGTATCGGATTTGGTGGTTTTAAATAGATGTTGAGGATCTATTTTTCCCAAATATTGACAATTTGTTTCAGTTTTTTTTTTGGAATTTATCTCAATTTAATTTATGTCAATTTACTTATTTAAGTTTAAAATTCTCATGAATTGAAGAATTAGTGCAAGTTCACTTACTTTTTAAATTGTAGTAAATTTAACAACTTCTGTCATATTATTTGGAGATCATGCGGAAGCTCGCTATCAAAACTCTGAATTTTTTTTTTTTTTTTTTTTCATATAAAATAATATAATAATTTAAATACAATCATCAACTTTATGAACTGTTGCTCTTATGCATTGTTCTTGATAACATTTGACTGAATATTATCAAGAACAATGCATAATAAAATAAAAACAATTCAGTATTTATATATAGAATAAATTAACACTATGATCAAACTATTTAAGGGGCGAAGCCACCCAACAAGTACGCGAAGTCGATATTTCAGTGGCATGAGCAGTGTCGACAATGTCCGTGGCGTTCTTCGGCGTTTCGGGCGCTTCCTCCATCGCTAATTTACTCCGAGGTCGTCGAGCTTGTTGAGGTATTTTGCGGATAGTCTTAATTGAGACGAGATCCTGATAACGCTCGATCCATTTTGAGACCCTGCTCGGTGTTTATTGCACACGCCTACCTGCACGCCGTTCAGGGGATGGGGTCAATGGTGGGGTATGTGCTCGCGGTATTGACTGGCACGCCACCATCAACCGTATGCTATCTTCGTCGACCGGGCACAAGCGAGCATTGGGCAAAATGACACTGGGCCAATGACTCGCTAACGAGTTGGACGATCGACCAGGAAAATGACCATTTCTCCTAGCCTCATGCCACACCCTCAGGGTTTTTCCATTCCTGATCTCACCGTGTGTTCTCAAGTATTCGAACATCGCCCTCCGCTCATAGCTTTCGTAATCGTCCCCTTGGGCCTGTCTTCCGAGTGTCCATGGGTCTCGTATATACACCCCGGCATTAAACGGCCGTGTGTTGTTCCGAATCCGTATTGGAACGGCGACCTCGGCCCTGGGTTCGTTCCCCATTGGCCCTTGGGGTACCACTCGGAAATTATAGTTCCCGAAGAACTCGGGCCCGCGTACTCCGATCCGGTTCAAGTCCACCCTTTGGCGTTGTCTGACACGTCTCGGGGAATTCTCGAAAAGGCGGCGCCTGGCCGCTTCATTTCTCGCCGCTTCTGCTGGTTGGGGCGGCGTATGAATAGGCCGGTTCCTTTGATGGTGCGGCAGCGCTACCGGTGATAGGCCATCCATGGCCAACGGCCTTGCCGGCTCGATCATGGGCCGCAATAAATGAGGGTTGACTGGTCGACCGGTTGGCGTCGCTCCCATGACGACCCGCTCAGCCGGACCCCCCGCAGCGGCACCTTGTCCGATGGCCGGCGATGGCAATAAATTTCGTTCCCCCTCGTCTCTCCGTATCGGATTTGGCGGAGGCACCGGCGCCTCTGGAGCTCTCCTCTCCCCGTTCGGCGGATCAGGCCTGGCTGCTTGCCGCCGTTTGTAGACGGCCGGAGCTCCGGGCTATCGCGCGCTGCAGTGTGTGCGTGTGTGTGTATGTCCCGTACAATGACTCGCTAACGAGTTGGACGATCGACCAGGAAAATGACCATTTCTCCTAGCCTCATGCCACACCCTCAGGGTTTTTCCATTCCTGATCTCACCGTGTGTTCTCAAGTATTCGAACATCGCCCTCCGCTCATAGCTTTCGTAATCGTCCCCTTGGGCCTGTCTTCCGAGTATCCATGGGTCTCGTATATACACCCCGGCATTAAACGGCCGTGTGTTGTTCCGAATCCGTATTGGAACGGCGACCTCGGCCCTGGGTTCGTTCCCCATTGGCCCTTGGGGTACCACTCGGAAATTATAGTTCCCGAAGAACTCGGGCCCGCGTACTCCGATCCGGTTCAAGTCCACCCTTTGGCGTTGTCTGACACGTCTCGGGGAATTCTCGAAAAGGCGGCGCCTGGCCGCTTCATTTCTCGCCGCTTCTGCTGGTTGGGGCGGCGTATGAATAGGCCGGTTCCTTTGATGGTGCGGCAGCGCTACCGGTGATAGGCCATCCATGGCCAACGGCCTTGCCGGCTCGATCATGGGCCGCAATAAATGAGGGTTGACTGGTCGACCGGTTGGCGTCGCTCCCATGACGACCCGCTCAGCCGGACCCCCCGCAGCGGCACCTTGTCCGATGGCCGGCGATGGCAATAAATTTCGTTCCCCCTCGTCTCTCCGTATCGGATTTGGCGGAGGCACCGGCGCCTCTGGAGCTCTCCTCTCCCCGTTCGGCGGATCAGGCCTGGCTGCTTGCCGCCGTTTGTAGACGGCCGGAGCTCCGGGCTATCGCGCGCTGCGGTGTGTGTGTGTGTGTGTATGTCCCGTACAATGACTCGCTAACGAGTTGGACGATCGACCAGGAAAATGACCATTTCTCCTAGCCTCATGCCACACCCTCAGGGTTTTTCCATTCCTGATCTCACCGTGTGTTCTCAAGTATTCGAACATCGCCCTCCGCTCATAGCTTTCGTAATCGTCCCCTTGGGCCTGTCTTCCGAGTGTCCATGGGTCTCGTATATACACCCCGGCATTAAACGGCCGTGTGTTGTTCCGAATCCGTATTGGAACGGCGACCTCGGCCCTGGGTTCGTTCCCCATTGGCCCTTGGGGTACCACACGGAAATTTTAGTTCCCGAAGACCTCGGGCCCGCGTACTCCGATCCGGTTCAAGTCCACCCTTTGGCGTTGTCTGACACGTCTCGGGGAATTCTCGAAAAGGCGGCGCCTGGCCGCTTCATTTCTCGCCGCTTCTGCTGGTTGGGGCGGCGTATGAATAGGCCGGTTCCCTTGATGGTGCGGCAGCGCTACCGGTGATAGGCCATCCATGGCCAACGGCCTTGCCGGCTCGATCATGGGCCGCAATAAATGAGGGTTGACTGGTCGACCGATTGGCGTCGCTCCCATGACGACCCGCTCAGCCGGACCCCCCGCAGCGGCACCTTGTCCGATGGCCGGCGATGGCAATAAATTTCGTTCCCCCTCGTCTCTCCGTATCGGATTTGGCGGAGGCACCGGCGCCTCTGGAGCTCTCCTCTCCCCGTTCGGCGGATCAGGCCTGGCTGCTTGCCGCCGTTTGTAGACGGCCGGAGCTCCGGGCTATCGCGCGCTGCAGTGTGTGCGTGTGTGTGTATGTCCCGTACAATGACTCGCTAACGAGTTGGACGATCGACCAGGAAAATGACCATTTCTCCTAGCCTCATGCCACACCCTCAGGGTTTTTCCATTCCTGATCTCACCGTGTGTTCTCAAGTATTCGAACATCGCCCTCCGCTCATAGCTTTCGTAATCGTCCCCTTGGGCCTGTCTTCCGAGTATCCATGGGTCTCGTATATACACCCCGGCATTAAACGGCCGTGTGTTGTTCCGAATCCGTATTGGAACGGCGACCTCGGCCCTGGGTTCGTTCCCCATTGGCCCTTGGGGTACCACTCGGAAATTATAGTTCCCGAAGAACTCGGGCCCGCGTACTCCGATCCGGTTCAAGTCCACCCTTTGGCGTTGTCTGACACGTCTCGGGGAATTCTCGAAAAGGCGGCGCCTGGCCGCTTCATTTCTCGCCGCTTCTGCTGGTTGGGGCGGCGTATGAATAGGCCGGTTCCTTTGATGGTGCGGCAGCGCTACCGGTGATAGGCCATCCATGGCCAACGGCCTTGCCGGCTCGATCATGGGCCGCAATAAATGAGGGTTGACTGGTCGACCGGTTGGCGTCGCTCCCATGACGACCCGCTCAGCCGGACCCCCCGCAGCGGCACCTTGTCCGATGGCCGGCGATGGCAATAAATTTCGTTCCCCCTCGTCTCTCCGTATCGGATTTGGCGGAGGCACCGGCGCCTCTGGAGCTCTCCTCTCCCCGTTCGGCGGATCAGGCCTGGCTGCTTGCCGCCGTTTGTAGACGGCCGGAGCTCCGGGCTATCGCGCGCTGCGGTGTGTGTGTGTGTGTGTGTATGTCCCGTACAATGACTCGCTAACGAGTTGGACGATCGACCAGGAAAATGACCATTTCTCCTAGCCTCATGCCACACCCTCAGGGTTTTTCCATTCCTGATCTCACCGTGTGTTCTCAAGTATTCGAACATCGCCCTCCGCTCATAGCTTTCGTAATCGTCCCCTTGGGCCTGTCTTCCGAGTGTCCATGGGTCTCGTATATACACCCCGGCATTAAACGGCCGTGTGTTGTTCCGAATCCGTATTGGAACGGCGACCTCGGCCCTGGGTTCGTTCCCCATTGGCCCTTGGGGTACCACACGGAAATTTTAGTTCCCGAAGACCTCGGGCCCGCGTACTCCGATCCGGTTCAAGTCCACCCTTTGGCGTTGTCTGACACGTCTCGGGGAATTCTCGAAAAGGCGGCGCCTGGCCGCTTCATTTCTCGCCGCTTCTGCTGGTTGGGGCGGCGTATGAATAGGCCGGTTCCCTTGATGGTGCGGCAGCGCTACCGGTGATAGGCCATCCATGGCCAACGGCCTTGCCGGCTCGATCATGGGCCGCAATAAATGAGGGTTGACTGGTCGACCGATTGGCGTCGCTCCCATGACGACCCGCTCAGCCGGACCCCCCGCAGCGGCACCTTGTCCGATGGCCGGCGATGGCAATAAATTTCGTTCCCCCTCGTCTCTCCGTATCGGATTTGGCGGAGGCACCGGCGCCTCTGGAGCTCTCCTCTCCCCGTTCGGCGGATCAGGCCTGGCTGCTTGCCGCCGTTTGTAGACGGCCGGAGCTCCGGGCTATCGCGCGCTGCGGTGTGTGTGTGTGTGTGTGTGTGTATGTCCCGTACAATGACTCGCTAACGAGTTGGACGATCGACCAGGAAAATGACCATTTCTCCTAGCCTCATGCCACACCCTCAGGGTTTTTCCATTCCTGATCTCACCGTGTGTTCTCAAGTATTCGAACATCGCCCTCCGCTCATAGCTTTCGTAATCGTCCCCTTGGGCCTGTCTTCCGAGTGTCCATGGGTCTCGTATATACACCCCGGCATTAAACGGCCGTGTGTTGTTCCGAATCCGTATTGGAACGGCGACCTCGGCCCTGGGTTCGTTCCCCATTGGCCCTTGGGGTACCACTCGGAAATTTTAGTTCCCGAAGACCTCGGGCCCGCGTACTCCGATCCGGTTCAAGTCCACCCTTTGGCGTTGTCTGACACGTCTCGGGGAATTCTCGAAAAGGCGGCGCCTGGCCGCTTCATTTCTCGCCGCTTCTGCTGGTTGGGGCGGCGTATGAATAGGCCGGTTCCCTTGATGGTGCGGCAGCGCTACCGGTGATAGGCCATCCATGGCCAACGGCCTTGCCGGCTCGATCATGGGCCGCAATAAATGAGGGTTGACTGGTCGACCGGTTGGCGTCGCTCCCATGACGACCCGCTCAGCCGGACCCCCCGCAGCGGCACCTTGTCCGATGGCCGGCGATGGCAATAAATTTCGTTCCCCCTCGTCTCTCCGTATCGGATTTGGCGGAGGCACCGGCGCCTCTGGAGCTCTCCTCTCCCCGTTCGGCGGATCAGGCCTGGCTGCTTGCCGCCGTTTGTAGACGGCCGGAGCTCCGGGCTATCGCGCGCTGCGGTGTGTGTGTGTGTGTGTGTGTGTGTATGTCCCGTACAGACGGAGCGAGGATCCCGAGCCGCGCTCGGGACGTCGATCTTACCAATACACTTATGAGTCTATAATCACACTAGAGTCTCTATGCAGTGAGGGCGCAAAGATGCATAATATAAGCACCCACTCGCGATGGCCGGGAGATCCGCGAAGTTGAGGAAATAGATGTAGATATTTGGTTACGTATAGTTATTCGTTGATTCTTTGTTTTATGTTTCGGTTGTTATGTTGTTCTACCTCGGTAACGAGGGATTTTTATAGCTGATGTTTCGCTGGTTTTCACGCAGTTGAATTATAAATACATCGAAGCGAATACTAACTAGATAAGTGATAAATGACCGATAAAGGAAATCTGGACACAAATTTTACTTTTCCTTTTAAATTGAATTAATCAAGCTGGATCGATTTAAATGTTAAAATTTTGCACAAAAGTATAACTTATTGTATGAATCCGAAATTTTGTTTATTTAGATTACTAAATTGACTCTAAATGAACTTAATTATTATATTCTAAATTTTGATTTACTTTTTTTTTTATTTTCACGCTTCAATTTTTGAAATTTCGTGTAGCGAATCGAATGTTGCATGTGTACCAGAATTTGGAAACCGTACTTCCATTTCCATTTCCTAAATTTCCTAAATTTCTTGAAAATGAAATTAAGTCAATCAAATTAAATCGAATGAATTGTCGGAAATTTTTTTTAATAAAAATATAGTGTATTATCTGAATTCGAATTTCATTTATTTGGATTCCGAAATCGGATTTGAATAACTCTCATCATAAAACTCCCAAATTTTCACGGGAGAATTTAAAAGGGGATATTTAATATTAACGAGACCAGCATCCTCTCAGGAGCGCGTGGTAGAGGCAGTATCTCACCGCTGCCACCAAAACTTGTTACGTACCGAGAGGCACGTTACAAGGATAATAATATTTAAGATAGATTGAAATGCGTTGACTTGAAAGGGGTATTGAGCATTTCGTAGTAGATTGGGCGCCTCTACACCGTCCCATTGTTACGTCGTGGAATTGAAAATGACGTAAACGATAAAAATGCTCTTCGCTTGGGCTGGAATGCGCCAGCCCGGGACAAGAGCGTACTACTGGATTTCTTTGATATTTATATAATATAATGGATTGCTTACCTTCGGAGTAACGTTGCGGGTTGATTTATTCGAGAACCACGGTCTCGGTTTCTATTTCGGCCGGGTGCTCGTCTCTGTTGATGAAGTCGCGTAATCTGTCGGCCTGTTCCCTCTCTGCGTGGCCGATATCCGAATTAATTACTGTCGTTGCTTCTGAGTGCGCGTCACTATTATCAACGACCGGCTTGATAAAAACCGCTGCCTTGCCGACCGGACGCAGTGTTTCCTTGCGGGTAAGGATAACTGGTCTTTTGACGTTCTCGTACGCGGCGATGCGCGGTTTGGACGCAGGCGCACTTGAGACGCAATCCGCAAGAATTGTCGGGGGCGCTAATTCGGCAAGCGCGCGTTGGATTAGAATTTTATATAGGGGCTTATTGTCCCCCTTTCACTTATAAATTTCGCCGTTCGCGATGGCACGAGCTTTCTTCCTCTGTTCTTTCTTCCCACCCCGTCGTCTAGTCATTGGATTACGACCGGGTAACAAGGGGGGTAGGTGCTGGAAGAAATCGACTTGGGATTAATGACATTTTCCTTCTTGGAATGCACAGGAGTTCTTGGCGAACAATTGTGCAACAAGAGAGGAAATCAAAAAAGGATGAAGCGAATTTTCCTTCTTGGAATGCACAGGAGTTCTTGGCGAACAATTGTGCAACAAGAGAGGAAATAAAAAAAGGATGAAGCGAATTTTCCTTCTTGGAATGCACAGGAGCTCTTGGCGAACAACTGTGCAACAAGAGAGAAAATAAATAAAAAGGATGAAGCGAATTTTCCTTCTTGGAATGCACAGGAGTTCTTGGCGAACAATTGTGCAACAAGAGAGGAAATCAAAAAAGGATGAAGCGAATTTTCCTTCTTGGAATGCACAGGAGTTCTTGGCGAACAATTGTGCAACAAGAGAGGAAATCAAAAAAGGATGAAGTGAATTCAACTACTCCTTCTTTGGGTGCGCTGAGGTTCTTGGCGAACAACGTGCCTTTGACGACCAAAGAGAGGAAAGGGAAATTTTAAATGATAATTGAACTCACAAAAAACAACAGAAAGCGATGATCACAGTTTCAAAGTATGTAGATATATATTGGTTCTCGATATATATATAAAAAAACACACACGATCACAAAACACAAAGATATAAGAACGGAATATACGCCGCGATAAAATAGCTCGTTAAATGCGTGAAAAGGTTTTCACTCAGATTTGACCGTTCCAAACGCACTACTGAACTCCGCGAACTTCCGCTCAGAGTGAGGGTGTCTTTCGGACTGGTGGTCCTCGAGAATTCTTGAGAGATCTTGCTGTGACAAATGCACGCGTCTTGTGAGACTGACTGAACTCAGCTAAAAGGCACCCTAAGGGTTGGACCCATGGACCTTATATACAAAATTGTGCGTTTAAAAGGGTGGGGGAACGCTCGCTACTCTGTTATCTCGCTCGCTCTCGTAGCTGCCCTACGTGCGTTCCTCCACGTGAAATACAAGGGTGTGTGTGTGTGTGTGTGTGTGTGTGTATGTATGTTCCATCTGCAGTGTATTAACTACAATAATTGTATGGTTATTATGTGATTTTGGTAACTGAAGTAAAAGTTACTAACATATAAAGAAAATAGCACATAATGGCTTATCCAAAAATAGTTGTGCATGTTGTAACCCGCTTTCCGCGCGTTATTCTTCGGGCGCTCAGCGCGACGAACGATCCTACGGGCGCCAGCCACCTCAAGGTGACCCTCAAAGTCTCCCGACGTTACTCGGGACTAATTCTTAATATTCGCGCACTGACCCCGGGCAAAACTTTCCGGCTAGCTTTTTCCCAAACCTAAGGTAGAGGGGCGCGTTCTTCCAGGCACGAAACGACAGCTAACACGACAGCTTAAGGCCCGAAGGCCACTGGTCGACAGCTTCTCGCAAAAGGGATAGAATTTAACGCGAACACAATTTACTACGAAGCACAGTATCGATACTCGGCCAACCCGAAATTCACACGATAACGTAACACTAACTCCAAGAAATATTCGTCGCCACGAGGGGATCAAACCGCACTAATAAATCCTCTGCGACGAGGGAAAACGCACACGATAGTCGAACGATACGATAGCCACGCGAGCCGGTCTTTCACGGCTAATATTCTTTCGGTAGCTTCACACGAGCCGGTCTTTCACGGCCACGCGGACGATGATCATAGTATCGAACGACGGCTCGATCTCTTTACGCGACGTTACGACGTCCCCCTCGCGACGCACGCGTTCAATACGACATTTAACTAAACGTTACTCAATTCACACGACAATTAACCGACGATAATGACCCTCCGGCCCAATACGAAAACACGTGCCTTTCGCACGACACAAAAACGCCAAAAAGGCCGACGCGGCGGCAAAAATCTTAGTTTAACTTCATTTATTCTAATCAAATACTTCGCGCACAGGATCCCGAACACCCTCGATGAATTTACGACAAATTACTCGTGACTCGGCATTTCCGGGGGCGGCACACGGCCAGGATACTCACAGCGCTCTCCGAAGATGGTACGATACCCCAAAACGTCTTGACGGTAACTCAGGCGGCGGGCGAATAGCTCGGGATCTTGCTCAATATTCGCGAACTCGACAATAACCCTACTCCTGCACCAAGGTGCGACGGCAGCGCCGTCCTCTCCAAAGCACCCAATGAAACTCCTCGGTCGTCCCCACCCCAATGAAAAAGCCGGGAGACACGGCGAGACGGCCGAGCTCCCGCGCGCAATGATCTCCCCTCAGCCCGCGCCCACGGAATGCGCCTCGCGCCCGTGGTACGGCCAACGCCCGCTCGCGCGCTATAGTCAGCCATGCTGGTATTGGCTGAGCCTCGCACTTCTTTGAGCGCGCCAATTTTTGAAGTGCGCACGAACGAATGACGTGACGTGGATCTCGAAAAATCTCAACGACAGCTGCTCAGAGATATTTATGTTTGGACGAGACATCACGACCCGACGACAAGCTCAGGTCCTATGAGTCCCGACCCCCAAATGGCGAGGCAGAATCACCGCAAGGTGGACGGCTTACGACGATCCTCCTCGACTCACGGTGGCGTCCACTCCAACCGTGAGCAGGGTTTTCCCTACCCAAGGCTCCCCTCCGACCTTGAGGCTCGAATGGTGGAGACTTCCGACGGCTTCCAAGCCAGCAATAATCCTTTCCTCAAAATAATGGCAACTTATCCTGAAACAACTTATTACGCAAAACCGACAAAGACGACACAACATAACGATAACGACATTTTCGCCATTCCCCGCTCCGTAAATGCCCATGTAACGGGTGGTCTAAAAACGCCACGTTACAATGTATATAATGGCTGAAACGCAAATGTATGTTTTTAGGTAAGCGTAAGCTATGTGTGCGCATAAGTACGTCATAATAATAATAATAATAATAATAATAATAATAATAATAACAATAATAATAATAATAGTAATAATAATAATAATAATAATAATAATAATAATAATAATAGTTATAATAATTATAGAAATGAATCAGAAGTAACCATACGCATACATACTGCACATACTCTGCGCTGGTACATTGGTGAATTTAATAGTTGATGAAAGAATAATTAATGCATCAGCTTGGAATTATATGCAACAACATGCACACACATATATATATATGTATATACACATATATATACATGTTGCAAAAATATCCATTGCACGTATGTAGTATGCATGTATGCGTATAAATATATATATATGCGCGTATATATATGTGCTTATACACACATGTATATACATGCATATTATAAATAACTGAAATTATTGGTATAAAACTTATGAGCGTGATATTATAACTATATTAAACATATGGATATTATATAATATTCCGTTATAATACTTGAACGTGTATTTATGCGCTTTTATAATGCGTGAATACAAAAAAAATCATTGTTTTATAAAATTGATAAAAGGGTATTGAGTTTAAGAAAAACGCCTGATTAATCATAGGATTCTTGTTCCGTTATAAAGCGATTTGTTTGATTAATAAGTATATTATTGCACAATTTGTGTGGGCTAAATGCTTGGATATTTCAATTAACAAAAGATTTTTTTTTAATAGAATGAAGAATGAATATTACTTCGTGTGTACGCCTATGTTTTGCGCAAGAGGGATGTATTTGTATACGTGACAGTGTCTACTGCGTGAGAACGCATGTTATTATCTTTCCAATATTAGGGAATTTGTGTATTCTTATTATCGTGTATATATTTTAAGGATTACATCTTCCTTATCGCTTGTATATTTTTGGGATTTTTCTCTTGGCTGAGAACTTTGTATTCTCTGTATTTGTACAGTTGCGTGTTCGCTTGTATATGCGTTATCCCTGTCTTAAAAATATATCCATCAGTGGGGATGGTACTTATTCTTACGACGTTATTGTGCTTTTGCGGGAAAACCCGTTTTTTCTTGAGGAAAGCGTCTTCGTTGCTGAAAGCCGGGTTGTCGGGTAGTCATCTTTACGGCGCCGAAAGGGCGTGGTTTGGTGATTTTACCCTCTGTAGGAGGTAACTCCAGTTACCTCCCGGTGGTGATAGCCGCTATTACCGACTAACGACTCTGATGGCTCCTTCTTTACCGACGGTGACTACGTTACCCTCCCTTTGGTTCCTCGGAGCCTCTAGGTTTTGCCGATGGTTTATCCACGGCCGGCAACGTCAGCCTTGATGTACTCGGTTGATGCTGGTACGACAGGAAATATTTTCCTCTGGTGGTGGTGTCGATGCCAGGACGTGACACCATACGGGCCCGGCCACTGCTGAAAAGGGTGAGGGTCTCGTCAATAATTACGCAGTCTAGTTAGAATGCATCATATAAAATAGGATTTATTATACCGTGTCACCACGGGTGACACGATATCTCAAAGTATGCAAGGAGGGCGAGCGTATTTTCCGCGCACTCGCTGTAATGGCCGACAAACGCGTGGTCTATGATACGTCGTGAGGTCAACGGGAAATATATACACGCATGTATATATTTATCCGCGCACTCGCGAACCGATCAGCCGGTGTTTGAATACCGAGCGTTCCGTAGCACTGATGACCACGTGGACTGTCTTTCGTGGCGATTGACGAATACTTCTTGCAGCCGATTTACGTGTCGATCGCCCGTTGTTCACTCGCGATGCTTTATGCGAACTTGCGATTGTTCTTATTTGCATACGTTGTTATTTATCGATATCGTTGTTGTTGATATTCTCTGTTGTTCAGTATTCGTTGCAATACAATTCCACCTCGATAACGAGAGGTTCTCATAGACGATGTTTCTTTAGATTGATGATGTGCCATGATCGAGAGGTCATGGGCGCGAAGGGTGATTTAATCGATGACTTTGAGTTACTTATTTTACTATGACCTTAGGGTCATAGGCACGATCTTTTAGGACGGACAAAACATTAATATCGACCCGAGACTTACGCGTCTACGCGAGCACCCCTGTGTAACGTCCCAAGATGACATACGAACGGGCGTATGCATCTTATATGGCGACGCGGGAATTACGCCGCAGCGACTGGCTGAAGGCCGGAGTATTACTCCTTGATTCACCTGACGGTGGGTAGCAAGGTACTGATTTGACTTGACAACGTTCCTCAGAACGTTGGCGAGTCGAACGAGAATTTCTGCAATTCGGCTTCTTAAAAACGGCGCGTGCATGCCCTTGGTGGCCATGCACGGGCTCGCTCAAGGTGACCGAAAGGTGCCATCGACCGAAAAGACGCTGATCGCGATTTTCGACATACGGGGTGATCGTGACGCACGAGTCTCTGGAATCCGCTGACGAGAGCGCTTTAGCGCGAGATCATGAGTCCACGTCCGTTCTCGCACGAAATAGTAACGATAATGAATTTATAGGATTCATTATAGTTAATAAATTAATAAAATCTAAGCGAAAAGCGGGACGTAACAGTCGTAACATCATATCTTTTAGCATAACGCATTGTTGACCATTTCTATAAACGGCTTATACTGCACCACAATGTCCCATCACGGTCATCATTCCCAGCTCTCATTGTCACTGTTTACCAACAATGAGATCAATAATAAAAAGTCGAGCAGTCGCTCGGTTTCGGAGTTTTGAATAATAAATTCACGTATGATAATAATAGCCACCTGCGAGCAGTTAATCATTCGTTTGACCACTCAAAAGCATGTTTTACGATGCGTCGCAAGATCTTAAGACATCCATGAAAATTTGCATTTCTCTATCGCATTGTCCGGCATTCCGTCAGGGCTATGAATTGAATTTTATATACACAATGCGTCAATATATTTTGACACACGATAAACTTTTCACCATTATTATATTTATATGTATACCGTGGGAAGATCACCCACACAGAAATTCTACGGTATTGTAAATAAAGTGTAAAATAACAATATATGGGAATAATATTTTACAAATTATTTACATTTTTCAACTCCCACTCCTCGAAACGCCCGACACTAGCGCCAACAAGTCAGGACATATAAAAAGTCGCTATAAACGATATTCGATCAGTCAATCATGCGCCGTGTGTCTAAGCGGTATATCTGTAAAAAATAGTTGAATTCAGTAAAGTTCACTGTGCAATCGTTGAAAATGGAGAGTCAATTTCCACCTAGTCACCAGACCATGCTGAGCCAAGAAGTCTTCAGCTTGAACCCTCCCGCTCAGCACCCACCCCTGTCGTTTGACGAGAAGAAAATAGTAGAGGCACAGCTGATTTTGGGGTCAACGTACGCGCTCAACAATTCAGAGACAAAAAGAATTAGTGTCGGATTGCAGACATTGGAAACGGGACAAATCAGGCCTGTAATTAAGCTACAAAATAATAACGCTTCAGGGGGCATTGTTTCCAGCTCGTCAGGCTTTTCCACATTACACGACTGCTTGAGCGAGATCGCGCAATATTTCGAGGGTGTACAAAAATCTACATGAGGGTCAAGCTTGCGCACTCCACGTGCTATTCGAATCGACTATTGCGAGATCATCTTTACTACAAGTTTTGGTGCAAAATTCGTCGTCTTTGATCGTATCCCTGAAGAGTCTGCAGAGTCAAGGGACATCACTAACGAGCCACCGTAGAAAAAACATCGACAGTACTCTCCATCAGCCATGATGCAAAAAACTACATTCGAAGGATTGTGCAACGTGATAACCTGCGTTGACGAACGCTTCAAACGACTACAACGTTGCGTCTCCGGCGTAGAAATGTGTGCCGAATTGCTTCTCCATGTACCGTCGAACGAGAAGCATGAAAATATCGATGAAGCGCGCGTGAAAGAGCTTTCTAAGAATAATCATAAAACGCTGAAAGAGGCTGTTAAAGTTTATATGGACTCTTCGTTCGCAGAAAATTACTTTGGAATTGTATTTTTGGAGGTAACTACGTTGTGCGTTCCATTTATAACAAATGAGCTCAAAAAGGCTGTTGGAGAACTTGAAGAGATGACAAGATAAACAAAATATAAAACACTGTCGCTTTTTTGTATATATTACGCATACGTATCATGTACTCTATATTTCAACATGTCTACGAATAATTATGAATAAACGAGTATTAACGTTTAAACGAAAATCACCTGTGTCGTCTATTGCACAGAACCTTTCATCCCAATCAAATATAAGGATTAGAAGATAAATTACCGCCACACGGTATTTACCGACCGACGTTGAGAAGCAGAACTGTTTTACCGGCCGTAAGATTACAGGCCACTCTAGTCACGTGGATGCTAAGGCACGTGGTCGCACGCCGCTTGCGGTAGGGGTGGTGGTGGCCCAGTATAGGGACCAATCAGTGCTCGGGAAATTTGCGGGGGTGTAAAGCCCCATATAACTTGCTCTACCGGACAAGTGACCAGTACGGGGACGAATCACCGCTCGGAAAATTCCCAGATGGTGGGGGAAGGGGGTGTGGCTAAGGGGTGGGGGGCTAATTACAGACGACAATGAGGCCCAAACTGGTGGGGGTGGGGACAGATGAGGGGGGTTGGGGCCAGAGGGAGAAGGGTGGGGGACGGACCCTGTCTCCCGATTCTGGTACATTACTACTCACGGTCGCATATGACGTACACGAGAGTGCGAAATTATTTAATGATTGTTCCGGGGAAAAGAAATTGAAGAAAAATGTCTCTATGTTGTACCATTATAATTCTTTGCAATCTAATGTACACAAAAACTTCTATTGACCGAAGAAACACCGTTCACGGACCGAGTCACCGAGCCACGGAATTTACGTTGAACCTAAACGTACAATATCGAACCATTCTGTGCAGAAAACGTTTCCGAAAAGAAAACATTTTTAGGGTTCTATAGCTTAAGGGGCTACGGATAGTCAGGATTTTCAAAAAAAAAAGATTTTTGAAAATTCCATTTTTGTAGTGTACATATATTTAAGTATCGTGATAAAAAATTGCCCTTGAGGTTCGAATTTCACTTGACTCAATCGCCACAAAATCCTCTCCTAGAAAAATCGGTTTATATTTCATAAGAGGGCGCCATCCGTGTTCTACGCGATCTGATCTTTAAGTTGTTAAATAAAAGAGAAGAAATTCTCTAGCTATGCTGCAGCCTTGATAAATGGTAGAGGGGCGGTCTGTTAATACAAAATAAATTAAGCTCAAACACAATTAAAAATTCTTGACAAAATATAACGTGAATTTTATTCAAATTTCTCCCAGGAAAATCGCTCATGTAACAAATCATAGTTTTCTACAAATAAATTCGAAATATCATATTTCGCCGGTTGCGAGACTCAACCTTGACTCAACACAAATTTAGGTAAAAATTCCCTCACTAAAATTCGTCCAGGCTACTCGATTCACCCTTTAAAATTTATCTATCCAAAAGATTAAATTTAAAAAAATTAAGATAATTATAAATAAAAAAATAATAAATTTCCAAGAGAATTTCGAAAACTAGCCACACGTCTCGGTTTCAAAACGAGCGGCCGCGTGACCTTGACGACACGGGAAGCGTGACGTCCAAACTCGCTTGAAAAGAAAATACAATGAAGAGAAAACCGTTAATTTCGCAATTCATCAAATTTTATACCACTAGACGCGAGAGTCACGTTAAATTTTCCCAATTCTATCTCGCGATCGAATGTTTACGACCACATTAGTTTATTCCTCTTCTCGCTTTTTCGCAAGCGACGCGCTGTACGTGGCTTAGATTGTTAGCGTTTTATTCGCACGAACAAAGATAATTACACTTAATAAACGAAACGATTTATGAAAATTGAACGTCACGAATATTCTGCTTGAAATTCTCTAATTTTCTTCAATTTTTCCAAATTTCGCTTTACGCACGTTACTCAAGAAAAAATTCAATCTCCGACAACACAAATGTCGAACGGAATGACACTATTCTTTTCCGCGACCGATTTTTCTGCGAAACACGCCAAACACGAGAGCACACTGAAGGGATGAAATTTTCCCGGAACGACACAATGAGCTCTCGACTTCCCCGCGCGAGGTTACCGCGCGACAGCAAATATTTTATAACTCAAAATTAACATGAAGAATATAATTCGAAGATTGCACAAAATAATAATCTCGATTGATAATAATGCTGAGTGGAAACGTATCAAGGACTCACCGGCTTTTCGGCGCTACAATACATGGATCTTTCTCTCGCACAATACGGCGATCCCTTTTGTCCTTGAAAGTTCTCTTTTCTTTTACTTTCACGTCCTATCCACTCCGCTGTCGCTAGAAGAGTCTCGGTCTACATCTCTCCCTGGAAATCGAGAACTCATCACTCCCCACTCTATCCTAATTTTTCTCTCTACGCTTGTTACTGGCGACTGGCGCCACGCTGTCTCGCCGGCGTTAGACGAAGATGATGCAACGAGGGCGCGCGAATATTCGATTCATTTCTGATGCACGCAGATCTCGCTACGTTGTAACGCTCCTGGCCGTGCGATCGATGATAAGCTTCCTTGCTGATTTTGACGACCCAGAAGATGCGCCGTCGGCAGGGAACTAGAACCTTCATCTCATGGTACCTTGATGTTTTTTCTCCCTGTAGTCGTGTCCCGGAAGCGTAATACGACGTAGAATGGACGAGTCACGGTCTCATATTTGTCCTCGGGTTCTCTTCGATACAGCTTGTCCCTCGTTACATGTAATTTACAGAATCGGGCGTGTTCAATAAAAATTCTTGTTCCCTAACTATCGAACTCTTTTCGGAATTGGCGAGTGGTGGCTCTCGTAGCGAGGACGAAGTGCACTTTTCGTGGTGTGAGTCTTATTTTGTAACGCGGCAAAAAAAACCGCGTTACAGTATATACACAGAAAATTTCATGTCAATCCGACAAATATGTTCCAAGTTATAGGCATATTTATCACCCCGTAATTACTATATGTGTAAAGTGCTTTTGAAACTTTGAACGCGTTTTTCTCAAAACTGTGTTAATAGAGTTGGTGAGCGAGAATTAGTCTCGAATTTTTACACAAGTCCTATAAATATATTTTTTAGTAATTACTCTGGACTCTCACGATACTAATTAATATTAATAGTAACTAATTTTATTTATCCTTACCAGGTTTGTTATTAGTTCCGTAGCTACAGGAACTTTGCTTTAATACAGTTCGATTCTATGAACCAAAAGCTAAGCAAAAAATACTCAAATAAAAGAAAATTTTAAATAAAATAAAATAAATCAATTTAAAAAATACCCCGTCCGACATAATTTTTCTCCATATTATAAACCTCTCGCTTTTTTAATTCTCTGTTTGTAAATAAGGTTACGTACTGAAAAATGAAATCTTTATAGTGAAGCGATTTACGATGAAGAAAAATAACAAATTTAAAGAATTGTCGATCGAATCGGCCCACCCAGAGTATCGGCTTGAGCAGGGCAGCAAAAGATTCTGAAAATGTTTACGTTCTGCAACTTAATAATTAATATTAATAGTAATTAATTTTATTTTTCCTTACCAGGTTTATTATTAATCTCTCAACTTCAAGAACTTCGCTTCGATTATAGGATCCACTCGGTACATTTCTATCCATGGGAGAATATTTTTTGTAAAATGATTTTGCAGGTACAATTTAGTTCCATGAATTAAGAGCTGAAAAATTACACACATTAAAGAAAATAAACTTCTTGAAATTTTTCTATATACACTCAGTCAAAAAATTAAAGAAACAGCAAAATTTTCGAGATTTTTCAGCGATTTTCCAAAGGCTGTAACTTTGTTAATTTGGGTCGTAAAAAATTTTCAAAAAAAGCATTTTGAAGCTTGAATCTTCTTCTTTTGGAATCTTAAGTCAAAATTTTTTTATGGGCATCACCCTCGACGCAGTCGAAAGAAATATCACGGTAAAATTTTTCTCGAAATTTTTGCTTTTTTCAAAACAGTCGATGGGCTTCAAAAAAATTTTCCGAACTTAACCAATGTATGGATCGTTTAGCTGAATTCTTTGGCTTCAATTTGCTTTTTTTATTTTTGTTCTACGACCATTTTTCGCTGAGATATCGGCGATTGAACAAAAATTCGTCTTTTTTTTTAAATCTTCGATATCTCTGGAACTAATGATCGTACAGCGAGTAAACGGTGTGTTTCGGAAACTTGAATCTACTCTCTATAAGTGCCTGTTATTGTCATAAACGAAAAAAATTTGTTTCCATGCTCAATTTTGACTTGAAAAAGTCCAAAAAATTAGCTTTTTTTCTTGTTTTATAAAATCTACCACAACTTTGCAGATATTGCGAAAACTACCAATGTTTTAAGGTCTTTTTTTAGCTCAATATATATCTAAAAACCGTGCCAATTTTCAAAACCATCGGTCGAACCGTTTTTTGTGACCGAGTCATCAAACTTTTAGAAAAATTGAAGGAACACATTTATTGATCCTTAATGACCAATTAATTAATGGTGTTAAAAATGAATTAAAAAGTTTTTCTTTCTTTTCTCTCAAATTTGCATTTAATGAGCGTGAAAACTAAAAAAAAAATCCACATTTCAAAAAGAAAAAAATTTTTTTTTTCAAAATTGAATTTTTTTTTATTTTTTAAATTTGAATAAAAAAATTCATTAGCATTTTTTTCAAAATTTTATTTCGATATTTATTACATATTGAATGCAAAATTGTAAAAAAAAATGCCAATACAATTTTTTTTTCAAATTAAAAAATAAAACAAAATCGAAATTTCGAAAAAAAAATTTTTTTTTCGAAATTTGGATTTTTTCTTGCTTTCCCCGCTCGTTACATGCAAATTTAAGGGGGAAAAAAAGAAAACTTTTTTCAAAATTTTTTAACAACATTAATTGGTCATTAAGGATCAATAAACGTGTTCCTTCAATTTTTTTAAAAGTTTGATGACTCGGTCACAAAAAACGGTTCGACCGATTGTTTTGAAAATTGGCATGATTTTTAGGTATGTATTGAGCTAAAAAAAGACCTCAAAACATTGGTAGTTTTCGCAATATCTGCAAAGTTGTGGTAGATTTTATAAAACAAGAAAAAAGCTAATTTTTTGGACTTTTTCAAGTCAAAATTGAGCATGGAAACAATTTTTTTTCGTTTATGACAATAACAGGCACTTATAGAGAGTAGATTCAAGTTTCCGAAACTCACCGTTTACTCGCTGTACGATCATTAGTTCCAGAGCTATCGAAGATTTAAAAAAAAAGACAAATTTTTGTTCAATCGCCGATATCTCAGCGAAAAATGGTCGTAGAACAAACATAAAAAAAGCAAATTGAAGCCAAAGAATTCAGCTAAACGATCCATACATTGGTTAAGTTCGGAAAATTTTTTTGAAGCCCATCGACTGTTTTGAAAAAAGCAAAAATTTCGAGAAAATTTTTACCGTGATATTTCTTTCGACTGCGTCGAGGGTGATGCCCATAACAAATTTTTGACTTAAGATTCCAAAAGTAGAAGATTCAAGCTTCAAAATGCTTTTTTTAAAAAATTTTTACGACCAAAATTAACAAAGTTACAGCCTTTGGAAAATCGCTGAAAAATCTCGAAAATTTTACTGTTCCTTTAATTTTTTGACTGAGTGTACATATATTATATTTATATATTATCTACATATACAGTACTGAGCAATTGAAGTAGGATTTTTTAAGAGCCCATATTTTTGAAACAAAATCGAATTTTGAAAAGCTATGATGAGCGGTAGATCGGAAATATCGTCAGCTTTTCATTGCGACCACGTTCGTCGCGATCGTAGGAAGCAAAAAGGTTTGGGAGTGCGAAATCGGGCCCCCGCGAATGTCGGGATTTTAAGGTTGCGGGTGCCCCCAAGGCTCTGTGCCGTACTAAACAAAAGGGTATCACTTAGAGATGAAAAAATGTTGCATTAGAATCAAATCCCCCACTATCCGGGGGAGGGGTTATGCCAAAAGAGTGGAACGGTACGTTGGGCACAATGAGAAAAGGGTTCGTCCGATCGGATTGATTTTTTTTTGAGAATCATTTTTTTTAGTACCCCGAGAACCAGAGAAAAAAACTGAGAAGAATCGCCCCTAAAATGAAAATTCGCGTGTCCCACCGGAACGCATTTTCCTTCGCGCACATTTTTCGCATCGAAAGACTCAAAACATTTTTTTTCATTTACGCGCTATGAAAAAGGACATTTCGACGAATAAAATCATATTTTTTTCCTATGCCTGGTTCATCTCAACGGGGCATTTGAAAAAAGAGTTGCGAATCGAGATTTGTTCTATGGTTGCGGCTTTCCAGTGGCGCTCTTCCAAAAACAGTTGCTGAGGCTGTTTTCAATCAGCCGTATTCAGTTCCCACCAGTTTTCCACGAGCTAATAAACAACTTCACGAGACTTTGAATATTTTCGATATTGTCTGCAAAGTGAGAAAGAGTGGGAGAAAAACGCGTACCGATCGCCGCGCCGATCAGAATACGGCATGAGTTTTGTCAGTTCTCACAGCGAAATAGAATATATCAAAGACTTAGAATTTTTTCGCGAAAAAAATTTTGCTTCCTCGCGTCGGTCGAAAGACTTTGGCGTATTTTACAAAACTTTTAGTTTCATAAAATGAAAAAAATGATGCTAACTTTGCGATTATCAATCGGATTGTCTTGTACTTTTCCCTATTGTGCGTAACGTTGAAAAGAATTGCATGCAATAAATTACAAAACGTTTTTAAAACGTAGATTTGCGTGATCGAAAAATAAATAAATTTCTTTTTCCTTGATTACTTTTTCAGGTGAAATCCCATGATGGCATGATTATTAATTTTATTGCAAACAAGAATGTTCACCCTTGAACAAAATTGATAGCCCTGACAAGGGCCGTTAATTTTTTCTTTGTTGTCGTCGTTGAGTTGATTCCCAAAAATTTTAATAACTGGGTGATCGAATTTTTTACCGAAAATTCTTGATACCTCGCGCGAAGTGGAAGCCAAAATCGTGTATTTTTACCGTGCTCAATTCGAACTTTCTTTTTTTTTGCTTCGTTTATAGAGCATGGAGTTTTCCAACGTTAACAAAAATCTGTTGGCTCTAGAAAGCGCCATTGGATTTCATTAAATTCCATCGTGTCGATCCAAGTTATCCGTCAAATTGCCATCGACGGTCTAAATGTGTAAAAAAAACTGAAAAAATAAATTTGAACGTCTAGAAACATCCATTTTTATCTGCAAACTGTTGTTTTACGTTAAAAATTATTGCTGGCTCTGAGAAGGGCCGATTTTTATATTTTGTTCAAATGGGGATTGAACGTGCCGTTGACAAGCTTCTCGGTGTACAGCTTGTGCAGCCATACATCGGAGATTAATGAGAACGTGGAGAGAGACTCGGTGTTTCCGTTGAGGGTTGTTTTAAGTTTGCATCCTAAAAAGGACGGTTATGTGCCGAGAGTTGTTTCCGAGGTGCAGCTTTGCAGTCACAACAAAGACCAGTGGGTGTACACTCTCGCCTTTTTTGAAGGTCTTATCTCAGTTCACCTTTTTTAGTGCACATGTGCCACCAGTGGGTGGCACATGCGTGGAATACCGAAACCGTCGAAAAGCACGCGCGGGGAAACCAAGCCGAATCGTAATGGCACCGGTGGATGAATACCGGTTGTATCTCGGATCATGGTGCACTTCGGGTACATCTTGGTGGAAGTGTGACAGCAATACTCGCTTTCTTATTTCCATTCACTCACACCCGTGGCGCATTCATATCCTTTATTTTCTCAGGCGCTTCAAAGAGCAACAGGCCGTAATTTTGAAAAGTCTGCAGCATTATTCATAATTAATCCATATCTGAAAAAAATGTCTTGAAATTTAATATACTTGTTATTGAAATTTCATATTCTTTTGTAAATTAAATTTCAGAAACAAGATACCGTAAAACGGGGCTACTTTGGACTTTTTTGGGGCTACTTTGTACGGCTTGAAACGGCTGGAACTACTTTAACAGAGCGCCAAAAGATGCTATAAACATATGAATAGCAAACCCGCGTGACCTTGTATGGTAGGAGGGGGTGGGGGGAGTATTCTACCGCCCTGTTACCCTTAAACTTAAGAAAGCAAAGTTTTACGGTACGAAATCAAAATTAGAAGACATCGATTGGAAAATTAACAATTTCAACTTAAATACAATATTTGCATATTGAAATTAAAGAATAAAAAGTTGAAAAATGAAATTTATACTGAAATATTACTCCAATTATTGGAATATTACTGTACAATTTATAGATACAATTTATTGATACTATTTTATTTACTGTATATGAGCAAGTCCACCAAATATAGACGGCGGATCGGGCCTCACCCCTCAGATCTTTTCGCAATTTTGTGTGCGTGCGTGCGTGCGTCAATTTTGTGACCAGTGCATCAATACCGGTTTGAATATTTTACCCTAAATATTCATCATGCGTTTCATCATGCAGTTTGCTGTATTGGAAAAACTTACAACTTGCTGATTTAAAATCCATTATTGTACAAGAACGATTGAGGTACCATACTGTTACATTTGTATAAAATAACTTGTTCAGAATAGACTCGTGCTGAGGGCACTGCGGCCATATGGCAGGCTCCGGGTCTATCAACGAGTTGAAAAATTGTTTAAACAATTTACGTTGGTACGCAATCGGAGGAAGAATTTATTCTAAAATATCAAAGCACCGATAGAAACTGCCCGTGAAGCTCGATTTCATTGTTTCATCTAACTGATTGTGAACGAAATTGCAATTGCCATCTATTCGAACTGCGGACTCGAAAATGCATGCTGCACACTGTCGAAAGTGCGGAACACCTTTTAGAATCAATTTTTCCATCTTCAATACTGCCCGTCCTTGAGAAACCATACAGACAAAAGTATTCAAATCTTTTTGGCCAGTTAACGGTGATTGTTTGAAAGGAAGAGGGACGTCATCATCGAAGATTTGCTGCCCCGCAACAGTTTCGTCGTGATATCGCTGCTCCATCATCGTTGTTAGAGCCAGAAGCATACATCTTCCATCAAATTCGCAATTCGTTTGCAGCGATTGACATGAAGTCAAATTTTGAATCATTAGAGCATTGTATGTGCCTGCTGTCTGCATAGACGTCGAATTGTATTTCGCAGCCTTTGACTAAGTACGCACCCAAAGAAATTTTCGAGGCAATCTTTACGTACATTCTTCGGTGAAAAAGATATTAATCCTTCCGAAAAGAGGCGCTTGGACAATTTGCCGAAACCACCGATTGATGTCGGTGCCCAGTTCTTTAGACACGGGATCTGGGTTTGGACAGACAACTGTAACAAATTAAAGAATTCCAATTAAATATCAGATAATATAGAATTGAGATAACTCATATGATGGATGTCTAAGGTATAACTTCCTACAAAGTTGGTACGCATGCGTGGGTCGAAAGCAGCGCCAAGCGCACCTCTCTCTCTCTCTCTCTCTCACACACACACACACACACACATACACACTCAGACTGAGATACACTGACACAACTAGGTATGATAAAACGCGGTGTCTTTACATTTATCTATTATGTTGATTATAGCAATAAAATATAATTGCATCAACACACAAGATGTCAACTATTCTTCATACGGATGGATCAAATGTGAACGGATTCAACAAGCAAAAACTTTAGAGGTTAACCCAGCACGCTTTAAGCAACAGTGGCATCAGAAAAGTTATAAAAATGGAAAACCTTCAACAACCAAAACCGATGTTAATGGAAGGAAATCGATCCCTAAACTGGGAGAAGGTTAAACAAGGATTCAAATTATACTTATTAGCCACAGGAGGCACAGAAAAGTCAAAGGAAGTGCGCGCAGCCGTTCTATTACACTGTGTAGATGAACAAGTATTGGACATTTACAACACCCTTACATTGACGGCGACTTAGAGGAAAGATGTTGACGAGTTGATGAAAGTATTAGAGGGCCATTTTCCACCTAAAACAAACCCCACGATTGAAAGGCATAAATTAAATATGCGTGTCCAAGGTCCGGATGATACTTTCGACATGTTTCTGAAAGATTTGAAAAAAAATTTCAGTGTCGTGTGATTACGAAGCCATGAAAGATTCTCTACTTAAGGATCGTATCGTCTGTGCAATCAGAAATCAACGAATAAGGAACAAACTTCTCCTCGAAGAAGATTTAACTCTCGAAAAGCAGCAGACAAATATCTCGAAGAACTATGGGATGGGCAAAATCGGAACAAAAGGAAATACAAGCAATCGAAAAAAAGGAAACACCTTGAATAAGTGGAACAACAAAACAGAAAATCAAAACACCAGCGCAAAGAGTCAACCAGACTATGCAGCGAGAGGAATTCACACAGCTGGCTGGAGAAACCAAGCCCTTGGTCCAGAAAAAGATGAACGCGCAGGCAGGACCATCACACGCTACCAGACTTGCAAGCTTCCCCGATGGAGGCGAATGTTATCGTTGCGGATACAAAAGGCACAATTTGAAATTGTGTCCAGCGAGAGACAGCGTGTACGCTGCACGAACTTCGATGCGACTCATATAGATTAGAGACAGCCGGGGTCGTAAATCCTGACACCGTTGTTGATAAAAAACGACACCAAAACACGGGCAAACTGCTGTTTCTCAAATTAATGACAAACAGCTATTTAAAAAAAATAATATATTTAATAACAAAAAAATACCATGATAATAGAAAATTATGAACCAAACGATGAATGTTTGAAAGTTGAAATGTTTTTTGTTATGAATCGCGCACTTAAATATACTGGCAATGACTTGCAACTATCGAGCGAGTTACAGAGTTCAGCGTAGCTATTCTAAGTCCGATTAATCTTAGGCAGATCAACGGAGCATATAAACGTTATAAATCGCACACTTAAACATGACTGGCAATAAATTGCAACTATCGGGTAAGTTGCAGAGTTTAAGGCAGTTTTCTAAGTCCGATGAATCTCAGGCAGAACAACGGACCATAGACGAGATATTTAAGGGTGATCTGTAGAGGATGAAATCGATGAGACGACTCAAGTCGTTGAGTCTGCACGAATGCTAGTCGAAGACTGATTTTTATATTTTTGAGCGCTTCTCGTTAAAGTTAAGAAGCAGCACAAACTATAGTGAAGGAATGTGATTGGTTTAGGAAATTAAGGGTAAGAAGAAAAATAGAAGGAAATGAGAGTTTTCCGATAGGTGGAAAATTAAAAAATGCGGAAATGATTTTTCGCGATGACGCCCACTGCAAGGAACGCCGAGGACTGACCACGGAGCTCGGACAAAAAAGGGTCAGAGGGTAATAAAAAGGATTAAGTCCGTTCGCTCGCCGTCTTGTGAAATTGAGGAATATGGAATGAGTAATAAACAGGAAAAGGACAGAGCGAGCCCAGAATTGAGGATTAGGAAAAATGAATATTGAGAAAAATAGGAATATTTTTTGAATGGAAGAAAAAGGATAGATTTAGAGAGTGGAAAATTCCACTCGTGGAAAAGCCGAAAGAGGAAATTGTGAATGATGAAAAATGTGTTGCCTTTATTTTTGGTTTCTTTGAAAACCGAGGCAAAGGACAGAAATAGTTGACGATGGGAAAAAGATTGGAAATGGCTGATTGCAGCGTTTCTTGAGATTGGCAGGATTAAGGGAAAGTTCGGATATTGCTGTTTCTATTCGAGAAACATCTGCTACATAATAAAGTTTGAAAATGTGAGAATAATATTAAGTACCACTATAAAAGTAAAAATAAGAGTAAAAAATATTACACACAGAAAAATAATCCGTCGATCTTAAGGGACGGAACACAGCGAGTGCATGAATTGTGGGAAAAAGGGACACTTGGCTAGGGTATGTAGAGAAAAAAAAGTCGGAGAACTTCAAGCGGGGATAAACGAAAACATTGATAATAGAGCAATACAAGTAACTAACTGCGTAAAAAATGATGAAACAGATTTTGATGGAGATCTTGTTCTAGGAGCTTTAGACTCGAATAACTCAGAAATTAGCTGGTTCGAAATCATTAGATTCGAGACGTGGACCAGACGGTATCTTTTAAGCTCGACACAGGCGCTCAGGTCAACGCAATTCCGCTACATTTATGCAGAGAGTGAATGCCTCAGGCTCAGGTTGATCCGTGTCGTTATAAAGTCACAAATTACGAGGGTAAACGTATAGGAGTAGCAGGAAAATGTACTCTCACGATAGAGCACAGAGACAAGCAGTTAGAAAAGGTGTTCGTCATGGTAGAGACAGGTAAATATGCGACACCAGTTCTGGGTTTAAAAACGTGCGTTAAATTGAAACTGATACAGAGGATTGAGGAAATTTCCATAGAAATAGAGCCAAGCGTAATAAAACATCTCACCAGTGAAATGGCAGGATCAGAATACTTTTCGACTCTCGACGCGAATAAGGGTTTTTGGCAGATCGAGCTAGCGAAGGAATCTTCAGACTTGACCACATTTGCAACCCCTTTCGGGCGTTTTAGGTTTTTGCGACTTGCTATCGATCTGTCTCTAGCTCCGGAAATATTTCACAGAGTCTATTCCGAGATTTTCGAAGATATTCCGGGAGTCAAGATCTACATCGATGATATCATTATATTCTCTAAATCAAGGGAAGAACACGACAAAATTTTCAATCAAGTACTGAGTCGAGCTCGAGAAGCGGGAGTTAAGTTCAATGCCAGGAAGTGTAAATTTTTCGAAAAGGAAGTCAATCCAGATCCAGCAACCAGCATCCAGCATCTCGCGTGACAGGTTTACCCCGAAAATCCTAAATTTCTAGCAGAGGCATATCACGATGCAATCGTTCAGCCTCATGGACCTCATGGTTATCTGCTGCTGGATCTGAAGCAATCTACACCGGATATGTGCGGTTGCAGAACAACGATATTCACCGATGATGCACGAATGCAAGTATATGTACCGAAAAATAGTCGGCGAAAATACTAGCGTATCGCGGGGCGAGCCTGAATGAGAAAATGTATTTAACGGTGTAGCTTTGATGCGCGGAGATCAGTAATGAACTCGAACGGGCGATGAAAACATCGGCATGGGGAAAACGAAAAAAAATAGCAAACCCGGCAGCGCAGGCAGCACTTCGCCGTTCGTGAAATGTACTGCTGATGAAACACTTGTGAAGTGTATCTGCGAGTGTTCTCTTAATGTTCTTCAGGGTGTGATTAAGCTGTCTTCGGGTGTGGAAAGTCGCCTAAAAAAGTATAAAAACGTCCTCCGACAGTTGGCATCGTATTGCATAGGCGGACAAAAACGTGCGGGGCAAGTAGGGTCAACAGTGAGACAAAAAAAAATACAGCTGGAGAGCAAAAAAGAAGGTTATACTGCAGCGAGGTTGTGGAGCGTTTTTACCGTTATTATTGGCACCTATTATAGGGAGTTTAGTCAGTAGGCTGTTTGGTGGCGGCGACGAGAAATAAGTAAAAATTATTTCAACGATAAACAAAAATGGAGTACGCGAAGAAAATGATCTTAGTACCATTTGAATCGGTAGAGCAGCCGCAGAATCAACAGCATCAGCAAGATATCGTTACGGCTGGCAACGAACCGATGATTGGCGCTGGTGAGACGTTGAAAAATAATCGAGCAAAAACTGTACAGACACCTGCTGATCCAACGTCGCGTCTTGATGCTGAGCTCGCTAACATTTTAGGTTCAAATAAATACGATAACGACGGCGATAAATGGAAAGATTATCTACAGGTACTGCAGCGGTATTCATTTCTTGTCAGACCAAAAAATACTCCTCCCGAGCCCGCAACAGTCTCGGCGTTAAAGCCAACGCAGCAGTTAAGTAACGATATTATTGTGAGAAGCGTTCCGTCGAAATATACATGCATAGCAGCTTCGCTCGTGAATTACATACAACAATCTGAGGAGATGTCGCAGCGTATTAAATGGGATAAACAAGGCCGGGTGACGATTGACAGTGTTTTTATACACGGCGCTAATATTATCGATCTCGTTAATGACGCTGTACGCTCGAGAAAGACATTTAAAGCAAAAGGCCAAGCTCAATTTATGGAGATCCTTCGCGGTGCTGGTATACCGCATGAATTGATCGGTAATGAAAATTTGTGGAATTTGGACCGATCAATACAAAGTGATAAACGCCCAAGACAGCCGTCCGATGAAAATTCAGTTCCTGCTAACCGTGTGGAAAACGGCGAAAATGGCGACGAATTAAGCACACGAAACCCCAAACGTCGCTGCCCCAACAGCGCAAATCCTTACATCAATTGATTAAGCATCTAGATACGAAGAGAGGGGAAAAATAATAGGAATGTCGTTTGAAAAAATTTATTACGACGCGTCGCATCCCGCATGAT
Organism: Alloplasta piceator; assembly: GCA_946863875.1. Classification (NCBI taxonomy): domain Eukaryota; kingdom Metazoa; phylum Arthropoda; class Insecta; order Hymenoptera; family Ichneumonidae; genus Alloplasta; species Alloplasta piceator. The sequence continues at coordinate 29,253,985 of OX333080.1, forward strand.
ACGCGGGAGCGCGACGTCTCATCGTTGGGAGGAAAATATTACCTGTCTATGAGTGGCTCACACAGTAGGATGCTTACAACATTCACAAGCCCGTGCGACGCTTGTTCCCACGCCTGCACTACAACGTATCCAACATTGACGACGTTTGGGAGGCTGACTTGGTGTATTTACGATCACTGAAGGAATACAACGATGGTGTTTGCTATCTGCTAATGGCCATTGACGTATTAAGCAAGTGCGCGTGGGTGGAGCCTTTGCACGACAAAACCGTGCACGCGGTTACGATAGGTTTCAAGCGAATCTTGGCGCGTAGTGCACAGCGCGTTCCGGTATGCTTGCAGACCGATCGTGGAAAAGAATTTCTCGGAGGTGAGCTTCAAAACTATTTAGAAGAAAATAATATAATTTTACGGGTCGCGCGCAATCCCGACATAAAAGCTGCCATTGTCGAACGGTTCAACAGAACGCTGAAAGAGCGTATGTGGAGATACTTTACGCATCGCAGCACGCGACGTTATATCGATATATTGCAAGAGCTTGTTTATGCATATAATCATGCTCAACACGCATCGATAAAAATGGAACCCTCAGCCGTAACGTTATACAATGCTGATATAGTGGCGAAAAATATGAAGAGTGCTTCCTTGAAGCAACGTGAAAGAAGACGCCGTAGCGCGTATAAATATAACCGCGACGATTACGTACGAATTAGTAGAACGAAATGCATGTTCGAGAAAGGATATGAGAAAAACTGGAGTGAGAAAATCTTTCGTGTGAATAAAGTTCTCAAGCGTCAAGGATTATATGTTTATGAGCTCTGTGATCTCGAAGGAGAATCAATCGAGGGGTTTTTTTATCTCGAGGAAATTACCATTGTGAATAAAAATCGTATGAACGAGCAAGAGGAGTATAAAATTGACACTGTCCTACGCACTAAAGGACGTGGCTCGAAAAAACAGCTGTTTGTGAGCTGGGTGGGATATCCAGCAAAATTTAATTGCTGGATACCAGCTTCTAACGCGCGAAATTTGACTTGACTGCGCTACGCTGCGCGAGAGTACGTGAGAGAGATTCAAAATGCAGTATGACGGCGATTTTTCGCTTGTGCTGCCGAGTAACAGTAGCATGTCATATTTCCCAGATAATACGACAACGTGTTTTACAACGCAATTACTCCGCGAAATATCTCTAAATGGTCAATGGGCCGTGGCCTTATCGGAAATTCACGTACCGTCCACGATTGTTCATCTGCAAAAAGATGATACGAAAATAAAGTGGGGGACATAGGTTGGTATCGATATATATAAACCATTCGGTTTATATAAAATGTACGACGAACTTATGACGGCCATAAACAATATAAAGCGTTTAAAATGAGAACGATTACAACTTGTTCATTCTAAAAATGCCAATGGGTACATAGGGATTGCTGCTGAAGATCGACAACATCAATCTACTGATGCGTCTTGAAGTATTTTGAAACAACCGCACAAAATACATCGAATATTTGGATTCAACCACGGACCCGACGACTGGGCTTCGGCCACCGGACCTTATCTACATGTCGCCCGAGGTAAAATCCGTGATGCTGTAATGCCTGCGCGTATAAATCGCGCATTGCCTGATCACCTCTATGTATATACCGATATTTGTGTACCTTACACGGTAGGTGACACACAAGCAGCTTTCTTGCGAATAATCAACATGGATACATCGCAATATTCGTATGGCACGACAAAAGTGAAACATTTTTCACCGCCAAATTATCTACCATTGTTGAACAATACATTTCGCATAATAGAGATTGATATAAGAGATCATCTAGGAGAGCCAATCGCATTCGAATACGGGACGTTGACGTTGTCACTTCATTTCAAACGTCTGTGCTAGACAAAAAATGACGGTTCATTATACTGCGTATTACGAGAATCAGATCGGTGGTGGAGGCAGAATAAATAACGTGTATGTTGGTTCACCATACCAGCGCGGTCACGAAATCGGCAGTTTTCTCGGTGGACTTTTTAGAAGCGTATTACCATTGCTGACGCGCGGCGCCAAAGCTATCGGAAAAGAGGCGCTGCGTACCGGAATGCATGTCATTGAGGATGTGAGCGGCAACCACATACCATTTAAGGAATCACTTTGACGCCATGTTGCCGAATCAGGCGGAAATTTACAACGAAAAGCCTATGAGAAAATCGAAATTCTCATGAACGGCTCGGGGTATAATAGCGCTGTCGCTACGAGAATGCTCCATTCGCTGACGGGCCGCGCGCCGATACGCACCAGAGATCGACGAGAAGTGAGTGCACGCTCAACAGCCGCGAAAAAAAGCGAACTCAGACAAAAAAGAAGAAGACGACGACAAGGACAAAGAAGAAGACGAAACCTGTGCGAAAAGGGAGGGTTTCGAAAAAGAAGAAAAGTACAGCGCCGAGACGGAGAAGAGCAAACCTTGCTGATGTTTTTGGTCATGCTTAATTATGTCTTTCTTACATTCACACTCGTGCGAGTGTATGAAGTCTGAACTGGACTTATTCACCATCCCACCAACCCAAACAGCAATAGAATCATCACAATGGATACACTACCGCCCTGTTTCGTCGTTGTCCGATGACGGTCCGCTCGAATTCGTCATACCAGGCCACGGCGAGGAATACTTGGATCTCGCTCACACCATGATCAACTTGAGTGTAAAAATCGTGTCTACTGATGGGGTCGATCACAAAGCGGGGCCAGTTAATAATTTTCTGCATAGTCTCTTCAATCAGGTGGACGTGTTTTTTAATCAAAAACTCGTTGCACCGCCGAATAACGCTTATCCATATAGAGCATACATTCGAATCCTTGTTAAGTTATGGACAAGCCGCGAAGACATCTCATCTAACAACATCATTGTGGTATGCCGATTAACCTGGTGGTTTTGGTGTACTCCCTGCTTCACCACGTCTGGCGACCAATACGGGCCTCACGAATCGTGCAGAATTTTTTGAAGGTGGCAAGATCGTAGATATGCTTGGTCACTTACACTGCGATGTTTTTAATCACGATAAGTTTTTGCTCAACGGCGTCGAAGTGCGTCTACGTATGGTGCTCTCAAAGGATGCTTCTTGTCTCATGGAAACACCAGTCGCAAATGTCTCGCACAAAGTGCAAATTACAGAGGCGACACTAATGGTTCGTCGTGCCAAAATAAATCCAGGGGTACTTATCGCGCATGCAAAAACGCTTGCGAAGATGACAGCAAAATATCCTATCACCCGTATTGAAGTTAGAGCGTTCACTATGCATAGTGGTATCATGGGCGATACGTTAGACAACGTGGTACTTGGTCAGCTGCTGAAACGAATTATCGTAGGATTTGTGAACACCAAAGCATTCAACGGCGATAAAACATTGAACCCGTTTAATTTTCATCATCATTCGATTAATCATCTCTTTTTGTATGTAGATGGCCACCAGATACCAAGCAAGCCACTACAACCGGAGTTTGAAGAAAATGAAAAGTGGGTTCAGAGCTATCATACACTCTTCTCCGATACGGGTATTCACTTTCAAAACGATGGAATGGATATTTCGCGCGATTCTTACGCGAATGGCTACTGTCTTTTTGCCTTTGATTTAACACCCGATTTATCGGCCAACTGTTTTACTCAAAAATAAATCAAAAATGAATCTTGGAAAATATCAAATACAAAAATCACAGGTAAATAACACGTACACACCTTCTCACAAAGAACATTAATTAAGCACTAAAATATCAAAATCCTCTCTCGCAGACATCAAGGATCGCAAAAAAACAACCTGTCTTAATGAAATAAATTCATAATGAATATTATCCAAGATTCATCAAATGGTCAAAAATCACCCATACAAATGCAGGTCAGTCATGACACATAACACCTAAGCTTATAATGTAAAACATATCAAAACCTATTATACAAAATAAGACTAAAATGAATGTAATTTTCATAAATAATAAATCGTTATACAAAAAATTGTCCATTTTATTTGGAACCACTGGCCGAATCGCAGCCGATTCCTCCCTTCACTAGTTCCAAGAATATAACTATTCTTCGATGACGCTCAGTCATTGACTGATGAGCAATCCAATATAGTTGAACGTTATACATAAATCCATCAGCAATCACAGCGTACCAGCCAGGCTATAATTGACCGGTCAGCGATTGGCTGGTGGGCCGCTCAAAAAACTTCTAGGAGCACCTGATTGCGCCGGTCACTACAAACATAGCCAGCCGCTATTTCGACACGGTTATGAATCACCAATATTGATCATTATTGTACTGGAACCAATTTCTTTGCATTTACTGTCCCCATAATGTACGACGTTGAAGTGTATATCGTCGAAACGCAACAAACATTTTTTTCTCTTTAATTTACGAAATTATAAAGGCGCTTTAAGCGCATTGGTGTTAACTTTGCTTAGTTTATACTGAAATTCATAATCGTATTCCTGCAGTTCCCTTTTACAACGGGCGAGTTTTGAGATTATTGTTGGATCTTTTAATTTGTAAAGCCAGGTCAAGGACCGATGGTTCGTTACAAGCGTAAATTTTCTCCCATACAAATTGGGTCTTATATGGTAGATGGCAAAAATTATCGCAATCAATTCTTTTTCAGTCGTTATGTAATTAAGCTCTGCTTGAACTAACGTGCACGATGCATAAAATGCTATTGGTGAATTTCTACCTATGCTTCCCTGACTAAGAACTGCTCAGCCTGGACGCAATTATGGCACAAGGCTACTGGCCTAACGACACGATTTTTTCGTCTACCTTTTACGACACCTACTATGAGTCAAGCGATGTCCCCGACTAAGCGTGTGTGCAGGTCCAACAATGCGGGCACGTGCGCTACCGTGGTAAACAAAGATTCGTCCATACGGAGGCCTACCAGAGAAACTTTTCTTCTCCTTTACGCTGGCCTGCCTTTCATTGTCCCCGTGTCTCGAATTTCAATTACCTTTTTTGGGATTTAGTTCATCCCCATGTTCTAACTCCCACTCAGCAACCCGAGTGACACGCATCACCTCTTACAGTGTTTTGGGTAGATCCAGACACACTCGGAGAGTACGTCCTTTCTCAGCTACATTACGAAATTCTCGTAAGTGGCCTCGCGTTAAAACTCGAGACAAAACTACCATCCCGTACGCTACGGGGCGCAAGGTCTCGATCCTCAATTACCTCGACAATTTTTTTTTTAGATTTCGTTCACGCCAAACCCGTAATCTAAAGCGGTCTCCTCATTTTATTGCGCGATGGTGGCAAGCATGGAATTTAGGTGACTTAGGCTTCGGTATAAGTCTTTGTGAGATGTTTAAGCAGGTCCTCAAGGGTCTTAATGCCCCTATCTTGAAGTGTTGACTCTGCGCTACCGACTACTCGCGTTCTTACTATCCAAAATAGATGTAATCTCTCTTTCAGATTGATCGAAGCATGAGCGAATACACAATCGCGAATGAATTTTGAGAAAAGCATGTTATATCCATCAAACGTTTTTGATAAAAACTCGAGCGCTGCCTTAAATGGAAGCTATGATTCGCTAATTTCGTTCGATCCAATGGTAGCGCTACTCCCGAGCCCCTCATTCCGTCTTCTACAGCGTTGACGCGTCAACTCTCCGCACTCGTCTCCGTGAATTAAGGTTTTTTGAAGTGAAACTCGCATCCAGAAGTTGAAATATTGGCGTAATCGTGAGCCCTCTCTACAACCTCACTCTCATCTGATCACCTCTCTAGACTGTAGGAACGGTTGCAGTCTCACCCCGAAAAAATTTCCTATTTTTCAGTTGGCATATGCCCCTCTCTATTGTACGAGACATTTACTTCGTCCGTACCCCCGACTTCTGGAGCTCCGACTATTTTTTTAATGGAAGTGTCAGGCACTTCGTTACCCTCCTCTATCATCCTCCATTATCCTGCGTTACAGACCCTCCATTATCGCGATGTGTTTCAAAATTTATCTCTTAACCTTTCGAACTATCATCTACTTTATATTCACGCGGGCAGAAATTTTATTCCAAAATACAAAGAAGCCAGACTTACCAATTTGATGTTGTTGACGAGAGACTGATTATTTCTTGTACAATACGGCTTTTACACTAAATATATGTATCGAATGTTTTTTTTAGCACAAGTTAGTTAACTATTATACACTCCACTCATCCTCGTTAATTTTTAGAATAGCTGATTTTTAGAGGGGGAGGTGTTACGTCTCACCCCTTTTTCATGAACACGTATTTTTATTTTAACATTAATCGAAATTTATAACTAAATCGAAACTATATTATAATAATTCATCCCGACTGCAATGAGAATTCTTCAGACGATCTCACACCCAAGCGGAAATCATTCTCAAATTTCCGCTGACAAATTTCCTCTATTCACTTACAATAATTCTGAGAAAATATATAAATCACCAATCGTCCGATTGACCCGACGACAATATTGAATTTCGCTAATGCATATCCGCCAAAAGCGATGCAGGAGGCATCGCAACATACCTGTCCTTTTCCCATTCGCGTGTGGCATGCAAAGTCAGCATTTTCGGCCATCGCCTCGCGTCTACCTAATAGACTCCCTCACTTCTCCAAATTAGTCTTTAATCAGTTCCCAACCAATCTTCAAACAATTCACATCCAATATTTCTCTACTTGTTGATTTATAACTTGCTTTGTATAACTTTGTCATTTGTAACTTGTAATAATTTTGTAACCCTGTTTAATTTGAATATTGTCATAACCAGTGACGATATTCCCACATTTATAATTGTGCTCGATAAATTCTATGATCAATTTGCAACCGCGAATATTGTCGTAAACGGCGACAATATTCAACATTTATATTTCGTGCAAATAAATCGAATAATTATTGTCTTGTAACTGAAAAATACAGAATCTTGGATTTCAACCTATTAATAACACTAGAAAATAACGGGATATATTGTTGACAATTGAGGCATTTATTGACAATAAACATAATAATCAATCACATATAGAACATACAGATAAATTATATGACAATTTCTGACACAGGACTATGTCAATCTAGCTATTAAAGGTCAGCAAAAGATACGCTAGATTGGATTCTAGTAACATAATAATTTTACATTTATTCATCAATATACTTTTTTGATAATTGAGCCATTCATAATATTCTCATTATGCATAAACTACTACATATCATTTTTGGAATCATTGAAAACAAAATTGAATTTAATCTTGACTTCATTTTTATGTGCACCATTCAGTTGAATTGTAATTAGTTACTGTAGTACGTGTAGTAACTGTAGGTGTCGTAGGCCTCGAAGTAAAATTGTGAAGGAAACTTTAGTAACTTCCGGTCGTTATAAGCATGAATACCATTACGAAGAGTACCGACATATCCCTTGCCATCGCTTGTTGAGGTACCATTGAAGGTCTCTAGCCACCAATTGTCTTTACCATTGTAATGCTTGATTTTATATTCACAATGGTCATCTGTAATATTGACATCGAAAATGTCGAAACGGTGATTCGGTCGATTATATCGAACATACCAAGATCCTGGATAACCTTTATTATATAACAACCCACGGTATAAAATAAAGAATTCATATTTAATAAGCTTCAAAAATGACAAATCACTGGTTGTAATGTTTTGAAGTTTAGAATCTATCGTAGCCTTAATATTTTTGCATATATCTGGAATATTAAAACATGCAACAGCGCCAGTTTGTGAGTCCATTAATAAACGTTCATTATCATTTGCTTTAGATAAGATTAAATTTACATTATGAATAAAACTATCTTCTAATTTACCCGGGTATGCGTTATTCAAGAACGGGTATAAATTTTGTTTATAGTATTCCATCTCTCGTAATTTATTAGAAAGTTCAAAACGATATTGTTCAATATCTTCAGTAACTAGAGATACTGGAGGTATAAGACCTATCCAGTCAATTGGTTGATACTGACTGAAAGCGATACCCAGAGGCGTTAATCCTATATCTTTTTCAAATGAAAATTGTGTTGTAAAATCATTTATTGCATAATCCAGCAAACCATCCGCTGCTCTTAAACAGTTATCCATTGCTTTCAAGCTACATGTAAGAATATGGTAATTGCCACTGTTATCTTTGCTTAATATTTTAGAAAGTTGACTAGGTTCTCCTCCAACCTGAAAGGCATGCATTGTAATTAAACCAGCCAATTTACGGCTTTCAATAACACTCTTTACTTTTAATGCAGCGCTTGCAATACTACCAAATGTAATTCCAGTTTCTTGTTCAAAACTCGTTTTTTCAGAAGAACTGGTGAATTTGATAGAAAACCCCATAGTTAATAATGCACCTTTGTGATAAGAAGTAATAAAATTATCACCACATAGCAATCCAAAATATCGATTATTACCATCGTTATAGAAAGCTTTACCAGTTTTAGTTAATGCTTTATTGCCAGGACCTGCAATATTTACTGCTACTTTAATCGTAGAGTACTTATAATAATTTAATGATATTGCATAATTAGTATCTTTAAATGATCTAACGTACTCAGCTTTTGCTTCTGCAGAAAACATTTCATACGTGCCACTGGCACTTACAGATACTCCTAATGTTCTTTCTAATTCTAAAGAAGAAACTGCTTCACTTAATTTTATGGTCGTTTGTTGTTCGGAAGTAAATGCCTCAGTTGCCCTGTAACAATGTTGTGACGCCAGTTGTTGCGAATCTTTTGAATATCCAACACCAGCGTAAATTTTACGATCTGTAGGTACTGAAACAATCGCTGTTCCTCCTGTAAAAATAACAATTATTTAAAGAATTTGTTAATGACTTTTAGGTAATGTTATTATTGATAATTGTTGTTTATAGCATGCATGTTTTGCTGATTTTTTTCAGATTTTTATTGTATCACAAATTACGGAAATTTCAATCAGATACAATTTTTCGCTGGGACGTCATCATCGAAGTTTCGAGCGAAAATAGTAAAAAAAAATTTCTTAGGAAAATTCTAAAGTAATTCCAGGCGATTCCGTGTATATACCTACGCTACTTTTCTCATACTTGACAACTTGACATTTTCTCTTAAACTCTATGCTCCTTGAGTTGCGTTGCATCTTTCAAAATTTGTCCTTTTCAGCCCGAAGTGAAATAACTTTGCGAGGAATTATCCTACGAAAATTTTTTGAAAACGAAAATGGAGCGTCTGCTAACCCTTTCAAATGTGCCGTAGATAAAAATCGTTGTGCGTGGAAGCCACGCTCGCTAGAAGTGAAACTTCTTGCTTTTATCTGTCATTAAAAAAAAGTATGAAGAAAATCCAATCTCAACGCAAATATATATCTAAATGTATGAGGCAATCCACGCCATTTCGCTCGGCCCTGACCGCGACCATTTTCAATTTTTTCCCATTTTTCTTATAAATTAGTATATTATGCAAGGAGTATTTTGACAAATTTTTGAATTTCTATCGCATGTATTTCAGAAGTTACAATTTTTCGAAAAATCTGGATTTCAGAAATTTCGGAAACGTTCTAGCGCCGATATCTCTTAAATTAATCGATATATCGAAAAAATTTTAGAAATCGATTTTTTTCATATTAGTTCACACTTTCATAAAAAAAAGGGAGGCAAATTTTAAATCATCGTTGTCAACAATTTTTCAGCGTTTAAAGTGAAAATTATTTTTTTTTAAGATGATTGCCATTTTTAATTTTTTTCAAAAAATTCTCTAAAATAATATGATACATTATATGAATTTTAACACTAGTCTCATCGTGGGCCCATTTTTCCTTCTATTTTTAAAAAAATAAATTCAATTTTTTTCACGAAAATTTTGAGTGTTTCGTGTGAATTACAATAATAATTTTTATTATTAATAATACTTGTAAGTAATAATTATTGTACTTATTTAAAATTAGGAATTATAGTGATCATTTTACAATTAGATGCCCGATCTAATATGTTGAAGAATTTTTTTTCCATTACTTTCCTATAGAAGAAATGTATGCATTATAGGAGAATATATGAATGAAACACTTACATATTTTTTATCTTGAGAGAGTTATAGATATTTATTTTCTCACTCATTTAAAAAGTTTACACAATCGAGACTGATCAGATATCAAAATGTATAGCACAAAAACTAAGCGACCGGTATAAACGGATGAAAACCATAACTGGTACCCAAAAATTGCACTGTGTTGTGCCTGATAATGATGGTGCCTTAATAGTAAAAGATTTTTCAAAATCTGATCAGCCTCGATTGTGTAAAGTTTTTATACGAGTGAGAAAATAAATATCTATAACTCTCTCAAGATAAAAAAATATGCAAGTGTTTCATTCATATATTCTCCTGTAATGCATACGTTTCTTCTATAGGAAAGTAATGGAAAAATAATTCTTCAACATATTAGATCGGACTACTAATTGTAAAATGATCACTACAATAACTAATTGTAAATAAGTACATTAATTATTACTTACGTGTATTTTCGTGAAAAAACATCGAATTTTTTGTTTTAAATAGAAGGAAAAATGGGCCCACGATGGGACTAGCGTTAAAATGTATATAATTTATCATATTATTTTGGAGAATTTTTTGAAACAATAAAAAATGGCCATCATCTTTAAAAAAAATAATTTTCACTTTACACGCTGAAAAATGTTGATAACGATGATTTAAAAAAAAAATTTCCTTCTTTCATGAAAGTGTGAACAAATATGAAAAAAATTGATCTCTAAACATTTTTCGATGTATCGATTCTGAAATCCAGATTTTTCGAAAAATTGTAACTTCTGAAATACATGCGATAAAAATTTAAAAATTAGTCAAAATACTCTTGGCATAGTATATTATTTTTAAAGAAAAAATGGAAAAAATTGAAAATGGTCAGGGTCAGGGCCAAGCGAAATGGCGTGGATTGCCTCATATATTGATTTCACAACTTTTTGTAGGTAGACTAAACTAGGGATACTCTTGTAAATGTACTTGTCTCCAGTTTTTGTACAACATTTTTGGTGTTTTTGCGGGTGATTTGTCCACATTTTGCAAAGTATGTCCATTCGTTCGAAAAAAATCCCGAGTGCTTTTTAGAGGTACCACGAAACCATAAAAAATTTCGGACAAAATCGGAGAGGTGAAGGGTCAGACCCAGGTCGAATCGATATGGAAAGACCCATATGAATAAAGACAAAATTTGTAAAAAAGTTTTTGGTTGTCTGCCCCAGATAAGTATTAGGTATACTGATTTTATTTTCTCTATTTTTGTAAGGGCTTTTAAAATTTCTTAATGGTGCTTTCTGAATACTCTGATTGACAGATGAAAATTGATTGTACAAAATAGACACCAAAAATATGTGCATAAAATAATAAATATATTTTCATTCATAACCGTGGCTCTTGTTCGACTAATCATGGCTTTCGGTCAAAGAGCAACAGCCAATCGCTCAGAGCCTTTAATCGCCGAGAAGCGAGCGACTGAAATTCGGAACAAATGTATAAACGCATATCAGAGATTGAAAAATAAAAAACACATAGTAAATATAAATTTTAAATACAATAAAATTACATATGGGTCAAAATTCCGAAAGACAGCTTACGTTTGAGCCTCATGGTCGATGATTGTTCTGTAACGTTAGGGACACATAGTACCGTATGAGAGTACGCTGTGGATTTTTTTTTTAATTTTTAAATCGATTAGTTTCCCTGTACCGGTCACGTCATTTTTTTGAAATTTCTTGAATGTCGTGTTTTAATCAATTTATTGGGACCCCTGTAACTGGGAAAAAAATTTTGTCCCCATATGTTTTTATCGAAAAAGATCTCAGCTGTTGAAAAAAAAATTGCAAGTACGTTTCAACTCATATAAGCATAAAAAAATAGGTTTTTTCCTCAAAAAGGCGTTTTTCTCGATAAGCCTATACCCCAATTTGGTTTTTCATATTTTCTTCGGATTTCTGAGGTTTACACGACAAAACCTTTTTTTTAGAGTGGGATCTCTGCAGCATTAGACTGTTATATAATGAAATATAATCTTAAGTGCTGTAAATATCGAGAAAATAGTGCAGATACAATAGGGCTTACTGCGCTAGTATTGCATTGTGTTATTACTTTTTTTTTATCGAGCACATCATAGATTTTTTACTCAATTTTTTATTTATTAGCTCTGTAGCGTAAGCATTTGACTATACGACAGGAAATAATAATACCCTGGAAGCAACATAAGATAACATGATTCCGGGGGATGGGTGTGTAAAAAACTTTTAAAAACATCCACTTCGATCCACTAAAGAACAAAAATTTCCTGAAATCGAAAAATATTGAAAATTCGATTTCTCATCACTCACCCTGAACATGCACAGCCGCTGTCAATCCGATAATGCAAATGATTGCACGCAAATTTGGTGCCGTCATTTTCTTTTGTTTCACTGCAATTTTGTAATCCAGTGATGAGAATATATAAAAATAGCATTCCTGACGGACCAGAAAAAGTATATACATGTATCAAATATTTTGCTCACATTTAATCTACAATACGCCTATACTATGTCGGTTTCAATGGCTATTACTTGCGATCAGTTAGCTGTAGGCAAAAAGTATCAGCTGTGCCCTGAAAACGCTTGTGAATATTGCTCGAAGTAGTCGAAATATTTATACTCTGTCCCCATCGACTGTGGTGGGGATGCGATCGGGGCACGATTTCGGCGATCAGCCCCCAAAGCACCATTGGCTGAGATGACTACTTGAAGGGGTAGGCGTGGTGGTGATCATTTTATATAATATGTATTATATATGGGACATTCCAAGTGAAACTAGAAAGTGATCTTCCTCACCCCCTACAATTTTTGTCGCTAATTTTTTTTTGCTTCTATGTCACCCCAAATGAGCCCTGATTTCTCTAAATCTTCCTCCCCCTCTCGATGTCGTTCCACCATGTGTTTTTTTGTTGATTCAAGAGGAAACATGGAAAACGACCTTTTTTAAATTATCGACTTTTTTGTTACGAATTCCGCACCTAAAAACAGTAACTTTTTTCATGATTAGAAAGTGGGCCGAAGCGTGCCAATATTTTTTTTTATCAATTTTGATTTTTAGAAAAATCAAAAATTTTGAAATTTTTATTTTTGATTTTGAGCTTAGTTTCATATTAAATTTAAAACATCACCTTGATTTATAAATGTTTGATTTTTCGAAAAATAAAAATTGCTAAAAAAAATATTGCCAAGCTTCGGCCCACTTCATAATCAAGGAAGAAGTTACTGGGTTTAGGTGCGAAATTTGTAAAAAAAAAAATCATTAATGTAAATGCAAATGTGGTCACGGAGCAAGGAGAAGAAGAAAAATAAATGGGAAATTTAAAACAAGGTAAGAAAAAAAACTATTTAAGCTAGTAAACTTGATTATTATCTTTGGCATTAAAACAAACATATTCAAAAAATATAGGTAACTTGTGAATTCACAATCATCCGGATAATTAAGAATAATTACTTAAAAATAAAATAGAGATCCAAATATAATCGTTAATTGTTTAAAAAATCGAACTCATAAAATAATAATTATATTTAAATCCATTTTACTCTCTCAATCGTTGATTATTCGTTTCTGATATTCTATTATAAGATAGGCTCCAATATTTCTAGCAATCCGCATTCTTGGTACTATCAAAATTTTTTATAACCTGTCCATGCGTCAATATTATTTTCCATTCACACCTATGTTTTCAAAGGAAAAAAATAGTAAACGAATGATGTGAGCGACCGCTTATCGATACGTGTGTTTGCTTTCACGAGAAATATTATTCAATCTTCAGGGTGACAATTATAAGGCGGATGGTATTATTACATCTGGTGGAATTTACAAAAATTTTGGAAAATATTGTCGATGAAAAACATTTTTTAATATTTAAAACACTACAGAAGAACTGAGATTTAAATCGTCGCAGAAAAAAGAAGACATGGAACACTGAACTTGGAAATTTATATCAAGTACGTCAATTCAGTGCTCATACGTCGATAGTGTTGTGGAACATCACTTGGAAGAAATCAATAACGAAATTAGGGTCATATCGTCGGGGAATGTAGTTTAATATAACAAACGGATAACGAATTGCCCCCGCGCTTGACGACAACGCGCAAATTAATTATCGACATCGCCATTCGTTGCCTGACGATGAGTGCAGCACCACCTGCAGGCACATCGGCTGGCTCGCGCGACATCGCAAAGGCAATCTCACACGTACAGGAATGAATCACATTATATAGACAAATGGTAAATTGATTTTAAAAGTCCATAAAAGATTTTTAAGAATTAGGCAATGATTAATCAATGTTCAATCGGACAATGAAAATATTTTATATGGATCGAGTTACTAAAAAAGTTAACGAAAAATGAGTTTTAAATTAAAAATATTTCACACACACAAGCAAGCTCGAATTCAATACATGCGCATTAGTAAAATCCCAGCAAACACACTTGGACAATTTACGAAACATTTACGTATAGCTGAAATGTAGTAAGTACGTCATACAATGTTCATAATGCACGTAAACGAGATGTATATGATACGTCCTAACAATTTTCAGTAAGGACGTCAATGAATGATGAAGGAATTACGAAAAACTATAGACATCACAAATATGTAACATTGATACGTCAAGATCTCGTCACTCTTATACGAGATATTTACACATATTGTAAACTTGTAAAATTATTACGAGTCGATGCTGTAACAATTATAGAACATTGGTGATATTACAATCTCGTAGTATAGGCTACGTAGCAAATACGTATAATGTGTTACATACATTTTACAAGACATTTCTTGTAACATATCCGTAATATATGGGTCATTCCATGTAAAATTGACCAAGAGTTGGAATCGAACCCTTTCAATTTCGATGAAATTTTGTCAGAAGTTTATGTTTTCAATAAAACAAAGTTCCACCAAAGGAAAAAAAATTACAAAATCTTTCTTCGAAAGTTTTGCAAAATTCAAAATTTCTCAATTATTCAAATCTTGCAGGTTTATATTTAAAATATCTCGAAAACTATTACAGTTACGAAAAATCGTTCTGAATTCGTCTGAAAGAGTATTAAAAAAAATATTCCGAAAAAAAATTTAAAAAATGATGAATTTGGATAATTTTGAATTTGAAAAAATCGTGAATATCCAAGTTCCGTATTAAATTTTAGGTTTAATTTTTTTTACATAATACCTTTTACAGATGGTAAAATATCATGAAATTTTCAGGAAAGTATTTTTTGTTTTTTCAATAATATGAATTTTTGCATTTTTAAAAATCGTGGATTTACACGATTAACATTCAATTTTTGCTTAAATTGTTTTATATATAATACCCTGTACTGATCTCGAAAGATCCTGAAATATTCCGGATGATTTTTTGTTGTTTCAAAAATATTGACTTTTGAATTTAGGTTGAAAAAAAATTTTGTTTTACCGCTCAGCTAAGTAAAGTTGAGCAATCATGTAGTTTTGTAATTTTGAGCAGTAAAAAAAAAGTAAAAGTAACAGTATTTTGGAAGAAGAAAAACAAAATTTACTAAAATTAAAAAATTTATATTTTTGAAACAAAAAAACACCATCCTTAAAGTTTCAAGATCTTTTAAGATCAGCAGAAGATATTACATTATATATGATATTATATTTTTAAAGAAATTAATTTCAAAAAGATATGATATTTTTAAAAAAATTCACCAAAAATTTAATATTAATCGTGGATTTACACGATTTTTGAAAATTCAAAAATTCATATTTTTGAAAAAACAAAAAACACCTTTCTGAAAAATTCAGGATCTTTAAAGATCAGTACAAGGTATTATATTTTAAAAAAATTGAACTAAAAATTTAATACGAAACTTGAATTTTCACGATTTTTTTAAATTCCAAATTCTCCAAACGCATCATTTTTCAAATTTTTTTTCGGAATTTTTTTTTTATCGTAGCCCCAAGAATACTCTATCAGACAAATTCAGAACCATTTTTCGTAACTATAATAGTTTTCGAGATGTTTAAAAAATAAACTTGAAAGATTTGAAAAATTGTAAAATTTTGAATTTTGCATCACTTTCGAAGAAAATTCTTTAAATTTTTTTTCCCTGATGGAACTTCGTTTTATTGAAAACGAAAACTTTTGACCAAATTTCATCGAAATTGAAAGGGGTCGATTCCAACTCTTGGTCGATTTGACATGGAATGACCTATATACATATACTAGGAGAAATGTTTTGAATCATTTTGAGGTTATGTAGATTGAGGAACGCAAACGACAAGTGAGTGTAATTGCATGGATATTAGCCATGACAACAAAACACGCCGGTAAAAAAAGAGCGACGAGTTTCATGAACTCGACTCTAAACCTGGTGGAATACATTTTTACTATGATTTTCGATGCTAATTTGGCAGAACACCCCCCCCCCCCTTCAAGACCCCATAGGATAAAAAAAATTGTCTCCGAACGAGATTTCGTTCAGGTTTAAATTTTGATGAACGAATTCATAATATCAGTGATTCGTGTACCCCAAATGTAATGGGTTAATAAGTATATGATAGCGTGGTGGGTAGTGTATCAGTGTTGGATCGTTAGAAAGGTAAGGTATTCAGGCAGGTCCAAATCCCCCACAATCGGTAAATGAACTTTCTCGGATCCGTGCAAGGTTGAGGAGCATATATTGAAACGTTTCGTGAATTTGAGCGTTCAGAAATTTTCCGAAATAAACTTATTTTATTTTGGATAGCTCGAATTTCACGTGTTTTTATTTCGCTTGCTTGGCCTTAGCCGTGCGAGAGAGAGAGTTAGATGTTTGTTCGGGTCCTCGACGCCCTGAAAGTACGCGAGAGTACGCTTGTGTGTGTGTGAGTGTTGGTGTGGTACAAAATTCTGTTTTGTGGATATCCACGCCTGAGAGGATTTTAATCATTAGATTGAAATTAAATTTATTTTGAAGATCCCTCAGATTTGGTGTAATCTTTCACGCAGCGCGTTACGGCACGCTTAGAAAGTCAGACCTTTCATCATCGGGACTCAAAGAGTACTTAGGGTCTGCCCTAGCAACGCCCGTGACGCGAGACGTTGAATAAGAAAAATTGCAAAAGGGCAAATCTCGAGAAGCGAGGTGAGAATTGAAATACGGTACTCGTGCAGCGAGTTTGGAAAAGCAAAATAGGTTTTGAGTGGGTTTCCGTCTATGCCGTGATGGATATGCAAGAATAATATTTCCTAGGACTCGACTGGATTTAGGAGAGCCCTATGAAGGACTATGATAGAATTTAAATGGATTGGCATAAATATCTGAACTATTTGTCGAAGATCTGCGTGTGTAAAAAAAAAAGAGAAAGAGTGCGTGTGTTGGTGTGTGTGTGTGCCGCACGCTTGTGTTTACGTCTATGTTAATCTTCTGTGGCATACAATGCCTAAATGAAATTTGTGAGAGAGCCGGAAGGTCTTTCTCATAGAATTTAATTTTGAAATTATATTCCGTGTATCGCTTGGTTTGAAGATCTTTCTATAAGAATTATATTCGTCAAACGGAACGCTGACGATTTTGGGATCGTGGCCGATGATTTTCACACAACAGCAATTTGAAGTATTCACGTAGGATACGTGATGCACCTACGTGGAGCTCAACACTCAATTTTGATAATAAGTGGAATTATATTTCCAGAAGAGGAAATTAAGCGACTCTATGACAAATTATATAGTAACCGTGAATTATGTTTTTACAATAAAATGAATTTATTTATCACGGTCGTGAAATGCGCCGTGATGGAGCTTTACCCTCAATTTATAATTTGAAACAATGTTTCCACACGGAAACTCGCCTACAGGCTAGGATCCCCGCCCAGCTCCACGTGGCTTGCAGAAACGGAATTTATTAACCCATTAACGACCAAGAATCGTAATTTTTTCTATCATTTTCAAGTCAAATTCTCATCATTAAACAATAAGAATTATCAATTCAAAAATATAGTCTCTAGTACTTCCGAGTGTGCTCTTTCAGAATCCATGGTGGAAATTGAGTTTTCTCCAGTAGAAAAAAAATATGGCCACGCTTAAACACAAAAAACTCAAAAAAGCGAAGGCCTTTTTTTTAATATTTGTTTTCTCATAGAAGACGCTCGGAGATCTCCCCTTTTTTCAACCATAAATGCAGAAAATGGTTGTAGTCAAACGACGTATTTTTTAAATTTGTCGTAATCAAAATTCCCCCTGCCCCTCAAATTACGTTTTTCACCCCTTGAGCAGCGAGAAAAATCTCACGCATCGCGTAAAAAGAAAAAAAAATCGGACATCCTCGAAAATTGGTGTCCCGGGGTTTTCGAGGTCGCTGATCACGATTCTGCCCTCAAAATTCAAAAATTCAAAATGGCGAATCCAATATGGCCGACAAAAAATGCAAAAACTCATTCGAATCGGATGAAATGTGGCACTCGGGGGTTTCCGAGGTCGCTGATCACGATTCTGCCCTTAAAATTCAAAAATTCAAAATGGCGGATCCAATATGGCAAACAAGAAATTCAAAAACTTATTTGGATCGGATGAAATGTCGCACTCAGGGGTTTTCGAGGTCGCTGATTACGATTTTGCCCTCAAAATTCAAAAATTCAAAATGGCGGATCCAATATGGCCGACAAAAAATTAATTGAATCGGATGAAATGTGGCACTCGGGGGTTTTCGAGGTTGCTGATCACGATTCTACCCTTAGAATTCATTTTTTTAACAAAATATGAAGAAATAAGGTTTCATTCCGATCATTTTCCAATGAGAAACTACAAGTTTGAAGCAGTAGAACTATGCACTTTTCCTGAACCGTTTATCGATTTTTTGATTTTCGTGGACGAGTTGAGAATTTATAACGTATGACATTTCTATTCTGTAGTGATTTCTTATTGAATTTATAAAATTTTTGTTAGCGAATTCAATATAATAGCGTTAGAGTCAAAATGAATGTTCCCTTCAAACTCTTCTAAAATGTTCGTATATTGAATGAATCATCAATAAAACAGTGCTCTTTGAACTACGGTACTAAAACTTGATCATATCGGTGAAATCAGATCGGGGTATATGACATATGTGCGAAAATCGTTTCACACTTTGAAGAGTTTCTTGCATGATATATTCTTAGGAATATATTGTTCAAACACTTTTGGGCTCTTTGTACATTTGTAATATATGTTATCGATACTTTGTCAGGGCGCAAAATCTTCTGTATCAGATCAATCTTCACGCGAATTTCTTTGAATGATATAAATCAACTAAGTTATATCGACTTCTTGTTGTATTTACCTACGCAATGTCACGAAAACGACCGAGACCTGCTGTTTTTCATGATTCTGGTGACGAAACATATACTTCAGAAGATGATGAAACTGTTCTAATACCGAATCCAGGTGATTCTGGTCCTTCAGACAATTCGTATTCCGATTCTGATTCTGACCGTGATGAACAATTACCGAGTGTCACTTTTAGGAGAGCTTCAAAAAGCTACCAAGCAAATCAAGCTAAGCTAGAAAACGATCATGAATTTCAATGGGTAAATGGTGAAAAAAAGTATTCCGATAATATTGAAAATGAAATACTATTGTCCACGTCTCGAAAGCGTAAAATTCGAAAAAGCGAGTCAGTGGAACTGTTTGAGACTTTTTTTTCAATTGAAATGAAAGAATACATTATCGATGCATGTAAAGAAAATGGTTTTGATTTACCATTGGTCGATTTGGATACTTTTATCGGAATCATCATAATGAGTTCATTCAATAAAAGAAAGTCTCAGAGAGATTATTGGTCAACCGATCGCTTTCTATCTTGCGAAGTAGCTGCTTCAGCTATGACTCGTTCTAAGTTTGGGCAAATCAAGTCCAAATTGAAATGGTCGAAGTCCAAAGACAATTATAATAATGATAAAGAGTGGCAGGTTCGAGTATTGATGAAACTATTCCAACAAAATATTCTGAAGTTTGGCATCTGGGGAACTGCTCTGTCAGTAGATCAAATGATGGCTAAATCGTATGCTAGAACTTCATTGAAACAGTTCATACGTGGGAGACCTATACGTTTTGGAATTTAATTTTGGGGCCCCTGCACTGCTGATGGGTATTTGCTGAATGTCGACATATATTGTGGAAAAAATTTCGTAATTGGAGACAAACTGAGTAAATGCGCACTAGGTTCTCGCGTTGTAATAAATTCATTTTAGTCTTATTTTGTAAATTATAATATTGCTATATTTTACATTGTAAGTGTAATTGTAAGTGTGTATCATGACTGACCTGATTTGTATAGGCATTTTTGAACGTTCGATGAATCTTGGAAATATTTAATATGAATTTGTTGACCAACATTTTCATATTGTGTTAAGACGGGTCGTGTTTTGCGATCCTTAATGTCTGCGAGAGAAAAGATTTTGATATTTTAACGCTTAGTTAATGTTCTTTGTGTGTAAGTGTGTATGTGTTATTTACCTGTGATTTTCATATTTGATATTTTCCAAGAGTCCTCTCTGATAAAAATTAACAATTCTTATTACATATTGTGGTGAAACGGTCAAATTGTTTCGAGCACTAAGTAGCGACTGGGTATTCGAGAAGAGTGATGAGGTCGAATTTTTGAATTTTTTTTTTTTCTAATGTAGGGAATGAAAAGTCAAGTCATGTCAATTTTTGTCATAATAGTAGAAAAATCTCTTCGCTACAAAATAATGTTTTTAAAGGAAGAATCGAAGATTAAAAATAGAATTTAGCATTAAAAAAAAAGAAAACAATTCCCATCAACTTTGACATGTTTTTTATTTTTTAGAATTTTCAAAGATTTTTCGGTCTCCTCTTGGTATTTAAAATATGCAAAAATCGGAAAAAACACTTTTTCTAGGTGGAAGACTCCTCGGCATCGAAGTAGAAAGCTGTAATTTTGCACAAAATTGATTTTTTAGGTTAGTAACTTTAGAAAAAATTGGTGATACAAAATTCGCTGGGGGCCGATTCACCATTCTCATCCGGCTACACCCTTTTTTTCCTCTTTTACAATCAATGTGAATTTTTTTCGTAAAGATACGATTGTTTCTCACTTTAATTTACACGTTTTTTTATACCTTTTTTTTTTAATTCAAATCACACGCGCACATTTATTTAAAAGTTCTTATTAATTTCTCGCACAATGTACACTCCCGAAATTCAGGTGCAGTATTTTTTTCAAAGTCCTACCGATTGCGCCAATTTATGGTTCTGTTACGAGTGGAATCTGAGAGAGTCGCCTGCATGATTTTTGTCGTTCACCAATTGATTCACGCCATTTACCGCCTAGCGAATAAAAATTCGATTAAGTAATTCAAATTCAAATTAGTATTGAAATATATTTACACCACAGAACAGTGATTTATATTCAAAACAATATATAAGTGATCCATTTTATCAAAGTATCCAGTTAAAATTAAACAGTTCTACAATTGTATTTAGCGCGTGTCGTGTTACTAGCTCGATAGTCAAGTTAAGAACTTGTGTTCCTCACGAGAGTTGTCATAGGGTGCTTTCCACCTACACGATACGGTGCGACACGGTGTTACGCAGTGTTCATGTGCTTGACGGAACGCTGTAGGTCCCGGCACAGCCGTTAGTGAGCGCTTGAGAACCTCTTTCTTCACGTTCTACATTTGGTGCCTAACCTAAAAATTGATTATAAGTCACGTTTGTTGAAACACAAATGTTACAAATTGAATTGAACCTTGTATATAAATATGATATCTCATCGATCAGGATAGAAATATGATATTTCATCGACCTGGATAAAGGAATGATTCATCTATCGCTTGAGACCAGAGTTGGGCAAAGTACTTGCAAGTACTTCAAGTATCAAGTACAAAGTACCGTAGGTACTTGAAGTACAAAGTACTTGTTACTCGAAAGTACTCGTCAAAACGAGTACTTGAAGTACAAGTATTTAAAAAAATCAAGTACCAGTATCAAGTACTTTTCTAGTTTTCGGGTACGTCTCATAAATTCTGGTACTTGGGTCATTCCATGTCAAATCGTCCAAGCGTTGGAATCCACCACTTTCATTTTCGATGAAATTTGGTCAGAAGTTTCGTTTTATCATAAAGCCAAGTTCTACCAAAGGAAAACAATTTTTTTTTCAAAAGTTATGCAAAATTTAAAATTTAACCATTTTTCAAAATTTTGTTCTAAATATCTAAACTAAATATCTAAACTATGATAGTTATGAAAAATCGTTTGTTCCGTCTTGAAGAGTATACTTGGAGCTACAAAAAAAAAATATTCCGACAAAATTTTTCGAAAAATGATGAATTTGAAAAATTTTGAATTTTTTAAAATCGTGAAAATCCACAATTAACATCGAATTTTTTGTTCAATTTTTTCAATTTGATACCTTGTACTGATTTGAAAAGATCCTGAAAGATTTTCAGAAAGGTGTTTATTTTTCAAAAATATGATTTTTTTTAAGTTGAGCAATCAAGTAATTTTGTAATTTTCAGCAGTCAAAATTACACGATAGATCAACTTCACTTAACTTAGAGGTAAACAAAAAGTTTTACCAAAATTCAAAAATTCATATTTTTGAAACAAAACAAAACACATTTCTGAACATTTTAGGATCTTTTAATCTCAGTACAAGGTGTTAGATAAAAAAATAGAACCAAAAATTTAATGTTGATCGTAGATTTTCACGATTTTGAAAAATTCTCCAAATTCATAATTTTTCAAAAAATTGTTTTGGAATATTTTTTTCGTATCCCCAAGTATATTCTTTAAGACGAACCCGGAACGATATTTCCGTTACTATAATAGTTTTCGAAATATTTGAAAAATAAACTTGAAAAAATGGTGAATTTTTGAATTTTCGAAAAGAAATTTTAATTTTTTTCCTTTGTTAGAACTTTGTTTTATGATAAAAGGAAACTTCTGACCAAATTTTATCGAAATTTAAAGGGGTCGATTCCAAATATTGGTCGACTTGACATGGAATGACTCGTGTTCAAAGGCTTTGCACATGCAACCATCAGCAAGACACATTCAAAAGTACTTGATACTGGTACTTGAAAAAAGTACTTCAAGTACAGAAAGTACTTGAAATTTTCAAGAACAGTACTTCAAGTATATGAAGTACTTGAAAAATTTAAGTACAATACTTGAAGTTCTTTTGAAGTACTTTGTACTTGCAAATACTGTACTTCAAGTACCTGCAAATACTGTACTTCAAGTACCTGCAAGTACCGAGTACTTTCAAGTACTGCCCAGCTCTGCTTAAAACTATTGTTATGCATTTTCACAAGCGCAAAGAGAGACAGCAGCGCTTTAGTTCTTGGATAATGGATAGTTCTCCGATAGTAAGAAAATAGTTCGAGCATTGGAAGTATTTTCTAGTTTTCGAAAATATCCTAAAACTCTCGAGTAAATAACAACTATTTAATATCTAGCTAATTTTAGTGAAAGAGATGCGCCGTGGAAAATTTTGTATGAAAATTTGATTTTACCGATAATGGATAGTTCTCCGATAGTAAGAAAATAGTTCGAGCATTGGAAGTATTTTCTAGTTTTCGAAAATATCCTAAAACTCTCGAGTAAATAACAACTATTTAATATCTAGCTAATTTTAGTGAAAGAGATGCGCCGTGGAAAATTTTGTATGAAAATTTGATTTTACCGCGAAGTAGTTGCAGTGGAGCAACACAAAATCAACCAATGGCAGCTCTTACAGTTGTAACTGTAAGCTCGACACGCTCAAACACAACTTTTTTCTGTGTCACGCCATGTCTTGCCGTGTCGTTGGTGGAACGCATTTTGTCGAACATCGTGTCACACACGGTGTCACTCTGTGTCGTAGATGGAAAGCACCCATAATACTGCCTTTTTGGCGATGAGTTTCCCAAACATTTTGGTTCTTAGCCTTAATGAAAAATTTAAAGAAAAGGGGTCAAGTTTTTCTAACCAAGATTCTTATTGGTCATCGGAGGATTATGATTATGATTATTTTCACATATTTCGAGGCCAGCTGGTCCGAACAAAAAAGGGTATTGATCTGGCTTTTCAACTCCGTTATGAAAGAAAACGCTCTACAGCTGGTTCTGCAATGTTGTTATTGTTACCCGGTGATATAATGTAAAATAAGGATTTTCATTTAGTTGTGGTGACAGAAGGTCCGTGAATGTAATACCTCCCCCCTTAAGAACGAGCGCTGGATTGAATTCTCCGCGCTCGGTGCACGTCCTGGTGGACCGTTACATTTTCTTCTTAATTTAATCCTTACAGTTCTACACAAGTATATATGTAAACATGAGACTTTTATAATCAAGATATGAGAAATAATGAAATCGCTAAAGCTTATTATAAAAGAACTAATAATAGAACACTATTATTACTATAAAGAATTTTGTTTGTATGTTCGTTTATTTTTATTTTTACATTGTGCTAATTATGCTAATAATTCTTGTGCTCATTTTACTCGTGAAGATATAATGCTAATATTATTATTATGTTTTCCAATTTGTCTACACACCAATAATTCCGTTGCTGTTTTGTATTTATCGCTTACTTCTTTATGACGATTTCGTTCCTTTTTGCTTGTATGCGTCTACTCTTCTTTGTTGGCATGGTCGGTGCTGGTTTCCTCTTACGTTTGGTGACGCTCTACTGGTTCATCTCTTCGTGGTTTTGGCCTGGTGTGCTTGCATCTTCTGCTGCCTGGGGTGTAGCTGCTTCCTCCAATATTAGGTCGATGGTTTTTTCTTCGGCTTCGAACCATTCATCCAGTGTTTTAATCATGAGTCTTGTGGGTATTGTTCAAGCGTCCTTTGTTATGTGACGTATGTCCTCTTCTGTTAGCCCTGGCAGGTATGGGTCACCTTCGGCGAGCAGTTCTACTCCTGCTTGATCGATTTCCCTTGGTATAATTTTTTGCACCTCTTCGTCGATGATCCGGTTTTTTTGTTCTTTTTCAAAATAATTCTGTGTTTCAATTATTGTGATGAGTGGTTCCTCTGATTTAATCTTCCATTCGGGTAGAAACGTCAATGTTGCTGGAGGAGGGCCGAAAAAGTAATTGAAATATTCAGAGAGCACCACGGTGTTACTCCGTACCCAATTGAAGTGGATAGCCCTGCTTTGCTTGTAGGTTAAGGTTTCGTTTTTTTTTTTATTCCAACTCTCCGGAATTGATATTTTTTTCATCATTATTGTTCGTACTGTGTGTTGGAAATAGTGGCTGATTATGATAGCGTTCGAGGTTACCCAACCTGGGGTTATAGCGTCGAGTCCTGCCATCTTGTTGAAAATTTCGTTGGTTGGTTTTTTTTTTATTTATGAAAATCGGAGAGATGGAGAATATATTGGAAAGCACAAACGTTCCACTTTTCTCTACACCTTTTCGGAGTTCGACATGACACAAACGGTTCAGTGCTACTTTTCCAATCTTCGCGGCGCGTTGATAGCGAATGATGGGTCCTCTTCCTGGTTTTCCTTTTTATTTTGGGTCTTATTTGGGGAAGGTGAAGGCGACGGATAAACTGTCCTATTTCTTTGATTGGTTGAGACTTGGGTCGATGCTGTATGAGGGGTACAGTGGTGTCCTTATCACCTCAGGTCTAGGCTCTAGTTCGCGGTGTTAGTTTCCCTCTCCTCCTGGTTTCCGTATTTCCTCCAGCTCTATGTTTACCCGGCAGGAATTTTGGCCTCTGTCTCTCGCTTTTCCATCCCCTGCGTCATCATTTTTCCCTCCTATGTATAATAATAAATGTGTTACGGAGCTCCACACGGCTCCCAGTAGGTGAATTGACCAACCATACACATCGTGTAGTGCGTATCTATGTATTATTATATCAGCAATGAGGTTTATTCCTCTAATTATAAGGATGACTGCTAGTATCCCGGCACTCGCGGTGCCGAATGACAGGAATGAGCCCCATAGTCTATTCCACGTACTTTCGGTGAGTTTGTTTAGGGCGTCTTCGTCAATCAGATTCATTATCGATGCTCCTTGCCGCAATGTTGGTTCGCCGATGATTCTCCGCGCTATTTCGTTAAGAATCGGGGATCTTTCAGTTGGGAACATAATATGCTTCCTTAGTTTATTTAAATCTTGTAAGGAGTAAATGCCGTTTGTCGCAAGGTTTCCTGGATTCACATATTTCCACGTTGGTTTTTTCAATGGTTTTATCCTGCCTGGTGCCTTAACGTCGACGGGGGTGGGTAAAAATTTGAACCAAGATTCATCTAACAGGTACATTGTAGGTATCATGCTGCTGCATGTTATTTGCGTTCCTTTTTGAACTATTATATGTGTTCGTGGTGTTAGGAACATGCTTCGGTTTCCTCGGCTGACTGCTAGTTGCTGATAACATTCCTCCGTCCCTCTGACCTGGACTTCCACTGGTATGCATTTAATGATGTGCACGAGTTCACCAGCTAAGACTGCCATGTATTCTGGGCCCTTCATTAGTTGATATGCGAATTCATCTGGTGATTGTACTGCGATTGACAGTGTGTTCTTTAACATTTGACGTTCCAAATTACAGGGTTGCACGAGTACTTTATAATACAATTTGTCGAGTTGTTGACGTATGAGTTTTTCTCCATAAATAATTTTTTTGTTTACATAAGCAAACATATCGAGGTTGGAAGTATCAACTGCTCTATTGGGAAGCCATTTCTCTTTACCGCCTTCGATAATGTAAAGTTTAGGATGCTCCGTTTGATACAATAGGCGGCCACATACTATTTGTTCTCTTCGTTTCGTTAGCACAAATGTTGCATCTTCTGTTGCTACAGTATATACGACTTCCGCTTCTGGATCCATTTTCCTGCTAATTCTCTTTGCGTGTCCATTATATAGTGCATCGTATCGATCTAGATCATCATTTTCATGTGGTATCGTATTCCAATAAGTGTAGCCTCCGTCGATATCTGTACCAGTTCCGTCGGATAGTTTACAACGTATTCCTGATCGGAGAATTATTTGGTTGTTATCAAAATGGATGGTGGCTCGATAATCCTGTAAGGTGACCCTGATAACTGCTTGGACGACAACATCGTCCCATGTACCGTTTGGGTCTTAGTACTGTGATCCCTTACAGTCGCCGCCAGTTGTCGCACTTTGTTACGACCCAGAATCACCTGTCACCTGGTCAAATTTCAGATAATTCGGTTCAATAGTCACGGAATGGTTGTGTCGCAAAAATTAACATACACTCAGTTTTACTGTAGCGTCGATAAAACAGATCTTTCACATGCTCGTAATGTTGAAAGATACGACGAAAGAAAAAATAAATTAAAAGAAATTGAGAACTCAGAAAAAATAATCAATCGTATTATTACTGTAATTTGCAAAACATCGAGTTATTAAAAAATTATATTTTCAGTATTGTGTTTAATTTTTTATTCATCTCGTGGTGTATTTTTATCGATTATCTCACTAATTAAAAGAAAAAAATTTATCAAATTTCAATAGGAATATTTAAAGGTCACTCGAAAATATCTAATGCAATGCACTTACAAATATAAAAAAATTATGAGTGACCTTTGAAAATGAATATTTTGAGCTAAAAATTTAAGAAACTTATTTTTTTTCGTCTATAAAATTCTACCGTAATGAGACAAAAAAATAAAAAAAAATAAAAATTCGATTTTTGACGATTTTTGACATTTTAAAAAATCTTGAGTGACCCTTAAAAAAATTTTTGTTGAGCTTATTTTTGGTGAGGGTTCTTAAAACATAAGAAACTAACATATCATCACAAGAGACTCGAAAAAAAATAGTCGGTTTTTTTGCGCCACCCTAATATCTATATGGAGACGGATATTCGAGGTGAAGAGAATGTATTGCGGCATCGTATTGCATTCTAATTTAATATTTATCAGGTTTGAATACGATTTACCGTGTCCGCGTTATTAAAGCTCTGTGAATTTATCAGAGTGATCTATAAGCACGGCAACGGGCGCGTAGCCAGCCCGCAGACGTAACACCTCCCCCCTTATTTGAAAAGACGCTTCCTATTTGAACATCTTTTTCTTCTCCACTACTATTCAGGTTTTTCGGTTAACTAAATGGGATACCCGGTATCTTCAATTTATTTACGTGAATTATTCTCCTCGGTTAAAGTTATTGGGGATAACTGCTTTCTTCCCGAATATTAACACGTGTTAAATTCCTCCTTTTCTCACGATTGACACGTTAATTTCTAACGTCTCATTTCTATTTCCATTACGCAGTTCCTTCCGTGAGAATCGCAATCTTCTTCGGGACTGACACATGGTTTTAACATCGGGGCTCTCGGCTTTACTGTCCCTGGCACCCTTTCACCGGGGCTCTCGACTATATACCGTCCGTGGCACCCTTACCAGACATGTGCAGATTGAAAAACAATTGTTCACATTTATGGATCCACGACTGTAAAATACGTGGATCGCTCTGATTATTTTTTTATAAACAAACAAAAGCCGTCAACGGAAGTCCACATAGGCCCATTGTTTTGTCCAAGTGTACCAAGCAATTGACTAAATTGTCAATTCGCTGCTGTCATGCGTGTTGACAGCGGATGCACTTTGAATGGAAAAATCGCACATATTCGTGCTGTAAATGGATTTCAAAAATACAGATATATGTGTAGGGTCAACACGCATGACAGTGCGAACTTGACAATTTACAGGATCTCTTTGTACATCTAGCGGAAGCCAGCGGACCTCATTTTACTCCATTGACAGCTTTTTAGAGTGATAAATAGAATAATTTCTGAGGCCCGTGAATTCACGAGTGCAAAGCGCGAGGCTCGCTCCGATTATTTTTTAATAAACAAACAAAGGACGTCAACGAAACTCTACATAGGCCCATTGGTTTGTCCAAGTGTACCAAGCAATCGACTAAATTGTTAATTTGCTACTGGCATGCGTTGACAGCGAATGCACTTCTCATCGAAAAATCGCACATATTCGTGCAGTAAATGGATTAAGAAATGACAGATTTTATTGCAGGGTGTCAACACGCATGATAGTGCGAACTTAGAAATTTACTCTATTTTTTGTACATGGAGAGGAATTGAGTAGACCTGATTTTATTCTGCTGGCGGGCTTTCAAAGTGATTTAAAAAAATAATTACCACTTTTGTAAATTTACGAGTGAAGAGCACGATACTCACTCTGATTTCATTTTTTTGTTCTTAAATAAAGAACGTCCGTCGATGGAACTTTTAATGAGCCGTTCGTTTTTTTCCAGTGTACTAAATAATTGACTATGCACCGAGAAAAAAAGTATGGTGTGTAAAACCATATTTTACCATATAATATGTTTTCCACAGGGTTCGTCAATACTTTATGGTAACCTCAACCTATAAAATTATAGTACGGGTAACCGAATTTTCTCCACCCAACATCTCCTTATGTTTGAGCACACAATGCGCAACTCAATGTATGGTACTCGAAACTATCGAATGGCAATGAATTCTTAGAAAATTCATTGTGACTTTGTCGTCACCCACCATACGGTATCAAAAAAGCAAGAAATTGATTCACGTAGAACACGTAGTTGTAACATACATATCGTATTTTGGAAAATGCACTACACTTCCGTACATAGTACATCTTACTATATTCATCCTAATATTAATAAATATTATATCAAACTGAACGAATATGTATTTAAATGAAATAATTTTTTTTTTAATATACACACAATATATATTTTTAAACATTTCAATCTTCGAATGTATAGCTACACATATGAAGTCTACAATTTCGTAAAGCTTCGTCTTTTCTTTAACAAAGGGGACAAGAAAAAAAACCTTTTTTATGGGAATCCTTTTCGGGAATTCGACCATCTTGTGTTTTGCCGCAATGTTCAATGTATTAAATATCCATACTGAAAAATAAGGATATCAGACATAAACGAGCTTGGAAAGGATATAGGCGTCGAGAGGCAGGTCCGCATGTGCGAGAGGTAGCCACCTGGTGGATTTTTGGGGTACTGACAAATCCGCAGATATGATCACTGAGAGAAAAAACCATGGTGAGCTCAAAGATTCGCCATGGTAGAAGGGGTTATAGTATGGTTAACCATATTCTATGACTGGACAAGCAATAATATCGTAGCGCTTATTATATTATAACCCCTTTTACCATGATGAGCTCAAAGATCCGCCATGGTAAAAGGGGTTATAGTATGGTTAACCATATTCCTCTTTTTCCCATCCTCTTTTTGGCCTCTTTTTGGCCATCCACGCATATAGCGAAAAAACACTCAAATCACCCATGGTGAAAAAAAGATCGTGTGCAACACGGGCCAAAGGTACGTCTTTTGTCTCGCGTTGTTGCGGGCCTCGCTTCGTTCGTTGCGGCAAACTTCATGCTCGTCAAAAAGACTTATCTCTGGCCCTAGATGCACAAAAATTTTTTTTGAATAAGATTAATGGTTAGTCGCATACGCACGATTAAATATTTATTTGGTCTAACCAAATAATTAGTTTCTTGAAGAGTTCTGCACTTTAGTTGGCCAAAATATTATTGAGGCAAAAAAAAGTTGAATTGTACAACTAAATATTTAGTCGCGCGTATGCGACTAGCGATTTAGTTCATTCAAAACATTTTTTCTCAGTGTACCATACGTATTATATAGATGTCGCCCAAGCCCCAATAATACTAGTTTATATATCTTTAGACCTCTTCTGAAGAATAGGAAAATCGAACTTTATTAGTCCCGCCCCCAAATTGGTTCGAAATACATTAAAATAAATGTTAAACTTTTTTCAATTTATTTCCTTTACGTGTTCCCACCGCAGGGAAGCCTTACTTTTTCTCATGACAAAAAATTGATTACTCGTGGTGTTTACATTTCGCCAAAGTATCAGCTAATCAATAAAAAAACTCTCCGCAACAGTTGGCGGTTTCGGAATTGGGTATAAAAATTAATAGGCTAAATAAATCAGAACTTTTTTCAGTGTTTTTTGCAACATTCAGAGAATTGATGTTGGTCATAAATGTTTCCATTGAATTCCAAAAAATCCGACAATAGGTATTTTACTGCTAACACTTTTAGAGACTTCTCGATTCATAGTTAATAATTAAAGCGACCGTAACAAAAATAAAAATGAATACATGTTTTTTTATGAGAAAACATGAAGTATTCTAGGATGTACTAGTTGGAATGCAAAAAAAATAAAACATTCTTATTAAAATGTTTGGAACTAATTTGAAGAATTCGACCATCGAAACTCAGTTCTACCTTTATTGATGGCACGTTTTATATATATATACGGATAGTTAACTTGGTGGAAAAATTTCCACGAATTACCGTAAATATTCATAATTTCAAAAAATTTCAACGTTTTAATCGATTTTTGTGCCATTTAATACTCGTATGCTTGCCCGTTATTCGTATTTATGTATAAATGATTAGCTCAGTTGCTAGAAAATTCTAATACAGCCATCAGTCATTTGTCGATAAAGTCGTTGCAGCTTGGATTAAGTATCCTCGCTTAGTTTGTAATACAATTTTAGTGATAATCTGTTCATATTATTCGAAATATTAAATCACTCTGATCAGCTGATTTTTTGAAAAAAGTCAATGTCACGATTTATTTTTTGTTTTTGTTGTTGCTTCAACCAGTCCGAACGACGCAACATTGGCACTGCCAGCTGTTTGTTTTTGGCCACGGCCATGTTTGTAACACGCTTTTCCGTGGATTGTCTCTAATTTCGCTACATGCATCGCACGTTTTTGTCACGCGTTCTATGTCGACGTCCAAGTTTGGCCACCAGCCATACGACTGTGCTAAGCTTTTCATTCGGGTCACCCCCATGTGACTCTTATGTTCTTCTTGTAGTATCCCGGGTCGCAACGACGGTGGTACTCTGACGTGGTACCCCCACAGTAAGCACTCGTTTATTACTTGTAGCTCATCTTGTCGCGTTCTATACGCCCTTTCTTCCGACTCGCTCTCTGTTTTGTTCTTTGGCCATCCTACTTGCGTATACAATATAATTTTTCGAATGACCGGATCTTTTTGAGATTCGTCCCTTACCCTTTTCCAATCGATTGTTATTTCGCTTGACTGCATATAATTTGTGTATTTTATCGCTGCTGGTTCTGGCGAGGGGTTTCCTTTTTCGGTGTTTAGCGGGAGTTTTGTGATAGCGCGTCAGCTATTCCGTTTTGTTTTGACGTTATATACGTGATCGTATAGGTAAACGCGGACAGGAAAAAAACCCACCGTTAGAACCGTGAAGCTGCGATTATAGGGATTGGCTTCTCTGGACCGAAGATATGTGTCAACGGTTTGTGGTCCGTCTTCAATATAAAAGGACGTCCATATACATATATGTAGAACTGTGTCACCGCAAGAATGATTGCGCCTGCTTCCCTATTAATCGGAGCCCACGCTCTCTCACTTGTAGTGAGTGTTCGCGACTGAATCGGTCTTTCTGTATCTGTGTCGATTACGCGAGGCCTGTGCTCGTCATCCGAATCGTCGCTCGAGGTACAAGGTCGCGAAAATGTCATGTCGCATTGTTCGTGTGTATTATCACCAAAGCCACCGCCGTATTCCTAGCTGCATTCAAACGATTTCAAGCCGACGTGGATTGCCCTCTGACATGTTCAGTAACAATACGGCAGGAATTTAAGAGGAGCCGAATGTGAAATTCAACAAGTCTTCCGCCAGGTCCTCGCCGATCGCAGCTTCGCACACGCCTATGCAGCCAACGGAGTGCATTTTATCTCACTGCCACGCCTCATTTTGGAGGTTTGTGGGAAGCTAGCGTAAGGAGCATGAAACATCACCTAAAGCGCGTCACAAGTTCTATGAAATTCCGTTTTGAATAAAAAATTATTATGAAAAATTAATTTTACTTCATTACTACACCCCCATCTCAAAGTGTCCCACCGAGATCCCATTTAGATATGGCAACCCTTGCTAGTCAAAATAGTACATATCAATGAATTCCTTGGTGGGAGCGGTGATACTGTACCTCCATCTTGAATTTCTCGAATCATATGCACACATATGAAACATATCGTGTAAATTATGACTTCATTTGAACGTATGAAATACAAATAATAAAAATAATAATTTCTACATGTAATCTTATGTGCAGTACTCGCTATTTCAAGTGAGACACAGTTTTTTTTCGATTTTGGCCGAAGTTAAAAATTCAAAAAAGTAAATTACCGTAAATCTTGTTATTCTTCGAATGAGACGAGTTAAAATTCAATCAATCAAAAATTGGCCGTGTGCAAGAGGATGGGGTCGGGATATGCAAATGGTTACTTCGTGGCTATCCCGAAAAATGGTATACACCATTGTCGCTCTACAAGATTTATTTTCCGCGTACCCCCTTAATAATGGCAATAATGGAAAACTGAAAACTGAATGCATATACACGACGAAGTGTTTACGTTTTTTGAAAATTTAAAAAACTGCGCTTTCATTGGAGATGTAATCCTGCAATTGAAATCGGACTTATTCGTCACATTTATCCCCTACGTGAGAATGGACGGAATAAAGAATAATATTCAATGTTCATCGTTTTTCCTATTGATAAAAAAGTAGTCCTATATCGTGCATCGGTTTCGCAAACATACTACATATTCCGCGATTATGGGGTAAGAACGCGGCAGGATTTAAAAAAACGACTTTTTTGGCTTAGAAAGCCCCCATTAATGACGTGAGGTGATTTTGGCGATTTTTCGACTCCCCACCCCCCTTGGCGAGATTCCGTGAGATTTGGCTCGACCTCCCCCCCCCCCCCTAGCCTCACGGGAGATTTTTCGAGAGCGTATTTTTAGTGTAAATACGTTAAACTGGGCGTGATTGCGTTGGATTTGTTTAAGAAAACATAATTTGCTTCAGTATTTTCATTCAAGACTAGTTAAGATTAGTATTGACTAATCTTTAAAAAATTACGTGATACTTGCCAAGACCACCCCTCTCTACCACGTGAGATTGGCTGGACCCCCCCCCCCCGCGCTCCGGGCCTCAAACGCCTCACGTAATTAATCAACGCCCCCTAAGAAACGATTAAATATAAGAATAAGTTAGCATTCAACTTATAGCGAAAAGTATTTTTGTTACTTTGACACATGCACTAAATATACCTGTAATCAGTTTTGTAAATAAATTACTTTTTTATAATTAAAAATTATTAAATATGATTTGTTGAATGATTTTATACCCGCTACTGTACCATACCCCCCTTAAGCGTAGAAAAATAATTTCTTTCTTTAACGTCAAGTAATCAATGAATAATTGATCATAATAATCATTAATCAATGATTAATAGTAATTGATCGTTAATTCATAGCAAATCATAATGTTTTTTTCAGCATCGATTAATCTCAAATTAGTCTATTTTAACTCAGTAGTAAAAAAATGTTTACTCAGCGGGCGGGTGCAAAAACTTTGCGACTCCGAGCGCGATCTTTCTTGATTACGGGCTTTTCCATACCATTTTTCGGTCACTTCCCGCTGATGACATAGGCCGACTTGGATATTGTAAAACCACGCGTTTTGTTAGTTGAAACTTTCCTTTAAGAATTCACTAACTCCCATTTTTGGCGTAAAACTTTCATACCAAACAATGTGAATAATAGGCTATTTGACAACACTGAAAATATACTACAAACTGTGGTTATCCTATCAGATAATAGCGTAAGAAAACATTTTTCACTTTAGATTAAACGAACTTATGTATATTTTCTGCAAATTTCACGAAAAAAATATTCTAATTTTTTAAATTTTATCTGTGACCGAAACACCTTGTGATTGGTTGCAGCTCTGGTGACGTCGAACGCAAGTAAACATGCCTTTCTCCACCACGGTCGTACATACAGGTCTGGAAACTCTCGCGTTTTTCGGTAGTGGGGGAAGGGCCTGTTATCCCAACATTTTTTGTTTCAATTGCCACCACGCGCGGCCGCGGCGCTGTATTGATCCCCCGGATAATATAACCTTCAAATCGAAAATGAGATACGCGTTGTCGAATGTCAATTACATTTTTTGATCACCACAAGCGACTTATTGTCATTAATGTTTATTTTTGATAATTTTTGATAAATCTTATAACTAATGGCACAAATATTCGTTTCGAATCTCAAAATGAAGTGAAATTTTGATAACAGCAAAGCGAGCTAATAACAGCAACCTGCCTAAAATAGACGCATTTTTATGGTTACACTTTTCATTTAGAACAGCAGCTGATTACTATGCTGCGGAACTTAAAAATGTAAAAACAGCAGTGTAAGTACTACGTAGGAATTATTTATTTAGAAACCTTGTATGATCATTCAGAAGTTTTGTGAAATCTCATTTTAGGTTATGTTGATGAATGCTCAGAAATTTCATGTAAATTCTCTTTGTGATAGTCGTTGCCTTTGTTTGTACATTGTGGCACTACACACCATTCATCCACCATTAAATCTAATAAATTGGAAGAAAAGTGATGAAATTTACTTTAATTGCACGGTTTTATTAAGGATATTAAAGCTACATTCGTCTTGGACGCTTTGAGCGCTGTGAGCACCACATCCTGCAGCATTTTATATGTCAATGTATATCTATACATACTTGCTGAAAGCGCGTAAGCATCCAAGACGAATACAGTTCAACTTGTTTACTTGCGTGTGACGTCACACGTGTCATATGATCAGCCCCATTACAGAAAAAGCGTTTAAACTTTAACATTGATTTTTTTAAATAATACAATAGATCTCCCGAAAATATCAATGTCGTGTGCTTATTGTGTGATAAAGAATAATTTAAAACGATTTTCTAAAACTAGTCAAATAGCCTATTGACATGGAGCATTCTTAACAACCTTGGATCTCATCCCGGAGAATCCCACACAGCACAAAAGTCAGAAATACTTCCTCGCGAACTCTTTTTTAAGACTACTTCTAGAGCAACACGTATGATATCTCGCAGACGTTAGTCTGAAGAAGTCTGAAATAATAATAACTTAAGAGATCTTTGGAATGAAATCAATTGTTAGATATCCTTAGAAAATATCTTCAAGATATTCCGTAAAAGTCATTCAATACAAAGCCAGAAATAATTCCTCGCGAACTCTTTTTCAAGACTACTTCTAGAGCAACATGTATGATATCTCGCGGACGTTAGTCCGAAGAAGTCTGAAATAAGAATTATTTGAAATAAGAATTACTGGCCCGACTATATTCTTTTTTTATTCCATGAAGCCATCTCGGAGAAAAATGTGTTAAAAGTTTCAGCTCTATCTCTCTCACACTCACGAGAGCGAAAAGGCGGGGGAGGGGGTTTACCCTCCCCTTAAGAGATCTTCGGAATGAATATTAAAAAGGTATTAGAAATCGCATATCCAGGTGAACTACGTGATAATATTTGTTCGGATACATATCGGAACCGTTTAAATTCTGGGATTTTGCCACTGATATATCATAAGTAAAGAGAATTCATGAGTAGTCGGTAGCGTAATAGGTAGCGTGTTAGGTTCGTAAGTAGGATAGATGGGCAGGTCACAGTTTCAAATCTCCGTGGAGGCAGATGAAATTGAAATGAGGAATTGAGTTTTTTTCTAATTTTTTTAAAATACAGTCGGTCCAGTAACTATGTAAATAAATAAAAATACGTATTAAAAATTTTTGCAAACGATAGAAATGAGAAAAAAATTAATTTTTAATAATTTTAAAGAAACCCTCAAAAAGTTATCTTGACAATGTTTTGTGAAGAAATCTCGAAATAGTAGTCTTTACGATATCTTTTTTGAGAAGTCTGAAAAAGTTATCTTCAAGACAACTTTTCACAGATATCAAAATCATTCCTCAAAGTGGCGCATTCGACTACTTTCTGAACTCATGAAGGGCGGGGTCAAGTATTAAAAACATTTTTTTTTTCATTTTTTTTAAATTTTTTAAATGAATGCATAATAACATTTTGGAATTATTATTATGCAAAATTAATCTTTTGAGTACCTTTAATATGCATGAATTTTCACAGATTTTTATGCAATCGAGAAGTGTTCTCAAACTTACGTGCAATGAGCGCTAAGCGACCAAACTCTTCTGCGTTTTTCAAACCGTTTTTCTGAGACTTGTCATATTTGAAGTCCGTGTACACGATAACTCAAAATGTACTGGACCAATCGCTTTAAAATTTTGCACAGTACTTCTTCACATAATTCACCAGGTAGTGTCGAGAGCTTTTTCGTTTTTTTTTATAGTTACTGATTTTTCAACAACAAATTAGCAGATTTTTTTTAGCGAAAATCGGGGTTTTGTCTCCCAAGTGCTATAAAAAATCGAAAAAAAAATCCTCCCGTCATTACCTCGAGAAACATCTCCTTTAACAAATGCATTTTGATTTTTTTTTCAGATGATTCTGTTGCGAGTTATGGTGTACACCGCAAACAAACTTTTTTTCGAGGCGCCTGCGGGGTTTTATTTTCAATCACTCAATTTTGAATATTTTGCAATGCAAATTTAGGAGAAGGTTATTCAAATGTTACTTTATTATATGTAAATTTTTCAATAAACTAACACTATCCGTTAAGCCAAAAAAAAATCTTAAAAACATGCCTTTTTCGCCGAATTAACTTTACCCCGCCCTTAAGATGTCTTTCGGAAACTGTATTCGGATGTCCACATCTAACATAAAAAATCTACAGCGATCTTTCAGACGACATATTGCTGTGTGGGATGCTATACCATCCACTGGAGTTGATCGGCATTATTTTTTTTTTAAATCATGAACCATGAGTTGCCCTTTCGAATGGTACTAGTTGGAAAGCGTTTGGACAGTGGCATATACCATTTTTCGGGGTGTCCGCAAATTCACGATTTACAGTCTCAACCCCAATATTTAAGAGACGTAAAAATTTTGATCAAAATATACATTGAAAAAAAAAACGCTAACAATAAATATTTATGTATTGTCGTGACATGAAAAATCGATAATCCAATGAAATATACTGTGGACATCGGTTTCATGTCGAGTATTTGTCAAATTTCGACCACAGCGGTCAAATTAAGCGTATCGAAATTTGCTATGCACGTATTTAGATGATTAATTGAAAAAAATGTATTATTATCGGTAAGGACTATTAAGATCGAATTTCAATAGAAACGCAGCTACGGGAACCATCTTGAAGAAGAAGCGTTCACATACTGATCATTATTCTGTATTTGTCAACGACTCGCATAAAGCTTTTCTTTGTGCATTTATTTCATCCGCCATTTTATTTATAAAGGGATGTCGAATCTTTCCGTTCGTCGCACTGAAGAACTCTTCCAGTTTACCAGGAGTCTTGTCCCGTTTTTCATATTCGAAGGCTTGCATAATGAGATCCAGCCTGTCAAGGTCCTTGACATACCTGGCTTCCGCCGAGTTTTGGTCTTCATACTCCTGAAATTCATAAGATTATACGATAAGATGTACGATTCAGAATGCTTCTTGATTCAAAAGAGTCGAGACGCTACCGCCGCTCTTGATAAGCGACCAGATCAAAAGAATGTAAAAGACTAAATGTGCTTCAATAGTTCCGTAATTCCAATATTTATAGTACATAATCAGTCGAAGATCAAGCACAAAAAATTGGATACCGTAGGTTTTGTAATTCACTTCATAGTGCAATTTTGAGTCAGTTCAGTTAAAGGGTAACACAACCCTGAGATTTTCAAAAACAGTTTTTTATTGCCTAAATTTATTATTTATACTATTAAGAATTATTAAACCGTTTCCTTAAGTTAAAATTTCTATTATTCTCAGAGTTATAGCAATATGAAGAACACTCAACAGCAAATAGACGAACGCATCGCACGAATTGCTTTTGCGTTTTTTTCGAAACTATTTTTTTCAAACTGGTGAATAAAACCGTAATGAGTACTTTATACCCAAACCGTAGTAAGTACATCACTCGCCTCTGAATTATGAATTATCGTTATCACTAACCATCAATTAAACTTAAAATAAAAGATAGATGAGATAATTGATAATTGAATTTTATTCAGTTATGCCCATCCGTGCATAGGACGCCTATTTATTGATCAATATTTTTGGACCCTGAATTTTTGTAACTTTCATGAGCTCATGCAAAGTTAGTTTGATGACGTCTCAAGCAATAATTGTACAAATTTAATTCTAGTCTAATAATAAAAACACATCCAAGTATAAATTTCGGAAATAGCGCGGATTTTTCAAATCTGTATTCTAAACATTTTTGTTCCGAAAGGGAGCTTCATACTAACCAATGCTAACAATAAGTTTTAGAAAATGTTTCGACATATTTATTGTATATGGTACTAATACTGAAGCGTACTTTACACTTCAAGCATGCGCTCTTATTTCGGAAATGTTCTCCTCGCAATAAACTGACCACGTTTACGAGACCGTATTACGAAATTAACTCTCACCACGACTAAAGAAACGGATTCCTATACGACTGCCTTAGAGATTTGACCACTTCCATATAGAATCCAATAAAATCCAACCATTATATCCCAAAATACCAATTTTCAAATGTACAGTGCTGGCCATTAATGCCTGCAAATCTTTGAAAGAATCTTGAAAAGAATCTTTTCAAGATTGTAAGAATCTTCCCAAGATTCCAAGAATCTTTTCGAAATTCTCTCCAAGATTCTTTTCAAGATTCTTCCGAAGAATCTTTGAAAGAATCTTGGAAAGAATCTTAGAATCTTGGAAAGAGTCTTAGAATCTTGGAAAGAATCTTTCAAAGATTTGCAGGCATTAATGGCGAGCACTGTATATGCTGCTAACTGTACTTATCTGCAAGGAGGGTATGGAAACTTCTACTGAAGACGTGTAACGAATTAGCACGGTAATGACAGTTTGAATCACAAAAGTTAGGAACATTAAATCCATCTCAAACTCGATCGATTTCGGTAAAAGCTGTCATGTCGCGCATGTTTCAGCAATGGGAAGCTCTCTAGCTCTATTTAGTCGCCAAACAATATTACGAACGGTTGCAAACAATTGATCATATTTTAAATTAATTGAGAGATCCTTTTATCAAATTCTTGTACCTATTTCTTCAATGCATTTTGCTAAAATGTAAGAGATTAAATCCTTATTTTCAATCGAACTTTTAAAATATTATTGTTACAATGTTGGACCAATGAGCTGAACATATTTTGATTACATGGACCCAATCTATATAAATCCCTTGGTATAAAGAATATTCAGTGTCGTGAATTTCGTGAAAACTAAAATAAGAAATAAACTAGTGCCATCTTCCTATAATATGTCCAATTCGTTAATTTAGCTTACGTTGCTTAAGGATGTGTGG
This sequence comes from Alloplasta piceator, assembly GCA_946863875.1. NCBI lineage: Eukaryota > Metazoa > Arthropoda > Insecta > Hymenoptera > Ichneumonidae > Alloplasta > Alloplasta piceator. The sequence goes on from OX333080.1 coordinate 29,294,268, forward strand.
AATGTCAAATCCGAAGTACATCTATTTGTTGTTCAAAGTAAATCATTTCATCCGGCTCTTTGTACCAAGCAACCTTAGTAATTGCAGCGCGGCTGCGATTCAAGGTAGTTCCTCCATGAGGTCGTTTAATTAAGAAATAGGTGAAATTTGGCATACAGGTTATTTAATCGTTATCCAAACATCTGTGCACTTTAAATCAATTTGACCGTCCCGAACTCGAGAGCTTCTCACTCAAAATTGGCTTAATTTATACCCAAGGGATTGGACATGCATGGTGCATAGATACGTTATCAATTCTGCCGTTAAAACAAAAATTACGAAGTTGATAAAAAAAAACTAAGGGAAGCTCGATCGGCATGTTACGAATTACATGAAAGAAAATTAGGTTGATTTACCGTCGAGCTTCCAAGAAATAACCATTAGAACCCGACGGTTTGGTATCATAACATAAATTCTGCAAGCGGAGACGCGCGTGGAGGAGAAACGGAACGGCGATCGGAACCAATCGGAACGTTGCCACGATCGTCGTGCGCTCACACACACAGAAGAATGCGTCGTCTGTATATGTAGCTCTTTTGTGTATTGGGGCAGAGCCGGGACAGTTCCAGCAAAAAGGTGACTCGCAGAGCGAAACAGTTGTGGGTTAAGAACACTTAATAGAATAAATTTTACAACAGTAAAATATATCTATCGTATTATCTATTGGCACTGAATTAATATTGTATGCTTTTTAAATGTATTTACTACAAATCGAAATAATCTTCATCCCTGTAAATATGCACATGCTGTGTAACTTTTTGTTGAGGTTGTCGCGGAGGAACTACCTTAACATGAGCTTTGACGCTAAAAATCGTGTCACTGACTTACATATGGTATAAAAATACGATATATGCTTATATTCGCATCTTAGATTATTAACATGTAGCCTTAACCCTTTTGGACCGTATGTTGCTTCTACGCAACACGCATTTTGAAGCCCCATAAAATTACCATCGGTGGCAAGGTCAAGGTTCTAAGTGCATAGTTCCATCCAGCAAGGTCAGCCGGCGCTATAGATACTCCTAAACCCCGAGGTAAACTGCTTTTACCCATCGAAATATCAATATGGCGAGAGCGTCTCATGGCGAGTTCGCGTGTTGGCATGTTGGGCTTTAGTTACCGCAAAAAAAAAGTAAGTTAACATTTGTTTTTCATGTTCCAAACATTATATCCTTTCAAATGGAAACTGATATGATGTATTTACGATTATTCATTAGATTACACCGGCACACAAAATTAAAAAAGTGGTCTGTACTTTTGACCAGACCCACCTATCTCTATGTATTTTGATGCGCTGAATCTGAATCCAAAGTCTGTTTGGCTCATACAGCCTCAAAATTTTGAGTAAATTGCGAAAAACCGCCAAAAATGGCTAAAAATTGCAGTTATGAGTATGAAATTTTTTAAATTAAACTAGATCAATTATGTTTCTTATGTATTTTGATGCGCTAAACCCGAATCCAAAGTCAGTTTTGCTCGTACACTCGCAAAAATTTTATTAAATTGCGAAAAACCGCTAAAAATGCCTAAAAATTGCCGAAAATCGCAGTTGTGAGTATGAAAAAATTTGTCATGAACTAGATCAAGTATGTTTCTTATGTACTTTGATGCGCTGAATCCGGTTGCCAATCTTCATCATCCATACAGTGCCGCAAAAGTGCAAAAGTTTGAAAACACTTGGCCCGATTCCGCGCCGCATAAAAAGTTTCACTGCTCTTTTAAAAATAAAGATATTTCAATTCAACAAGCGGCGTTTCCAAGAGAATATATTCAGCTTCATTTTGCTTGAGCCAAAATTTTTTTTTGATTCTTTTAAAATTCGGTACGTCCTTTGAAGCATGGTCGTTTTTTTGTTCGTTTTTGGCGTTGAAATTTTGGCGTACGACCCATGAAATTTTTGGAAACTGTTTTTCGCATGAAAAACTTGTAGACGGGAGTATAAGCTTCAATTTTGTTTTTTGAAAAGTTTCGTACGATTTTTTTTTGCAAAAATATTCAAACTTTTGTAAAAAACGATCATATTTATGAAATGAAGCGTAACTCTAAAACTACTAGATTTTTGCGAAATCACTAAGAGGGTAAAAAGTTGCTCACAATTATTCTGGATTCAATGAAATTATTTCAGAATTTTTTTCCAACATTTTTTTTCAAATTTTTTTTTTTCTCAATCAATTGGATTTCTTACTTCATCTACACGGGTTTTCCGATAAAAAAAGCCATGTGAATGACTTTTTTCGAAGAAAAAGCCGTGTAGATGAGGTAAGAGACTCCATGTTGAAGATTTAAAAAAATCTCGTTGACAGGGAAAAATCCCGAAAAAAATGTTGAGAAAAAATTCTGAACAAATTTCATTAAATCCAAAACAACTGTATGCAACTTTTTATCCTCTTAATGATTTCACAAAAACTCAGTAGTTTTGGAGTTACGCTTCATTTTATAAATATGGTTGTTTTTTGTGAAAAAAAATTGGACGAAACTTTTTAACAAACCAAATTGAAACTTATACTCCCCTCCACAAGTTTTTCATGTAAAAAACAGTTCAAACAAAATTTCATGGGTCGTACGCAAAAAAAAACCAAAAAAACAACCATATGCTTCAAAGGACGTACCGAATTTCAAAAAAATCGAACATTTTTTTTTGATAAAGCAAAATGAAGCTGAATATATCCTCTTTGAAACGCCGCTCGTTAAATTGAAATATCTTTATTTTTAAAAGGGCTGTGCAACTTTTTTATGCGGCTCGGAATTGGGGCGAGTGTGTTCAAATTCTTGGACGGCAGTAAATGCATGGTCGAGATTAACAGACTCGGCAATCGGAATGAGCGCATCAAAATACATAATAAACACACTTGATCTAGTTCAATAAAATTTGTTTCATGTTCATTACTGCGATTTTTCGCAAATTTTAGCCATTTTTAGCGGTTTTTCGCAATTTACTCAAAATTTAGAGGGTGTATGAGCCAAAAGAACTTCGGATTCGGATTCAGCGCATCAAAATACATATAGATAGGTGCGTCTGGTCAAAAGTACAGACCACTTTTTTGATTTTGTGTGCCGGTGTTATTATTCGTAAATTTTCCGGATTTTACCCCCTAAGTGCCTCGATTTGCGCACAAGCACATTCAAAAATTCGTATTCCCAAAAAAAAAAATCGAAATATCACGCTGGATTCATCAACTAGAGTGTATTTTGAGATAAAGCTATGACGGAAATAATTTTCATTCAATAGGAAATAGGTTTTGGTCTGAGAGGGTTAAGAACGATTCTAGGAACAGTCGTAAGAAAAATAAACAAATCATATGCTTACCGTAAAAAGCTTCATTATGGGTGGTCCTCGGTCTCCTAACAGTTCACATATTTTCTCCATGGCTTCTTCTTCTCGTTTGTGTTTTTCTTCAATTGAGACGCCACAGTGCGGTGTGATATCACCAACGATACATTCAGCAAGATCGTGTATAAGAGTCATTTTCATAATTCTGTAAGTAATAACTAATAAATAAGTATGTACTTAGGCAAATGTTTCGTTTCGCAATACGAAGCTGAGGAAGAATTCACATACATTGTATTCACGAAATATAATTTATTTTTCGATTTTGAATGATCCAATTCGAACATATCATGCTCACTGTAAGATGCTTTTTTTAGAGGACTTCCCGGAAATCGGCTACAGCGGCTTCAGGAATCAGTATTTTTTTTAAAGAAAAATCCAAAAATAAAGTTAAAAGTTATAAAAACCCGGACCCTCTTGAATAATGATGAAAATTTTTTCCCGAAAAGTATTCTGAAAAAGAAAACACGTATTTTTTTTGTTAAGGCCGAGAATTGATATTTTTCGTCGAATGATTTTAGTAAAAAATCCAAATTTTTTACTAACTCTCTACTCTAAACACGTAGTATCTTGATCATTCGAGATCCTATCGAAAAACGCTTCAGACAAAACTTGTTTGTTATAAAACGAGTAAAACAATTGATATTTAAAAAAAATTGTCGGCACACGAAAGTTTGTTTTTACTTTACAAAACACAAAAAAACGTTTTTTCAGCAAGTACGCCACCTCAAATTATAAAATGAAAAAAATTGTAAAAATTCCATAGGAAATCACGACATTTTTAAGACCAGAATGAGAATGGCAAGATCAAAATCCGCAAAATCCGCCAATCGAAGTTTCGTGTTGACCGTATTTTCGAGCCAGATAATTCAGAACTATATGTTCTCGAAAAATTATATACAGAAATACATTTAAATATTACGTATATTACGTATATTATTTCATACTTGTATGAAATAATACTTGTATGAAATAATCTACGTATGTATAATTACAAAAATATTCAAATGTATTTCTATACATCATTTTTCGAGAACATATAGTTCTGAATGATCTGGCTCAAAAATAAGGTCAAGACAAAACTTCGATTGGCTGTAGCTTTGCAGATTTTGATCTTACCGTTCTCATTCTAGTCTTAAAAATTTCTTGATTTCCTGTAGAATTTTTACAATTTTTTTATCTTATAATTCAAGGTGGCGTACTTGCTGAAAAAACGTTTTTTTGTGTTTAATGAAGTAAAAACAAACTTTCGTGTGCCTACAATTTTTTAAAATTAAATATCAATTTTTTTACACGTTATATAACGAACAAGTTTTGTCTGAAGCGTTTTTCGATAGGATGTCGAATTATCAAGATACTACGTGATTAGAGTAGGAGTTAGTGAAAAATTCGGATTTTTCACTAAAATCGTACGACGAAAAATATCAATTCTCGGCCTTAACAAAAAAATACGTGTCTTTTCTTTTTCAGAATACTTTTCGGAAAAAATTATTCATGACTATTCAAGAGGGTCCGGGTTCGGACGTGAAAATTTCAGCGGGAATACCCCATATAAATTTATAGGTTGATAAATTAAAATGTCGTTCCAGAAAAATTTCTTGAAAAATCGCTTTATTCTACCTGCACATAAGCCCTTAAATTTGAACGAAAGCATTGAAGACAGTCCAAATCGTGGTTTAAAAAAATTACATAAATATCACAACTTTTGTGCGTATTTTTGTATGTATAGTATACTAGTCTCGAAAAAAAAATAGCGGTATTATGAGTACATCTTAAAGTACCAAGCTGAAGCCTGTTGCATAAGGGTACACCAGCTATCCAAAGAAAGAAAAAGCAAAGGAAGATTCGTCTTTAACGGAAAAATGATTAGAACGTCATATATGCAAGCTTTAATTGAAAGATTTTTTAGATACGGATTCCGGTTTGTATACTAAAAATAAGAACAAAACAGAAATAAGATGTGCGGAAATTCATCGAATAAGTTTCCAAAACTAAAATAATGCATACTTCGTCGGATCCAAATTTTCATCACTTTGTACTAGGAAAGATAGCATAGCCATTCGATACATATGGCCAGCTATTGATTCAGGTTCAGCGATATCCCGTAAGACCCAACCGGTTCGCTTCATATGCTGCAAAAAAAAAAATTCGAATAGAGGTCAGTTGCATTTAATAAATCTAATAAGACAACCAATACCAGATCTTAAATTTGGCTTTAAGGTAGTTCGGTCAACTTTGGCCGAGATCGAGTTCGTAATTTATATTTATTTACGTAGAATTTAACGACAAAAAGACTATGATAAATTGATTTCTTGAATAAGAAAATATTATAAGTTTTGTTTAGGCTTGTAAAAGGCTTGTTAGAGTTGTATGTCATACCGATGCGGCGTCTCAAACTGGCCGCCATACTGAATTAAACGTGTCATTTTTTTATGTTGTCCTGAAATACTATAGTATACTATACTAATTCAAAATTTTTATTAACTTTACACCCTTTAAGGTAGTAGCCCACTGTGACGGGTTCAAAAAATCGATTTATATCACTCTGTACAATAATGGACTCTTTTATGTCCGCAAGCGGACGTGAAAACATCCATATTGCACCTCGTGATATAAAATATCGTACATCACTTGGCGTCAAAACATTTTCTGACTCGTCAGAAAATGTTTTAACGTCCTCGTGATATAATGTACTATTTTTTTACATTTTTCGCAAGATAAACATAGCAAGAATATACCGTAAAAGTTTTAGACCGAAATTAAAAATATTGTAAAAGTTATAGCCAAAAGAAGAAAGCAAGCAATTAACTAATAAATTAATATTAAGAATTACTAATTACTAAGGTTTGGCCATCACCAGAAACTGTAAATCTCCCGAAGAAATGAAGAGACCTTTGAGATAAATTTCAGGAAACGAGAGAATTGCTCAATGCACCAGGCAAAGCTGATTAATGTAAGTATAATTTTTTTATACAAAATCTGTTGGCAAAACTTTAAACGCGTTTTTCTCGAAACTACGTTTTCGAAACTTCGGGGAAGCACTGCCTAAAAAATATTCAACCAATTTGGCTAAAAATAGAATTTCGCTGATAGAATCGATATCCCCGTTGCAGAGTTTCTGTGGTTTTTTTAGGTTGGAATAAAAAAAAAACCAATAGCATTTGCTATTAGAATAGATATCCCCGTTGCAGAGTTTCTGTGGTTTTTTCAGGTTTTATTTAAAAAAAATAAATAAATAGAATTTGGCTATTAGAATGGATATCCCCGTTGCAGAGTTTCTGTGGTTTTTTTAGGTTTGATAAAAAAAAAAAAAGAAATGGAATTTACTATTAGAATGGATATCCCCGTTGCAGAGTTTCTGTGGTTTTTTTGGGTTTGATGAAAAAAAAAGAAATAGAATTTGGCTACTAGATTGGATATCCCCGTTGCAGAGTTTGTCATTTTTTTTGGGTTTGATAAAAAAAAAAAGTAATAGAACGTTTATAATTTCTTTTTTTTTCAAACCCAAAAAAACGACAGAAACTCTGCAACGGGGTCTACACTTTGCCTGGTCTATCCGGACTAATATTTATGCATATATATATATTATTTGTCCGGATATGCTATTGTACCATTAATGCCGTTTATGCGAACGAATATTTCTATTTTATTCGTCCGGATATGTTTTTGTACCAATAATGCCGTTCATCCGGACGAATATTTATATTTTATTCGTCCGGATAACTTGCCGTACGATTTACCTGGTTTATCCGGACGAATATTTATATATTTGTATATTATTTTTATATTATATTTATACATTATTCGTCCGGATATGCTACTGTACCATTCATCCGGACCGGACGAATATTAGTATTTTATTCGTCCGGTTGTAACCCTAACCTCAACTTCCACTCTAGTATTTAAACCCAAGCTATATAAAATGTTAAATTTTAAGTGTGCGGTTTAGAAATATTTATTTTTTGTTCGGCTACTAGAGAAAAACAATAAAACAAGGTTTATTTTAAATTTGAGAGAAACTCAGCCAAATTCGATCATTTTCCGGACGAATAATTGACACTTATTCGTCCATTTTCGGATGATTAGCCACAGCCGCCACAGCCTTTTTGTAATTTCATTTTTGTAATACATATGGGTAAAAATTCCGAGAGGCAGCATGCGTTTGTGCCTCATAGTCGACGATTGTTTTGTAACTTTAGGAACACACAGTACAGTATGAGAGTACACTCTGGCATTTTTTTTTGATTTTTAAATCGACCAGTTTCACTGCACCGATGACGTCATTTTTTTTGAAATTTCTTGAATTTCATGTTTTAATCAATTTCTCTAGACCCCTGTAATAAAAAAAATATAAAAATTTCGACATATATTTTCATCGAAAAAGATCTCAGCTTTTCAAACAAACTATTTTCTAATACGTACCAATTCGTATAAGCATAGAAAGATAGGTTTTTTCCTCAAAAAGGCGTTTTATCGATGAGCCTACACTCGAATCTGTTTTTTCATATTTTTTTCAGATTTCTGAGGTTTTTTTACACGAAAAAATTCTTTTTCCAGAGTGGGATCTCTGCGGCATCACACCGTTATATATTAAATATAATCTGAGGTGCTGCAAATATCGAGAAAATAGTGCGGATACCATAATGCTTACTGCGCTAGTATTGTATTGTATTGTTACTATCATTTTTTATCGAGGTCGTTATGGGTTTTTAACTTAACTTTTGATTTATTAGTACTATAACAGGAGGATTTGACTATAAGAAAAAATAATAATACCCTGAAAGCAATATAATATACACGATTCCGGGGAATGAGAGTGTAAACAAACTTTTAAAAACATCCATTCATCTTTTATGAAAATATTTATTGACGCATGTATAATTTTGCGCAAAAAAAAAATTTAACAATTTCTTGGCGAAAAATTAACCATACGTCATTAAATATTTTCATAAAAGATGAATGGATGTTTTTTGAAGTTTGTTTACACACCCATTCCCCGGAATTGTGAATATTATATTGCTTTCAGGGTATTATTATTTTTTCTCAAAGTCAAATCCTCCTGTTACAGTACTAATGAATTAAAAGTTAAGTAAAAAACCCATAACGACCTTGATAAAAAATGATAGTAACAAAATAATACAATACTAGCGCAGTAAGCATTATATTGTATCCGCACTATTTTCTCGATAGTTACAGCACCTCAGATTATATTTAATATATCACGGTCTGATGCCGCAGAGATCCCACTCTGGAAAAAGTTTTTTCGTATAAAAAAACCTCAGAAATCCAAAAAAAAAAAAGAAAAAACAGATTGGAGTGTGGGCTCCTCGATAAAACGCCTTTTTGAGGAAAAAACCTATCTTTCTATGCTTATACGAATTGGTACATATTTGGAAATATTTTTTTTGAAAAGCTAAGATCTTTTTCGATGAAAATATATGTCGAAATTTTTTTATTTTTTTTATTACAGGGGTCTAGAGAAGTTGATTAAAACATGACATTCAAGAAATTTAAAAAAAAATGACGTCATCGGTACAGTGAAACTGGTCGATTTAAAAATCTGAAAAAAATGCCAGGGTGTACTTTCATACTGTACTGTGTGTCCCTAAAGTTACAAAACAATCGTCGACTATAAGGCCCAAACGCATGCTGCCTCTCGGAATTTTGACCCATACATATTTAAATATATACACAGAAAATTTTATGTCAATCGGACCTATATTTTCGAAGTTATTGGCATATTTGTAAACCTGCAATTACTACGTGTAAAGTGCTTTTGAAACTTTGAACGCGTTTTTCTCAAATCTGTGTTCTTAAAGTCGATGAGCAAGATTTCTCAGAAACGGCTTAACCGATCAGTCTCAATTTTTTATACAAGTTCTGAATGTATTTTTTAGTAATTTATCTAAAGTTTTTTTTTACCGTAAGCTGTTTTCCATTTTATAATCAATTTGAGGGAAGAATTTTCATCAAAAATCAAAATTTTATTTTAGAAGTCACTATTTTGTTAAAAAAATATATTTTGCTTATTCCTTCTATTAAATACTAGATAATAAATTATATTATCAAAATCTTTTTTATTTTTTATGATTCAATCTAGAGATGCGGTGCTCATCACAAGACACCTTTTTTTAGAGAAACTCCCAGAGATCGGCTACAGCGACATCAAGAATCATTATTTTTTAAAAAGATAAATTTCAAAATAAAGTAAAAAGTTACAAAAATATGGATATAAATTTTTACGTCGATTAATCAAAATGTCTTTCCAGAGAAAAATTCTTTAAAAATAGCTTTCATCGACTGCTTCACTACACACATAAGCCCTTAAGAGATATAAATATTGTACCGTTGTAAACTATATTATATTACATAAAATCATTTTGGAGAAATCCTTGGAAATTCGCAAATATTGAATGTTCATTGAAATGTAAGGTTTCGGATACATTTTTCATGACATTTCATGACTGTTTAAGAATTACGTGGCTTTCGAGGCATTCAAGAATTTTCACGAGTAATTCACGCTGTTTAACTCCCCGGGTCTCGAAGAGTAGTGAAATCAAAAGAAACATGCTTTTTCGAACCTCTGTAATATATATACGTGTAATACTACGCTTATTACCTTGAGTCGACCCACCAATTCCATAAACTCTTGCAACTTTTTCAAGTCCATTTTCGGGGCCTTAGTCCAGTATATTACTGCCTAGTATCGACGAAATATTAAAGATTCTAGTTCCAATTCGTAAAATAGATGTTATCTGTTCAACAATATTTAGCATATGTCAATAGATATAGCAGCGAACTACACCATTTAATTTTTAGGTTATGTCATAATTTTGTGTTTTGTGTATTTTTCCCTGCATTCGTGTCAGTGTTGTTCCACGAGTGAAGAGAGGGGTACTAGAAACGCCAGACGGTTAGTACTAGAATAGTGCTAGCGGGAAAAAGTGGTACTAAATCGTATTGACTGAAGATACGGCGGGAAAATTTAAATATTTCATGTCACAAACATAGAGGTATTATAACTAGAGGAGGTGAGCCATAGGACTGCCTGTAAGTGGAAGCGTATCACGGTAAAGAGAGACAGAAACTAGAAATAGTGGCACTATCCTTGTCTTGCCGCATGCGCAATGGCAACATGCTGCGCGCCGTCCGTTGACGCCGCAATACGAAATGTTCTAACCTATTATTTCGCTTCAGTTCGTTCACGCGCGTGCAAATTTTTCACTTATGTTTATTTTCGATATTATAAAAAATAAAATATAAAAAACTAAGATAGTGATTGCGTGCATTTTGTGCAAAAAGGAATCGACTTTCCTCAACGAGGGTCGTAGCTTTCACAAGTAAGTGGATAAAAACATTGTGTGTTAATTCTCCAAACTACCGGTGATATTATTTCTATTTGTTGATCTCGATATATATTAATTCTAATAAAAACAGATTTCCAAACGATGAGAAGTTAAAGAAAGAATGGCTGGATGCAATTGGCTTGAGAGCTTGGTCTGTAAAACTGCAATGATATGCAGTGACCACTTCGATGAATCTGCATTTTATGACACTGTTGAAGTTGAACGCAGAAAAAAAGACGATTACTTTCAAATGCTGCGAAAATGATATTATTTTACAAAAACAGCTACACAATATACATTACCACAAAATTTTGACAGTCGAATGCGGAAGGGTCAGTACAATACCGGAGGCGAATCGTTTACTGCGCATGCGTCATCAGACAAGGAAGCAAATACTATTCCTATGCTCTTTCTCTTTCTACCATTATAACGCGTTTCTGGCTGGCTCACCTCCTCTATGTATAATACCTCTATGATAATACCTCTATGGTCACAAACCCCCTTCTCCACCTTTCCACTCTCTTGAGTGCGAGATAGAGCTAAAACTTTTAACACATCTTTCTCAGAGATGACTGGATGGAATAAAAAAATAATAGTCGGGCCACATTAATTACGCAGGTGTGCCCACTCTTTTTTCTTATTCCATTAAGCCATCTCCGAGAAAAATGTGTTGAACAAATTTTGAGGTTAAGTTGACCTTTAAACTACTCTTAAATTGAATAAAATGTCATGCGGTAATTGCATCTCGTATTGAAAAACATGCTCATCTTTTTTTATCGTTATTAAGATTAGGGCAAACCGTAAGTGAAACAAAAGAAGATAATTTAGTACAGTCAACTCTCATCTATTTTACCACCAGCTATTTTACAAAATCACGACCGGCTATTTTACTGAGGTATCCTCCCCCTATCTCCCACTCTATTCTCCTCTCTGTGTTAACCGTCGTGATGTCGCGCCTTGCCGTGAGATGTCACCACCATTTCTATCAGTGGTGGGGAACCCCTCACGCCGTAAAATAAGTGGCGAGCGCCAGTCTCAAGCTCAACCATGTAAAATAGGTGACAGTTAACTGTACTAGAAGACAAAATAGTAGCGTTATTCTATACCATCAGTCGATAAAAATATTAGCCAAAATCTGCTCGAAAACTTTCGAAGTCCAAAAAGTGTGCTAAATAGTACTGGTGGTACAAGGTACTAAGCGAGTGGTACTAGATTCGTCATGGTGGTACTATAGTACTAAAAAAATCAAAAAAGTACTAGATACTTTAGTGCCGATAGGAACAACACTGACTCGTGTGGACCCATATATGTAATACTCCTATATTGCCAGCGCTGGCGGAAACTCTGCGAACACTTTAGGGTGAATTCTGACACGGGCGCACTGCGCTTGAGCGCTGCATAATCTGGCGTACCCATTGGTCAAAATGAATTTCGGGCGTGGCATTGTGGCGCGCGAAATTCAAATTGACCAATGGGTACGCCAGATTATGCAGCGCTCAAGCGCAGTGCGCCTGTGTCTGAATTCACCCTTACGGTGCAGACAATATCGTTCTCTCTCTCTCTGACTCTTGCAATGCGCAAGCGCGAATGAAAGCAGGAGTGCGCTAGCCAATAACATTTATATATTAAGTCTACGTAATGGGTCGCGCGTGCGCAGAATGACCCTGTCTGAGTCTTCTATCTCTCTTCTTTTGTGGACCCACCACTTATAGGGAAGCATAGGCTGCTAGCAATATAGGAGTATTACATATATGTGTGGACCACGGGGTCTCGTACTGGTCGTACATACAGGTCTGGAAACTCGGCCAAATTTCGAGGGTGGGGGTACCTTGCTTATCGAAGCACGAGAATAGTTCGTAATTTCGTCACTACTCGTCTCTGCGATCTATGCGCGTTCAGGGTATTCTCAAGCTTAACCTCAAAATCCCGGTGTCAGATATTATGCTCTCATACGTTGCGTTTTGCTGCAGTTGTGATTTAAATTATATTTAATAAAAAGAAAAGATTTTTTAATATTTGGCAAAAATGCCAAGACGGTGCGCTGTTCCTTATTGCAATACCGGCCGCAAAGCCGATAAATGCGAAGGTGTCGGTTTTCCGGGTGCCAAATGATAATGTTTTGCGCTCGATATTCGACATGTTGTTAAATTAACTGGAAATCTCTCATTTTCAGACCCGCTGGGAGTCAGAGGTTTTTGAAAATAAGCATTTGCGTTTTAGTGCGTGTTATAATAGCCTACAATAATATTAAAAACAAGTGATTGAAAAGCTAGGCTATAGCCGTGGCAATAGCGCTGTCTCTATCTCACTTCCCTCACCCATCGTCATCCGTGTTTGCGCCAGAGAGAGTTTAGATCACAGCGATGACAATGACAAATTTATGAACTACACATCTGGCATCAATAAGCAAGGTACCCCCACCACGGGAGTTTCCAGACCTGTATGTACGACAGTGGTGTGGACGTTCAAAGCCGGTCACACACCGCGCTTTTGCAGAGTTTAGCTTAAGAAATTTCGACCAATCGCGTAGCTCTATTCACTAATACATAACACAACGCATAAGAAATAGAGCTACATGATTGGTTGAAATGTCTTATGCTATGCTATACAAAAGCGTGTGTAACCGGCTGAAAGTCAGAGACACAATAACAAGGAATAAGAATCAGCAAATCGCGGCTGACTTTAGAGAAGCTACGCCAATCGGATGGCTGATTCTCATTCCTTATTTTTTAGGGCCTCCGCACACGGTGCAGGTTTTTGATGTTCGCTTCTCTGCTGGATTTCGCATGATTGGTGGAACGCTTGGTGGGGGCTGCCCCCACCAAGCTTTCCGCCTCAATCAATAACCTCAATTGTTAAATTTTCACGCAATCAAATACGATGAATTAAACGTTATCATCAATTAAGGTATATTTCTCAACGAAAAAGGAATTTGTGCACTCCAGAAAATATGAAACTTCCGTAAAAGGTGCTATACAGATGGAAGTTTGCATTACGTTGCCTAGTTAAATGTTGTATCGTGTTTTGAGACGAATATATCGATTGATTTTTCATTTGATTCTTTCCGTCAAGAATTATAAACAATCAACTTCTAGCAAACCCACGAAATTTGTGGAATAATATCACGGTCGGATGTTCAAATGCATGTCTGTAATGCGTAAGCACAATTCAGTTTGAATTTCTCGCGCAAAATGACAGTACGCATGCGCTAGGATACAGAAGTGGGAGAATGAGGGAAAAATCAAATTATCGGAGCGTTTCCGGCCCCGATGGGTCAAATTATGGGAGCGTCCACTGTATTAAATAAAACAAGTCTATAAATAAAAGTATTTGAAAAATATATAAATGAGGTCGTGTAAGTATAAAGAAATCGAGGCGTAAAGTACTAATGAATAAAAAAATATCATTGTATTGACCAATAAGTCTATTAAGTGAAAAAAAATACAAAAACTGTTTTCCCGGTTTCAATCGAATTTTCTCCAGAAACGGAAAAATACCTGAGCTTCTGAGACATTCGCTTCCTTGAGCAGATCTTGCATATTTGTACTTCCCACGAGTTTAATTTAGTCTCGAAGATTTTTGATGACTTTACGCACATTTTCATTATTTAACGGGTTATACGCAATCAGGAGACCGAAAAAAGCAATTTTTCAAGATTTTTTTCTGAAAAAACTTTTCAATTTCTTAATATGAAAATTTATGTACATATTTTTGTATCTTTAAACTTTATTTCGAAATTTCTCCGTAGCTGATCTCCGGGTGGTCGTCTTGTGCTGAGTACAATATCTCTGGATTAACCCATCCAAAATAAAAAAATAAGGTTTTTCAATATAAGGTATTGATAATTTAGTATTTTATCAAAAGAATAATCAAAATATTAATTTTTAACAAAATAGCAACTGCTTAGAAACAAATATCGAATTTTGATGAAAATGTTTGCCTTAAATTGTTTGTAAAATGTAAAATATATATCGGTAAAAAAAATCTTCGGTTAATTACTGGAAAATATGTTTATAAAGCTCGTGAAAAAATTTGAGACTGAACAGTTACGTCGCTTCTGAGAAATCTTGCTCACCGACTTTTACAAATATGCCTGTAACTTGAAAAATATTTGTCGGATTGATATGAAATTTTCTGTGTATATACTTAAATATATGTACATTACGGAAATAAAATTTAAAAAAATCGATTTTTGAAAATCCTGACTGCGTATAACCGTTTAACTTTCAACTTTGTAATCCTTCAGCTTTAATACATTTTACATCCCATAATTCATCCACTTTCTTTTTCATAGTGAGAATGTCTATTGTGATCGACATTCAGCGGCAAAGTTTTATACAACGATAAACAAAACTTGCAAGTGTTTTCCCCATTCGTTTGCAAAGGACATTTTTTGTGACGCCATTTGTTAGTCGCATCTTTGAAAGCGTATGTTGCGTGAAAATCTTTGCAGGAATCGAATAATGGTCCACCTTCGCACAATGTTATACTATGCGCATGTTGAATAAGAAACTGTACATCGTCAATTGATTTCAATTCATGATGTTCATTGACGACATTCATCTCATCATCGAGGAAAAAAATTCTGTATTGCAACGATGCATCAATGATAACCTGAAATAAAAATAAAAATATTATTGATCGAAATCTGTTGGTTCCCGGCAGAACGAGTTAATTTCATTTTTCGAAAAATGAGTTGACAACGGACATCAGTCAATTATTAGGTCTACTTTTATCTTAGACATTTGTTACCCAGGTTTATTTGATTATGGATCATGTTAATTATTGATACATTTGAACAATGGTTATAGTTTCACTAATTTTTGTACAGTTTTATTAATTTCTTATTGATTAAAACTCCACATAGATCATAAAATAGTAATCAACGATTTTACTGTTTTCAACACAAGTATTGATTTCAAATTGACTTGAAGGTATCGAAAAATGTATTAAAACGATCCTAAATTGAAAATATCAAACAGGGACAGCAATAAACCATTTTTACAGTGAAAAACGCTGAAATTAGTCAATAAAAAAGTTTAGGAACGTAAAAATTAAAAAAAAACGAAAAAAAATGAAAAGATGAAATTATAATTTCATTTTTTTACGTTTTTATAATTTTTTATTTATAATTTATTTATAATTATTTATTTGTCACGTTCCTTAATTTTTGCATCAACTAATTTTAACATTTTTATTTTTAAAAATTGTTCATCTGTTTGAACAATTTTTTATTGATTAAAACTGCAAATAGATCATAAAATAGTAATCAGCGAATTTGTTGTTTCCAACACAAGTATTGATTTCAAATTGAAAAGGGATCGAAAAAGTTATTAAAACGATCCTTAATGAAAAATATCAAACAAGGACATCAATAAACAATTTTTGAAGGACAAAATCTTAAAATTAGTTAATGACAAATTTTAGGAACCTGAAAAGTAAACAATTCCGTTTATAAAAAATTATATTTAAAAATAATTTTTGGAGAGAAAAATGTAAAAATTAGTTAATAAAAAAGTTTAGGAACGTGAAGAATAAAAAAAAACGAAAAGTTGTAATTATAATATCAACTTTTCGTTTTTTGTTATTTTTTACTATTTTATGATTACTATTTTTCACTAATTTGTGATCTATATGCAGTTATTTTCGTTTTTTGTTATTTTTTACTATTTTATGATTACTATTTTTCACTCATTTGTGATCTATATGCAGTTTTAATCAATAACAAATGAATAAAACTGTACAGAAAATTAGTCAAACTACAACCATTGTTCAAATGTATCACTAATTATTATCATTCCCCGTATGGGTCATTTCCAGTCAAATCAACCAAGAGTTGGAATCGACCCCTTTCAATTTCGATTAAATTTGGTCAGAAATTTTCGTTCTTAACAAAACGAAGTTCTACCAAAGAGGTAAAATTAAAATTGTTTTTTTCAAAAGTTATCAAAAATTCAAAATTTCACAATTTTTCTAATCCTTTAAGTTTATTTTTTAAATATCTCGGAAACTATTATAGTTACGAAAAAACATTCTGAATTCGTCTTAAAGAGTATACTTGAGGCTATGAAAGAAAATGTATTTTTAACAAAAATTGAAAAATGATGAATTTGGAGAATTTGGAATTTTTGAAAATCGTGAAAATCCAAGTTGGGGTCGATTCCAACTCTTGGTAGATTCAATATGGAATGACCCATATGTGAAGTTAACTTGTTATACCGGAATCTTTGGACTTGACTCGTTATGCTGGGATATTTGTATTTAACATGAATATTCAATTATTATAAACAATTAGAATTTTTAGAATTTGTAATTTTATGGTCAGGTATATTTGAATCCTGAAGTATTTCTCCTGTATTGCTGTGTTATTGAAAATCGAATTTGTCAAAATAGAAATATTGAGGAATCTTGGAATAGATGAATGGTAGGTGCATTCGACAAACCTTTTTTACAAAAACAGCACCGGAAATTCGACTTTTTTTGACCTGTGAAAATAGCAATTGCGGCCTATCGTCAGAAATGCGATGAATTCCCCAAGTAATATCCGGCAATTGGATTATAGCTTTGTTTTCAAAGATACGTTGAAAAACTTGTTGTTGACCTTCGCATCCAGAATATTCAGGTTTTTCGGGTTGATCTAGATTGTGACATAGGCAAAATTCCACTCTCTGCTTCGGATTACTCAATTTTTTTTTTTTTTAATTAATCTTACCTGGTTTTTTAACATGATCATTCGTATTTTCTGCGGGCATCGATCGAGTGTTTGAATCACCTTCAAATAGATTTAGCGTTGGTTCAATTGCTTTTGCAGTCTTCGTATATGGCACAGTACCGGGTTTAAGTCGTTTTTGTTGAAATACTCTCTGCAAAAATTCGAGTTGTACAATGTTTATGCAAAATAAACTAAAATTTGTTTTATAATTTCGACAAAATTTCCATTTTCATAATAAACAATGGGTGCGTACTTTTATTTATCTTTTCATTGTTCTGTTTCCTTCAAGCAAATCGAAATAAAAAGAAGAAGCACGGCAAATAAAGAGTCATATGAATTAATCCGGAGGCACAATGACAAAAATAAGAAATAGGAACCAGCCATCCGATTAGCGCAGCTTCTCTAAAGTGCGCGGCGATTGGCTGATTCTTGTTCCTTATTTCTTATTTTTGTCATCGTGTCTCCGATTTTAAGAGAACGCACCTTGAGGATTAGCATGATAATGGATGTCAATTGTGTACCTGAAAAATAACTTTCCCGGTTGAATCTTTGATAACTCTTTGTGTCAGAATATCACTCTGCTTAAAGTGTTTTTCACAAACACAAAAAAATTTGGGCAAAGTGAGACTGGGATAGAATCGTTGAATAGAGGTTATCCACCTTTGACGGAGTACCGAATCTTTTGGCACTTTAAATACTGATTTATCCGTCTTTTTAGCACGACAACAGGGAATTACGCATCTATTCACCATTGCTTCTTACAAAATTATTTACCAATCTCTTGTTACGATACGTTTTTTCTAACGACATCGAAATTAATGCAAATTATAAAACAGACACGTTAATATGACCAACGAATTCAGACGTACATAGAAGCACAGTTCTTATGCTTCGATCCGAGACAAGTATTCTCGGACAGGTACTGTCGCTAGAGGCGCTGTGATCGGAAAAACATGTACAGTGGACGCTCCCACAACTTAACCCTCCATAACTTAACGGCTCCCATAACTTAACGCGTTACCATGGCAACACGCTCCCACAACTTAACGACCCCTATCGCGCTTTCTCCCCACTCCAAACTCAGCTGCCGAGCTGCGGAAATTTGACACAGGGCAACATAACCTCAACTGTCACATTTTTTTTCTTCAATTACGTACGATTTATTAAGCGTTACTATAATTAGTTTAAGTGTAATTAATGTGCGTGAGGTGGATAAATAATACAAGATAACGATTTTGGTAAAAATGACTGATTGATGGGGCAAGACACGCACGCCTCTTTATAGGACTACGTGTTCGAGAATAGTCGTTCTCTCGAAAAAACAAGAATTTTTATTTGCCAGAAAGAACGAAATTTGCGTAAAATATTCGTATGTATACCAGGTGTGTAAGTATGAAACCGGAATTTCGAAAGTATGAAACCCATTTCCCCACCTTTTGTATCTTTCCCATGGCTTTTAACCGAAGGGAGATGGCTTCTCGGGTCACCTTTAACTGATCCGCCAGTTGTTGTTGTGTTTGAGCGTCGTCTTCGTCCAACAAGACTTGCAGGTCAGCGTCTTCAAACTTTTTCGGTGGTCTTCCACGTTCTTCGTTCCTCACGTCAAAATCGCCACTTTTGAACCGTTTAAACCACTCGAAACACTGTGTTTTACCGAGAGCATGCTCACCAAACGCCTCCAGAAGCATTCGATGCGATTCGGCTGCGGTTTTCTTCAGATGAAAACAGAAAAGTAGGGCTGTCCGCAAATCGTAATTTGTTGGCACAAAACTCGACATGTTTATCTCTAATAAAATGCTACTGAATGAAACTCGTGTTATTGTGAGTTGGAAATCTTTGTCGGATATCAATACAATAACGAGACACCGCTGACGTGATGTGTCGGTAACTGCATCGACATCTAGCGCCACCTACGGGCAAATTCCGGTTTCATACTTACACACCTGGTATACATGTATCATGTATATGTGTCATTCCATATCAATTCAACGACGTTTTGACGGTGACCCCTTCGATTTTGTTTATTTTTTAATATGTTATTATACATGCAAAAAGAAGTATCCATGCCAATTTTTAGCTCTCTATCTTAAACCATACCGAAGTTATAGATTTTTCAATAATATACTTAAAATAATCATAACTTCTACATTAACCAAGATATTGTAATTTGTCAAGAAGTCATTTCTTTTTGTTTTCCAAGGTACTTTTTGAAAAAAATATTAAAAATTAAGAGAAACAAATTTTGAATGTGTTTTTAACTGTTTTAAGCTAAAAAATTGGATTTTCTCTCAATGGGACCCCTTCGATTTTTTTCAAAAAAAATTATAAAATTCTACGTAAAAAAACAAAATTTTTGAGATTTTACCGAAGAGGGGATTCAAATAACTTCTTATCAAAAAAAAATTTCTACATTCTGCAAACTTCTATATTAACCAAGATATTGTAATTTGTCAAGAGGTCATCTTTTTTTGTTTTTCAATGTACTTTCTGAAAAAAAGATCAAAAATTAAGAAAAACAAGTTTTTAATGTCTTTTTAACTGTTTTAAGCTAAAAAATTGGATTTTATCCTAATGGGATCCCTTCGATTTTTTTCTAAAAAAATTATAAAATTCTACGTAAAAAAATAAATTTTTTGAGATTTTACCGAAGAGGGATTCACATAACTTCTTATTGAAAAAAAAAAATTCGATTTTTTTTTTTTCGTAATTCTGATCTTTTTTCCTTCTATGACTACATTAGTTGATTTCAATGATGTTAAAATAAATAATCTAACTTGCCTCACATATTTTCATTGTAAATTATAATAGATAACATCAAGAATTACAATTTAAGTACGTTTTGCACTTTAGTTTGCAAAACGTACTTGAATTGTAATTCTTCATGTTAATTATAGTAATTTACTATGGAGATATGTGAGGCAAGTTAGATTATTTATTTAAACATCATTGAAATCAACTATTAGAGTCATAGAAGGAAAAAAGTTCAAAATTACGAAAAAAAAAATCGAATAAAAAAATTTCGTCAAGAAGTTATTTGAATTCCCTCTTCGGTAAAATCTCAAAAATTTCGTTTTTTTACGTAGAATTTTATAATTTTTTTTGAAAGAAATCGAAGGGGTTCCATTAGAAGAAAATCCAATTTTTTAGCTTAAAATAGTTGAAAAGACATTAAAAATTTGATTTTTTTTATTCTTCGTCTTTTTTTCAAAAAGTACATTGAAAAACAAAAAAAGATGACCTCTTGACAAATGACAATATCTTGGTTAATATAGAAGTTTGTAGAATGTAGGAGCATGTAGAAAAGTTTTTTTCGATAAGTAGTTATTTGAATCCCCTCTTCGGTAAGATCTCAAAAATTTTGTTTTTTTACGGAGAATTTAATAATTTTGCTTTGAAAAAAATCGAAGGGGTCCCATGGAAAGAAAATCCAATTTTTTAGCTTAAAACAGTTAAACCACATTAAAAATTTGTTTTTCTTAATTTTTAATATATTTTTTTAAAAGTACCTCGAAAAATGAAAAGAAATGACCTCTTGACAAATTACAATATCTTGGTTAATGTAGAAGTTATGATTATTTTAAGTATATTCTTGAAAAATTAATAACTTCGGTAAGGTTTAAGATAGAGAGCTAAAAATTGGCATAGATACTTCTTTTTGCATGTATAATAACATATTGAAAAATAAAAAAAATCGAAGGGGTCACCGTCAAAACGTCGTTGAATTGATATGGAATGACACATATATATGCAACTTTGTATAACATTTTCTAGAAAATGTATCTCGCGCAATCCAACAATCGGATAAATGTATTTTCTGTTCAATTCTTTTCATCTAGAGTTATTAACATTAAATTCTTATTAATCTTAAGAAAATTTGCAAAATATATCACTGTCAGATTTTGAAATGTATGTCCACAACGCGTAGGTACGAATTTCAGGTTGAATTTCGCGCGCTCATTCTACGCATGCTTCAATGAAAAAAGGCAGTACGCATGCGTTGAAACACGAGAGTGGGAGAATGAGGGGAACGTTAAGTTATGGGAGCGTTTCCGGTCCCGAAGCGTTAAGTTGTGGGAGCGTCCACTGTATGTGTTACATCAGGGTGAATTCTGACACGGGCGCACTGCGCTTGAGCGCTGCATAATCTGGCGTACCCATTGGTCAAAATGAATTTCGGGCGTGGCATTGTGGCGCGCGAAATTCAAATTGACCAATGGGTACGCCAGATTATGCAGCGCTTACGCGCAGTGCGCCCGTGTCTGAATTCACCCTCAGTGAGCCGTTGGTGTACAATACACGCATGTTACGAGCGAACTCTGAGAGAGTCACCCGCGTTGTTGTAATCGTTCACCGATTGGTTCACGTAATTTTACCGCCTAGCGAATAAAAATTCGATCCTGAAAAGCGGGAGTCTTTTACAAATTCAAATTAATGTTGAAATAAATTTACACCAAAACACAGTAATTTATACTTAAAGAAATGTAAATGATCAATTTTATTGAAATTGTCCAGTTGATATCGAATAATTCTACGAATATATATGTATGTTAAACGCGTTAGTCAAGATGGGAACTTGTGTTCCTTACAAGAGTTGTCTTAAGACTACCCTTTTGGCGATGAGGTTCCCAAACATTTTGGTTCTTACCCTTAACTGAAAATTTCAAAGAGAAGGGGTCAAGTTCTTCTAACGAAGATTCCTATTGGTCATCGTGGGAAGACCATCCCCCGACGCTGGCTCTATCTCCCTCCAAGCGTGTCTTCAAGACGTCGAGGCGGCAAACAATGCGAGAGGGTTTTTACAATCGGGAAAAACAGACCCCCCTTTTCTCGAGCGTGTACCCTCGACTTGTACAATAAAAACTCTCTCAGTTAATCCCTTCCGCATGTTTTCCGCGACGATCAAAATAACGTGAATATTAAAGATGACCCTTTTTGGGAAAATGCAAAGATGATTTTACAATGTATTGAAACGTTGGGGAACCACATGCGCTTATTACTATTTCGTGCTCATGGCACTCGTCTGAGAATATTCTTATTTTCTAACAAATCCGCGAATATTACTTTCGCTGTGCCAAGGAGGATTAAAATATTCATTCCTGGACCTCGCTCGGCGTTTATTATACTGTCCCGGCATTCACCTACGATCCTCGGGGAAACCAGGAAAAACCCGAGGAAGGACAGAGTCATACGACAAAAACGATAATATAACGCTTAAAAATATCTAGAAAATAATGCCTTAAATTTTATCCTTTTTGCTTCTACGCAGATATAAAATATTTACAAGGAATATATACAAAATACATTCGTACGTATACAGTAATATACAAAACCATGTACATTCATACACGAATATATACATTATATACGCCGCACATAGCATAGATATATACGTATATACACGCACATACACACACATATACATACATATATCATAAGATAGAATACACATAATATATACATATATATAGGATAAGGCATATATCAAAGCGAAGAAAAGAGCTTGAATCTCGCGCGGTTCTTATCTATATGCGTGGCGAGCCTGCGCTCGTCACACGCATACGCTGTTAGCGCCTCTAGCCACTGGGGTACAGAACTAACGCCTGTACCCCAGTTCGTCCGAATGTATAGGAACTGTGCTTCCATGTACGTCTGAATTCGTTGATACCCTACCAGGACGAACGACAGTAACCAACGTCGTTTGTCTTAAATTCCGACGGTTGAGTGATGAATTCCGACGGTTGGACCGCCGGGAACTGTCGGAATTTAAGACAAACGACTGTCGGTTACTGTCGTTCGTCCTGGTAGGGTATGACGAAGTGTGACCAAGACGAAGTGGCTCCGTACGGCAGTGATGTTCCATTGCCTTGTCGAAAAACCTTCTGCGCATGCTTAAAAAACCTTCCACGGCGGCAAAAATCCTTCAATTTAAACATCTATATAATATAAATAGAGACACGTAACATTAATCGAATTTGCTGTTTCGTATATCGCAGAATACCACAGTAGTGAGATTCTGCAATCATATTCTGTAAAAAAATGTCGGAAAATTAATATGTCGGTATGGGAAGTCTATTTGCATAAACCGTCTATTAAAAATCAAATAACGTCCGCACTGAGAAAAAAGAATGTTTGAATGAACAAAATCTGCAGTCAAATACGTGCAACTAGATATTTATTTGGTCTAACTAAATAATTAATTTTTTGAACAATTCCACGCTTCGATTGACTAAAACATTATTCAGGAAAAAAAATGGTGAATTGCACTAACTAAATATCTAGTTGAACATATTTGACTGCAGATCTTGTTCATTCAAACATTTTTTTTCTCAGTGCGTAAATTTTTATCCCTTAGCACCGACTGCTAGAACTTTTTGACGCCAAATTTCGTCACTCGTGGTGCTAGTAGTCTTCTGCTCGCCATAAAGTATAGATAAGAAAACAACTAGCGCCACGTACAGAGTAAAAGAGGAACTAAAAAAAAGGGCTGAAATAGCGTTGTCTCCCCCTGATGCAGGCCAACTGTTCTACTAAAAATGAAGTGAATAAGATTATCATAATACACAATTGTGTATTATGATATACCCGTGTATGAAAACAGTTTTTGTATACTTTTTCGCAATTTTCATATACATTATTGAAAATTAATACACTTCTTTCCTAAAATTGCAATCAACCATTGAAAATTCTTTTCAATATTATAATGAAATTTAATATACCGTATATGAAATTTCAATAACAAGTATACGAAATCGAAATTAATGTACATCCCTAGCGGAAGTTGCAACGGTCGAAACAACGCCAAAAGCAACAGTTGCTTTTCAACTTTTAAAATCGGTAAAACAACGGTGAAAGCAACGTGAAATTTCCGTAAAAATCAGGTTTTGCAGCGCTTTACTTTACCGACGTCAGTAAAAAAGGCCGAAAAACATTAGCTTTGCAGCTTCCTACTTTACCGACGGTGGTAAAAGGGCGCTTCGGATGGGTTTGTTGTCGTTGTTTATCGGTGAGCAGAAGAGGAAATAAAGAAATCATCATCTAAAAAGGCAACCACGCCGCCTTTCGCACTAGAGATACCAAAATATGTACAAAATTTGGTGTTGCTTTGCCGTTGTTTTGACCTATTTTAAAAGTTGATAAGCAACGTTGCTTTTGCCGTTGCTTTGTCCGTTTTTTTCACTTAGCGACGCGTTGCAAGTTCCGCTAGGGATGGTATTGGAAAATTAACAATTTCATCTTAAATTTAATATTTGTATATTAAGATTAAAAGATGAACGTTGAAAATTCAAATTCCCGTATATTAAAATGGTTTCTATGTGCTTTTTCGCATTTTTAAGATACGTTATTGGAAATTAATACACCCAGATAGAAATGTGGCGCCACAGTAGCGGAACAGCGTGCCAGCATGTTGTGGCGACACGGTGGCGTCACAGTAAGTGCACGTTGTGCTGCCCTCCGTAATGCCATCGTAGCGGCACAGGGACATCACGGTGGCGTTACGTGGCGGTCCACCGTGTCGCCACCGTGGCTGCACAGTAAGTGTACAGCGTGCTGCTCTCTCCGTAATGCCACCGTAGCGGCACAGAGACGGCCCGCTGTGCAGCGCATTATACGAGCCCTTTAAAAATTTACATTGACATCAGCATGAGACGCATCCGCTTCTCGAGAACTTTTCTTATATGCTCTTCGCGTCGCTTATTCGCATCTGAGAATGTCTGCGACACCTTCGGGCGACTAGTCGAACTACTTCAGCTGCACGGCGTGCCATCACTTTGACGCTACAGTGGCCGAATGGCGGGCCCGAGAGGAGCACGCCGTGCCGTGTCCGTGTCGCTACGGTGACGCCACACCGTCCCTGGGTACGCCGTTCCGCTACTGTGGCGTCACATTCGGTCGCACATAACGTCACGGTGGTGACACGGCGGGCCGAAACGTACCGCCACCGTGACGCTCCCGTGCCGTCACTCACCAATTTCGCGGCACGTTTTTCTATCTGGGCAATTATTTTCCGAAATTACAATCAATGTCAGCGGCTGTGCTAGTTGACGCATCCACCGCTATGCGTCGCATGCGCTCGGACCTCTGTGCCCAAGCGAAATAGGCATATGACGCTGTGCGTCAGGCCAGCGTGCCTAATATACTTACCTGGCGTAGAGGTTATACCGTGATGATTAAGGCGGTTCCTCCAGGGCGAAGCTCTTCCATTAGTTCCATTGCACTTTCGGTCGGGCTGACCCTTGCGAATACCCTAGTGGATGAAGTCACCACTGAATCACGGTGATTTTTTACGGTGACAAAGTGCCCACAAAATCACCGAGATCTTGGTGATTTTAAGGTGATTCCACGGTGATTGTCACCGTCACAAAATCACCGTGACAATCACCGTGGAATCACGTTGGAATCACCTTAAAATCACCAAGATCTCGGTGATTTTGTGGGCACTTTGTCACCGTAAAAAATCACCGTGATTCAGTGGTTTTTCAGGGTGAAAACATCGTCACCCAATCCGCTAGGGTATGCCTAATGTGGATATCTCGGGCGTACAATTTTAGTTGCACTGTAACAATTTTTTGTATTAAATTTAATAAAAAAATATATGAAAAATATGAAGTCTTTATGCATTTATACAGTATACTAAATTTCATATACAATGTGTACAGTAATACTCCAAAATAAGTATATGAAAAATCAAATAACTTGTTTTAATTTTAATATACAAAAGAATATTGATTTTCATATCTTTTTTCATGATTCTGCTTTAAAAATCATACTATGTATTGGAATTTTAATATACGAACGTATATTAAAATCAAAAGAATAGTTATTTGATTTTTCATATACTTGTGTTGGAATATTACTATACACGTGTATATGAAAATTAATATATTCTATATGCATAAAAACTTCATATTTTTTTTATTAAATTTAATACAAAATTTTTTTGCAGTGTACGTACACCGGCGTATATTCACACGTACCCCAATATATGGTTAATTTCCAGGACTTGATATTATTCCAGGACTGTACATAAGTTATATACAAACTTGCATATATCCCGGTATATAGTCAATTTGCAGGATTGGACACAAATTATATATATACATTTTTGCAACCACATATTAGAATGTTCCTGCAGGACTGTACAAGCGGTTGTACGTACACATTCTTTATAATCGTATACTCTGCTATCTTCCAGGACTCTAAGATATACATTTTGGACGGCTATGTATTGAGATATTCCGGGACTGTTCAAAATTATGTATGAACATTTACGGTCGCACCATATATTGAAGAATATCGTGACTATATAACTAACATTCAATTGCACAACGCACACATTTACATCTTTATGAGAGGCTCTCTTTATCCGTCGTTTCGCATTTATAAGTGTAAGAGCAGTAATGTAATAGACCTGAAATTTATAATACATCTTTCGCGGTAACACCTCGATTGAATGGAGAAAAAGTAAATGTTTTTGAGGTTATGTTAAGGTTTACCTTTGTATTAATAGGAAGCTCAAGACCCTTATCTCTTTCGCAAGCATATCATCGCATAGGGATCATGTAAGAGTAAGAGAGAGAGAGAGAGGAGGATCTTTTGCCTCCCTTTCACATATAAATGAGTTTCGGGACCTGGTATTTCAGGATTGTATAAAAGTCTCGTTGAATTACTTTTTCTAGACTTATATTATCTGTTAAAGAATTCACATACACCGTACACAACATAATATAATACGTGAAACTATTTGAAGTATTTTTAGCGGTATAACGTTATTTTTTTTCTTCTTCTTAATGTCCTGGAACATACCACTACGTCGTAGGTGAATACCCTAGCGGGATTTGTAACGCTCAGGGCAACTCGGTTTGCAACGCGTTGCTTTGTATCAAAAAGCAACTCGTATTGGAACGCTGTCGCAACACATCGCCGCTGGTAACCTCGAAAATTGCTGATTCCTCAGTCGGTAAAATTCAGAAAGAGCGTTGCTCTGGCGTAGCTCCGCGAGTTGCTTGCACCGTTGCTTTTCGACATAACCTCAAAAATGGCTGATTCCTCAGTCGGTAACATTTGCAAAGAACGTTGCTTCACGAGTTGCTCGCACCGTTGCCTTTTGATACAAAGCCACCCGTCGTCTTTCCGTTGTCCGCTGAGTTATTTTAACTGAAACAACGCGTTGCAAATCCCGCAAGGGTAGCAATCCGAAAAAGCTGCGAAGACATTTATGCACTGTTTTTTGTTCATTTTCAATTTTCTTGAGCTACTATCTTTGATTCAAAATTATTATAAAATTGTGCCAATCAGAAATATGCCTCAAGTTTCTTGATTTTTTCCATCGTTCATTAAGCTTCCCTTATG
Source organism: Alloplasta piceator (assembly GCA_946863875.1). NCBI lineage: Eukaryota > Metazoa > Arthropoda > Insecta > Hymenoptera > Ichneumonidae > Alloplasta > Alloplasta piceator. Next base: position 29,322,043 of record OX333080.1, read on the forward strand.
AACAGGTCATCATGAAATTACTCATCATACGTGAGTTAAGGAGCGTTTTTTTAATGTCCTGGAATGAAACCACGACTGTAACATTCATACACATAGCTCGCACATTGGTCAACAGTTTTCGAGTTGTACTGCTGTCGTCTTTCGTCATAGTCGTTGACTGTTTAGCAGAGTTTGCAATCTTAACGGTACTTGTCATCGCCCCCTGATTGAGCCGTTCAGACGAGGAGCAGTTATTTCATTTGAATCTTGACAATAATTGACAAATGCAGCATTAATATTGCAATAACGGAATTCCACATATCTATCGATGACTTCCAGGCCACCATACAATTAGCGGAATCTTCCAGGACACACCGATGTAGTAGATGTCCTGGAAGTTGGCAATACGCTGCATCCTGTCTACCCTACCAGGACGAACGACAGTAACCGACAGTCGTTTGTCTTAAATTCCGACAGTTCCCGGCGGTCCAACCGTCGGAATTCATCACTCAACCGTCGGAATTTAAGACAAACGACGTTGGTTACTGTCGTTCGTCCTGGTAGGGTACTGTCCAAGAACGTTTAGATGAGTTCCAGGTCACTGAAATATTAGTCACCGTGCCTATGGCTAATAAGATAATTAATTAAATTTAAATACTTTCAATTAAAATAGAACATTTTATTCCGTCATTATGGGCAGTTTAGTGCCGCAATAGTGCTAACCTCTAGCGTGGATATGCATAACTTGCACATTGGTCGGCAGTTTCCAAGTTGTATTGCTGTAGTAATTGTCCATTGGTGTTAACCTTTGAGAATAGATTGCCATTTTAGTGAAAATTAATTCCTATCCAGACTAGTCAGAGCTATTCATGTAACTGCCAGTGATTCTATTTGCATCTCTTCAATCAACAAATGCGGCACAAATAATGCAATCTCTGAATTCCACGTGTCTACCGATGATTTCCAGGACACCACACAATTAGTGGCAGCTTCCACGGCATATATCGTTTTCGCAGCTGTCCTGGAAGTAAACAATATGCCGTAGACTGTCTCAGGTCCAGAGATCTTTGGATGAGATCCAGGACACTAAACAAATAGTGGTCTGTCTGATGACTAACGATACAGCTCATAAAAATAGAATGCTTACGATTAAAATGCAAAAGAAATAATCTATCATTTTTAGCAGTCCAGTGCTGTAATATTGCAAACCATGACTGTAACCTGCAGACGCATAGCTTGCACATTTTCGAGTCACTGTCTTATTGCCTCATAGTCGTTGACCGTTATGAAGAATTCGCAATCTTATCGGTAATTGTTATCTTCCGCTGATTGAGCTGTTCAGATGACGGGCAGTAATTTCATTTGCATTTCGAAAATTGACAAATGCAGCATTAATAATGTAATAACGGTATTCCACGTATCTACCGATGACTTCCAGGACAGCATACAATTAGTGGCAACTTCCAGGACACCATACAATTAGAGGCAGCTTCCAGGACATACAGATGTGGTAGCTGTCCTGGAAGTTGGCACTATGCCGTACACTGTTTACTGTCCAAGAACCTTTAGATGAGTTCCAGGACACTGAAATATCAGACGTCATCTTAATGGCTAACAACGTACTTGATTAAAATTAAATATTCTAAATTAAAATGCAAAATTTAGAGACTGTTATTATGGGTTATTAGTGCCGCAATAGTGCGAGCCTCTAGCGTGGTTATGCATAGCTTGCACATTTGTCGCCAGGTTTCAAGTTGTATTGCTCTCGTAATTCTCCATAGTTGTTAACCGTTCAAAATAGTTTGCTATCTTAGTGATAATTAATTCTTATCTAGACTAGTGAGATCTCTTCATGTGACTGCCAGTGAGTTTATTTACGCGTCTGCAATTCACAAATTCAACATGAATATTTTAATGTCTGCATTCCACATGTCTGCTGTCGACTTCCAACCGCGCTTCCAAATGCGCTCGAAACTCTGTGCCCAAACGAAATAGGCATATGACGGTGTTATATACCGGACAGCCAGCGTGCCAAGTCAAGTATTTACCTAGCGCAGAGGTTACCGTGATGATTAAGGCGGTTCCTCCAGAGCGAAGCTCTTCCATGACACATTCGGTCGAGCTGACCCTTGCGAATATCCCTAATGTGGATATCTCGGGCGTACTATTTTATTAGTTCCGATTGCATGAGCGCTATTTTGGAATAAACTATACAAATTTCTGTATTAATTTGCGCTGGGAAAAAAATATTCGACTGAGGATTTCGGGTCGTAACGACCAGCAAAGGGTGACACGTCCAAAGGCCAACGACAAAATATCTAACGACAAATGACCGACGATAAAATATCAAAACGACGAAATATCTAACGTCCAAATATCTAGCGTCAAAATATCTAACGTCGAAATATCCAACGACAAAATATCTAGGCGACAAAAGATCTAGGCGACAAAATATATAACGACGGAATATATAACGTCGAAATATCTAGCTTTCTTTGTTTTGATACGTCCTCCGTCAACCGGTTTGCTTTTATCCATGGGGAACATTGTACTTATCGGTTGCCGCGTGTAGGATATATTACCTTATATCGATACACACAAAACTACAACTACAGATTGAGGTTGAATTTTGTGTGTGTGTGTGTGTGTGTGTGTGCGTGCGTGCGTGCGTGCGTGCATGCGTGCGTGCGTGCGTGCGTGCGTACGTGCGTGCGTACGTGCGTGCGTGCGTGCGTGCGTGCGTGCGTGCGTGCGTGTGTGCGTGCGTGCGTGCGTGCGTGCTTACATTCGTCGCTAATAAACTTTGTTCTGTACTTAATCAGTAAAATGATTAAATGTAAAAGGTGCAAACGATTAAATGTATTAAATAATGATGATGATGTAAAATGATGATGATGGTGTAATGTGATGATGATGATGATGTAAAAGGGCGATGTTTGTGCAAAATGATCCAAATGATTAAATGTAAAAGGTGCAAACGATTAAATGTATTAAATGATGATGATGATGATGATGATGTAGAATGATGCAAATAATTAAATGTAAAAGATGTAGAAGATATATTTTGGATTTTATATTTTATCACTAGATATTTTGAGGTTAGATTTTTTGTCGTTAGGTATTTTGTCGTTAGGTTTTTTGTCGTCGGTCTTTTGTCGTCGGTCTTTTGGTTTTTGGCCTTTGGACATGGAACCCCAGCAAAGGGCTCCAGAATGGGTCGTTACGACTAATAATTCTCAGTCGTAACGACCAGCCAACTGGCCTCCGGAATGGGTCGTTACGACTAATAATTCTCAGTCGTAACGACCAGCCAACTGGCCCTCGGAATGGGTCGTTACGACTAATAATTCTCAGTCGTAACGACCCACTTCTTACGACCGAAAAAAATCGATTGAAAAAAATGCACTTACGACTACGACCGAAAAATTCTGGTCAACAAATCTGCTAGGAGGAGCTGGGGAAAACAAAATCGACTCCAGATTTCGGGTCGTAACGACCAGGGGCGCGGAGCTGGGGAAAAAAAATTCGACTCAGGATTTCTCGTCTAACGACCACGGGCGCCAAGATGAGGGGAAAAAAAATTCGACTCTATATATCTGGTCGTGACAACCACGGCAGGGAGCTCGGAAAAAAATATGCGACTACACATTTCTGGTCGTAACGACCAGCGAACGGACCCCGGATCGGTCGATACGACTAATAATTTTTAGTCGTAACGACCCACGAGCGGACTGCGATGATTCTTCATACGACCAAAAAATTACGGTCGACAAGACGACCATTTACGACCGAAACTGTTTACGACCCTAAATTTAGGGTCGACGAATCTGTTAGGGATTGCTGTAGTAATTCTCCATGGGTGTCAACCACTGAAAATAGATTGCTATCATACTGAAAATTAATTCCTATCTAGACAAGCCAGAGCTATCCATTTAACTGCCAGTGATTTTATTTGCATCCCTTTAATTAACAACTGCGACACAAATTACACAATGTCTGGATTCCATGTGTCTATCGATGACTTCCAGGACACCATACAATTAGTGGCAGTTTCCAGGACATACCGCTGTAGTGGCTGTCCTGGAAGTTAACAATATGTCGTACACTGTCGGGGGTCCAGAGATCCTCAGAAGAGTTCCAGGACACTGCAAAATTAGTAGCCTCTCTGATGACTTTCAGCAGAGCTTATAAAAATAGAACGCTCTCGATTAAAATGTAAAAGATATAACTTATCATTTCTAGCAGTCTAGTGTCACAATAGTGCATACCATGACTGTAACGCATGCATACGCATGGCTTGCACTTTTGCCAATAGTTTGCGAATTGTTCAAGACAGTTTGCAATCTTATCGAAAATTAATCTACCGTTGATTGAGCTATTCAGGTGACTAACATTGACTTGATGTGCATTTCTAGAACCAACCAATGCCGTATAAATAATGCAATATCGGTGTTTCACGTTTCTAGCGATGGCTTCCAGGACACCATGCAATTGGTGGCAGCTTCCAGGCCATAATGCTCCGGCAGCTGTCCTGGAAGTTGACATCATGCCGTACACTATCGTGAAAAATTAGAAGCAGCGCTGGTAGCTAACAATAAAGTTGCAGTAGTGTAATGCTCTTGCTCTGATTGCAAAAAAATCCATCGCTCTTTGGCATCTAAATCTAATCACCTCGTCCCGGCGTGACACAACGTCCATTAACTCTGGAACTCTTGAACTTTTCATTGAAACGAACTTTTAAACTTTTTTATTTATACAAACATCATAGTAAAAAAAAAGTTTTTTTCACTATAACATTGAAAATAATAATCTTTGTAGCAATTGCTAGAATCATTCAAAAAAAAATCAAAAATTGAAGAAGTTCTCCTTGCTTGCTCTATTTATGTAGTTGCACCTTTCCACAGCCACTCAGGTTCGTGGGTACCATATTTATTGGGCCCAACGTTTTCTCCAAAACTTCATCTATCGTTTTCATTTGATCGTCATCAAGAGGTTCGTACTTTCTGGTCAGGATATCAACGCGATGCTCACTAAAAAATATGAAAGATTTACACTCCCGCTCAAAAGTTTGGAAACACCACTCACTATTTCTTGCTGCACTAGAAGTTGCATAACTCTGTCAAAAAAAAGAGAATCGCATTTTAAAACAGGAGGGACATTTGACGGACAGGACATTTGACGGAAAGGAAATCAGCTTTATTTTGCTTTTTTGTTAATATTGTTTATGATTTTTTTTCGATCCGGTACGCATTTTTTTACTTGACCGTTTTTGGCCCTTTTTCGACCATCGCGAATCAGGCGCACTACTTAAGGACATTTTTTGTCTTTTTTTTCTACGGTACATTTGAAAGAGTTAGCAGACGCTCCATTTTCGTTTTTTGAAAATTTTCGTACGATTTTTTCTCGCAAAGTTATTTCACTGTTGGCTAAAAAAGACAAATTTTGGAAGATGCAACGTAACTCAAAAACTATAGAGTTTTAGAGAAACTATCAAGTACGAAAAAAGTAGCAGACGTATACACGGAATTGCGTGGAATTATTTCAGACCTTTGCTATGAATTTTTTTTTTTTTACTATTTTCGCTCGAAACTCTGATGATGACGTCCCACCGAACAATTGTATCTGATTGAAATTTTCGTACTTCGTGATACAATAAATATCTGAAAAAATTCAGCGACCTTCGGCACGCTATAAACAACAATTATTAATAATAACATTGCCCAAAAGTCATTAACAAATTGTTTAAACAATTTACTAAGCAATGATGGATAATAATCAATAATTATTATTGATCAATAATTATTATTGTTGTTTACAGCATACTAAATGCTGCTTTAATTTTAAGATTTTTATTGTATCACTGCAATTAAGACGCAAATACGCAGCCACAACGTGCTGCATTTAAGACGCAAAACGCAGCCACAACGTGCTGCAATTAAGACGCAAATACGCAGCACAGAGTGCTGCTACTTTGCTGCATTCTAACGTTAGATCTGAACATAGTTATAACGCAAATCTGACGGCACGTGGCGTGAATATGCTGCGTAATTCGGACGTAGAAAGCAATAATAACAATTTAATACAAATTATAAAAACAATTAACCAATAAATAAATAATAAAAACAATTTAAAAGTTACAAAAAATACAAAGAAAACATAATTTTTACCAAAATTATCCCAATTTCTAACCAACAAAATCAAAGCCGTGCAGCCAATATAAGTAGACAATAAAAACAAGAACAATGAAAAAAATATATTATAAGGAAAGTATTAACAATTTAAATGATAAATTAAAAAATTAACAATGAAAAGAATAGCAACTAAAAAATCATAATAAAAACAGTGGAAATAACAATTTAAAAAAAATAGCATTCGACCGGATTTCAAAAAAATAATAACAATTTCGAAAAACAAAAGAGAAAAAATCCAAGTCGTGCGGGGTATGACTTCCACGGCGCGATGGCCTTGGAAGGCGTTTTGGAGACGTTCGGAGGGCAGTAAAATAATAATAATTAAAATAATAACAATTTAAAAGAATAACAATTTAAAAAATCACAAACCAAACAATTTTTTGAGTTTTTTAGTTTCGGTATTAGGCTTCTCTCTCTCTCTTAATTCATCGGCGGAAATAATTTGTCGCGCCAGCGAATTGCATACAAGTATTCACTTTCGCGGCGTGTGATTGCACACACTCCGATTTTTTTGACGAAGTTATGAAACTTCTAGTGCGGCAAGTAGTATTGACTGGTGTTTCCAAACTTTTGAGTGGGAGTTTATGAAGTTTCGTTAATTACAAATTGTAAATATTTAACGATGTTCCAAAATACCTATAAGGCATGAATGTACGAATATACGTGAATTTAGCCATTACTGTTGTGTTCGAACAAATTTTATGACTCACCTATCATTGTGACATCCATATGTGATGGCATAGGATTCATAGTCAATTGCCAAAATTGTCACTTTTCCGTCGTTGTTGGAATCCATGGTATAGTCTAACGTGGATGGGTTGAGCTTATCGCGTATTAGCAAAAACTGTTGGCTGTAACCAAATGATTTACGTCGTACGAAAATATTAAATAAAAATCCAAGATATGGGAAGAAATTCGATAAACCAATTAGAACAAAAATAACGGTTGTGTTGGAAAGAAAACGGCTACGGTTCGGCCAATGATTCCGATGCTGATGGAATGATTTGTTATTATCTCCTTTTTACGTTTCGATCCAGATTCGGATCCTCTTCAGAATTTCTTCACTCTATAATATATGTTACATGTTATCAAATATTAGTTTGTTTTAAGAGATTCGTTCGATTTTGGTCTTAGTTTGATATGTGTCATTCTAAATTACCTGAGTTTCGAGATTGATTTCTAATTTCTCTTTTTATATATGTATCCTGGATGATGATTTTTTTTTTATTTATTGACTGTATCAATTAATTTATTTTATTGATTCGATGTGTCGATTTTGTTTTTGTATTTCAAATGATCGTTTTTGTGCGATCATTAGCGTCTGTGGCGGTTGATAAATTTTATTGTTGGTTAAGTGAATTCAGAAGTATTTTCATTATTCAATTTTATAAATTTTAGTATGTGAACTGTGAATATGTTATTTACCAATAGAATTTGTTGTTGATATCTTCCAGGATGCATACAGAAATTAGAAATTTTTAATTGCCTACGTTTTGTTGTGTACAATCTCAGATCGATCGAGAAACTGACCGAAGTCTAATTATTGGAAAGTGCGGGGGGTTCGTGTTGTCGTTTGGCAGTGCTATGTTAAGAGATATTAAAATTTTGTGTGTATTCTCTGATGTGATTGATGAAGATTTTAGTTCACTATGTTCAGTGCTCTTTACTGAACATAGTGAACATAGTGAACTAAAATCTCTATAAATCACATCAGAGAATACACACAACATTTTAATATTTCTTGACACAGCACTGCCAAACGACAACACAAACCCCTCGCACTTTTCAATAATTAGACTCCAGTTAGTTTCTCGATCGATCTGAAATCGTACACAACCAAATGTAGACAATTAAAAATTTCTAATTTCTATATGCATCCTGGAAGATATCAACAACAAATTCTATTGGTAAATAACATATTCACAGTTCACATACTAAAATTTATAAAATTACATAAAGAAAATACTACTGAATCCACTGAACCAACAATAAAATTTATCAACAGCCACAGATGCTAATGATCGCACAAAAACGATCATTTCTCAATACAACAACAAAATTGACACATCGAATCAACAATAGTAGTAATGCACGATATTTTATATCACGAGGTGCAATATGGACGTTTTCACGTCCGCTTGCGGACGTAAAAGCGTCCATTATTGTACTGAGTGATATAAAATAAATGTATTGATACAAAATCAATAAATCAAAAAAAGGATACATAAAAAAAAAAATTAGAAATCAATCTCGAAACTCAGGTAATTCATAATGACAGATATCATAACCTAAGAACAAATAATCGAACTAATCTCTTCATAATCATACAAACCCTAACAAACCAAGCCACTTAAAAGCGACCATGAAAAAACGGGTCTCTCTGCGGTTGCTTTACCCCGCTGAAATTGAAAATTCGACCGGTCGCTTTGTGGTCGCACCACAGTCGCTGTTCTAGATGGCGCCACCATCGAGAGCGACCATGCGGCGACTATGCGGTGACTCTGAGGGTCACTTATTCCCGCTGAAATTGAGAATTTGACCAGAAAGCGACTGCAACCGAGCGGTCGCTTGGTTTGGTAGGGAATATAAGATGTACAAAACAAATAGTACATTGCGATACGAGTGAGGTAAAGCGAACATTATACGCTGCGGCTAATGCGACAATTTCGAGCCGCAGCGTATAAAGTTCGCTTTGCCTCACAAGAATCGCATACTATTTTTTGTAAGAAGTGTATCTAATATGCAGAAATAAAGAGAAGGAAACCGCAATGGGGTCCAGGGGCGAAGCTCCTGCGGGAGGTTCGGGGGGCGGAGCCCCTCGAAATAAAAAAAACAATTATTTAAATGCATAATAGTATTTTTCTCTCCTATTAACACTTACAATGAACACTTTTTCTTCCATAATTTGTAATGAAGAATGAAAAACAAACTCGAACTCCCGAATCATTTATAAGCAATCGGACATTTTGAGGTTTTATTGCGATGTTTCGCTACCGTCGTAATTTGACAGTTTTACACGTACTCGGCAGATTCACGTCGCGCTCGTTGCGAGGCTCAGGTGGCGCCTCGCTACGGTTGTTATCGGCGGTAGAGTGCGTGAAGTACTAATAGTATGAATGAAAGTGTGTGTAAAATAAAACCGAATGAATGAAAGTGTGTGTAAAATACTATCAGTGCGTAAAATACGCTCGGACCTACATTATTTCACGCCTTGCTATAATGCTCTATTTTACGCATATTTTCAAGGCACGTGAAGACGCACATTATATACACGTGTTACAAAATAGTATATTACGATACGAGTGCGGAAAGTGCCAGTTTGAGCACGCGCAGCGTGCGCAAAGTGGCACTTTCCGCACGGAGTGCAATAAATAATATTTGATAACATATAACATATATTATAGAGTAAATAAATTCTGAAGAGGATCCGAATCTGGATCGAAACGTAAAAAGGAGATAATAACAGACCATTCCATCATCATCGGAATCATTGGCCGAACCGTAGCCGTTTTCTTTCCAACACATTCATTACACGCGGCCGCACACTCAAACAATCAAACCAAAAATAACGGTGGCTCGCTGCATCGTCGTCTTATTACCCATTAGTGTGATGGTATACAATCGTGTTGTCACTTTCGCCGCGTGTAAAATGTAACATAGGGCATGTCGAATTATCTATCTTCAGGGGATGTTGTTGCGCCCGGTACCAATCGCCGACAAACTGAAACATGTCCATCGAATGATAATGCATATAAGTCTTAGAGTAGATATTACATTTTTTATCTCCCCTTCGACTGTTTGAAAAATTGTCAAGAGCAGAAAGAAAAATTATTCGTCTTAACTTTTTATATAGCATGAGGCTTTTTAATGGCTAAGTGAAAACCCGTTTTTTTATTACAAGTTTCATAATTAAAAAAAATTAAATCATTTTTAAAAATCGTATGAATTGATAATTTGCCTATGGTTACCTGATTTTTCCCCATCATTCGCCGAGTTCTTTTGTAAGTGATCCATAATTGGAGTATTTATCATAGAAGAACTCAAGCAGAGTGGGGCAGCATCATTTCATTTTCAATCAAATTACATATTTATTTACATATGATTTTGAGCCATCCCAGTAAACACAGTTCGTTAGCGGCAATGTAACTGAGTGTAATCGAATGTAACAAGTAATGTTGACTAGATGTTACATGTAAGTTCCACGTTAGTTATGATTTCCCACTCATAAGTACTACAGGTTATGTACCGTCGAATGCAACCGTTATATTGCAGTTATGTGTTGCTATCCGAAACACAGGCCTGTACCGGCAATGGTACGGCAATGTTACAGATTGTAACAGGTAATAATACCTAGATGTTACATGTAATTTATAATTCCCTACTCACAATCAGTAATTTATATTACTGCAATATGACAGTGATTGCGTCACCGAAGTGACATATTTTGACCAGCTCACTATTTGTGAGTTAGTCAAAATATGTAGTCTTTAGTCTATAGCAACCTATAGGACTGCGTGGCCACAGGACGCGGGGAATGTTCCAACGATTGTATGTTAATCGAAGACGACGACAGCGATAATACACCGGACTTTATCGGTTCCCAGTGACCGTTTCGCTGGCGCGAGAGCTCGGCGACGGATCTCGCCACCTGGCGGATCCCGGACGAAGTACCGTTTCATAACATTTACATTACCTGCCTATTACCAATGTTATGCGTACATTGTTATAGCCATGTTACATGACGGTTACACGTTTTGATAACGTTACTGTAACGTCACTACGGTTTATGGCACATATACAATCTGAAGATAACAAATGTGACGAATATGTTACTTTCATGTTACATAGTGGTTACGCAACATAAATGTAACATAGGTTACGTCACTTGTAACTTCCTGGTTACATTGCTGTAATGAAACGTGTGTACTCCAAATTATGTATCTGCAATACTGAACCTTGCATAACATTTGTATAACCTGCACATAACTATTGTTACGTACATTACGCTACATGTATGGTAGATGATCGTTACGAATACTAGTTATGCAACTGCAATATAGTAACGTTTCATAACATTGCCATTACCCGCCTGTTCCCAATGTTATACACACATTGTTATAGCGATCCCTAGCAAGTTCTGCAACCGTTCTTTCAAGAAGACATTAACCGTAAAGGAACCAAAAAAGGAACACAGTTCCTTTACGCATTTTTTCAACCGTCCCGAGGAACCTTGAGGAACTTATTCGGTCTGTTTTTTCATGTTTTTTCGTATAATTAAATTTGTTTTTTCATGTTTTTTCGTATAATTAAATTTGTTTTTTCATATAATTAAATTTGTACAACTAAAATGGGTTTGGGTTCATTTCTGTATTTTTAAGCCGGGTTCCTTTCGTGGTTCCTTCAATTCCTTCCGTAGTTCCTATACTGTTTCTTCCTAATTGGTTCCTCATGGTTCCCCGGGACAGTCGCAAAAATGCGTAAAGGAACCTAAGTTCCTTTATGGTTCCTCGGGACGGTTGCAGAACTTGCTAGGGATGTTACATGACGGTTTCACGTTTTGGCAATGTTAATGTAACGTCACATCGGTACATAGCATGTATATAACGTGAAGATAACAATTAAATGTGACGAATATGTTACTTTCTGGTTACATAGTGTTTACGTAACACAAATGTTACATCGGTTACGCCACTTTGCACTTCTTGGTTACGTTGCTGTAATGAAACGTGTGTATTGCGAATCATGTATCTGCAATACTTAACGTTGCATAACATTTGTATAACCTGCACATAAATCGAGGAAGGAGAAAAACCATGATCGTCGTAATATTCGGAAAATAACAATCTAATTCGATATCTTCTATATGCAAACACCTGGTACAATTTATTTGGATGTCGACGGAAAGAGAAAAAAATAACGAACAATACGTGTATTTTTAAAATGTTATACACCGTATATTCCAAGTATAATCGAAAAAATCTATTTCTTACGATAGATATACTCCTGTGTATAAGCAAGATCCTTGCTGTATAGAGAATCCGCTGGAAGCTCCTCGTGTCGGTAAGGTTAGGCTAGGACTCTTGACATGAAAGTTTTTCATGTATACGATATTTAAAATTTCGTAAAAACAGCTAATTGGGACATTCTAGCATGTAAATTTAATTTTTTTTTTCAAATACATTGTTTTTGCCTTGTTCCTATAGGAGTCTCACTCCCGAAATAACTTAAATCTAGGTAAAAAAATCTCAGTTTAAAAAAAAAAATATAAAAGTGACCATTTTATAGGGTGGAAGACCAAAAAAAACGCGATTTAAAGAAATAAACTCAATTTTTAGTCATAAGGATGCTCGATAAAGTAAAATTGATATTTTTTTTTTGAAAATTTACATTTCCTTACAAAAAAATACCTCTGTCAAAAATGTTCTACGAACGAAATTGAACGCGTAAACGACGCGTGAAATTAGACAAATTTTGAAGAGATGAAAAATAGGATATCAATGATCACAGGTCCTGATAGCGATAGGGGTCTAAAAATTTAGTTCAGAGCTTTGCTTGATGTCTCCAACATATGTACAAATTTATTGGAAAAAAGAAAAATAGGCGCACAATCGTTTCCCCATAATTCGTGGAACGTGCCATATACAGGCATATGAAGGTATATAGACATATACAGAGATATAGATCGATATATCTCTAATCACTCTTATTTTTTCAATAAATTATTAATTTTTTTCTGGGAAATTGAAGATTTCTCATTATTCTGAAAAATTGATATCATTTACTGACCAAATACCCATTTTTCTGAAAAATTGATATTATTTTTAGACCAATTACCGATTATTTGAAAAATTGAAAATATTTTCAGACTAATTACCCATTTTATGATTAATTGATATTATTTTTTTACCAATTACCGATTCTTGGGATAATTGGAAATATTTTCAAACTATTTTCTGAGTAATTGGTACACTGCGACCTCGATAATCGGAATCCGTCGGAACCCGCTCTTGCAAGAAGTGGGGTTGCGCACATTGCACAGAACCGTCTCTGCGCCGCTGGTGGCTGACGGCGGCCTGACGCGATTGGCTTAGCGCTTCTCCCACTACACTGCAATTGCAACGATCGAGGTACCGATTATCGAGGTCGCAGTGTATTACTTTTCGACCAATTACTGATTATTTGAGTAATTGAAAATACAATTTCGGATAATTTCAATTGTTCCATCAATTAGTATTCTATCTTTCAAAATTATCGATTTTCCATCAATTGAAAAATGGAAAATCGTAATTTTTTTTTGTCGATCTCTGTCTAAAAGTCTCGAAAGGGGTAATTCTGCAAAGGTAAAAATCACTAAGGATACAGATCCCGAAAAAGTATTACGTCACATTCGGTGTCCGAAATGCCTGCATAGGAGCCAAATTCAAATAAAATCGAGGCTATTTGGGCCTGATTTGAATTTAAAGTTACGAGGTTCAAGACGAATTTTAATTAAGTGTAAAAAATGTGATTATATTAATTGCGATCGATTTTCCATAATCATCGCGCCACCCTTTATTACAGTGAATATTTTATCCCTTCATGAACTTTTATAATCATACTTTTAATCAAACTTTTATAATCATTTTTTTGTATAACCTGAAGCTTGTCGAAAGGTGCAAAAAATTCGGCAAAGGAGAAGGAAAAAAACTGTCATCTCAGCGATATCATAAACAGCTCGACCATAATAGAAAAACGTCGATATCTTCCGTATTTGGATAGCTAGAGGATTCATTTTGGTGGCATTCTAAAGAGAAATAAAATCCCGATACAACGTATTCCCCGAAATTCTCCAAAGCCTCATAATTTTGGTGGTTATTAAGAAAATAGTTTTATGTATATAGATATACTTCTGTGTATAAGCGAGTTAGCAGGCGTATAAGAGTCTTGGAGCTCTTCTCGACATGTCAGGGTTAGGGAGGAAATGTACTTGTCTCGAGTCGCTAATGCGACTCTTGATTAACTCAATGGCTGTGGTCCGAATTGCGCTCACACCGCACATGGCGTGCCAACGCGTGGTCCGATTTGTGCTTACAGTGCTCACTATTCGCCGGTGTTGCCAGATCGTCCGAAGGCTTTTTCACTTTCAGAGTGCCAGAATTTCCCTTTTCGATCAAAAAATTCCCACGTCCTAATTTTGGCTCTAAATTGCGAGTTGGCAGTAACGGGGGGGGCGCTCAAAGCATCCAAGACGAATGCAACCCTTAGTATTTTCACATTAATAAGCTTAAGGGGAGGCTCAACCCCCTCCTCCGCCTTTCTGCTATCGTCACTGCGAGAGAGATAAAGCTAAATAAAAAATTTTAACACGGCATTTTCCTCGGAGATGAATTTATAGAATAACAAAAAAATAGTGGGGCCATTATAGAATAGTGGGGACCTGTACATTAATTACGTAGACCCACTCTCTTTTTTTTATTCCATCAGTTATCTCGGAGAAAAATGATTCAAAAAAATGTTGAGGTTATGTTGACCTTTTGACTCCCCTTAAGCCGCATACGTCGTGGACGCTTACGCGCTTCCAGCACATATGTATAAGCAGCATTCGCTTGCACGCTTACACGCTTTCAGTACGTGTGTACTATGTATAGATATACATTGGCATAAAAAATGCTACAGGACGTGGCGCTCAAAGCGTCCAAGACGAATACATCTATAATTGGTCAATAAAAATTATTATTGAAGCACTTGTTTCGCCGATCCTGTCAAGAATATTGGGAGAGTGTACATCTTTTATTGACAATTTTCAAGTTGAACCGGTTTTTTTATGCTCCGTGTGACATTTTTCTAAAATTTCCCATATTTTGCTGGTTTTGGGACGTTTTTCCCTTTTTCCCTTTCTCTCAAAAAAATAGTGCAAATTCCCATGGCGAGGGAAATTTTCCACGGTCTGGCAACACTGCTATTCGCGTCGCGAATGGTATGACGTCATCAATGACGTCACTTCCAAGCGTTCACGGTGCTCACGGGTCGGATCGTCAGCACCGTATTCATAGCACCTAACCTTTACTACTTTCGAATCATCTCGCCATCAACATTGTGATTTCATCCAGAGATGGGCCGTTGCAATTACTTTTATAATTAAATTACATGTTAAATTACTAATTATTCGAAGCATTTTTAATTTGATAGAATGAAGTTATGCATTACTTAGAGCAGTTTTAATTGTCATTCATTCAATTACAAATTATTTCGACATTTTGTAATGGAGATCCATTCAATTACAAATTAATTAAAGTATTCCATACTGAAAATGAACACAAACAGGTTTATCATGGAAAAACCGAACGTTTAAAAGTTATATTAATTTCGATTTTTTAGAAAAATCTAAATTCTCATAATTGTTCAGACAAATTTCAATCGCCACACCTCTGAAACGTCCGGTTTCTCCATAATAACACTTTTTATTACTTATATGTCAAGTACAGATTATAAGAAAAAACTGGACAAGAGCGAGTTGGACTCGCCCACCGAGGGTTCCGTACAAATGATTGATTACGTACTTTGAATAAAGACTATATTTTTTTATGATTTAATTAGAAATTTATAGTTTTCAGATTTTTCCCTATACTTGTAGTATAAGGCAGTATTACTTGCCAAATTTCATAGTTCTGGGTCAACGGAAAATACCTTATAAATTTTGATTCCTTTGAGAGTGTCGAAATATACGTTTCTTGCAGCATAAGCGGCCGTATCTTTTTTTACGTTAACTTAAAAAAAAGGAAAAGTAACAAAAATTGTTACTTTTCCCTATCGAAAACTTTAAAGCGCGATTTCTCAAGTTTTCGTTTTTACGATTTTTTTTTTTAATTTTCGAGAAAGATTGGGAGAAAACTATACGATCGAGTGAAACAAATGAAAGTTCTTTATGTTCAGAATTAAATTTTCTTCTAGTTAAACCTAAACAAATATAAAAAAGTTTGTTAAAATAATTATAGCACGTTTATAGTACGTTGAAGTAATTTTTTTGTTCTGAAAACGTGTTTTTTTTTCAAACTTGCTAAAAATATAGAATTTTGCTATTTTTTTGGGTTTTTATAGGTAAGACTAGAGGAGAAACATAAGCAAATAAAAAAAAAAATTCTTCAATTTCTGTTTCAGACAAGCATTTCGAGCTCCACTTTTCCCGCAGCTGAGAGACCTCAATAACAAGGCTTTGTGCAAATATGCACAAGAAACATTTATATGGGGGAAAACGCGTCATTTTTCATCCCGTGAATCTGACGATTTTTTTATTTCACCGAAACTTCGCTCGTCTGATCCCAAAAACATCTCTCAAATTTTATTAGATTTTTAGGAGTCGCCATGGCGGAACACAAGACCATCAAATATTTTCAACTTTTGAAACAATTTAATTTTCAATCGACGATATCTCTGTAGCGGTTAATCGTATCGAAAAGTATATGAGTAGTTTTTTTTTCGTTTTGAGTTCATCTTTAAATAAAAAAAGTGTCCAATTTTTTTAACCAAATTTAAGCAGTCAAAATAATTTTTTGAAAAATTTAAATCACGATACCCCCCCCCCCCCCCCCCTCGAATGTAAACGGAAATTCTCAAAAATACTAGAATTTATTACCAAGATTTGAAAAAAAAATCGATGGGACCTCTGGTGGTTCACGAGATATTGATTTTTTAATATTTAATTTACTTGTTGTTCATTAATTTCTGTCTATCTGTAAATTAATTTGAGCTTCGAATAGTGTAAGAAAAAGTATTAGTAATGACGCTTACAAAATTACGTTTACAAACATTCTAAAGTGATAAACGACTCCGTGAAGGATCTCATAAAAAATTTGTCAAAAATCTGATGCCGTCGTATCGAGACCTCTACAAATGGGTTTAAAAAAATATACCGTCGATTAAAATTGTTTTCCGTGAGAAGACAGGAACCATCGAAGGAATTTTTAATGAATGGACGATTCAAGATAACCCAATCAATAAAAAATATTCAGAAGTATCACTGCCTAATTCTACTTCACAATGGCAAAGTTGCTGCTGCAAAATGGTCGAATTTCGTCGAAAGCAAGATACATAACATAATTTAAACATTGAATATTCAAAAAAAAAAACGAGAATCAAATACGAGTATAAAATACGTGAACGAGAAATTGAAATTAAATAAAAATTAAACGCGTGTTTTATACAAGTATAAAATTGAAAATGCGCATAAGATATTGTCCTAAAGCATGTGAACGTATTATTGATTTACATGATTTTTTTTTACTATTTTTGTTACACTATTGAAAGCTAAACAACAAATAAATGAAATACTAAAAAATCAATATCTCGTGAACCACCAGACATCCCATCCTTTTTTTTTAAATGTTGGTAATGAATTGTAATATTTTTGAGAATTTCCGTTTGAAATTCGAAGGAGGGGTTGGGTATCGTAACTTTAATTTTTGAAAATTCTTTTGACTGCTTAAACTTGCTTACAAAAAATGGACAATTTTTATATTTAAAGATGGACTCAAAACGTGAAAAAAACCCTTTACATCCTTTTCGATACGATTCCCTTACAAATAGTACAGGCAATAGAGAAATTTTTCCTGCACTAAAAGGCAGGAATTATTAAAAAAAAAAAAATAGGTTTAGTATCATGTACTGAATGTAAATGCACAAAATCCTTACAAATTAGGAGGGTGCAAGTGCCGCCATTTTGAGAAAAACCGTTTCGGCCGATATCTCCGTAACTGTGCACTCTAGGCCAAAAATGGTTATGACGTTTATTCTAGATAACTAAATTTCCTTTTTTTTTGTCAGTGGAATTTTTTTGGTATCACTTACCGTTTACGACTTATACGACTATAAAGATTTATTTATTGACTTTTTGACCGATATCTCTTCTAATAATTGTTTAAACAATAAAATGCAAATAACCCAACTTTCAAACCTACTAATTTCCTACAACTTTGACTTCAAACTTTTTTTTATAAAATTAATATTTTTGAAGTTATAACGTGTTCAATGCTGCACTACCGGGTGGAAGGTTGATAAAAACGAGGTATACACAGTATAATGATGATGTAACGTCGGCTCACATATAGATATATAAATATTAGAGTGAATCAAAAATTTTGAAAATTGTTGACTTCCCTAAAAAATCAAAGATATCGTTGAAATAAAGGTCTCAATGCAACGAATGGATTTTTTGACACTATATAAAGGGCGCGCGGGACGATTAAAAACGCCATTTTTATTGTTAAATACCCTTCATCACTGATAAACGGAAACAGATCATTCAGAAAATTATGAACTTTTTATATAAGGTGCGCAGATATGTACTCTTTCAAACCCATATTTACGTTTTAGAAGACAAAAATAAATATTTAATAATATAATTAATTGATAAATAGTGAAAATATTGATTTTCAGAGATTTTTTTTCGAAGAAATGAACTATTATTTAATGTTTAGTAAATATGGGTTTGAAAAAATACATATCTGGGCACCTTATAAAAAAAATCAGAATTTCTTGAATGATCTGTTTCCGTTTATCAGTGATAAAATGAATTTAGCACTGAAAATGGCGTTTTTTAACGTCCCGCGAACCCTCCATATATCCTGAACCTAAAGAATCAGAAGATTGCACTGCAACCTTCATTTCAACGATATCTTTGATTTTTGAGGGTAGCCAACAGTTTTCAAAATTTTCAATTTATATATGAATTAACCGTTGGTGACCCTTCAGATAAATTGGAGATCCTTCTACAAAAAGAGACTACATATATGGTCAGATGTTGGATGAGTGCATTTTCGGACCCAGACGGGCGTCAACCGCCTAGGTACAGGATTTTTTATATTAACACGTTATAACTTCAAAAATATTAATTTTAGAGAAAAAAGTTTGAAGCAAAAGTTGTAGGAAATTAGTAGATTTGGAAGTTGGGTTATTTGCATTTTATTGTTTAAACAATTATTAGAAGAGATATTGGTCAAAAAGTCAATAAATAAATCTTTATAGTCGTTATTAAGAAATTAACGTTTTGTTAAGAACAATTTTTTCAACAAATAAAAAAAATATTTATCAATAAACTTCGTTTTCTTTCCGTTGCTTCCAGTATATTGCGGATATTAAAAAATTGAGAAGTAAAAAAAACTAGCTTACCGCAAAGTTATATCAGTTTCCATAAGACTACATTAAATTTTTTAAATTTGCTAATCTTATCTATTCGATAACGAGCTTCCAAATCGTCGTGAATTTTTACACGACCTCTTAAATACTTCATTGAAAAACATACCAAATTTTCAGAATTTTCTCATTAAACGTGATTTGCTTCTAAACAACCTTAAGGGCAGGCTAAAGACCCTCTCTCTCGCTCTCACAGGACCCCTATAGGCGCTCTCTCTCGCACTCACAAGAGCGGAAAGGCAGGGGGACGGTGTTTAGCCTGCCCTTAATCGCATAAATTAATTCAATAACAATGCGACTTACCTGAGCTAAATCCAATTCTTTGACGCCCTTCAATTGTTTGCAAGGTTTTCCTTTGATTTCAAGCAGAGCGCTGCTGAAAAGGCAAAGAGCAACAAATACGTAGAACATCGTAACAAGTAAGTTGTCTGTTGTCCCAATCGAATATTTGAACTATATGATGGCGATGTCACTGATGTACGTGGTTTTGTTCGTTACATCGAACGTTCTTTTCTTCCTGCTTGTTGATTGGTTCTAGACGCAAAACCAATAGAATCGCAAAGAATTGGCGGTCAACCTGATCGTACGTTTATTATATGTTAGGAAGGGGAGGATGCCCCCCCCCCTTCCCCGCTTTTCCGCTCTCGCGAGTGCGGGAGAAATAGAGCTAAAACTTTTAACACATTTTTCTCGGAGATAAAATTGATAAAATAAAAAAAGAATAGTGGGGCCACAGTACACATTAATTACGCAGGCGGCCCCACTCTTCTTTGTTCATCCCATCAAGCCATCGCCAAGAAAAATGCGTTGAAAAAGTTTTGACTTTATGTTGACCTTCACACTCTCCTTAAGGATGTTGAGTCCCTATGAAATCTTTTAATGTTAATTGTTCAATAAATAGCTTCTTAATCGTTGTGAATTTTAGAATTCTATCATCATTACTTCAACCTCCTTAAGGGTTAAAATGAAAAATGATGAGAAAATTCTGAAAATTTGGTATGTTTTTGTAGGAAGTATTTAAGAGGTCGTGTTAAAATTTCACGACAATTAGGAAACTCGTTATTAAAATATTAACATTTTGTTAAGAACAATTTTTCATACAAATTAAAAAAATATTTATCAACAAACTTCGTTATGTTTCAGTTGCTTTCAATATAGTGTAGATATTAAAAAATTGAGAGGTAAACAAAAAAAACTTAACGCAAGGTTATATCAGTTTCCATAAGACTACATTTAGTTTAATTTAATTTGTTAACGTTAATTGTTCGATAACGAGCTTCCTAATCGTCGTGAAATTTTTGCACGACCTCTTAAATACCTCATACAAGAACATACCAAATTTTCAGAATTTTCTCATCATTTTTCATTTTAACCCTTAAGGAGGTTAAAGTAATGATGATAGAATTCTGAAAATTTTGTATGTTCTTACATGAAGTATTCAGGAGGAGACTAAAGACCTTAAAAATCAAATTTAGTGTCCCGTACCGTCTCACCAGTGTAAGTTACACTTACGCTATTGAAGACACTTCCAAAAATCGTTCAATTCTGCGTAAATTGCGACCAAAATCAATGCGATAGCATAAAAAACCGCGTAGTGTTATAAAATTTTGAAGAAAAAAGTTTTTGATTTACGTGTATTTTATATGGAAAAACTAATCACGCGAAGGGAAAGTACTTAATATTAATATTAAGGGCTGTAACTTTCAGGGAATTTTCTTTCAGACATATGCAACAAAATTTCGGATGGCGAGTGAAAGAAATAAAATAAAGTCGAAAAAAAATCGTCCTAGTATATATAGTGCATGAAAATATCATACTGTATATTATTTTTTTATTATTATTTTTTTTAGTACTGACGATTTGACGTCAGTACTCGCAGTGAATTCGAAACACAGCCTAAGTCGAAACAAACGTATACTATAATATACCATATATATCAAATATATATAAATTAGACCGATTTAAAAAGAGTGACTATTTTTTTTCGAAATCCCTTCTTAAATACTTTCGGGGAGGTGAAGAAAGATGCCTGTTAAAAGCAGAGCTCTTAATATTAATATTGAGAGGTCGCTTGTCGCGAATTTTTTTTTTTTTATCTTTTTTTTTTCAATCAGTCTAATATATATATATTACATCAGATGATGAAACGACCCTGCAGGCTGCTGGTTCGTACGCGAAGCATCGAAGTTACATAAATTCACATTGTTTACAGGCGCGCAAAAAGCGTTACATAAATTGCATAAATATGTCTATTATCGGGCACATTAACAACGAAGAGCACTTTAGCCAATAGGATCGCCGCAACTTCGTTCGGACACTGCGATTAGAGCGTGGTCTAAACAGTATACATTAGCGTGGGCCGAAAATCCGCTTTTTTAAAAATTCTTTTAGCAATACCGAAAATATTGTTCATTATGCTACAAACAAAATCTGTGTTAAGGAAAAAAATTTTGAGTCAACATCCTAGGCTCACCCAAGTTCATTAAAGTTCAAAGTGTTAAAAAAAGAAATTTTCACGGCTTATTTTTATTTGAAATTTAATTCTCTACAAAGAAGGTCCTTTTATGAAATCATGTGGGAATGATAGTTTCTAAGATAATGGCAAATTTACTTAAATATAGTCATTTTTCTTTCTATAAATATTTTTCTTATGAAGAAGAAATGTCCTTCCTTTTCATTAAATTAAATTCTCTACAAGAGCAATCGTTAAGTCTATTCACTTCAATATTATATGTATATTTTGAAATTGTCGCTTATTGTAACAATTTTTATTCTTCCAAACAGATTTTTTTATAACAAAAATTACGAATTTATAAACGGGGTCGCGTCGTATGTAAAAAGAGTTGCTATCGCGACCTTTGATCATATGGAACCGATTTTCCCTAAAGTTCGCAACATTTTGACCTCTGGCACTAGTGTCGATTTCCACGAAGAGAACATCCAACGTTTGTTTCGACTTAGGCTGTGTTTCGAATTTACTGCGAGTACTGACGTCAAATCGTCAGTACTAAAAAAAATAATAATAAAAAAAGAAAGAAAATTTTTTACACGATTTTACATGATTTTTTTTACATGATTTTATAGAAGGACCTTTTTTGTAGAGAATTGAATTTCCTATAAAATATGAAGTTTATCAAATATTTTTTTTACTCATAAAAAGTATAAATATAGAGGAAAATTACAAATTTTTCACTAAAACAGCAATTATCTTAAAAACTGTCGATCCTACATGATTGTATACAAAGACCTCTTTTGTAGAGAATTAAATTGCCAATTAAAATAAGCCGAGATTTTTTTTTTAACACTGAACTTTAACGAACTTGAGCGAGCCTAGGATATTGACTCAAAATTTTGTCCCTTCACACAGATTTTTTTTTGTAGCATAATAAACAATATTTTCGGTATTGCTAAAAGAATTAAAAAAACAGCGGATTTTCGGCCCACCCTAATATATATATTAGAAACAACGTGAGATGCTTTTCGACCGCATTCTAAATATTTACATTTCGATAGTGTGTCCGATATAATACTGAGTTATCTCTCAATTAGAATGAAAATGTAACTGCGAAAGCAAGCATTGAAATATGCGGAAAACGTTTAGCCATATTCCCACTTCAATGTAACTCTTTTTAGTTGCAATTATATGTACAGTTTTTCGCAGTTAATTTCTAGCATACAATAAAGATCAGATATGAGAACATAAGTTATTATATTATTTAAGGATATAGCTCCCACTTATCCAGCGATGAAAAAATCTTGAGCCTATGTGAACAATCTCAAAGTTTTACGGAGTAAGCATTGAAATTAATTCTACGGTATTTAGTCCGGAAAATAATAAAAATTGTTTCAGTCTGGAAAACCGTTACGAAGAGCGTCTGATGTATGTGCAAAAAAATCGGGGTGTGTGCAATCACACGCCGCGGAAGTGAATACTTGTATGCAATTCGCTGACGCGACAAATTATTTCTGTCGATGAATTTAGAGAGAGAGAGCGAGAGAAGCCTTAAACCAAAACTAACAAACCCAAAAAATTGTTAAAATTGTTTGGGTTGTGATTTTTCACATTGTTATTCTTTTAAATTGTTATTTAACCAATTTAAATTGTTATTCAAAGGCCTTCCAAGGCCATCGCGCCTTTGAAGTCTACTGACATGCTCCGCACGACTTGGATTTTTTCTCTTTTGTTTTTCGAAATTGTTATTATTTTTTTAGAAATCCGGTCGAATTCTATATTTTTTGTAAATTGTTATTTCAACTGTTGTTATTATTATTTTTTAATTGCTATTCTCTTCATTGCTAATTTTTTAATTTGTTTTCATTTAAATTGTCAATATTTTCCTTATTATTATTTTTTTCATTGTTTTTGTTTTTTATTATCTATTTTCATTGGCTGCACGGCTTTGATTTTTTTGTTAGAAATTGGGATTATTTTGGTAAAAATTATGGTTTCTTTATATTTTTTTGTAATTTTCAAATTGTTTTTATTATTTATTTAGTTTTAAATTGTTTTTAGAATTTTTATTAAATTGTTATTATTTTCATTTTTGCTGTGGTTTTTTCTCCAAAGGCTTTTGCAGAGTCTATAATAAATAGTAAAATGTTAACATTCTAGATGAACAGTATATGAGGCAATCCACGCCATTCCGCTCGGCCGTGACCCTGACCATTTTTAATTTTTTTTTTTATAAAATAGTATACTATGCAAGGAGTATTTTGAGCAATTTTTAAATTTTTATCGCATGTATTTCAGAAGTTACAATTTTTCGAAAAATCTGGATTTCAGAAATTTCGGAACCGTTCTAACGCCGATATCTCTTAAATTAATCGATATATCGAAAAATGTTTAGAGATCGACTTTTTTCATATTAGTTCACACTTTTATAAAAAAAAGGGAAAATAATTTTAAATCATCGTTGTCAACAATTTTTCAGCGTGTAAAGTGAAAATTATTATTTTCTCTAAGTGCCGATATCTCGAAACTCCAAAGTCAGACAAAAAATGTCTCCTCATAGAAGTGATCATTTCATATCAGATTTTCAATGCAAATTTTTCATATTTTTACCGACAACAGAACGTCGATGTTTCACAAAAAAACGAATGCGGGGTATAGCTGAGAAACACGAGGACATTCTAGCACGCCTGATGGAGGTGCATTCCCTGGATTCACACTGATTGAGCGGGACCCCACCCGAGAGGGCAGGGAGCATCAGACCAGGTAATTGGGCAACTGCCGCGCAGGTGGTTTCTCCTGACAAGATCCGGTGGGCCTTGGACTCGTTCGACGGGTACAAAAGCCCGGGTGCTGACGGGATCTTTCCGGCCCTGCTTCAACAGGGAGGGGAGGGCCTGGTCAGACATCTGAACTACACCTTCAGATCCTGCATGGCACTGAGATATGTGCTTATGGCCTGAAGGGAGGTCATTGGAGTATAGTAAGCCGGGCAAAGCTAGCTATGACCAAGCAAAGGCTTTCAGGCCTATCATTCCGACGTCTTTCTTATTGAAGACAATGGAGAGACTCATTGATACGTACAGTGCTCGCCATTAATGCCTGCAAGTCTTTGAAAGATTCTTTCCAAGATTCTAAGATTCTTTCCAAGATTCTAAGACTCTTTCCAAGATTCTAAGATTCTTTCGAAGATTCTTTCAAAGATTCTTCGGAAGAATCTTGAAAAGAATCTTGGAGAAAATCTTGAAAAGATTCTTGGAATCTTGGGAAGACTCTTAGAATCTTAGAAAGATTCTTTTCAAGATTCTTTCAAAGATTTGCAGGCATTAATGGCCAGCACTGTACATAAGAGATGGGGCACCGGTGTCAAAACCAGTGCACCACTCACAACACGCGTATCAAATGGGCAAATCCGTTGAGACGGCTCTTCACAGTCTCGTTCACGAGATAGAGAGGACCCTCAACAAAAAGGAGGCCACCTTATGCGTATTCTTAGACGTCGAAGAAGCGTTTGACAACACCTCTTTCGACGCAATTTGCGGGGTGGCGAGAGAATTCCGCGTCGATGACACCATCGTCGACTGGATGCACTTCATGCTGCGGACGCGGACCATAACGGCAAGCCCTAGCGGGACTGCTGTCAGGGCCGAGTTGGCCAGGGATGCCCGCAAGGGGGAGTAACATCGCCATTGATGTGGCTCCTGGTCGTCGACGGACTTTTGCGCAGGCTTGAGGGGCTGAGAGTCAAAGTGGTGGGATTTGCCGACGATGTGTCTATAGCAGTCAGCGACAATCATTCCGCAGTCATGGCGGGGAAGATGCAGAAAGCACTCGACCTCGTCGAAGCGTGGTGCACATCGCAGTCGTTACGGGTCAACCCGAATAAGACTGAGATGGTACTATTCACACGAAAGATGCGCTTTAACATAAAGCGCCCGTCAATTTACGGCGCTGAGCTATCGTTCTCCTCTGAGGTTCGCTACCTGGGAGTGACGCTCGATTCGAAGCTTAGTTGGAAGAGCCACATCACAAAGCAGGCCCGGAAGGTAACTGTCACATTCTGGGCCTGCAGAAGGATGTTTGGTCAAACGTGGGGGCTAAAACCCAAGATGGTCAGATGGATATACACGGCCATCTTGGTTCCCCAGCTAATTTACGCCTCCCTAGTATGATGGCCTGCGCTGCGACGGGCCGGTACTCGGAGGACTTTGGGTGGGGTTTATAGATTGGCAGGGCTGGGGATAACTGGTGCATTAAGCACAACCCCGACCCTGGCTCTGGGCGCGCGCTGGACATCCTGCCCCCGCACATCGCAGTGGAGGCAGGGGCAAGAAACGCGGCAATTCGGCTGCTCTTCAGTGGTAGATGGATTAGGGCCGCATATGGGCACACCTCGGTCCTCCGACGGGCGAGAGATCTCAAAGAGATTATCCGGCTTGAAGGGGACTGGTGCCCGCAGGAACACCACTTCCATCATAATTACCAGGTCCTCTTTCCTGGCAGGCAGTCATGGATCGAGGAACAGGACAAAATACTGTCGTCCGGTGGACTGGTCTGGTACACAGACGGTGCGAAATCGGAGGCAGGTATCGGGGCCGGAGTATGGAGCAAGGAACCCAGGACGGAGTTTTCCTTCACACTGGGCCACACCGTTTCTGTCCTCCAGGCGGAGCTGTTTGCTATACGGGCCTGTGCCCACAGTATCCTCAGAAAGGGATGCAGTAGCAAGCATCTTTACATATGCAGCGACAGTCGTACTGCGCTCAAACAGCTGTTCAATGTGGTGAAGTCTGAGCTGGCAAGGGACTGTATAAACCTGCTGACTCAGCTTGCTAGCGTCAACAGAGTAAAATTGCTATGGGTACCAGGTCACAGTGGTATCCATGGCAACAAAATGGCTCACGAGTTGGCCAGACTTGGTGCTTTGCGGCCCGAGATGGCGGATCATGGCGACCGCATCGGGGCCGCCATGGGACTCGTGAAGCAGATAACAGAGAGACGGATTGCGAAACAGTTCGCGGACCTCTGGGCACAGGATCCGGGGATGAGACACACTAAGGAACTCTTCTCTGGGCCCTCAGCTGAGCTGGGGACCGAGCAAGCTCTCCTCAACTGAACTCAACTGAGGGTGGTCGTGGGACTAGTCACGGGACACTGGCACACAGGCAAGCATCTGGTACGACTGGGTTTCGCAGAGGAACCGGCCTGCCAGAGATGCAAAGATGGGGAAGAAACACCACTCCATCTCATTACGAGGTGCAGGGGGCTGACGGACGTCAGAAATGACGTCCTCGGGGCACCTGTTATTATTGCTTTCAATCTGAAGGACGCAGGGGTGAGCAGGCTTCTCCGCTTCGCGCGTGAGGCCAGCTTGCCCATGGGTCCAACAGGCCAATAAGCTTGCCCAGCAGAGGGCCCGGGCACAATGGTCCTCGAGGACTGAGTGCCCGGAAAATCAACACATACAATACAATCTAATCGGGCAGATCTGAGATGGTCGATAAAAAAGTGGCTGAGTTGACGGAGAATCCCTCATATACGGTCATTATATTTTGAATATATTTCGTACACAATTTTGCATATATTTTAAGTATATAAATTTCCGTGAGGAAGTTTAAATATAATAAAATATTATATATATTATTTTGCAAAACAATACACTTTGACAAAATATTTTTTTTTCTTCGTATGAGGAAACTTTGTACGAGGAAACTTTGACAATCGTACTTTTTTCCTTGAACACTGTAAGAGGAAAAAAATGTTTATTCAGAAGCGTTACTTTACTCTCATATCAGTCAATGGTGACTCTTCAATGAAGTTTATTGACGTATTATCCTATAACTGATCAAAATTAACACTGGTGTAAACCAACAGAGAGAAAAAATTATCACATTTCGGCGTAGAAAAAAAAACGTCGCTATGAACGAATGTAAGGTGATTTTGACGACGCGGTTAAAGTCTTTTGCCTTCATATTACCGTGCAACGTTCATTTTTTTATCACGTGAGCGAATTCAGTCGATGCTTATTTCATCACAAAATTTCCTACCGGGTTTGGAAAAAATCTAATCCAAGCCGATGTACTGATGAGGATCGTAACAAGACTCATCCCTCGCCTGAACACCTGGTAATAATTAACCTCACCATGCTGACGGGGCACGGATATTTTCGGTCTTACCTGTGCAAAATGGGTAAAGTACTGAACCCGTCCTGCATATCCTGTGGATCCCCTAGGGACGATGCCCTTCACACATTCTTCGAATGCGAAGAATGAAATGTGTGGAGGGTACCATTGGAGGCAAAGTTCGGGAGCATAACTCCGGAAAATATTATCGGAGTTATGCTCCTGGACGACGATACGTGGACGGAGGTCACTTTGCGGAAGTTGTCCTCCGTCGAAAAAAGAGTCTTGGAGGAATGGACGCCCTGAAGGGCATCCAAAAGCATAATGGCGCTACCCCGAAGAAATGCGAAAGCGGTTCCAGGGTGGTCGTCTTGAGATACAGGGGGGTTTTAGTCGGTAGTCTCTTCGGAGGAGTCCGACACACAGGGAGCCAAACCAACGCTGCAAAAAAATTATTATCATTATTATTATTATTATTATTATTATTATTATTATTATTTTATTTTATTTTTCCATGCTAGTGGACAGCTTCATAGTTTTCCGGTGTCCCGATCAACTGGACACCGAAAACTATGAAACTGTCGACCTAGACAAATCAAATGTAGTAACAATAATAATAATAATAATAATACGGAAACGACATCTTGATATGATCTTCATGAATGCATCTGCTTGGATTTACATTTTTCCAAACCCGGTAGGAAATTATTCGATGAAATAAGCATCGACTGAATTGGCTCACGCGATAAAAAAATGGACGTCGCATGGTAATATAACGTCGGGGGACTTCGACCGCGTGGGACAGTGACGGACACCCTGCATGTGGAGTTTAG
Organism: Alloplasta piceator; assembly: GCA_946863875.1. NCBI lineage: Eukaryota > Metazoa > Arthropoda > Insecta > Hymenoptera > Ichneumonidae > Alloplasta > Alloplasta piceator. Next base: position 29,350,784 of record OX333080.1, read on the forward strand.
CACAAAGTCCATTTTAATCTGCTACATTTCGGATGCATGTTGCTAGACAACGAAGCTATCGGGAAATACCCGATAATTTCCAAGCACGAGGGGTATGTGGCGGATTTTTTTTTCCTGAATTTAAACGAATAGGAGCTTGGTATTCAACATCTTGATGGAAAAATTCGCATGTCATTCATCTCCGAATCAATTTTTTTCCGCTATTCTCGATGAATTTGACGTGGGTTAAAAGCTATTGAAAAATTTTCGTTGTTACCTAGCAACAGCCGGGAAATTTCCGAAAAATTACCGATATAATTTCGTCTGGCTCGTACCACGTGATGTTGAATACCAAGCTTCTATTGATTGAAATTCAGATAAAAAATATCAACGGAAAAATTTGATTTTTTTCTTATTTTCCTTGCTCAATTAGGCAAAATAAATTGTTTGAATAAATTTTAAGTGGAATCTTTTAAGTAGAACTTGCAGAGTCTTAAATTGCAGTCAACTGAAAAACAAACCATTAAGATTGGATACATTCTTTTTGTTCTATCACTTATTTCGCTAGTTATGAAAATGTAGTTTCGAGAAAAACCTATATAACTTTTGAGATGTAGATGTTGAGGATTTAAAGAAAAAACGAATCACGAGGAGAATAAATAAGAACGAAAAGAATTACTGCCATTTTATTGAGATTTAATGCGAACATATATAGGGGTAGTTACCCCCTTAACTTGATTCGCGAGAAAAATGCTAGAACCCGTATGTACTATTTGTTTGCCCTCTTCAAAATGCAATTGAATCCATCGAGATAGGTGCAATAGTTTTTTTATTATAATGATTTTGTGAATTTCAATCCCTATAAGTTTATTCCTATAAGGCCCTCCCCCGATCTAAAACCAGTTGCATTTTTCATCATTTATCATGAAGATAATTATCCATGTGGGTGCATTCGATTATCACAAGTGGAAATAGGTGAAACCTTCAATGTACCCCTCGGAGATCTTAACTTTAGGGAATAATTTCATCCCCTAGAAACGTTTTTGCACCGATTAAAAAAAATGTGTCTCTTAGAACCCCCAAAAACACCAAAAACGGTGTGCAAGAATTAAAGACAAGTACATTTACGAAAGTATCTCTAGTTTAGTTTTCTTACAAAAAGTTGTGAAATGAATAGACACGAAACTCACAACACGCATTGCCAAGCACACATAGTTTCCCAATGTAACGTTAAATAAACATCGAAATAAAAAAATTCGAAAAAATCTTAACGGTTATAATTTAAGAAATAGTGAATCTAAGTGAAAATTGTCAATAACGAGAAATTATCAATGATCAAAATAATCGAAAAAATAAAAAGTATTTGGCGAATTTTTCACTGAGCACATAGTGACATTCTTGTGTTTACCTGTTCACTAAAAACCCGTTTTGACTAATTGTCCGTTAAACACGAACTCACCAAGTACTTTTTATTTTTTTGATTATTGTGTTCATTGATAATTTGTTTTTTTTGGGGGTGACTTGTCTACTTTTTGCAAAGTGTTTCCATTTAGTTTTTTAATTTTACATAATTCATAATTCCATTCAATTATATAATTTAATATTATTTATAATTTCATGTAATTATATTATTTTTATATAATTTATAATTTCGCTTGTCCAATGGACTGCAAAAATTATATTTTAGTCACCAAATAATCCATCGGCGAGAGAAAGAATCATAAATCTCATTATGAATAGAATTTTTACCAGTGCGCAGCAAACAAAATGCTATGAAATCTGAGATTCATTGTTTTTTCATAAATTACCATGAATAATAAAGAATCATACATCTCATAGCCGATAGTCCTCTTTTTAAGTAGGTTATGATGTCTAAATCTCCGCTAAACCATTTATTGGATTGAAAAACAGAAAAATGTCCCTTCCTTTGGCGTTTTGGGTTTAGCTTTTTTTCTAGATGTTATTATCTGCAAGAATCTACATAGATGTATATGATATTATATTATTTATTTCGTTTGAATATATAATTTTCATGTAATTATAATAATTTGTTTGTCCGATGGACTACACAAGTGATATTTGAAACAAAAACATCCATCGATGAGACAGAAAATCATAAACCTCAATGGGGATAGAATTTTGACCAGTGCGTAGTGAACTAAATACTATAGGAACCAAGATTGACATGAATGATATTAAGTATATGATATTAAATTGTATGATACAAAATTTTTATGACAGATCACAATGAATTCTGAATAACCTTTCTGACAGATCACAATTAATTCTGAATGAATTCGCCTTCCAACGTCGATACGACCGTGTTTATACCGCCATTTCCGACCGGTCGGAAACGTGGCGTTCTGGCCGGTCGCACGGTTTGGTAGGGTACTCAAGAAGATAATTGCATCGATATTTATAGGTTATGCACAGCCCCCTGGCACTGAGCCCAACGCGGTGGTGCTCTTAGCGTCGCCAGCCACCATGTGGCGCTAGTAGTGTACCGCGCGGCTGCCGCGGACTGCGACTGATGCAAGCAGTAAACGCGTATTCATGCACTAGATAATTTCAGCAAACCACAAAACATAATACAATAATTTTACAAAAAATATATATATATTCATAATCGTATAGGTAATAATAACTGAAAACGTGGAGTAAATTAGAATTATCATAATTAAATTGTACATTAGATTAATATTACTACCCGGGAAAAAAAATCGTATATGATCATATATAATCATATATGACTTGGTCATGCATGATCCTGAACGAAATTTGTCTGTATATGATCATATATGATCGTATATAATCATATATGATCATATAGAGACAGGATCATGCATGACCAAGTCATATATGATTATATATGATCATATATGATTTTTTCCCCGGGAAATGTACAAATACTTCGTTTATAATATATTACAAGTGTAAAATATTATCATTATAATTATACGTAGAAGTGCAATATATGCTGGTAAATAAATATAATATCCAAAAATATATATATGATGGTTATTTTGTGAATAATTACGATTACATATATGATTATATATGACCATTTTTTCCCGGCATACATGATCATACATGGGCATATACGATCATATATGATCATGTATGATTATATTTGATCATATATGATTTTTTTTCCCGGGTATTCATTTTTATTTCACTGTTATTTACATTTAATTATCAATTACACGTTCATTTGCATATTTGTAAATGGCAGGGAATAAATAAAATGCAACATTCTATGTTACAAAATATTTATTAGCGAATATCACGTGTTATAGCTCGAAAATAGATCACGTTTTACAGAATGTCGAGGTTTTTTTTCTTATATTGATTAGTTTTTTCTTTCTCTCCATTCTTTCGCGAGCAATGTTGTTGCATGCGCATAGTCACGTAGTACTGGATCACGTGAAAAATAATGTCACCAGTGTGTTCAACACATGGAAACGAAAGCCTTTCATATTTATATATGACTTCCAAGATCGATTCAAAAACTTGTACAGAATCACAATGAACCAAAAATCGTTGTTCTAGAAAAAGTATAAACCGATAAAAGTGAACGTTTGAATGAATTAATGGACTCCGTGCATACATGATTCATGTATGAATCATATATGATCTATATGAATCATATCTGATTATATATGCCTCAATATGACATCATGAATTATCGTATATGCCCATGTATGATCATGTATGCCGGGAAAAAATGGTCATATATAATCATATATAATCATATATGCGTTAACATGACATCATGAATGATCGTATATGCCTATGCATGATCATATATCTCGGGAAAAAATGGTCATATATAATCATATATAATTATATATGCTTTAACATGACATCATGAATGATCATATGTAATCATATACCGGGTGTCCCATTTTAATCTTACAGTTGATTTACTTTGAAAAATATTGCTCTGATAAAAATTGAGTGGGATGAAACTTTTAGGGTTCAGAGGGGGACGTTCAAAAAAAATTTTTGTTTTGGTCCAAAATTCAAAGTAGCGGCGTTAAGATAGCTAACATGTTTTTTTAAAATGGAAACATGATTTTTTTTCACCAAAAATTTTTCCAGATTAAATCTAACATCTTTTGTAGGAACATTTTTTTGATACAGCCTATAATAGAGGGTGTCCCATTTTAATCTAACAACTGAATTATCTTGAAAAATGCTGCTCCGATAAAAAATTGAGTGGCATGAAACTTTTAGGGTTCAGAAGGGGACGTTCAAAAAAATTTTTTGTTTTGGTCCGAAATTCAAGATAGCGGCGTTAAGATGGCTGACATGTTTTTTAAAAATGGAATCATGATTTTTTTTTCACCAAAAATTTTTTCAGATCAAATCTAACATCTTTTGTAGGAATATTTTTTTTATAGCCCGGATATTTTCGACTAGATCACCATTTTTGACTATTTTAGCGTTATGCAGCATAATGACGAAGACGAGGAGGTCTTCTAAATCCTCCTCGTGAAAGTTTTCTGAAATCTTCTTAAAGGTGTTCAAAGATTCCACCATTCATGTTTCAACATGCCTTTACTCTCCTCTTAAAACCATCAACTGTTCTTAAGAGAACTTCTCTCGGGATTGCACGGCAGGCAGCTCTTATCCGCTCCCGCATATTCTCTCGTGTTGTTGGAGGTTGACGGTAGACAACGTCTTTAAGATAAGCCCACAAGAAAAAATCGGGAGAGGTAAGGTCAGGTGACCTTGGAGGCCAATGGACAGGTCCATCTCGACCAATCCACCTTCGACCGAATGTTGCGTTCAGTTGATTTCGAACAATACGAGCCCAGTGATCTAATCCTGTGAGTGTTCCACACACACACACACACACGTACAAAATCACACACACTCTGAGAAGGAGGGTTTGGAGTCAAAAAATACTGCGGAAGTGACGAGCCGTGGAGACCTAATCCTTATGAGTGTTCCACACACTCAAACTTACAACATTGCACACTCACACACTTACAAAATCACACACTCATATAGTCAGATACACTAACAAGGAGAGTTTGGAGTGGAAAAAATACTGCGAAAGTGACGAGACTCTACCTCTTCGTCCTCGTGGTTATCCCGGATAATACTAGAATAGTAAAAAATGGTGATCTCTTATGGACTGAATAAAAAAAATGTTCCAACAAAAGTTATTAGTTTTGACTTGACACATTTTTTGGTGAAAAAAAAATCATGTTTCTATTTTAAAAAAACACGTTAGCGATCTTAACGCCGCCATTTTGAATTTTGGACCAAAACAAAAAATTTTTTTGAACGTCCCCCTCAGAACCCTAAAAGTTCCATCCCACTCAATTTTTGATCAGAGCAATATTTTTCAAAATGAATCAACTGTAAGATTAAAATGGGACACCCGGTATAATCATATATGTAATCGTAATTATTCACAAAATAACCATCATATATATTTTTTTGGATATTATATTTATTTACCAGCATATATTGTACTTCTACGTATAATTATAATAATAATATTTTACACTTGTATTATATTATAAACGAAGTATTTGTACATTTGCATCGTCTGTATGTATATATATGATATATATATATCCACGCTTGTGTGTAATATATATATATATACAAATATACAAACAAAAGTCGACGTACGCCACATACTCAGAAAACCTTTCCAAAAGTATTTGGTCGCTCGCAGACATAATCGCCAACTTTTATAAGTTGAAGAATCGAATTGATTTCATCTAATTTTATTTTCAGACTTGTCTATATAATATATGCAATAGCATAAGGGTATATATAATCATATATGATTACATATGATCATATATGATTATATACGATCACATACGATCATATATGATTAGATACGATCATATATGATTATATATGATCATATATGATTTTTTTCCCGGGTAGTTATGAGGAACAAGAGCAAATTGAAGGGAAAAGCGGTGGTGATAGAATACGGTCTGACATGGATGAAACGGAGAATACACTGGAAGCTAGGAGAATTAGCGGCAGAAGAAGAAAGAAAAGCACGCAAAACTAGAGTTGAGCTTGGGCGGATAATGATAGAGGAGGGAGTGGAGACTTTGGGATGAAGAGAGGAACAGGCTGAAGGATAAGAAAGATAGAGCATTGTATTCGTTACTTTTAACCTGTAAGATTATTCCTACTCGTTATTTTACGGCGTTTACACTTTCGATAATAGTAATTTGTTTAGCCACTGTTTGTTAGATAAATAAATAAATATAAAAATATCGTGCAACAACAATATTACGTGCACAAATTAATAATCTAATTTGTTCAGCTAAATCCAAGGTTTATTTGAAATGAAAGTAAATTAAACTGTTCAATCGAAGTATTCGCTCTTGTTTTCTATAACGTTAAGTCATCTTTCAGTCCGCTAATGGATTCCATCTTGGAACAATGCTACGTCTTTGGAGATAATAAAGTCATCAAGCAATTTTCGGATCTCATCCACGGATTGGAAGTGCATATCAGATACGGCATGTTGCATCGATCGGAAGAAGTGAAAGTGGGATGGAGCGATGGAGTCGATGGAGTGAATACGTCGAGTGCTGCAAGAGGTCCCACCTAAGGTTTATTTAGATATTTTTTGTATTAAAAGCAATGTGTGGCCTGACATTGTCATGCAATAATTTCGATGGAAGTTCTCCTCCGCTACTATACAAGCGTTTCCATTTCAATTCTTGACTTAAGCAAATTAATTGACGTTGGTAGCGGTCCGCAAAATTTGTTTCCGCTGGTTTGAACAATTAACTCATAATAAAGCGCGCCTTTGATATCCCACCAAATGCAGAGACGCAATTGGGTTTTGCAACCAATGTTGATGAGTGGCCAGGACTTACCTATAACTATCTGCGCTTGAGATTGTCATAGATTATCCATTTCTCATCGTCCGTAATGATTTTCCAAAGGAAAGACTTTGGGCATTGCTTATTGAGAAGAGAAAGACACGCCGCCAGTCATTGATTTTTGTTAATTTAAGTGAGTTCTTGCATGTGCGTAAAATTCCGATGTATAGGATCGTTTTTGGCTTTAATCTGATGCTGTTGTGGGGCTCCGTCCCTTTAAGGTTAAAGAGGGTTCCCAAGGGTGGCGACACAACCAATGCCGACAATTGGCGTCCTCTTACTGTATCCTCGAAACTTCTTAGCCTTATCAACAAAATAATCGGAAAACATCTCGGCAACCTCCCACGACATGATTTACAGCGAGGGTTCCGGTAAATCGATGATGTTTTGCTCAATAATGTAACCCTTAATAATATAATTAAGGAACGGCGTGAACAACGTGAGCCTTATAGCAACATATCCATCGATCTACGGAAAGTGTTTGACTCGGTGTCGGTGAACTCCGTGATACGGGTTATGGATAGGTTTAACCTTGATCCACGCATGCAAGATTATGTTAGATGGTTCATCTTAGATGGTTACGAACATTCGAAAACGATTATACAACTAGGTGAGCACAAAACTGAGCTTATCAATGTCTCGTGGAGTTAAGCAAGGAGAATCGGTCTTGTCATATCTCTTCAATATGGTTCTGGATAAACTTATATGTCAACTAAGCTAATCCGATCGTGGAATAGCAATGAGTAGACGAAAAATACCTTGTATGGGCTATGCAGAAAATATACTATTTATTGGCTCAAACGTACGCGCAGTCCGAGACCTCTTGCGAGTACCTGATAGATTTTCAAACCGGAAAAATCTGAGTCTCAACGTCGCGAAATGTGTCACCACTTCCGTGGGCATTGTCCCTGGAAAATAGATTTTATATATCATCACAAGGAACATTTTCAACGAGGGAGCACATCTTGAGCCTCAGGAATCCGCAGGTGAGTTTTTCAGCTACTTGGGATGCCAAATGACGCAGCTGCTCCACGCCACGTTGAGAAAACACCCCTGAAACCAAATCAAAAGCGATATATTATCAAATTTTATCTTGTCCCAAGGCTGCTGAATCCTTTGCAGAACTCCCGAATAACCATTCACAGTCTGAATGAAACCGACAAACTTGTAAGAATAATGGTCCGAAGGATCCTGCACTTGAATCGAACATGCGCTGATGCCCTCCTACATGCCCCAGTACGTTATGAGGAACTGGGCATGCAGTCGATAAGGGCGGGAATTCTGTCATTATGAAGGATAGATTCTGGAATATGATGCCGTCCTACGATACGTATGCACAAAGTCCGCCGGAGCTAGGGGGATTCCAATGACTATCATCAAAACTCGAAGTCGTGGAACCTTGCTCACGGGACATTGTCGGTAGGAAATAGGGAGACCTATCGATCACTTCATACTTGGATAATGGGCTGTTGCTCCACTTAGTATCACAGTGGGAGTTTGATCGAAAACCTCTTCTATTACTGGTCGGGCGCTGATTATGTCAGGAGTATACAACTACGAGGCAGCCTCCTTCTAACTCAGGCTATCTCTTCAAACCCGTCAGAGCTTCGACTCTTCGGAGGAGGATGCCCCGGTAGGACTGAATATTTATGCGAGGTCCTGCAGCGCTGTCCGGTGACGGCTTGGGCCCATATAGAAAGCCAGGACCGGATTGCGGACATACTTCGTCGGCTATCATTGGATCAAGAATGGACAGTGGAAACTGAACCTCGCATCCGATGTGTGAACAAAACTCTGTGAAAACCGGACCTAAATACTTACCAAAAATTACCAAGTAGTGGTTATCGACGTAGCCATTTCCTGGGAGGGTCCAGCGTCGCTCTCGGTAGCGTACCGAAATAACGTGGCAATATATAGTGACAATATTATGAACTAGGCATTGACTCGGTGGTATTCTCGGAAAGGAATCCCTGAGATCCATTCCCCATCTTTCTGCTAGCTAAGCTCCCCCACTCCTCCCTCAGGTCGACGTCTGTAGTACCCCTTCCCATACCTCATACCCCCCCCCCCCTCAGACAATCCCATTCTGTTGTACCCGTTGAGTTGAGTAGAGTTTGCGTTTGAGTTCGAGTGCGAGCCGCTAGATGGCGGCTTGACTCTGGCAGGGGAGATTGTAACACGAAATCGTGTACATATGGACAATTCGGAAATAATGTCGGTAGCGGGTTGGATAGCTCAGTTGGAAGAGCACTTGACCGGCAATCGAGAGGTCCCGGGTTCGAATCCTGGTCCCGTCCCTCCGCATTTTTAACTAAATCTTGAGGGCGCGTTATTTTTAGGGATTCCTCCCGAAGTATATGAGGCAATGCGAAATATTTGGGAGGAGTCCCTAAAAATAAAAATAACCAAGGAATATATGAACTGGCATGTAATTTTCACTGGCATGGATTGCCATTTTTTTGTCCTATACCAATATTGAAAAGACATCTATTTTATGTTATATTTTTCATGTAATCCCAACAGCTGCACAGCGTGCAGTATGTTTTTTTTCGGATTGCTTTATCGACGTTGATCGAACGTTCAATCGATGCTCGGTCATTCGCATTATGATGAAATTTTTTTTTTTTAAACACGTTCCAACAAACAACGTCGAGGTTACAGAAGTAAAGCTGATAGCACGAACGTACAGTAACTTCTTTCTTTTTTGTTTATATATATGCGCAGAAACGTTTCACATTTAATTCACAGAGGAGCTTACAGTAGAAAAATAATCAGCAATAAAAATAATCTCAGAACATACAGACAAATACTGAATCACAATATGATTACAGAAACATCAATTTACGTATGTATATGTTTAAAAATTTAATTTTCATTGTATTTTAATTTTTTATCAATCATTCGTATCAAATTAAATCCGAACGCAAGGACGTTTATTTCCACGAAAAATTTCTCATGACGATAATTCTGCATCACTTGGAACGATCGGAAATTTGTTGTTTTTCAAGACATTGTTCTCAACATTGAGATGTAACCCGCAGATGATTTGAGAATCTGAAAGTACAAATCAAATTTGAGGTAACGGCGAGTATTTACGATCAAAATTTTATAACGTTACTCGGATAATTGCTGCGATTTTGACGCTTACACCGGTGAAGCTGACCAACGAAAAAATGTATATGCCACCAGCTGTTAATTGAATTGGGTTTTTCGCACCAATCATGCATATTATCAATTGTTTCTTCATCGAATTTGACATATCGTACCATTGACAATGATAGTACGCTTCGTACAAATTGGTACTCTGTGGGAGGGATATTTTATATTTTCTTCTTTTGTTAATTGATTTTCGAAGATAAGAGAATTATTATATCAAACATAACGCAAAATGAACAATTGTCATACAGCTTACTTCGGTGACAAGATATTCGCCAGCCACGCAGTAACCGTAAATCAACAAGAGCATCGTAGAACCATAAAGTAAGAATGACACGAACATTCCTGTCTCTTCAAGATCAACGTACTGAAAAATTATTATTTGAGAACAGCCTGTGTAGCTGTTTCATCGACTGATAATTAATGATTTTTAAATACCTCCATAGCGTTGTAACATGTCAGGCCGATGAGCAATGTTGATATAAAAAGTTCCTCCAACAGTAAAAGACTGAAAACTTGAGTAACACCTCTTGCCGTCCTATCAATCGAACGATAAATATATACAAAATTTGCCAATCAGACCCGTAGTAAAAAACTCCATTCGTCGCCATTGAAAAATCTCCATTCATTCCCCATTGCCAAAATAACCAATGGAGATGAATGCCGAATTTTCTAAGGACATTTTCGCCATTGAATTCCCCATTTGAAACGGAATGGGGATTATCCTATGGGGAATTAATGGAGACAATCTCCCTAGTTAATTCGCCATTCACCTTCATTGGTTTTTGTGGGCAACGGGGAATAAATGGGATCACCAATAGAGATTTTTTTATATGATTGCTATATATACATGGAATTACGCATTAAATAATCAAATGATGTAAGTTATCAGTAAGTAAGGTTAATCATAATGCTAATATTAGCATAACGACCAATAATTATATACGCATTACATATATATATATATGTATATATATATATATATATATATATATATATATATAATTACATTTAATAGAAATTATTGAAGCTCAGAATTGAGAAAATAGATTGTAAGTGTATTCAGATGACGATTGATAATGAAAGTATATACGTTTCTCCTCTCACAAATCGAGTTGAGAAGGACTGATAAAATTATGTGTATATGTTAAAAATAAACGGTTTTAAAAATCATTTATCCCAAACGTACGCGTACTTGATGAGCAGTTTATAATATATTTTTTTAAAATTACTTTCGAATAATATCCGAGCTTATGCTAATATTAATTGACCATCGATATAATCATCAGCATTTATTACAATTGAAGAAAATATTTGATTCATATATGAGAATCAGCGACATCTACTCTTACTTAATTTTATTAATTCACCGCCGTTTGAGAAATATCGCATTCGGAAAAATTCTCATCGATCGATGGGTTCAATTGTTCAGCATTGAACTTCGAATATGGATTGCAACATCGTTAACGAATGCTGCTCATCATTCGATGAGTCATCAATGAAGTGACATTATTGATAAATGTTGAGTGTATATAAAATTTTGAATACTTTTCTTTTTTTTAAATACTGATCTTAAATCTGGAGTGGCTTTCGCTTGTTTAACGCTCATAGCGTATTTTGTATATTCTCATCCACTTTTCATATCTATATTCATCAAATAAATATTGTTGTTATAGTCGTGGCAGGTACAGTGACCCTGATAATGATGGCGGTGACACAAGGGAAATTGGAATGTGTGATTATTTAAACGAAGCAACCATGTGTTCAACGTTTTCAACTGCCGTTTGCAATCAAACAGATACGCTGCTTAGCATTGAGAAGCCATCGGTAAGCAAAAAAAATCGAGTCGACGTTTGCAATGAATATCATGCCCTCGACATCTCGGGATACTATGCAGTCGCATACCAACGTAGGTCCTTTGAGATCCATTGCTACTGGCAAGCCTGACAGTTTGCTCACATTAATTCGTCCATTAAGAGGAGGCTAAATACAATTATTATTCAATCCCTACATTATCGACGTATCATCGTCGTCCAGTCTTTCTCCGACAACCGTGGATGAAAATTAATTAAATTTTGACAATTGAGAGGGGGATAAATTAATTAACAATTAATTGTCAATTAATTGTCAATTGAGTGGCTAAAATGCGTTACAGCTAATGCCAACGAACTCATTCGAGCCCCCTAAATATTATAGGTTACTCGTCAGAATCCATGGTGCTGCCCTCACTCGCACGTCTGTGAACTACATTTCGCCATTTCGTTTTTCAATAAAACTACAATTTATCGACATTTATCTCTTGATGCGCCAACCAAACTTACGGCGTGTCATTTTGATAAAATAATGTCGAAAACGTCTCGATATTTGTATCGTGGCGTTCTTCATGGAGCCTCACTCTTGGTTTTACCCGAAATGCAGTAAAAGTTTAATAATTTAAGTTTTTCAATTACAGTTTCTTGGTGGTAAGTGAATCAGTAATTTTTTTTTTGTTTTTCGAAAAAAATTTTAGTGAGGCTCCATTCTTGCCATTGTTCTGATGATGTTGTTAAAATTTTATTCAATTCCATCCATTTGTATAAGAGCATGTTTGGATGGCCATTTCGAGGTGTTAGTGTCGGTATTTAGCCTCTTCTTAAAAATGCTCGAGGAGGGGTTAGATCTGTTACAAGCGGAATTCGAATGGATCGTCCGTGCCATTGAGATCGAACGGAATCCATAAACCAGGCTCTTACAAAAATGATTATCGTCGATATGCTTCCAATTTCCTTCGTTACAAGTATCGGATTTCGCCAGTATATGGAAGTACTCGAACCCAACTTTCGGGTCGCATGTGTGAAGACTGTTAAGGGGAGGCTAAATACCGACATTTTTCGCACGAGTGCGAGAAAGATAGAAGATGGGGATCGTGTGAGAGCGAGAGAGAGGATCTAATGTCGCATTTAGCCTCACCTTAAAAATTGACGCAACTTTGTCTATGAACAAGTTATGCCCAAGATAACTGCCGAATTATCAGCCGTCTCGTTTGTTTCATGGGCATTGGACAGCTCACTTTATAAATGCGAGTTGATCACCGAAAAATTATACGTTAACGACCGAAGAATTGGCGGGATGAAATACTGCTAAAAACTTGACGATAAAGCTTCAGCATATTTGGCTGCTCCCGAAATTGGAAGAGCAGCTTGTAACTGTTGTGACAGGTAACGCAAGCAATGCGGAAAAATCGGTACGAGACTTTAATGGTCTTTTCATATAAACGAGGGTGTCTCTTGCACAGCACACAGCCTATAGGTATGTGTTACAAAAGCGTTGAAAATCGATACTGCTGCAAAGATTTGTGATCAAGCCTTAAAAGTTGTTTCGCACTTCCACCACTCAAACACAGCTGCAACCACCTTGGAACGGAAACAAGAACAATTCGGACTGGCTGAGGTGAAATTGATGTATTGTTGAACTACGTGGGATAGCACGTACGCTATGATCGATAGGCTGTTCATTAATCGAGGCACAGTTACAAACGTCCTATCAGTACGAACTGTCACCAACCCTGCGACGATGGAACGTCTTGAGATTTCGGGGCGCGAGTGGGCGGCTCTGGAAAGCTTGCAGTAAATCTTGAAGCCATTTCAAGTAGCGACCACCATTTTATGCAGCGATTTTTATTCGCCAATTTCAATGGTTTGTTCGATAATATACAAGCTACGCGAAAGCCATTTGCGCGAATCGACCGATGATGATCCGGGAACCAGGATAACGAACAAAATTTTGCGCGTTCAATTGTCTGTTCAAACACCAGGCAAATTGCAAGTTTCCTTGATCTTCGATATAAAGATTTATTGGTAGAACCTCTGGAAGCACGAGATGACATTCGATCGTTTTTCCAAAACTGGTTAACGTGCAACCAAGTTGAACGCAACGAAACCGTGAGTCACCAAACGACGATAGATTTTGTTTTCCAAAGTACGTCTCCGCGCAATACGGCTGAAACGCAGTATGAATTGTATTTAACCGAGCTTCAAATAAGTCATAATATGAATTCATTCAAATGGTGGGCAACTCTGGAAAAACGTTATCCAGAGCTCGCAAGACTTGCAAAAAAATATTTGTGCATTCCTGCAACTTCTGCAAGTTCCGAGCGAGCGTTTTCCACTGCAGGAAATGTAGTCAATGCGAAACGAAATTGTTTGCTTCCCGAAAATGTCAATCTTCTTGTATATTTGTATCAGAATTGTCAACTTTTATAAATCATCATCATCGTTAATAATACGATATTGGTAACGACCAATTTTGGTGTTGTTTGATAAACTTTTTTCGTACTTTTAATGTGTGTTGTACCTTCTCAGTGCAACAAATTCTCCACACCAGTCATTATCACGTATTAACTGTTTTTTTATACATATAATCGTCGTGATTTTCTTCTCGCGTGGGAATAAAGAGTTTGTTCTATTCTAATCATTATTGTAAGTGACTAGATTGTAAACAAAATAAATATTATTTTTCATGAATAAAATAAGAATCGTACGAGATAAAAAAGATAATTTCTTGGACCAGTCTTGAAATATTTTTCGTTTTCATCTGACTCCTCTTAAAGTGAATTACCAAACGCTTATTTTCGTTGTTTGTTAGTTCCCGATACGGAACCGAGTGTCCATATGGATGACGTCCATCGGTCATCCATGGATCCTTCACACGTCTACATGCACGATGTACGTAATGCGGACATCCATTGAACATCTATGGTATACTTTTGATTGGACAAAACCTTTGATGGATCACACAGGACGTATATTGTATGTCCACGACAAGTATTATTTCTTGAGCTACAAATATACACAATACGGCCATCCATGCTATGTCCTGTAACACGAAATCGTGTACATATCGACAATTCGGAAATAATGTCGGTAGCGAGTTGGATAGCTCAGTTGGAAGAGCACTCGACCGGCAATTGAGAGGTCCCGGGTTCGAATCCCGGTCCCGTCCCTCCGCATATTTTTCTGAATTGTCCATAACGCAAAAAGCGTTATAAGTGGCGCCCGACAATGGGGCACGGCCTCTGAATAACTACGGAAAATTAATTTCGTGGTTGCCGTATAAAAAGAATCCAAATCCCTGAGATCCATCTCCCACCTTTCTGCTAGCCAAGCTCCCCCACTCCTCCCTCCGGCCGACGCCTGTAGTACCCCTTCCCATACCTCATACCCCCCCTCAGGCAATCCCAGTCTGTTGTACCCGTTGCGTTTGAGTTGAGTTTGCGTTTGAGTTCGAGTGCGAGCCGCTAGATGGCAGCTCGACTCTGGCAGGGGAGATTGTAACACGAAATCGTGTACATATGGACAATTCGGAAATAATGTCGGTAGTGGGTTGGATAGCTCAGTTAGAAGAGCACTTGACCGGCAATCGAGAGGTCCCGGGTTCGAATCCCGGTCCCGTCCCTCCGCATTTTTTTCTGAATTGTCCATAACGCAAAAAGCGTTATAGCCCATAAGTAGGCATTAAATAGCTTTTAATTCAGGATAGTAATTGAACATCCATTGGACGTTCCAGGTTCATAAACGGAAATTATATTTGGAGGACGTCAATTGAACGTCGATCGGATATTCCATGTAGGACTTCGTATAGACGCGAACTTAGAACGTCCAATAGATGTCCAATTACTATCTTGAATTAAAAACTATTGAATGTCTCTACCTATGGACATACCATGGATGGCCGTGTATATTTGTAGCTCAAGAAATAGTACGTGTCGTGAACATACAATATGCGTCCTGTGTGATCCATCGCGTTTTTTCCAATCAAAAGCATTCGTTCTTTAGATGTACATTTAAGTATTCCGGGCAGCGACGATATGGGTACGCCGATTGACCGTCTTATATACGTACAAATTACGTTGTCCGGGAACTCCATGGGCATTCTTTAAACCAGTAACGGAGATACGAAATGGCAGCGATTCTATGTGCTGAAAACGTCTCGTATCCGTACCCTTAAATAGTTCTAAAACGTATGACCATAAATGCCTGTTGATTTCTTATAAAGATTTTGACAGATAACCTGTCTCTTAAAACAGGCATTTATGGTGAGCACGGTACCTATAGATCCCGTAAAGTATGACGTTTAATGTACGTATTTAAGACGAATACCAATGTTGCAAAAGATGTCTAATAATCATCTATTATACGTCCCTCAATTTAAACGCAATTAATTACACATTATTCATTTATTATACATTTCATTACTGATTATACATTATTCAAGGCCTGTGAGACAAAGATATATAAGTATATCAGCAAACTACATCGTATAAGGTTTTTACACGCAAAAATTTATCATGAGTCAAGTTAGTGTAGGAAGGTAGGTAGGTATGTAGGTAGGTAGACAGGTAGGGAGGTAGGTAGGAGATTAGAAAAGTTAAGCAGCATTCCTTGAATCCAATACTTGGATGGGTGACCGCACTGTGAAAAACCGAAAACTATTGTTTTTTTTCTGAAAAATATGGATATCTTATAGGACCCGAATATTATAAAATCAGTAATAAAGTTTATAATTAATTAATAATGTCAAATTAATAACGATTAAATTGTTTAAATTAAGGAACGTATAATAGATGATCATCGGACATCCTTCGGATCACTGGTTTATTTGTCTCAAATACGTAAGTCAGAAGTCACTTTTTGGGGTCTAGTCCGTCTAAAAACCGTCTTAGGGTACGTATAAGAGACGTTCCCAGTATGTAGAACAGGTGCCGTTTCGCACTTCCGTTCGAAGTTTGAGGGATATTCATGGACGTCCCTGGGATGGAGCTTTCATCCACCATGTATGGATATTGGACGTCCCATGGCTCTACAGTTCCGTGTGGGTCAGTACTCAAATATGTCAACATATGTCGTAAAAAAATGTCTACACTATAATAATAACACTAAGTGGATACTCTCATCTTACAGGTTTTTTACCCCGTTTTTCTTTACTTCCCCTTGGATAATAACGTTTTTCGCGCAATTTTATTTTGCCAAAAGACCATAAAGTATTATCTCCGAGTCAAAACGTATTTGAGCAACAATTCTGTTCTCAATGTAGTCATTAATTTTGAACGAATACTACGGTAAAGATGGAATATATAAGTATTAGCACGGACCTTTTATGATAATTCGTAAAGGAGATTTTAAGGATGTTCCTCTGTTAGTTTGCGGGACGAGTCGTCCGAGAGGGGTCCCTATGCTTATACACGGGCCGTGCTCAGCAGAGCCAATTTCGAAACCTCTATTCATGAGCGATTCAAAAAGGCGTTTTCTGCCTGTACAATGAATTTAGAATGTTCACCTTTGCACATATAGTTTAATTAAGTACATCCAAAGTCATTGCATTCGCTATAAAAATTAATATTAATATTATTCATCATTGATTTTTGTCAGTGAGATTTGGTAATCTCGTTTTTTTTTGTCGAAGTTTGCGCGACTGACGCGCATGCGCTGTGTAATATTCGAGGTTGCGTGTTCCGCGATCTGTGATGCCCTAACCTATAAATGGACCTGTCAATATACAAACTTTTATTTATAAAATACACTTATAATGAGTAGCAGTCGCGGAAAAAAAAATCGATGGATGCGTAAAGTCGTGACGGAACGAGTTTACTTACAGAGATTAACGCAATCAAGGAACAAAAATCCTACAGTTAACGTGTGTGATAACGAATTATTTTTCCTTCCTCACGAGGAAAATAATTCCTCATGAATTATTTTTAATTTAGAATCGTTGTATTTTTTTTTACGTACAGTTTTGTGTTCTTTTCTTTCGATTCTGTTCTTTTATAGCTGTAGGAATCTATGCTTTAATGAAGAAGCAAGTTTTTCCTATCATAAATACTGTTTCCCATGCTAATTCATTCAAAAATCTCGCGTCAGCCCGTTGCGCATGCGCATGCGACTTCGGGCCATAACCCGGGCCCAATACGCAGTGTCGTCGCGCCACGCTTGCTTTTTACCAATTTTCAGGATCTTTTTATACGTTTGAATTAATTACTCAGCAAACAAATCTCCTAATGCAGGAAAACTTTTGCACACGGTTTTCTTACATATAGGACTAGATCATATACTTTTTTCAAACTGTTGGCATTTCAGGTTCGCGAACAAGAGAACGAATAGTGCCGGTTTTTCATGTGTGGCCATGAGCGCATGTTAAATCACGTTTTTTTTAAATATTTAATATCTCCACAACAAGGCTCCTAATTTCGTTAAAACTTTGCACACGCTTTTGGGGGATAAATATTAATAGGCTGTAAAAATTTCAAGTCGATGGCATTATTTCGAGATAACAGAGGAACATCCTCAATATAGCATTACCCGATATTATCCAATATTTCCCGATATTACCCGTTATTATCTGGATAAAGAAATCCGAAATTATCCAGATATCCGGGTAATTACGGATATCCGGATAACTCGCATGAAAGTTCTAGCCCCACTTGGGATCCAATCGGATGTTGAATAAAATCCCGATAGCTCAGTCCTTCGCATCAGAAACCAGCTTGATTCCGGCCGAAATTTCTGCATGGGTCACCTTGCTATTCTTCAGAAAACGCTTCTCAAGTGATATACTTCCAAGAGGGTAATTTTTCGTCAAAAGTAATGTGCGAACTTTTGCAACCGAATATGACGGATATGACGAAACGACAAATAGCATTTTTCAAAATTCTCTTTGAAATTTCAAACGCACTCAAGAATATCTCGATGTCTGTTAACCAAAACACGAAAGATCAACTTGAGAGATTCGTCGCTCACAGGGGAATCGAGTGCGAGATTCCTAATCCTGTAAGATAGAACTGCTAGTTGTCCGCATACGTGAAGCACAAGGGAGAACAAATAACCGATTGTCGCCGTGTGAAAAATAGCCATGCACATCATCGGTGATTCGTAAATCCACACGAGCCAAAAAGTCGTAGAATCATTAACTTCGAAGAAAAGCCGCGTGCGATGCGACAGAACAAAAGGCTGGCTCTCGTTACGCAGAACTATAGAACATTAATCAGTTTATATGTACATGAATAAGGAAATATTGCTAAACAAAATAATACAACAAAAGGTGCAATGTTGATGACAAAAATTCTGTAAAATAATGTCTCATCGAGACAATGCGGAGTTACCGGCTTTCAAACGAAATTCCATTGGTTTTAAATTATACGCTATCGCCGAAATGATTCCCATTATCAACCATAGCTTGAAGAATATTTTAGCAGTATCATTATAATTGAGATAAATTTCCTTCTCCTCGTCATTGTCGAAGTACGTGTTGTCGACATCATTAATTATGCGTCTCATTAACTTCAATAACGTTGCGGAGAATCTCATGACCATCAATTTAAAGATAATCATAATGTCGAATGTGCTCTCGCAAAGATTTAGAACCATCAGTTCCAAATTTCCAAATACGTCGAATAAATCGGCAAAGAGCATGCTCATGTGGATCAGAAGATAAACGGTCCATATTCCGAATTTGAGGTACGTCGGACGTAGGGGCCATGCTCCAATTACATCGAAGACACGTTCGTTCAATGCGAACAGATCTTTCGCCCGATTTAGATCGTTCTTTAATCATAAATTGCCATTCTTTTTAATCAGAGCTCGTTTTCGAAATTCTTTAGAGTATATTTTCTATTCATACTAACGTTCATTGTACAAGGTTGCCGGATCTCAATGTCACGACGACTCATGCCCGACTGACGCTCTTTTATCTGACGATGTAACGCGCCTGACCATACTTCGCAATCGTATTTGGAAGAGTAATAAAAATAAATAAACCCCGTGCGATCGATATTCGAAGCGATTGCGTTCAACGTGGATGTGTTCATGCCATGATTGTTTTTATATTTATTTCGCGTACGTTCTCGCAATTATGTTAGCGGAAGGGAGACTTTTTTTCGCTGTTCTCGTGTAATCTCAACAGCTGCGCGACATTATATTCACGGCCGTTTTTTTTCTCTTCGAGAAGAGAAATTTTTTTTTGTCGTCTGCCAGGAACGATAAACTGATATTAAGCGTAGCAGGCTATCCGATAGCGGCAAACAACATCGGCAGACAACGTCTCTAGATGGCAATTATCGTATGTAAAAATCGCAGGGTAAAATTCCCTTTTTATCGTCAGTCGCTGCCGAAGAGCCATTGAGAGAACAACGATTCATCGTTTATGCACCAGACACTTGATTCAATAGTGTCAGATACACCATGGACAAAGTAGAACAAAGAATATTCGGGACAAAAGCACGAGGAGTGGGAAGATAAGTAACAAAAAGTGAAAAATGAACGGTTGATTCAAAAATAATACTTGTTTGGTCAAACCTCGGTCAAGTTTAACACAATTACAAAATGTGCTAGGAATGAACATCTGAAATTTATTATTCTCATCTCACCCTCAATGACACTTAGACGCTCGGCTACACAGTCACTCATTCGCGCGGACACTTACACAATCACTCGATCACCATATTGAAGGGGCCGTTTTGAATTTGAAACAACAGCCCTTAAATTTGTGATTAGTGTTACGTCTCGATTGACAATTTACTCCATCGCGGTCAAGAAGAGTCTCCCCGTCTTTGCGGAAATTTACTCGGGAAGGGCTGAGAGTGCAGTCATAATTAATTGGCTTAAGGCTCGTTGACACCATTCAAAAAAAAAAAAAATTTATCTATTTTAATTCAGAAATTAAATTACTTATTTCATTTTCAAAACTTGACCCGCCCAAAATCTAAAAAGAAAATAATTGAATCAAATATGTTTCCGAAAAATAAAATAATCATAATAACTATTATTCAAATACAAAACACAATAATATTGACTCAAAATATAATGTGCAAAGTGTGGAAATCATTTCAAATTATTTAAATAAAAATCACTTACCTTGTTCGTTGGTTTCTCAAAATTCAATTATCAAAACTTTGAAAAGAAATGTTCCTCGATGAATTTGGTCCTCAAGATTCATTGAAACACCTCGTCCAAATTTCTGTCGATTTCCGATTCCCACGAATTTCTCCAACGATGATTAAATATTTGAGGGTGATGATTTCCCGGATCGATGACTTGTTGAAAATTCGAATTTATGAATATTCGAAATAATTAAAAATCGAATTCGAGTTTTTCAGATATTTCTTTTATTTAAATCAACGTTTGAAATTCCAGAGGTTTACAATAATTTTTCAAATATGCCTTTGAAAATTCGTGCGAACCAGCCAATGCGTCTCCAGGAGGTGCTGCACTCATGCAACGAACGACGATGTCGATAATTAATTTTCGCGTTGTCGTCAAGTACGGCAGCAATTTCTTATCAGTAAACTACATTCCCCGACGAAATGATTGTAATTTCATTATTGATTTATTTGAATTGATGTTCCACAATAGGGTAGGCGTATAAGCACTATTTTGACGTACTCGAAACACATCCTCAATATCCCAAACCCGATCTTTCTTCTTTTGCTTCCTCATAAAGGAAGCTGTTTTCGTAAAAATAAAAATTTTCGAAATTTTTACGTCATTATGTTCAAAATGCGTATGTGTGTGTGTATGTGTGTGTGTGTGCGCGCGCGCGTGCGTGCGTGCGCGCGTGCGTGTAGCGAGTAGCGAGCCAAAATTTGGCACATGAGCTGAGTCCCACAGCATCTTTGTTTGCTATGAATTTTGCAAAAATTAATTGATGTGTGCAAATTTTATGCGACTTTTTAATTTTCAAAAAAGGGGCATGGTTGCTCTACCGTCTGCGAATTTTGCGATATCCGGTTAAAAAATATTATACCGACAGTTTGAGTGATAACGATTGTTAGTATTGAATTTCGCGAAAATCGCTCAAGGGGTTCGTGATTTATAACATTTTGAATTTTTTGCAAAAAGCGCGTGACCGCTCTAGCCGGTAACGGATACAAAATTGTACAAAAAGTCGATAAGAAATCAATTTTTCCATTTTTAAGAAGATTACCCGACTTCAGAAACGAAAATCTTGCTCCTTCAATTTTTTTGGAAATTTCGATCAATCGGTCTGGAAGAACCGTTCAATGGATCGATCTGCAAATTGACAGGGTTATTGGGGGTACATTCAGCTGTAAATTTTCCTTTAAACATTAGCCTTCCCATCAATATTAGCAAAGCTGCAGTCGATTTACCAAATCGAGGAAAAAAGTCACTTTTTTGTACTTTTTTCAGTTGAATGTTGAGGGCGAAAAAAAAAAATTTCCCCAATACTCTTGAAAGGGTCTTGTAGGAAATTTATTCTAGTTTCTAAATCTGCTCGATTAATTTCTGTACGCCGACTGCAGTTGCTGAGATATCAGTGGTTAAAGACGAAAAGATCTTTTTTCATTCAAAGTCGGATATCTTTGCGAGAAATCAACGCGGAGAGAAAAATAAAAAGGTAAAAAAATTTTGAAAATTTTCATCCGCGCCATTCCTAAAAATTTCGTAAGAAGCGTAGATCCTAAAAATGTTTGACCAAATGATTTGAAAACTAGAATGTCGGAGCTTCAAAATGCTTTTTTTATGACCTCGATACGACCATTTTTCACTGAAATACAACCTGTTGAAAATCACCGAAAAATGTGGAAATTTTTATTGCTCCTTTAATTTTTGCGAGTAGTGTAGTTACTTCTAATTCTTGCTCATTCAACTTTACGACAGCGGTAAGGTTGAGTTCAACAATCTTAGCCACCAAAATGTATGTTAAATGCAGGCATGGCCTGAATTGGCAGCGACAATTGTAGTTCTTTGTCTACTGTTATTTTTGAATGCATTCCACTAAACATATAGACGTCACGTTACAGAAACATGTTACATGTTTATACGAACTAAACAACATATTGCTATATGGTAAATTAGAATGATCATAGGAGATGTGTGTGACAAAATCATTGAATGGTTATCGGTACACTATAATAGTGGCTACATTCTGCACTCAGGTTACTGAAATACCTACTCACCCGTAATCTCATACGATCTTATCTGCAGATTTGTCAGTTCAGCAAAAGTCCGGTAGGTGGCTTCCTCTCGCACAAACGAACTTTCCCCTCGACGTCTATAAAGTCTCCAAGTTCGTCTATGTTTGATATCCTTACTTATGTATGGATATTTAATACTTTGCGGCAAAGCCCAAGATGGTCGAATCCGAGAAGGATTCTCATCAAAAGAGTCTTTTTTCTTTTACACGGAAAAAATGACTCGCATAGAAAAAAAAAGTTGGTGTGGCCAGTGGCAACCAACTAGTTTGTAAGATATACTTCAAGCAACTAGTTGGTTGGGGCAACCATTTTCGTGGTTACCGTAACTATATTATTGGTTGCTAAATACCCAACCAACTAGTTGCTTGAAGCATATGTTACAAACCATATGGTTGCCACAACCAACTCTTTTTTTCCGTGCAGCATAGAAACTGGCATTGACGCATGTCTGTATGGAATTTCAACAATATGATTCTTTCCAACTACACGCCAGTGAATCGAGGTTGGGATATCAGTGCTCAACGTCAACTATTAACTAACCGCTAATTTATATTAGCTAGTTATATGTAACATTCATTATTTGCATTGACATTTTGTAGGCGTAGAATCGTTTACTTGTAGCTTGGCGCAAGCCTAAAGTAAAAAAATATATATATATTCAAATGGTCTGCCTTTGCAAAATCAGGGGTCTGGATGTCTACCTCTTCGATTTTCATCGTTTTGAGGATGATTATGAACATCACTCCAAGAGGCAGACATGAATAAATGATTTAGCACAAGTTTTTTTTTTTACATTTTTGAAACGATGTCAATTGACAACGCAGGGCTGTCATGGTGGCAGACGTGGTCCTGAATGTATGTTATTTCAATATGGTACAATCATCGATATTAATAACGTCTGCTACATGAACAAATCATATAGAAATTTCGGCACCCAGCTCCCTAACTAAATGCTACCTCGCTACCACTACTCTTGATACAACCTTTTAATTTAATGAAATAAAAAAGGCGCATCGAGCGTGTAAAACGCTTTCTCACATGAGCCCTTTTTATGAAAAAATGACGATATCTCGAGAGCGGTTGGAGATACGCGAAAGCGAATGAAATCTTAGAGGTTCTACACAAGAGAAGGACGTCAGACGCCGCTTTCGGATTTTCAAAAATCAAAACCGAAAATGACGTAACTACGTGCGAAATGCATGCTTACTTAGGCCTTTTATTACGAAAAATGGAAAAAATTACGATATCTCGAGAACGGTTGGAGATAAGCGAAAGCGGATGAAATTTTGGAGGCTTTTTGAAGAGAGAGGACCTCGAGAAGGTCGAGGACCAACCCCCTCGGATTTAAAAAAATCAATTTTTTTTTAAATGTATCTAAACAGAAAAAAAGCGTATTGTACAGTACCTGCAAATCTTTGAAAGAATCTTGGAAAAAATATGAGATTCTTTTCAAGATTCTAAGAGTCTTCCCAAGATTCTAAGATTCTTTCGAAGATTCTGCGACCCATTTTTTGTTTCAAAAATTCAAAAAGTGGCCTGTAACTCCATAAGAAGGACCTAAAGAAATGTATCGCACTTAAGAAATCTGGAAAAGTATTACGAAGACAATGAGACGGCGTAGAAAAAGATTCGTCAAGCGGTTTGGTCAAAGTCATGTACAGCGCAGTGAAACTCAAATATTGATTTATGAGAGAACCGCTGCACCTTAAGGGTTCCAACGAGCGTCAAAAATTTCTTTATTTGATACTGCAAATGATGGACCATTGGTTAGGTTAACACATATTCAACGAACATTTATATTTATGTTTAAAAAATCGGTGTTTTGGAGCTGACTCGGTCCCCTTAAGGGGGAAATAGGTCTAGGGCGGCATTTTTACCGCAATTTTCGTGAGTTTTTTCAACGCATAAAAAATTCACATAATTTATTGATATTGTGAGATCATTTTATACATATATTGAAGAATATATTCTGAAATTTTTGAAATGTTTCCTCCAAAATTAACGTAGATATCAGCTCTCGCAGATATTTGTCCTGGACGTCGCAATTTTCATCTGAAATAAATTGCACAAAGATTTTTTTTCTATGTGAATTTCACTTCCCTCAAAAAATTGAAAATTAGTATTTTTTAGAGGGGTGCGAACTAAAGCATAATTTTTTAATCATTTTTTCGTACTTTCTTTTACAATAAAAAAATACTTTCAACAAAAATATTGTTCAGGATTGAAGTTCATCTAAAACGTATTTATATATAAAGAAACTATATGCCAAATTTCAAAATGATTCATTAAAAACTTTTTAAGCTAAAGTGTACACAAATTCGAAAAAATTCCTTTCGAGAAAAACGCGTTTGAAAAAAAAGTGGCAAAGGTTAATTTAAGGTAGTGATGAATCAATTTGAACAACTTACTGGTTAATCAACGATTCCACCACCATATTGGTATCCTTGTTCAGCTTCATAATACTTCGGTTTCAGCTTGCAACTTTTCTTTTCGAACTTTTCGAGCTTCTTTACTGTCCAAGTTCCAAGGTTAAGTGAGTGTCCTTTTAACGAGGGACACTTTTGTTTTGAAATTTCAAGGTTATATTTTAGAACAGTTTTACCAGCTTTATGAACAAAAAATTGAATTTTTTGAAGCCTCTACAACTATTTCATGGGACATCCCGTTCGAGCTTCGCTCAGTTTTTTAAATCAATTTTGTAATCTTTGTTTTAACGGTAGAATTAATAACGTTCCTATGCACCATGCATGGTCAATGCCTTACGTGTAAATTAAGCCAACTTTGAGTGTGGATATCTTGGATTTGGGACGGTCAAACTTATTTTAACTGCACACATTTTTGCATAAATATTGAATAACTTCTATGCCAAATTTAAACCATTTCCTAACTAAACGACCGCATGGAGGAACTACCTTAACACCGTAAGGCTTTTCATCCATAGTAAAAAAACTCCATTGAATCGCCAGTGGCAACCAATGGTCCTCATACGACTCTATTGGACAATAAATGGAGACCCATTGGGATTTCCGCATTTGTCAATGGCGCATAGTAATGACCGTTGATCAGTGAATGGATATCCATTGAAAAGTCACCATTGCCCAATGACGTCCATTGGACAGCAAATGCGGATGAACCGAATGAGCACCATTACTCAATGATGCCTAATGGAAAACAAATGTGGGTGGATCGAGCGATCAGCATTGCCCAATGGTGTCCATTGGAAGGTAAATGCTGATGAACGAAATTATCAGCTTTACTCAATGATGTCCATTGGAAAGTAAATGCGAATAAACTGAACGATCAGCATTACCCAAAGATGTACATTGGAAACCAAATGCGGCTAAATCGATGAATGAACAGCATTTACCAATGATGCCCATTGAATAATTAGTAACGAATTATACAATGGTCAACATTTATCAATAATGTCACTTCAGTAGTAAATGAAAATACGATACAATAATAGTAATAACAATAATAATAAATTAACGATCATTGCCTCGCTTATTATTATTATTCATTATTTAATTATTATCATTGTTTATTATTTTTATTATTTAATTATTGTTTACATTATCACATTTATTCCGCTGAGAACAAGCGATCATGCGCTTGGCACATGTTCGTAACGCAGACAGAGTATTATTATTATTATCACCACGAACCGCGTCGCGTTAGTTCTGAGACTTGGTGCGAGATGTCGCAGGACGGCAACCGCTGAACTCCCATACGGATTATGCGAAGAGTATGCTTATCTAGACGGGTCGAGCACGGAATATCAGCAGAAGTCGATGTCGAAAAAATCCATGCAAGGAGTTCTTGCCGGTTGATGCCCATGGGATAATCCCCATTTTGTTTGAAATGAGGAATTCAATCCTCATTGGAAAATCCCCATTCGATTTCAAATGGGGAATTCAATGGCGAAAATTTCCTTAGGCAATTCGGCATTCATCTCCATTGGTTATTTTGGCAATGGGGAATGAATGGCGATTTTTCAATGGCGACGAATGGAATTTTGTATGAAAGAATCTCCATTGATAATCGCCATTCATTCCCCATTGCCCACAAAAACCAATGGAGATGAATGCCGAATTGCCTAAAGGAATTTTCTCCATTAAATCCCCATAGGATAGTCCCCATTCCGTTTCAAATGGGGAAGTCAATCCTCATTGGAAAATCCCCATTCGATTTCAAATTGGGAATTCAATGGCAAAAATCCCCTTAGGCAATTCGGCATTCATCTCAATTGGTTATTTTGGCATTGGGGAATGAATGGCAATTTTTCAATGGCGACAAATGGAGTTTTTTACTACGGGCATTGGGCGAGAAAAATACATAAAATTAAAATAAAAACTCACGAGGCAACAGGTGCATACAAATATGTCTCTTCAACTTTAGTCGCGGAAATCGATAGATGTAACAATTGTGAAAGAAAATCGCAAAACCTGTTATCACGAAAATTACGTTGCAGTTCAAGGCTGTCTGATGTGTTAGCGTTTGTCCGTTATTGAAAGGTGGTGTTCATAGAGATAGCGATAATCTTGCCGTTTAGTGCCTCCATTTTTATGAGAAAAAGAGACTCATATTTTCCATACTTTTTTTTTTTATTGTCTCGAAATTCGATCGGTCTAACACGCTAAAGAAAGACGCTAGAATTTTTTTTTGTCACCAGTAGTCGATTCAGATCCTCCGCTGTACCCATTTCTATTTGATGTGCAGGAAGAACTTTAATAAAATTGTCGGTCGCAAACAGCTTACAATACAATAAATTTCACAAAATTTATACTGAAGCATATAATTTATTCATTAAACTCGAGGATATTTTCTCATTGACCGTGACGATGACCTTCATCGTCAAGGTCATGATCAAGATCACTACTAAGTACACCTTGTTAATATGCTCCTTACAAAAGAATTTTAAAAGCTTCTATTCCCAAAAGCTTTATTAAATTGACCTGACGATTGGAGTGACCTTCAAGGTCAAAATGTTCCTATGACCTAAGTCCATATTTGAATGTAAAATTTGACGTTGTATCGATCCCCGATGTCAAAGGGGAGGGATCGGTTATAAAAAGGTCATCGTGAAATGACCTCGAAGGTCATAGTCAAGGACGAAATCAAGGTCACCATTGAATTCCTCGTTAAAAGTCATTACAAGAATGAGCTTGACCTTTTTAAAAATATCTTACCTGAGGAAATGCTCAGCGGTCCCGTGACTTTTGTGCCACTCTGTAGAGTGATGTAACGGCTAGTGCTGGTATTGAAAACCTAAAAACTGGAAGGGCCAAATTGTGAAGCTATGGATTACGTAAATGAAACAAATTTTCTATACCGGAAATCATGAATTCTTTGACACGACGAAACAGGCATACCCCGCTAACAAAATCGGTATAGTAGACTTGCAACAAACTTTTTTGTATATATTTTTAGGTATTTTTCATGTATATTTTGTTGAAGAAAAAAACGTGAATTCGGATGCACTCGAACGAATAATTGATTTAATACAAATAAAGATCACCGCAGGTCGCACGAAAATTCGTGAAATCAATCGCTGCAACGCAAAGAATTTTCGGAAAATTCTTTATTGCACTCCGTGCGAATAATCGATGATTATGATGACGTAAGGCAAGATGGTATTTCCAACTTCGCTCGTCAAAATCGATAGATGAACTACTTGAGAATGAAAACCTCAAAACCTGTTATTACAAAAATTACGTTGCAGTTTATGGCCGCGCAAAGTGTCAACGTTTATCGTTTACCGATCGGCAATGCGCAAAAAGATAGCGACAAGCTCGGCGCTTAATGCTTCATTTTTACGAGAAAAAGAGATCCATATTGTCTATACGTGTTTTTAATTGCTTGGAAACTCGATCGGTTAGCAACAGTAAAGAAAAACGTTTAAATGTTTTTTTTTCTTTCACCAGTATTTGGATTAGTTCTTCAGCTGCACTCATTCGGATTGGTTGTGCAATAAAAAGCGTCAATAAAATCATCGACCGCTACAATGGCACTGAATTTTACAAAATTCGTATTGAAGCATATAATTTTTCAAATAATTTCGGGGCTATTTTATAATCATATCGATTCAGTTTCCGATGCATTAAGATCACAAAAATCCTTTGAAATGATCGAGTCAGTGGTAAATATGTTGTTTCTCAATGAATATCAATAAATCTGAACGAACACTTACAAAGAACTAACTACACTCAGTCAAAAAATTGAAGGAACAGAATAATTTGCGAGATTTTTTAACCGATTTTTCAAAGGCTGTAACTTTGTTAATTTTGGTCGATTTTCTTTTAAAAGCGTTTTGAAGTGTGAATCTTCTTGTTTCGGAATCTTGAGTCAAAAAAATTTGTTGGGCCTCACCCTCGACGCAGCCGAACGAAATATCACGGCAAAAATGTTCTCGAAATTTTTCCTTTCTTCAAAACAGTCGTTGGGCTCCAAAAAACTTTTTCGAGCTTAACCAATCCATGGATCGTTCAGCTGGTTTCTTTGGCTTCGGATAACGGCGGTTGAACAAAAATTTGTCTTTTTTTATATTTCTTATATCTCTGGAAGTAATGATCGTACAGCGAGTAAATGGGGGGTTTCGAAATCTGAAATCTACCCTCTATAAGTACCTTTTACTGTCATAAATTAGAAAAAAAAATCGATGGTTAATTTTGACTTGAAAAAGTAAAAAAAAAGCTTTTTTTCTTGTTTTATAAAATCTACCCCAACATTGCAGATATTGCGAAAAATACCAATGTTTCCAGGTTTTTTTTAGCCCAATACATACCTAAAAACCATGCCCATTTTTAAAACAATCGGTCGAGCCGTTTATTGTGACCGAATCATCAAACTTTTAGAAAAAATGAAGGAACACGTTTATTGATCCTTAAAGACCAATTAATGGTGTTAGAAAAGAAAAAAAAGTTTTTCTTTTCTTTCTCTCAAATTTGCATTAAATAAGCGTGAAAGCTAAAAAAAATCCGAATTTCGAAAGAAACAAAAAATTTCACTTCTACCATCATTAATCGGTAATTAAAGATAAATAAACGTGCTTTTTAAATTATTTTTTAAAGGTTGACGATTTGGGCCAAAAAAACGGCTTGACCGATCGTTTCAAAAATTTGCATGGTTTTTAGGTATGTATTGAACTAAAAAAAAATCTAAAAATATTGGTATTTTTCGTAATGTCTGCAAAGTTATGGTAGATTTTCTAAACCAAGAAAGACAGCTATTTTTTTTGACTTTTTCACGTCAAAATTAAGCATCGAAATTTTTTTTTTTCATTCATGACAGTAGCAGGCACTTATAGAGGATAGATTCAAGTTTCCGAAACCCACCGCTTACTTGCTATACGATCATTAATTCCAGAGATATCGAAAAAATAAAAAAAAGACAAATTTTTGTTCAACCACCGTTATCTCTGCGAAAAATGGTCGTAGAACAAAAACTAAAAAAGTAAATTAAAGCCAATGAATCCAGCTAAACGATCCATGAATTGGTTAAGCTCGAAACAAAAATTTGGAGCCCATAGACTGTTTCGAAAAAATCAAAATTTCGAGAAAGTTTTTGCCGTGATATTTCTTTCGGCTGCGTTGAGGTTGAGGCCCGAAAAATTTTGTTGACTCAAGATTCCAAAACTAGAAGATTCAAGCTTCAAAATATTTCTTTTTTTTTTAATTTTGACCTAAATTAACAAAGTTACAGCCTTTGGAAAATCGCTGAAAAATGTCGCAAATTTTTCTGTTTCTTCACTTTTTCGACTGTGTGTATTAATATATTTCGTGAAGGTCACAAACGATACAGAAATATGAAGTTAGCTCTTTGGAAGTGTGGGGTCTTTCCCTTTTTGTATAGTTCGTAACATATTTTACACGTTACACGTACGTCTGGATATAATCGTATTTTCAACGAATTCCAGGCACACATCGTAAAATCATGCTACGATACTCGTGAGCCAATAGGCGTCGCTGGAAACTTGAAAGATTTCCCAGTCACCTACCTGAGCTCAGAAGGATCTGCTTCTATAATTTCGATCAATAGTCTCACGGAATCAGAAAATAGTGAGATCGTTACACCGATGTCGCGGTACAAACTCAACATGTTTGTTATAGTGGCTTCCTCCTTGATTGAACTCGAGGAAACGCTCGTGATGGTCAAGATATCAAGATGGTGGAATCATATGGCCAGCTTTTACATCGTTGACTGGCCCATGAACGAGAAGGGATGCTCCAGGGCGCGTGAAATTTTGTGGGCAGCCTGGAATAAAAATGTACTCAGGGCGAATTTTCTTTGCACCGATGGGGAAAAAGGACGATTGATTTACAGTTTCAATCCGTACACGGGTGAGGCACCTCATCCTTGGGAAGTAGAGAGTGTTTGCAGTGGTGTCATCAACGACCATCCTTGGGCCCTGTTGGTCCGAAAATATCGCGATAACAATGAAATGTGCCGAAATATGGATTTCGACAAGACCAAAGATCTTGGGGGCTATGAAATTCGCGTTGCCGATACAGACTTGTTTCCATCCATTCGAAAAGATATCTGCGACAGTGATGGTTTCATGCATAGTATTATTCGTACTCTCAACGCGACGGTTAAGCTAATCACTCATCCGTCAAACGAATCCCTTGGTGATGTAATGACGGTAACAGTCAACGGAACAAGTGACATGATAATGATATATGCCGATCCGTCTTCTATACCACACCTGAAATACTTTTATCCGTTTTACATAAACGGAATATCCGTGATGACGCAGTACCGCGGTCACAAATCACAATTGAGAAAAATCGTCACTGTACTGGATTTCGAGTCACGGATTTGTTTGTGCCTCGTAGTACTCGTCACCTTCATTTTTTTTAAATATTTCGTGGGTCAAACTTACTCAATAGCGATTCTCAATGTCATCCTCATGATATGCAACGCGTCTTTCAGGAAGTTGACCCGGAGACCAGCATTTAGAATTTATCTAACCAGTCTCTTCATATTTATCGTAACCATACAAGGCATTTATCAGGGACAATGGGCATCACTTTTGTCAAACAAAAAGCCACTGAAAAATGTAAATACGATGTCGGAGCTCGCTGAATCCCATCACACGATTTATGGGAATTATATTTTTGCGCGTTATTTCAAGAGTCCAGAATTCAAGGACCGTTTTGTAGGTATAAAAAGTGCGAATTGTACGGAATATGTGTCACAAAATTCATCGGCCGCTTGTGTGGGTGCTTGGGCCTATCTACTTTCCGAAGCTGCACGAGCAAAGCTCCACTTATCCAGCAAATTCATTGCTACCTTTCACGGTTCTTTTGCGATACGAGAAGATTGGCCTTTGGAACAGAGAGTTGATACGATGCTCCAGGATCTGGCAAGCTCAAATATCTTCGAATACATTATCAAGAAAAACCTCGCAGCGTCATTGCAAATTATTCAGGCCAATGAAGATGAGGACAGACGTCAGGGTTTGAAAGTCTTCAATCTGACTGACTTGAGCGTTGCATTCGCTATTCTTGGAATTGGATTGACATTCGCCACGATATGTTTCATCGTCGAGATAACAATCGGGTGAGATGCATACTCGATATTTCTGATAATGATACCTTTTTTGAAATTTTCTTCAAAGAACCAATCATTACGATTCTCTTTGTTTTTTTTCTTGCAGCACCCTATAAGAGTTTGGTGTAATTCAACGTCTATCAACTGGTTATTGGGCGTGAGTTAATTGAGACATTCATTCAATAGACTTTGTAGTTTTTAGGCACTCACTCATTTATGACAGAAAGTGCCTATTGCAATCACCTAGAAATCTGTGTCGGATGTCCGTCCAGACCCAGCTCTCAGAAACCGGTGTATGGAATTCGATTTCCTTTGGAGGGTAGTTGCGTATGGTTGTAATCTCTATGCCCAAACAAAGATTTTTGAAAAAAATAGCCATTTTTGAGCAAAAAAAGACGTTTCATGACCATATGTAGTTGGAACTTGGAATTTCTCTAGCGAATTTTTCTCTAACTCACAGAATGTGTGTATATGATTGTAAACAAATGTCTGACGAAGTATGAATCCAATCAGACACCATTAAGGTTGCAATTTTGGCAAAAAACACCATTTTAACCAAAAAATGCTATTTCTATGTGTATGCACATGGATCTCCGAAGTTCGCGGACGAATTTTTCTCTAACTCACACGATGTCTGTATATGATTGTAAACAAATATCCCACGAAGTATTATTCCAATCAGACACCATTAAGTTTACAATTTTTGCAAAGACCTACACAACAATAATACGTCCCAAGTACGTCTTTTGGACATCACACCAATTGTCCCGTGACGGTAATGGGATGGTCCCATGGGATACCCATGGGCTCTAAAGTGTCCGCTGTGTTTACCGGAATGGGATGGTCCCATTGGCATCCCGGGATATCCTCGGGAAGTCTCTGAGACTGCAAACACAGCAGACTGGAGATATCGGTAAGATATTGTCGAGACTCCTATAAGACGTCACCGAGATATTCCAGAATTATTAGTCACAAAATAATACGCCCCAAGTACGTCTTTTGGATGATCCTATGGGATACCCATGGGCTCTAAAGTGTCCACTGTGTTTACCGGAATGGGACGGTCCCACGGCCATCCCGGGATGTCTTCAGGATATCTTCGGGACGTCTCCTGGACTGCCAATGCAGTAGTCGATAATAATTCTTGTTTCGATTTAATTTTAATTAATTTCAATTAATTAATTAAATGTTAACAAAATGTGTACGGTACAAAGGGAGTCAGCAAGGACTCCTTGTATTTGTAATATAGCCTCTTTCGAGGTCTGACTTCTGTCGGTGTTGAATTGATATCCGTGTTCGCGCTCGCCTATATTAGCATGCTCTTCACATTATCCGCATGTGAGTAGCGTTCGCCATCTCGCGGCAAGGTTTGGAACTAATGCTGCGCGATGGCTGACCTCCTACAGACATCCCTAAGAGAGTTGGCTGGGATCGTCTAAACATGGTTACCACGGGATATCCTCAAGACATCCTATATTAATCTCGAGCAGACCAATGGCTTACTAGTACCTCCCACAGACGTCTATAAGAGAGTGCGTTAGGATCGTCTTATCACGGTTACGACAGGATATCCTCAAGACATCCTATATTAATCTCGGGAAGACCAATGTATTACTAATATCTCCAATAGACGTCTATAAGAGAGTGCGTTGGGATCGTCCAATCACGGTCGCGACAGGATATCCTCAAGACGTCCTATATTAATATCGAGCACACCAATATCTTACTAGGATCTCCCAGAGATGTCCATAAGAGAGTGCTTTGGGATCGTCTCATCACGGTTGCGACAGGATATCCTCAAGACGTCCTATATTAATATCACGCAGACCAATGTCTTACTAGGATCTCCCAGAGACGTCTATAAGAGAGTGCTTTGGGATCGTCTCATCACGGTCGCGACAGGATATCCTCAAGGCGTCCTATATTATGTCGAGCAGACCAATGTCTTCCTAGTACCTCCCGCAGACGTCTATAAGAAAGTGCGTTGGGATCATCTAATCACGGTCGCGACAGGATATCCCCAAGAAGTTCCATATTAATATCGAGCAGACCAATGTCTTACTAGTACCTCCCACAGACGTCTATAAGAGAGTGCTTTGGGATCGTCTAATCACGGTTGCATCAGGATATCCTCGAGATATCTTATATTAATCTCGAGTAGACCAATGTCTTACTAGTACCTCCCATAGACGTCTATAAGAGGAATCGTTGGGATCGTCTAATCACGGTTGCGACAGGATATCCTCAAGACATCCTATATTAATCCCGGGTAAAACAATATCTT
The DNA here is from genome assembly GCA_946863875.1 of Alloplasta piceator. Lineage (NCBI taxonomy): Eukaryota > Metazoa > Arthropoda > Insecta > Hymenoptera > Ichneumonidae > Alloplasta > Alloplasta piceator. The sequence goes on from OX333080.1 coordinate 29,385,597, forward strand.
ACTGGTACCTCCCATGGACATTCATAAGACGTACTATCTTGGCAGGACACGAATGGGACTGTCTCAGGATGGTCCCGGGATCAATTTTGCTGTGTGGGGAAAACACAATTCTTAACGAAAAACAGCAATTTCTGTCCATATGCACTTGGATCTCCGAAGTTCAAGGACGATTTTTTTTCTAACTCACAGAATTTCTGTATATGATTATGAACAAATGTCCCATGAAGTTTCAATCCAATTGGACACTGCTAAGTGAATAACTTTTGCACAAAAACAATATTTTTAACAAAAAAAAGAGTATTTTTCTCACCGACATTTCTATATGACTGTCAACAAGCACATATCACTCTCACCGCTTTCACGTAAAGCATAGACCGGCACCCGTGACGTCGCCACGTACGTCACGACGCCGCTACGCCACGTACAGAGTAAAAAAGGAACTAAACACGACCTGAGCGCGCCAAATTCGAAACCCATATTTCGCTCTTATAAAAAGTACATGGTTCTTTTGTGTGCTTGCACTCCATTGGCAATATGGCGATCACCCACGCGTTTCAAACGTGAAAAAACAGAATCTGAGCATTGATTTATAACCGAAAGCTTTTTTTACTTATTATAAATGGACTAATAATCATTAAATGATTAAAGTGTTATGATAAATATGCCCATCTCAAATGTCACTAATATTCTTCATTACTGCCTAATATTGCAACAATTCTGTGAATATAATCTATCAAAACATTTAAATGATATGATTGTTCAGATACTTTTATATCATATTGATTATATTCAAATCTGTCTTTTTAATTATGATTAATAGAATTTATACGACTAGTCGATGTTCACAATGAATCAAAGAGTTTAAATAACGGTGTGAGTGCCTATTAAAACGTCCCTAAGGGACATGTTAATCAATATTCAAAATATATCACAAAAACAAAATATATGATCATTATATTATGAAATTGTGAGTGCCTACTAATATAATTCTTAAAATTCGGTCATTAACTTTATGAATCATTGCCCCCATTGAGAATGAAAAATGTGACTCAATATTATCAAAAACAATGTTCAATAACATAAAAACAATATAGTATTTACATACCGAATAAATTAAGATAATGGTCAAGAATACGGAGCGCAAAGCCCCCCCAACAAAACGTTAAGGGGACGTTGGGGGGCGGAGCCCCCCAACGAGTACGCGAAGCGTACTTGTTTGTTTAAATTTCAATGTCATTGATATTGTACAGACAGAAATGTCTTACGCGTCGTACAGTGCGATCAATATTTGACGCTGTTTCTGTTTCAAAAGATACAACTATACAGGATGTCACAACAGTAACGAGACAGCTGAATATTTCCTCAGCTAAGATATTTTCTAAAAAGTTCAAGGTCATTTTTGTGGTATCTTTTGACGAGGAAATCAATGGTGACCTTTATTTTGACCTTGACAATTACCTTCAAGGTTATTTCAGGGGAAAAATTTTTCTTTCAAATGGAAACCCCTATTTTTGACATTGGGAGTCGATAGAACGGAAAATTTTACGTTCATATATGTACTGAGATCATAGGTACATTTTAACCTTGAAGGTCTTCTGAGATCAATTAAACTTAAGCAAGGTACCTTTGGGAATTTAAGCTTTTTAAATTTATTTATCAAATTTAATAAGGCGCATTTAGTAGTGGTCTTGACGCTGATCTTCAAGGTGATTTCAAGGTCAACTTTTAAAAAAAATTGAAATCAGTATTTTTGATTTCTGACATCAAACTTATTCCGAAAAAATTGATTGATCTTTGATTTCAGAACTCAAAAATACAAGTGTCCATTGAAGAAAAAGTTGACATTGACATCACCCTGAAGGTCATCGTCAAGGTCACTACTCAATGCTCCTTGTTAAAATTAATCAGTTTGGCCGTTATGGAAGAATTTGAAATGCTTCTATTTCCAGAGGTATCCAAACCTTGTTTAAGTTTGAAGTTGTAGGAGAGTCGGGCTCGATTCGGCCAATGATTCCCGGTGGTGGAGGAATAATTTATAATGTGATAATAACGGTCGCAAAAAAACGATCGCTTACCATCTACCAAGAAGCATAACACGAAACTGAAAATCATCTCTAAAATTAAAAGTAAATATATCTGGAGAGGACCCTGATCAGGATCGAAACGTTGAGAATACGAAATTTTATTTATAAATTATTCCGCGACCACCTGGAATCATTCGCCGAATCGAAGCCGACTTTTTTATAACTTCTTCCATCTATTCGGTCCCTCACTCAATCAACTAACTTGTTTAAGTTTAATTCACTTTGGAAGACTTTCAAGGTCAAAATTTACCTATGACCTAAGCCCATATTTAAATGTGAAATTTTCCGCTTTATCGATTGCCGATGTCGAGAAACGGGGTTTCCATTTTTTCTTTTAAAGTTGATCTTGAAATAACCTTGATGGTAGTCGTCAAAGTCAAAATTACGGTCACCATTGAATTTTTCGTCGAAATTTACCATCAGGAGAACCTTGACCTTTTTGAAAAATGTCTGAGCTGCGGACATATTTGGCCGTCCCGTTACTCTTGTAACACCTTGTATAAGTGAAGCAAGTGCTGGGGATAAAACTACGAAAACTAGGAGGGATAAATGGTAAAGCTATGGACTACTTACTCGGATCGTAACACTACGTTTAAAAAAATCTTTATTTTTTCGTCATGATTCCATTAAAATTAAGCGTTACGATATTTACCTTTACGCGATCGAGATTAATAGAATACAATATTGCGTCAAAAATGGGCGTTTTTGTGAACTATTAATTATTTTTAATGTAGCATTTGCTGAATTTGACTGAGACTCTAGTCGTGGAAATAAATTTCGTTTATTGTCCCTGAAATCAGTCTCAAACTCATCTGACCCTGTTTGAGAGTCTAACCTTCCAAAATAACTCGAAAAATGGCCTTCAAATTATTGTTTGGTTTCATATCAGATGTTATGTCCAAAAAGGGAAGAGGATTTTGGATTCAAGGTTTTGGATATATTTGTTGTATGATTTCCAATGTGAATTAGTGACGCAGATTTGATTTGATGACTGATTACAAAATTTCCATCGGTTTCAATCTGTATATTTAAGAACTCTAAATAAAAAAAATTGATATCATATCGCAATTCCGTAATTACTATTTGTTTACCTTCAAAGTACAATTGAATCCATCGAGAGCAGTGCAATAGTTTTTTTTATTATGATAGTTTTGTGGCTTTTGACCCCTTTAACTTTCTTCCTATGCAACTCCTCTCCTCGGTATAAAACCAGTTGCATTTTTTATCATTTATCATCAAGCTGATTATCTGAAGCATTCGCTTATCTCAAGTGGGAATAGATGTGACCTGAATAGTACCTTTCGGCGGTCTAAGCTGTAGGGACGATTTTATCCGCTGGCAACGTTTTTCCGCAAATAAAAAATGCGTCTTTCTTGAATTTTTATGTAGAATAACATACTTGAATTTGATTGAAATCGGAGGTGGACACCGGAAAAACTTTCCATGTGAGTGCAATTTTTAAAAACGAATTTTCCGTCTCGGAAGCTTGTAAGATCGAAAACTGCGGTTATTAGAATCAAGAGATGATTTTTTTCTATAAAAATGTTCATGAAACTGCATCAAATATAAATCATCCTGCTTCGAAAGGTCAATGTTAACGAGTAAGCACTGCACAATAGTTTAATCCCATGTAACAATCGAAAAGAGAATTAAACGATCAAACGAACTTACCTAAGTGAAGTTCGATCGTAATTATATGAAGAGTCTCGTTTGAGATGATTACATCGTAGTACCGTCTACTTCCACACGTTGATGCCACGAATTTTCAGAGCTTTAAAAAACAAAGCCCATGCGATCTCCATGGTGCTGTGTTTATTCCTCCTCAAACATCATATTGTTCAAAGCAACTTCTGTGATGCGTAAAGATAATAAACGCACAGTCTATAGAATAATAAGGGAGGGAAAAGGAACGAATATCTGACGTTTCCAGGGTGGGTTGTAATCATCTCAAACGAGACTCTTCATATAATTACGATCGAACTTCACTTAGGTAAGTTCGTTTGATCGTTTAATTATATTACGAGTCTCGTTCTCGAGATTACATCGTAGATGTTTAGAGATAACTTCCAAATATATGGCAAAAATGTCGTTTTATTATTTTCACCGATAATCACAGAACATAACAAGGAGTTGGATCCATTTTTTTTTTTTTTTTTTTTAAATCTCTTAACAGAAAAAAATAACATTACTTAAAAATTGTCGCCGCAAAATCTTTTCTGCCAGCCTTAATCGGTCGATTGTAGAACTTAGCAAACACCTGTGAGTCTTTTGACCATCCTGCAGTATTTTTTATTGTCGCAATATCAATACCTTTCACTAAGGCCGCCGACGTAGACGCATGACGCGTACTATGTGCGGTAAACTTGGGATCAATGCCACTTTTTGTTAGCACTGATTTAATCCATTTACTTATCGTTTGTGAACTTGCCCCTTTATACGGTTTTCTTGACGTAATTATTACGTTATTACAATTCCCTCTAAGTGGACTGGTTAAATCTAAATATGTCTCTAATGTACTCCCAATGCAGAGTTTCGGATTTTCCCGAAAATAAGGCAGTAATAACAGAGGCTGTAATGACCCTGGTCGCGACGTTTTAATAATGTCCGAGATTTTAATTTCAAAACCCTCTGACGAACGAGAAATATTTTCAATTTTCATTAACGATAGGGTCTGTACCCTATGAGCGGTCCCCAAAGCTAGTAGCGTGACCAACCGCTCCGACAATTGTTGGAAAGTCAATGATTCGAGCGGATACAGATTTGAAATAAATGTAAGAACCGGGCTTACATCCCACGTTACATCATATTTAGGCTTTATTGGCCTGAGCCGAAATATGCCCTTGAAAAATCTGCTAATGACTCGATCATTGGTAACGTCGTTTACTGAAATCAAAGAAATGGCCGCTCGTGTAGAGTTCAACGTACCATAAGCCGCTCCCGAGTTAAACCGTCTTTGCAAAAAATCGAGGAAACAGTTCGCGCCTGCTCCGTAGATGTCTACATCTGTCTCACGACAGAATTGCACCCAGAATTTTATGGGCCCCATGTATTGTTTCCAAGTGCTCTCGGCCAATGAAGCTAATAATACATCGATTACTGAGTCCGAGAACTTCTTCCTACGGTAAGCTTCGCGGACAATTTCCCGGCAAGTAACCCGAGTGAAATCTCCAACGGATGACGGATAGACCTACAAGGAGATAATAATAGCAATTTAGCGGGGCTGAAATCAATCGGATCTTCTACTAAAAGATCCATGAACATAGGGAACCAAGCTTGTGAAGGCCAATTTGGTACCACTGCAATACCACAAGCGCGATCAGCTATAACTTTTCTGAGAAACTTTAACACTAATGCGAAGGGAGGAAACGCATAAAAATAATCGCTTCCCCAATCAAACGTAAAAGCATCAATGATAAAAGCGTCAGGATCTCTGTGCCAGGAACAATATGCTTTGCATTTCGTATTTATTCTGGATGCAAATAAATCCATATTTGGTTGTCCAAATCTTTCGACGATTGAATTGTATGCACAGCCTGATAGTTCAGATTCTGTATCTATATTTTTTATTCGCGATTCTCTATCCGCTTCTACATTTTCCTTGGACGCTATGTACGAGGTGAAAATCCAGATTTTTCTGCTTTCGCACCACTGCCAAATATCTTTTGCTATACTATGGAGTCGGCTATATTGTACTCCACCCATTCTATTAACATAGGCAATAGCCGTCGTGTTATCAATGCGCAATAATATTTCGCAGTTACGTAAATTTCCTGCGAAACATTTAAGAGCCATTAGTACGGCGATAAGCTCCAATTGATTGATATGTATGCGCTTTTCTTCATGATTCCAAAAACCGTGTGTACATTCGCCTTCACAGTAAGCTCCCCATCCTGATTTCGACGCGTCCGAATAAATTTCTTTAACGAACCGAAAATCTTTTATCAAGCTAATTGATTTAGAGATATTTTTCCCCCACCAATCAAAATCTTCTTGTAACTCATTAGATAAACTAAGGGGTGCATCGTAATCACCTCCGCTGATCAACAACCCAAAAAATTTTTCTCGTTCAAATTTTCTTGTATATAACCAACCATACTCGATCGCTCGACAGCAGTCAATTAATGTTCCAATGAATTGTGCGAATTCTCGAATTGTACAATTGTTACGGTTACTAAAGTTCTCGATCAAAGCTGACACTTTATTTCTCTTTGAATCAGGCAATTCTAATGCCATTTTTCGAGAGTTAATGATATACCCCAAAAACTTGCAACGCCTACGCGGTGTCAAATCTGTTTTCTTATAATTTATCAAAAAACCCAAACACTCTAATTTTTCAACAGTAATTTGTGCGTTTCTGGAACAAGCAGCCGAATTCGAGCCAATACATAGAATATCGTCTAAATAAATTGTCGATAGCAATCCTTTACCTCTTAAGTCATTAACGACTGGCTTGAGAATCTTAGTGAATATAAATGGAGCTGTACATAGACCGAATGGGAGACATACGAATTCGTAAAGCACACTATCGCAGTAGAATCTTAAGTATTTTCGACTATCCTTATGCATAGGAACCGAAAAATATGCATCTTGTAAATCTATAATGCACATATAATCACCACGGGAGATCAACTTTGTTGCGGTTCTAATATCTTCCAACTTAAAATGTTGAGTTGAAATGAAAGCATTCAGCTTTTTTAGATTCAAAACAAACCGCATCGAACCATCGGGTTTGGGAACAAGAAAGTACGGAGAAATAAACTGATCCAAACACGGCAAACAAGGTCGAATTGCGCCTAATGTAAGCAATTTCCCGATAGCTAATTTCATTTGATCATGCTCGACCGGTGAATTCATTTTTGGGCATGCAGGTATATTCGTCTGATATACTGATTTTTCGAAACTGATTTTATAACCTTTTACGCAATGTAAAACAAACCGATCCTTTGTAATGTTTTCCCATTGAGGTAAAAAATAACCGAGACGACCAGCCGTTGTAATTACCTCTAGGCTTTTTTCTGAAAACCCTTGTTTTGAGAGTTCGGTCCCCGACTCTGATTCTGAGCGCGTTGATCCCGCTGCTGGTATGAATGAGTCGGTTTCTGTTGGAACTTGACAAATTTGTTCGTTCCTCTCTGGTTGTTGCCCGCCTGATATCCTCCTCGATTCGAGCTGGACGACGGGCCTCTCCAGTTTCCCGAGTAGGAATTGCGGTTAGGTGTCTTCGCTATTGACACCTGAGATTTCATCTCTATGCCAACTTTTTCAATCGACTTTGCCGTTCGAATTTTTTCCGTCAAATTTTCACCGAATAAAAAGGCGTCCGGCTTAGTTTCGTCCAGCACCACTTTGACTTTTTTGTCCAAAGTTGGAGTGATAAATGATTTGCGAGTGATCGTGTCTAGTCGATGCCCATAAGCGAGAAGTCTGCCAGCGTCAGCGAGACATTCCAACAATTGATATTCATCGATCCCTTCGTCCTTGTGACTCAAAAGCAAGGTAATTCCTGTGCCCAAGGCGGCCATAGCCGTGCCCCGAATATTTTGGGCATTCATCAGGTACTTATCTCTTTTAATTGCGGAATCAAAAAGAGATGATGCCACCTCTGCGTTTAATTTTGGTGCTTCGAGACGACAGTTGCCCGTACGAGCATACTTGGATAAGACTTCTGTTTGTTCCTCTTTCTTAAGCCCACCGGAAATCCATTTTTCCCAGTTTATTGCCAGACTTGGATGTAACTGGAGATCTGGTGCATCTGCATTTATATCAATGCCCAAAATACGCAATGTTTCCTCATCGAATGTCTGCGTTGAATCTTCCGAAAGTTGATTCGTAGCTGCAATCGTGACTTGTTTTTCTGTGATCTCTGGAGACTCACTGATTTCCCTGGACGATCCTGTAACCACATGTAACCTGTGGTGAACTCTGTAACTTGCACCGCCAAGAAGAAAGTTTTGGCGAGTTTTGTAAAAACTCACAGTGCAAGTGACAAGATAGCCAAAAGAACATTGGCTTCTACCTTCGAACGGTCAGAAAACCGCCTAGTTCAATGATATTAAACTTTCCACGATTGTAATATAATCAACACATGTCAAGTGGTATAATTTTTCTCAAGGTAGTACTTTTCAAGACTACCTTCGTACGGACTGAGCCGCCGAGTTTTAGGCCATGATAATAAATCGTGTCAAAAAATATGAACACGAGACTCAAGGCATAGCTCTGAGAGCCTGCCTTCGTACGGATAAACCGCCGAGTCCGAGGCCAAATATCACTGATAAAACGAAAGCCATCCGGCCTACGAAAATCGATAAACGATTAGATTTTTACCTTCAATAGTCGTTGATTCATTCTGGTCAAGACTCTGTGCGATTTTTACATCCGCATGATCCACAGCAGAGCGTGAAATCGCAAGTCTCGTATCTTCCGATTCCGATCCCGAGGAAATATCCGGCATGGCCCTGACCAATTTCTTTAATTTTTTGAAGAACTTTTCAGCTTTATCATCCTTGGTTTTCTTCCTTTTCTCTGATTTTCCCATGATTGAATCTTTAGTATTTATGGGAAATAAGCTCTAGACGTGTGACACCTTCGTGCACGAAAAACGTTATGATGTTTGAGGAGGAATAAACACAGCACCATGGAGATCGCATGGTCTTTGTTTTTTAAAGCTCTGAAAATTCGTGGCATCAACGTGTGGAAGTAGACGGTACTACGATGTAATCTCGAGAACGAGACTCGTAATATAATTACTATTTCGCCTAATACTGGTAAAAAGCTAATCATCAGAAATCGCCCGATAGTTTCGTTCCATATATCGCTCGGGCGTCAAATTAATTTTTGTTTTTAAGGATGTTGAGTCCGTACCGTTCCGTCCAAAAGTTGTTCATTTTACTGAATTTTATTGGGATTGATTAATACTTCAATTCGTATCGTAACACCGTTGATGTGAAAAGAAGTATCGCAATTGTGCATATTAATGATCGCAAATTCTTATTTACGTATTACATCAAGTTTTCACAATGTTTTTACAAGTGAGGATCAACTTTTAGATGTTTTCTCCAAACTTGACAACGCTAAAATCTCGATAGTGGAAACCGTTCATTCTAAAAAAAACGTTGATTATTTTATATCGCAACTACAGAAATATAACATGAAATTACTTTAAACTGCAAAATAAAACAATATTTTTAAACAATATTAATATTTAAAGTAGTCGCTGTATTAGCTTTACATTTGGCAACGTTGCGTGCATTGGTAAGTTGGCACGACTGAGAACTGTACGATCGAGAGTAGTCGCGACGGTCGCGATTGAATGTGAAACTGACAGCAAACATAACCTCTAAACCTCTTTATCGTGCATGAAACGACGTCATCCGTGAACGAAAATGAGTTTTTGAATTTCCCGCTACTTTCAGTCTATGCAATGGTGCCGCTATTTTCTTGTTTCTTGCTGTGAAAACCACGTACTGTGTTTTCATTATTTATTTACTGGAACACGAGCTTCCTGAATGTCTTGAAAAAATTTCACAATGCTTCTTATATGTTTTTCCTCGAGTGCCATTTTTTTTCGTATTTTTGGCATCATTTTTTATAACAAAAAAAAAAATAATTGCAAATTTACTTCAGTTTCCATAATCCCTGACTATTTCGCTACTCATTCGGTGAGTTGGAAATGAAAAAATTCCAACCAACGAGCGCTAGGTAAACTACCCATAAGACCCAAGAACTTCGGTTTTGTGGGTAGTCTACCTAGTGTTCGTGGGTTGGAATTTTTCCATTTCCAATCTACATGGGTAGATTACCCAAAACGTGGGTAGAGAAACAGTCAGGGAGGCTACGTGTAATTTTTTAATTCAAATTTCTCAGTAACCAGCTTCCTAATCGTCGTAAAATTTTTACACAACCTTTCAAATGTTGTACATAATGACATATCAAATTTTCAATATTTTATCATCATTTTCAATTCGGGACTCAACATCCTTAACAGCATTCATTGCATCGATCGGATAACGGCGAAGTAGGACATGGAAGTCTTGAGAGCCTTGAAAACGAAAAATGTCATTTTCTCATTTAAACGAATAAATAATTCATCGATGTGTAATACAATGATACAACGAAATCACACGGCACTTACCGCCGCGAAGTTCTCCATTGACATCGTTACAATCTTAGCCGCTGTTATCTGACAAGGTACGTGAGCCCTCATTGTTACGACATTCAGAAGTTTTTGAGTTGCCAACGATGTTCTGTACCATTCAGCCTGGTATCTGGAAATCACTCGACAAGTGTCATCTGTCCCCGTCTCGTAAGGCAGATGTTTACAACGGATGCATTGGGTACGTACAAGTATTCAGAAATTCGTTGACTGTGATCCATCAGCTTCTGCGAGAACAGACTTAAAATGAATTGGTGGGCAATCATGACCATCGGAAACATCACATAGCGTAATGCACCTGTCGGATTCTTCTCTATCTCAAATAAAGTCTATACAGAAATTAGAATTTTTTTTTTTTAAATACTTTGAAGGTAAAACGTTCGAAACTAATACTGTAAATTTTATAATTGAGAACAACTACAGCCGAGACATTTCACCTGAAATCCAGAGAAACCAACTACCACCACGCTCATTCCAAGCTGGGGTAAAAATGACCAGGTGCAGACTGCCTCGAGTATTTCACAGAATCTGCGCAATTTATAATATATTTATTGATCGGAAACGGTACAAAATTAACCGATGAAACTTACTCAATTACATCGTTATGCTTCTTGACGCAAACGACGAAGAGTCGAAATGCTGGTTCCAACTTAGGTTGAGAACTTAGGTCCGAAATCTCTTCAGTTATATCATTGGCTATTCGTTGCAGTTGATGACTGCAATAATCTGAGTTAGCTATTTACCCCAATGGTAAAGTTGGCAAAGTGTGTCGATAACACGTAGTCCCCTACTCACCCAACCACTGTAAACATTCCGCAAGCGTGTTGCACTAGTATAACAAACGTTGCTTCCAGATTAACTGCGATTAGGATACCATACGTATAGAAAAGGTACATGTAAGCGAGCATATAGTAGTAATAAACATTCATGTCTAGACCGAAATAGTCGGCCGGAATAGGCAAACTTTTCGATGCAGTTTCGTTGCTGCGTTCCATGACCTTGTGAAATCTGGGTAAGAACGGCTGACTCATGTATAGAAATGTTAGAAGGCATGCTCCGACTAAGACAAACAATTGCACGATCACTATATTTTCGACAGATTTTATCTACATTGAAAGAATCGTCTTTATTAACCCTAATCTTATTTAAGAATTGATCATTTGAAGTGGGGCATACAGTTTTTTCTCGATCTTGGCAAGAGTTTGACCGAATTTTAAAATTCACAAAAGTCCATTGAAATAAATTTTGTTGTCTTTCGAATGAGACTAGTTTGGATGCAATCGGTCAAGAATTGGCCGAGTGCAAGACGATGTGGTTAAGAAATGTATTTTGACCGTTTAAGGCAGTAGTCTGGTCTAGAGCGTCATTTTTGACATAATTTTTGGGTTGGAATAACTTTTGAACCGTTGAAGTTGTCTTCATGAAATTTTACATATGTATTTATTGTTCCTTTAAGAATGTATCTACATTTTAAAAAAAATATTTTTAATATTTTCATGTCGTTTTTTATTTTTTTTTCAATATGATCCGCCAAAAACCGCCTCAATCGGCGTCCACTCTGGGTGATGTTATATGCATCTGAAAAAATCTATATATATATATTCTTAATCCGTATGAGTATTCTGAGCACTGGTAGCAGAATTTTGAAATCTTGAAACTTTGATTAATGATATTTAATACATTTTCGGGTATTCGACGAGTTATAAAATCTGGGCAAAATTATTGTTCGACTCAATTTTGCTACCAGTCCTCAGAAAGAGGCTACCAAAAGTACACCCCCGCTCAAAAGTTTGGATACACCTGTCGATATTTCTTGCCGCACTAAAAGTTGCATAACTCCGTAAAAAAAAATGATTATCGAATTTTTTTGAAAGCGTTTTGACGGGAAGGAATTCAGCTTTGCTTCCCCTATTTTTATTTTTTTTAATGATTTTTTTTCGACCTGGTATGTTTTTTTGAAAGTTACCGTTTTTCGGCATTTTTCCGACCATCGCAAATCGGGCGCATAACTTAAGGACATTTTTTTCTGTCTTTTATATCTATGGTACATTTGAAAGGGTTAGAAGCCGCTGCATTTTCATTCTCTAAAGATTTTCGTACGATTTTTTCTCGCAAAGTTATTTCACTTTTGGCTAAAAAAGGCAAATTTTGAAAGATGCAACGTAACTCAAAGACTATAGAGTTCAAGAGAAAATGTCGAGTATGAAAAAAGTAGCGTAGGTATACATGGTATCGCCTGGAATTATTTCAGAATTTTCCCATACATTTTTTTTTTTTTACTATTTTCGCTCCAGCGAAAAATTTCACCTTTTTGAAATTTCCGTACTTCGTGATAAAATAAAAATCTGAAAAAATTCAGCAACATTTAGCATGCTCTAAGCAACAATTGTCAATAATCATATTGCCCAAAAGTCATTAACAATGATCAATAATTTTTATTGACATTGTTGTTTATAGCATGCCAAATATTGCTGAATTTTTTCACATTTTTATTTCATCATGCTGTACGGAAATTTAAAACAGATGAAATTTTTCACTGGGGACAAATTCGGCTTCATTTCCTGTATTTTTAATTATTTTTCAATATGTTTTTCGATTTGGACTCAATTTTGAAAACTTTTTTTCGTCTTTTTTCCCCTCTCTTCAGGTGCGCGTATTTTCCAGAGGAAATTTTTTTCATATATTTCTAGGCTTGGATTCATAAAGGAAAAAGTTTAAGCTTCAATTTGCTTTTTGAAAACACTTTAAGCGATTTTTTTCCCCAAAGTTATTCCGTTTATTGTGAAAAAAGAGAAAATTTGAAAAATTCCGTGTAACACGAAAAGAAAGAGGATTCATGAAAAACTTCTAGATAGCAAAAAGTTGCGTCTGCCTTTCTTGAGTTCAGAGGAATTTTTTCAAATATATTTTTTCAATATTTTTTTTTTCTCATGGTGAGGCTGGAAAAGAAATTTGGGAAAAAAATTTGAAACAAACTTCCAATGTGTTGAAAATAGTAAAATAAAGTATTTTCCCCTCTCGAAATCTGAAAAAATTCCTCTGGACTCAACGAAAACAAACGCAACTTTTTGCTACCTAGAAGTTTTTCATGAATCTCGAGTTTTCCTCTTTGTTTTCGGTTTATACGGGATTTTTCAAATTTCCTCTTTTTTCACAATAAACGGAATAACTTTGGAAAAAAAAATCGCTCAAAGTTTTTTAAACAAGCAAATTGAAGCTCTAACTTTCCCCTTTACGAATCTGATCCTAAAAATATAGAAAAAAAATTCCTCTAGAATATGCGCGCACCTGAAGAGAGGGGGAAAAAGACGAAAAAAAGTTGTCTTCAAAATTGAGTCTAAATCGAAAAACAAACTGTAAAAATAATTAAAAATACCGGAAATGAAGCCGAATTCGTCCCCTTTAAAATGCCGCTTGTTGAATTAGATTACGGTGACTTCCGACGAAATGGCATCAAAAAAAGTTCGAGACATTTTTTCAAGTTTTGTCAGGAAACTTTCCGTCGGTAGTGTATATTGAGTCCTTCTTTGCCAATTCCTAACAATCACATTGCCACCACAAGCAGACGATTGATCTCAAATGGTTTATCGATAAACGGAGAAGTGTTGATATACTGGGAACCACACGTACATTTCATCTCGATTTTGAAACCCAATCCGCGAAGGAAACTTCGTCTTTACAAGTTTTACAAACAACAAACGCGTTGATTGCTGCGAAAACGTTAAAAAAATTCAATATGCAGTAACCGTGTTCCATATCAAGTGGAACTTCCATGTCTCCACTTTTTCGCAACTTTGCTTCTGATGCACTTGTCAGATTCTCACTGCTTTCTCCAGTATGCTGATTTCCTCGAAATTTTCTTTTTTTCGTCACTGAATTTCGATGCGCGCGAAATTTATTCGTTTTCGTACCTTTCTTACCGTCAGGGTTGCAAAATTAAATTTTAATGGTTAATGGAAAATATTTCCATTAACCATTAAATTTTAATGATTAATGGTTAATGGAAATTATTTTTATTTATTTATTTATTCATTTGTTTGTTTATTTGTTTGTTTGTTTATTTTTTTTTGGCACTTTCAAGAATAAAAGAAAATAAATAAATGAATAAATAAATAAATAAAAATTTAATGGTTAACGGAAATATTTTCCATTAACCATTGAAATTTAATGGTTAATGAAAATGCAAATACATTACAAAAAGTAATGCATTACTTGCAACCCTGCTTACCGTTCATTTTACAGAATTATTTTCGTGTCTGCGCTGTTCGAAGGTTGGGACGTAAATGAATGTAGCACAATTCAAACACGTTAAAACAAAATGGAGAAGTATTCGAAGTAATTCTGAGAACTGGATTACCGTTATACTGTTTGGAGCCCTAGGGGGCGGTGCCCCTTCTCGGATCGAGTGCGCAGACGCTTCCCGACCACGCTATCTGAGCACGCGGCTTGCTTATAATTTCTATTATTCTGTTATTTTTGAAATATCAATAAACGGTTTCCACGAGCATATTAAGAAAGTTCTACTGAATAATGAAATGAAAAAAATCGATTTTGTGAAATTTCTAGACCAGACTAGTGCCTTAATAATTTTGAATTGGTGGAAGAACGTACCACCAAGAAATGGAGTCGACATTGCAATAAAGCTCTGGGACATCTATAATGTACATCACACTAATAATTCGACGATCGGTTTCAGTGCGATTTTTTACAATGTTCAGAGGTAATCTGATAAAAGTCAAAATTAAAGGTAATAGTCTATATTTACCTGCAGAAACAATCGTGAATTGTTTTCCTGTTTCCGCATACTCACGAAGTATATGTATCTCTGGTTGTTCAGCCACAAACATCCAATCGATTTTAATATGTTGAAACATTTTCAAAATCTGTATAACAGTTATATCGCATGAATTCTTTATTATTGAATAACTTTGAAATTATTATCATGATGCAACCGACCTTGTCCGAATTGATGATCCAGTTTATTAATGAAATGATGGTACCAATATAAATTATGATCGGTGGTGTAGTCTCAGTAATGACATCAAAGTCCCGAAACCTCACAATGACTCGGATCTGGTTTTGAACTAATCAATCTCAACAAATGTGATATATCGCGTTACAGCTGCCATAAGGGCGTATCACCTCTTTTACGCCCTTATGGCATCCGGGAGCCATAAGGGCGTATCGGATTTTTTTTTCAGGAATCAACGTAATTATGACCAAAAAGTATAGAACTGTTGAAAAAAATTTTTCCCAATTTTTTTTTTTTTATACGCCCTTATGGCTTTCCGAGTGGGTCTCGAAAGCCATAAGGGCAAATCGATTTTTTTTTTCAGGAATCGACGTAATTATGACCGAAAAGTATAGAACCGATGAAAAAAAAATTTTCTCAATTTTTTTCTTATACGTCCTTATGGCTTTCCGAGTGGGTCTCGAAAGCATCAGCGCGTATCGATTTTTTTTCAGGAATCGACGTAATTATGACCGAAAAGTATAGAACCGATGAAAAAAAAATTTTCTCAATTTTTTTTTTTTATACGCCCTTATGGCTTTCCGAGTGAGTCTGGAAAGCCATAAGGGCGTATCGATTTTTTTTTCAGGAATCGACGTGATTATGACTGAAAAGTATAGAACCGATGAAAAAAAAATTTTCTCAATTTTTTTTTTTTTATACGCCCTTATGGCTTCCCGAGTGGGTCTCGAAAGCCATAAGGGCGTATCGATTTTTTTTTCAGGAATCGACGTAATTATGACCGAAAAAAAAATCGATACGCCTTTATGGCTTTCGAGACCGACTCGGAAAGCCATAAGGGAGTATACAAAAAAAAAATTGGGAAAATTTTTTTTTCATCGGTTCTATACTTTTCGGTCATAATTACGTCGATTCCTGAAAAAAAAATCGAAACGCCCTTATGGCTTTCCAGTCCCACCTTTTGCTGGCATACGCCCTTATGGCAGCTGTAACGCGATATCATCTCTTGAAAAACTAACTTAAGGAGGGTCTATCATTTCTCGTGTGAAAATTATTTTCCAACTGAGCTACATAAAATTTTGTGAGCACGAATCTTATCTTGTGAAGGAATTTCACAACGATTTATCGTCAACAAAAAAAAATAAAGAACATGACCTCGGTACCCCTAACGCCATAAGACATAATGTTTGAAGCGTAGAAAAATCACTGTTTTTAAAAATAAATATCTTTATTTATAGACGATAAATCGTTGTGAAATTTCTCCACAAGTTCAACATCGAGTTAAACTTCGTGCTCACAAAATTTTATGTAGCTTAGTTGGAAAATAATTTTCACACGAGAAACGATAGACCCTCCTTAACGATATAGATCACAGACGGCGGTAGACGAAAATGAAGTTGTAAATTTTTTACGTGAGATATCACTTGCACAGTTGCAATTAATGTTGTAAAAGCTGGTAGAAGCAACCTTTTGGCTCGACTTTGATAAGGCCATAGGCCTGCGCAGCTCAAGAAAAATTTATTGGCGCTATAGTAAGGTTGCTGAAAAATATCTGTCATTATTGCCCAACAGTCCGGTATCGTTGAGTGCCGTTTTCCCAATGGTGCGGTAGAGTTTCCTTCACAATATTCTAATAGCTATCTATACGCAGCGGAGCGGAGAGGTGCAATTACGCAAAGACAAGCGACGGGTGGTGTCGACAGGTGGATAGACATCTAAATTACAGAGTACTGTATGCGGGAAGAAAACCCCCCAAATCCCCCAATCATGTATCGGGACGATTCAGTACACCACTTGCAACAGATATTTTCACCCTCTACGTTATTACACTCCACGTGTGTTAGATTTTTCTACAATACATCTATCATTTGAATATATTTTTAAACAGACTATCAGGAACCTGCGTGCAAGTGGGGTATCAAACCACGCCGACCCATGGTTGGGGAACGGTAATATAGTTTTCTCCCTGCAAACAGTATTCTGATAAGCGATTTAGATGTCCATCAACCTGTCGACACCACCGCAGTTTTTCTTTGCGCAAGTGCAGTCCTCTGCTCCGACGTGCATACGTATTAGGGTTTTGTAGAGCTCAGTCCAACGCAGGATCGCGAAAACATCACTTAACAAGAACGGACTGCCGGGCAATGATGACGGATATTTTTCGGGAACGTTACTATAAATTTAATATATTTCTTCTGTCCTTTATGGACCAATGGCTATACCCGAGTAAAGGCGAGAAGTTCCCCATACTGGCTTTTATAATATCACTCGGAACTTTGCAGTATATATTTCAGGTAAAAAGTTTACAATTGAACTTTCATCTAACGCTGTCCATGATTTTCATCGTTGTGTAACTTTGTCTTTGATGTAAAATATCAGATTTTTTTAGATTGCTCCGTTCGATGCTTAGATTTTAGCCGCTGTGAAATTCCGAGACCAATCTAACGTCATCACTGACAGTACACCACCGTTCACGATTAATGTACTTCTCATCATTAAATTAACAAATATTACTTTCAATTTGCACATTGTCTGTTGCATTGTGATAATAATTTAAAAGTTATTCAACAACGGAGAATTTTTACGATATAATTGTTTTACTATTATAAAAAAATTTGTAACGAATTGAAATCGATTGGATATCAGTAGCTTAAGTTCCGTCCAAAAGTTTTTCATTTTACTGAATTTTATTGGGATTGATTAATACTTCAATTCGTATGGTAACACCGTTGATGTGAAAAGAAGTATCGCAATTGTGCATATTAATGATCGCAAATTCTTATTTACGTATTATATCAAGTTTTCACAATATTTTTACAAGCGAGGATTACTTTTGGATGTTTTGTCCAAACTTAACAACGCTAAAATCTCGATAGTGGAAACCGTGCATTCTCAAAAAAATGTTGATTATTTTATATCGCAACTATAAAAATATAACATGAAATTACTTTGAACTGCAAAAAAAAACAATATTTTTAAACAAGATTAATATTTAAAGAAGTCGCTGGTATTAGCTTTACATTTGGCAACGTTGCGTGCTCTGGTAAGTTGGCACGCCTGAGAACTGTACGATCGAGAGCAGTCGCGACGGTCGCGATTGAATGTGAAACTGACAGCAAACATAACCTCGAAACCTCTTTATCATGCAATAAAAGACGTTGTCTGTGAACGAAAATGAGTATTTGAATTTCCCGCTACTTTCAGTCTATGCAACGGTGCCGCTATTTTCTTGTTTCTTGCTGTGAAAACCACGGACTGTGTTTTTAATAGTTATTTACTGGAACACGAGCTTCCTAAATGTCTTGAAAAAATTACACAATGCTTCTTATATGTTTTTCCTCGAGTGCAATTTTTTTCGTATTTTTGGCATCATTTTTTATAACAAAAAAAAAAAATTGCAAATTTACTTCAGTTTCCACAAGGCTACGTGTAATTTTTTTATTCAAAATTCTCAGTAACCAGCTTCCTAATCGTTGTAAAATTTTTACACAACCTTTCAAATGTTGTACATAATGACATATCAAATTTTCAATATTTTTTCATCATTTTCAATTTGGGACTCAACATCCTTAACAACCAGAGATACGTGTGATTCGTGAGTGTGCAGAACATGGAAGCCAATTCATGATCATTCATACAGGTAAATAAAGACAGTATTTTTTTTTCTCTTGTCAGATCACCGAGGAACATGGTGAAAAATTGCACTGAAATGGATCCTCAAATTATTGGCGTGATGCACATAATTTAGATAACCCAAAACGTTGTTCCAATATCGTCTACGTTTCTTGCTGGTACGTGATTTGGCGAGTACAAAATAATTACCTATGTGAAGTTGGCAAGCCGTTTAAAAAAAACTAATTTTCTTCGATTGGATTCGATTTATTGTACTCGGTACCTGATTGTACCACCTTTAATTTCGTTGGTCAATTATTTTTCCAAGATACTGGAAATATGCAATGGACGGCGGTTCCTTTGCCGTCAAACGGGTACACATGGTGAAAAAATATAGTCCGCGATTACCTTTGTAATCGATTATCTTTGTAATCGGCGAAATAACGGCTTGCACAAATTTTCAACGTACTGCTTAATTGTACGTCTTAAGGTACACATGAAAATCTCATCTGTCCAAACGGGTTCTAATGATGGAAAAACTGTGTATATTTCGAATATCTTAAGAAATTGCGAATCTACGACTTTTGAATAATTTTAACCGACTGCACAGGTGTACCCCTTAAGGGGGTCGTCTAGTGTGAAACCTGTTTTTTAAATGTTTTTCTTCGGGAATTTTTTTTCGACAAACCATTAAGATAAAACAATATATGAATTGTGTATCATTTTTATTAACATTTGAACAAACTTTGTGCATTTTTTAAAGTGAATGTATTAAATATAATCGGAGATACGACGCCCAACGATTCCGGCCGTTCTGCTTATCTGAAATCAAAAAACCAAACGCCATTTCAATTGTGAGACTTGAGGCTCTACCGTGAACCAAAATAAAGTCAGAATTCCAAAAAAATTATTTTGGTTCACGGTAGAGCCTCAAGTCTCACAATTGAAATGGCGTTTGGTGTTTTGATTTCAGATGAGCAGAACGGCCGGAATCATGGCAGCAGTGGAGCACCTTTTTTTTATATATGTGTTCCCGTTGGGCGGTGTATCTCCGATTACATTTAATACATTAACTTCCAAAAATTCACAAAGTTTGTTCAAATGTTAATAAAAATAATACACAATTCATAGATTATTTTATTTTAACGGTTTGTCGAAAAAAAATTCCCGAAAGAAAGAATTAAAAAAAACAGGTTTCACACCAGACGACCCCCTTAAGGAACAAACGAATATCTCGACGGTACAAATAGGTACACATGATGAAAAAACATAGTCCGCTTTTACATTTAGATTTTTGAAGTGAAACTTCTTTGCTGACGGGGTAACAAATTTTCGAGCGTACCCTAATTATTGTTCAGGTAAAATTGAATTATGGCATAATTTTTTATTTGATTGCTAACGAGAATGTTTAAGCGTTAAAAAAAATGGATGGCCCTGAAAGGGGCCGTTAATTTTTTCTTTGTGTTGTCATCGAGTTGATTTGGAAAAAATGCAATAACTGTGTGATTGAATTTTCAAATAAAAAATTTCGATTCCTCGCACGAAGTGGAAGAGCATGCGAGGAAAAAATATGCGACGACAGGTGCGCGTATCACGGGTTTAATTCTCGCAGCCAAAATTGTGTATTTTTACAAGACCGTGCTGGGCTAAAAATATCTTTTTTTTGCATCGTTTATGGAGCATAGTTTTTCTGCGTTAAAAAAAATTGTTGGCCCTAAAAAGAACCATTGGATTTCATTACATTCGATCGAGTCGATCCAAGTTATCCGAAAAATCGCCATCGACGCTCTGAATGTGTAAAAAAAACCTGAAAACATTAATTTTGAAGACCTAGAAACATCCATACTTATCTGCGAACGGTTGTTTTACGACAGAGTAAGTTTGCATCCTAAAAACGACGGTTATGTGGCAAGACTTTTTCCCGGGGTGTAGCTTTGCAGCCACCAGGGCTAGGAAACGCTTATGGAGAAAAGTTTGCCAGCGTTAGTGGCGCCCCAAGAGACTTGCGGAGTTTTGGAGAACTAACTACACCGGGATATATATCTATATGCATAGCTATATATAGCTATGCATATAGATATAGACAAACCCTTTTGACAAAACTCGTGCTGCAATCTGATTGGCGCGCCGGTGGGTACGATTCTCATTCCCGCTGCCGGGTCTTTCTCCATGGTACGCGCTCGTCCATAGCTATCTATATAGCTATAATTTTTCCTCGCAGCATAATTTTTCCTCGCACGCTCTTCCACTTCGTGCGAGGTATCAAAATTTTTTATTTAAGAATTCAAGCACCCAGTTATTGATTTTTTTTCCAAATCAACTCGATGACAACACAAAGAAAAAATTAACGGCCCTTTTCAGGGCCATCAGTTTTTTCAACGTTTGAACATTCTCGTTTGCAATCAAATGAAGAATTATGCCATAATTCAATTTTACCTGAAACATAATCAGGGAAAAAGCAATTCTTTATTTTTAGGTCATGGAAATCTACGTTTTGAAAACGTATTGCAATTTATTGCATAGAAATCCTCTCTCCTTTACGCCTAAAAAAACTAAAAGTTTCGTAGAATTTCTAAAAATTCAAAGATAATTGAAAGATCTGAAAAAATTCGTACGTATTCAGAAAAATAAACGAATCACGAAAAAAAATTGGGTTGCGGGGAAATTTGTTGACTAATTTTTTTTTTCATCATTTTCGAATTATTATTATGCAAAATTAATCTTTTGAGTACCTTTAATATGCATGAATTTTCTTAGAATTTTATGCAATCGAGAAGTGTTCTCAAACTTATGTGCAATGAGCGCTGAGCGACCAAACTCTTCTGCGTTTTTCAAACCGTTTTTCTGAGACTTGTCATATTTGAAGTCCGTATGCACGATAACTCAAAATCTACTGGGCCGATCGCTTTCAAATTTTGCACAGTACTTCTTCACATAATTGACCCGGTATTGTCGAGAGCTTTTTTGTTTTGTTTAATAATAACTAATTTTTCAACAACAAATTAGCCAATTTTTTTTGAGCGAAAATCGGGTTTTTGGCTCCCAAGTGCTACGAAAAATCGAAAAATGGAAAAAAAAAATCCTCCCGTCATTACCTCGAGAAACATCTCTTTAACAAATGCATTTTGATTTTTTTGTTTCAGATGATTCTGTTGCGAGTTATGGTGTACACCGCAAACCAACTTTTTTTCGAGGTGCCTCCGGGGTTTAATTTTCACTCGCTCAATTTTGAATATTTTGCAATGCAAATTTAGGAGAATGTTGTTCAAATGTTACTTTATTATATGTAAATTTTTCAATAAACGAACACTATCCGTTACGCCAAAAAAAAAAATCTTAAAAACATGCCTTTTTTTCGCCGAATTAACTTTACCCCGCCCTTAACTTAACGCAAGCCTCTTAACCGGTTATAATTTTGGTGAACTCGAATGGTACACATTAATACGCAATCCACACAAAAACAGAATATTCCATAAAATACGCATATAATTGAAATGATTTGATATTTTTTCGCGTGGTGAATGTGCGAGAGTATCATCTTTTGACGCGAGTCAATTTATTGTTTATTAAAGGAAGATTTAGTTTAGACTCGTGCAACGATCCAACTTCCAAGAAAACGGTTAGGGCTTTATACTAGAGAGAACCCTGGATAAGCAAGACAAGGAATTAAGACCTTATACGGCTAAGAGCAGAGCTCTGGATTGCGACTCAAACTTGATTAGTTTTCCAAATAAAAGTGTCGCTGGATGCTCTACACGCTCTTTTATAATCACTGTCATGGTAGAGCGGTTGTATTAAGTGGGTGATCACTCGATGTTCCATAGTGGGAAAAAGGCTTTCTTCTTGAGGATAGCGCGAAACCATTCTTGGCCCTCTCGAAATATGGATGGCGCTCATCGATCACCGATCGATGAGGTCACCCAATTCTCAATTGCCAACGGTGACGTGGACTGACGTCAACGTACAATATACAATAAAATTTTTTTTATGGGGTCCAAAATCAAGTCGATGGAATATTTAAAAAAAGCCCTCATAGTTTGTAATTTGAACACTACTTGATTATTTTCCGAAAGAATTGCCGGACACGCAGATTAATGCATTCTGAAAACGTGCTCGTCGCTTTATTACCAATTCAACGATGAAACTAATCATCGCGCATGCCAATCCAATAGCAAGAATAACGAATGCAAACGCCATATCTTCGAGAGTCAAGACTTTGCGAGTCCGATCTTTGTTCCTGTTTTCATTGGCTTCGATAGTGAGCAAAGTTTTTTGTCGGTCGCTCTCTCTCCAGCGATGCAAAAGATTAGCCTCGACGAGTTTCTGCGTATGTAGATTAATTTTACGTTCTAGAGGCCAATCTTTACGAATCACCCAAGCAGTATTTATTTTCAATATAGCATCGCGAGATGGATGAAGATTCCATCGGGCAGCAGCACGAATAATCGGATAACGTGGGAGTACACAAGCAACTGATGAATCTTGCGAAACTTTGATCGAACAAGTTGCATTTTTAATCTCGACGATACGTTCTCGGGCGATTAGATTCTTCATGACCAAATTGAAATATTCGATTCGGACGAATATCTTGTGATCGGAGTCGACGAGATCCTGTAGCGTATCGATGTCTCTCAGTGGTATTCGGCACGCTAAAATTGAAGCGATTTGTCCCTGATAAATTCCTATTATGGTCACGACCAGAATGAATATGCTTGACAGATAAATTCTCCCTGCTGAATTTTTAGGTAATCTTATTATAGAACTGTTGCAAATCAGTCGCAGTACATCCAGAATAGCGCTTGCTGACGAATGATGAGAGACAAATTTGAAAAAAAACATTGTAACGATAAACACTGTGCACAATGTGATTCGCGATGTAATATCCAATAAGGATATGATCTTACTCAATTGGGTTTTGTCACCTCTGTACTGTGTCAAAATATACACTCCGTCAACGTCGAACGGATAGGTATACGTAATATTAACGATTAAATCACTATTTCTCGATAATAAATCAATATCGGTGATTCCTTGGGTTGCAGTTTTCGCCAAGAAACCAGATAGAACGTTACCATTTTCGTCGATGATACCCGAGTCTTCATTTTTTGTCTTTATTACAAAATCGATCGTCACGTTAAGACTGCGACGAAGACTCCGTGCCATACCAGCGGACAAACTAGAAAGCTCGTCGCAGACATCGGTGACGTTGATATTTTTTTGTTGTTGATCTTTTGTTCCTGATTGGCGCCGTCTTACAGCAGCACGAATCTCGTAACCACCAAGATTCTTCGTTCTGTCAAAATCCATGTTATCGCATAGTTCATCATTCTCATGATATTCTCGAAACAGCAGAGACCAAGGATGATCCTTCACATTTCTGCGAATACTTTCTAATCGCCAAGGTTTTGGTGCGTCGCTCGTGTAAGGATTGAAACTGTAAATCAACGGCCCGTCCGTTTTATTTTTGCAGATGAACTTCGTCTCGAGAAGATTATATCGCCAAGCTGTCGACAAATGTTCATATGCAACCGAGCAATCGTGCTCGTTTACGGAGTGATGGATTATGAAAAATTGAGCCATGTGATTCCACCATCGAGAGTTCCTCATTCCAATGAGAATTGTTCCGAGCTCTATTGACGTGGAAATCGAGATCACGAAGATTTGCAGTTTGTAGGGCAGTGTTTTTGTCCGCGGCGCAGTTTCATTCAGCAAAATTAAGGAAAATTCTCCTTCGAACGACAACGACGAAACGAGAGTGTCGGATGGATTTCCAGTAACGCCCACGCTGCCCAACCGCGATCCATAGCAAGATCTCAAAATTTGTACCTGAAAATCATTGACATCCTTCTATTTTACGTTTCACGTAATAGTATATTACGATACTAGTGCGATGAAACTTGCAAAGTGCCAGTTTGAGCACGCGCAGCGTGCGGAAATTGGCACTTTGCGCACGGAGTGCAATAATAGTATATTACGATACTAGTGCGATGAAACTTTTTCTGACGAGTGTGAGTTTGCAGCGAGAGCCGAAGGCGAATGTTGCAATCACACGAGATGAGAAAAAGTTTCTCGCACTAGTATCGTACGAAATTTTATTGTACGAGTGCGCAAAGTGCCAGTTGGAACATGAGCAGCGTGTGCAAAGTGGCACTTTGCGCACGGAGTGCAATAATAGTACATTACGATACGAGTGCGATGAAACTTTTTCTCGACGAGTGAGAAAAAGTTTCTCGCACGAGTATCGTACGAAATTTTACGCACGGAGTGCAATAAAATATCTTTCAGTATTTCAGCCACTTTCCGTCGTGATATTTCCCGAAATTTTTAAAAATTCACCAGCTTGCAAGACTACTTGTAAATACTTTTTTGGAACTATTTCAGATTTCTGAATTAAACTATATTTTTCGAGTTAAAAAAGGCGCTTTGCAGCAACTGCCATATTTCAGCCATTTTTCATTTGGTGGCAAGAATTGCTAATTAAATAAAGTATTCAAGTATCTCAACAAATTTGGAGATAACTGGGGCTATTTGTACTATGTGGTGCTCGTGACTGGAGGTTTATCCCGTGTAGAAATTTTGGTAAGAAAGAAGTCCCGGGCCTGTCTTATGTTAACTGCGCTAACCCATGGGAAGCAATGATCCTGAGGGGCGTGTAATCCTATTTTGTCACCGGTCCAGCCATTTTATGATCTGGCGGTCCTGAGCGGGCTGCTATTAAATTTTAATCAAGCTCTGAAGAGGGCTCTGATCGTGCTTTCTTGATAAACATTCATTAAAAACAAAAAGATACTTTAAGAGCTATGAAACCGTTTATCGGTTTTATAGCTCTTAAAGTCTTTAAGTCTATGAAACCGTTTATCGGTTTTATAGCTCTTAAGAGGAAATTTACACCTGAAAACGGAAAAAAGGTAATTTTCGAGAATTTTTCCCGGGGAAATTATTGGAATGGTCAAAACGGAATTTTTTCTAGTTAAAAATGTACATTTTCAAGAACGTTGACATTTTTATTTATTTAAAAATTCTGCAAATTCATGGAGTACTTAAGTCGTCTACGGAGTGCCGTAAAAAAAATCTGCCTAGCGGTACCCAAAATATCTCGAAAGCCACTGAACCGATCAACTTCAAATTTTTTGTGTTTATAGTGTATACATAATTATCTAGTCTTTTTCATAGGATTTTTGTCCGATTTTTAATTTTTGTTTTTTGGTCAAAATACGAACGCATTTTTTCTTGAAAATAGCTACGTTGAATTCAAGGGCCTGCAATTTTGTCAAAAATCGATATTTTTTAAATCGGTTATGACAAAGACAAGATAATATTATCTCTTTTAGTATCCTGTTTTGGTTTTTGCTTTTACATGATTTTTGCCAAAACGTCACTAGGTGCCGCTATTGCAGATTTTTTTACGGCACTTCGTAGACGACTCAAATACTCCGTGAATTTGCAACATTTTTAATTTAAAAAAATTGAAAACATCTTGAAAGTGTATATTTTTAACTGGGAAACACCCCGTTCTGATCATTCCAATAGTTTCCCTGGAAAAAATAATCGAAAATTACTTTTTTTTCCGTTTCCAGGTGTTATACCGGGTGTCCCATTTTAATCTTACAGTTGATTTATTTCGAAAAATATTGCTCCGATCAAAAATTGAGTGGGATGAAACTTTTAGGGTCCAGAGGGGGACGTTTAAAAATTTTTTTTGTTTTGGTCCAAAATTAAAAATGGTGGCGTTAAGATGGCCGACATGTTTTTTTTAATGGAAACATGATTTTTTTTTCACCAAAATTTTTTTCAGATTAAATCTAACATCTTTTGTAGTAACTTTTTTTTGATACAGCCCATAATAGAGGGTGTCCCATTTTAATCTTACAGCTGAATTATCTTGAAAAATTTTGCTCCGATAAAAAATTGAGTGGGATGAAACTTTTAGGGTTCAGAAGGGGACGTTCAAAAAATTTTTTGTTTTGGTCCAAAATTTAAAGGGGCGGTGTTAAGATGACCGAAAGGTTTTTCAAACAATGAAAACATGATTTTTTTTTTACCAAAAAATGTGTCAAGTCAAAACTAACAACTTTTGTTGGAACATTTTTTTTATTCAGTCCATAAGAGATCACCATTTTTTACTATTACCCCCTCTGAACCCTAAAAGTTTCATTCCACTCAATTTTTGATCGGAGCAATATTTTTCGAAATAAATCAACTGTAAGATTAAAATGGGACACCCGGTATATTCCCCTTTAAAGGGTTCCAGTGGAAAAAAAATCCTCGATTTTTCCAATGTAATTTTTTTTTCTTCAACTGGGATTCGAAACTGCGACCCTATGCACGATCCGACTTATCGTATCTAACAACCTTATCGGAAGTCGTGACACTGAAAACGACTGCATCAGCGGTCCTTCCTCAAAACCTCAAAACCTCCTATATTAATCTCGAGTAGAACGATGTCTTACTAGTACCTCCCACAGACATACAAGACAGTGCAGTCTACACGCGGTGACGGCAGGATATCCTCAAGACAATCTTAGGTAGAACAATGTCCTAACAGTATTTCCCACAGACATCTATGAAAGAGTGCGCTGTGATCGTCTACTCTCAGTTATGATAGCATATCCGCAAGACATCCTATCTTAATCTCGAGTTGAACAATGTATTACCGGCCCCGGAGACACACGGTCTATACACGGTTACAACGGGATATCCTTAAGTCATTTTATATTAATCCCGGGTAGAACAATATACTCACTGGCACCTTCCATAGACATTCATAAAACGTCCCAGGTGGGATTGGCCAGAGCTTGTCACATGGCCCAGCATTGGCCCAACGCAGTGTGCCGATGCTGGCATTGTAACCTCGGGCCAAGTCTGGCTAACCTTTGAAGCCAACGTCGGGCCAACGCTGAAACTGAGCGTCGGGCCAACAATGGCATAACGGCTGGCCCAGCACTGGGCCAGTCGCTATGCCAGTGCTGGGCCAGCCGTTATGCCAGTGCTGGGCCAGCCGTTATGCCAGTGCTGGGCCAGGCCCAGTTATCCCATGCAATCGGTATGTTTAGGAAGTAATGTTCGCACACGTAGATGTCATTCGATCATCGTAAAAAATGTTGAAACCACGTTCCAGTATTTCGAGAGTGAAAAAATACCGTTTTTTTTTTAATTGCGTTCCAAAAATAATCAGTGAGGAAGATATAGAACAACCGGCGAAAAAGCAAAAAAAAATGATCGCGATTTGACGGATCCGATTGTAACGATTCAATTTTCTAACCTTGAAAATTCGCATTTCATTGTCGAAGATGACAACGATGACATCGAGGATGAAGTAATTTCTTCATCACTTGACGAATCGCCAAATGACGAATCACTTAATCAAGACGTCAATTAATTGTTTTTTTTTCTTACTTCAGAAATACGTTTGTTGAATATTAAATAAATATTTCTATAATCATTTTTATATAATCTGGTCTGAGTTTGAAAATTATTTCTTAATGCGATCCGCATTAACATTTATTTATATCCACCTATTTATATCCAGTACTAGATGCCAGTACAGGGCCGTCATTAAATGCCAACGCCGGGCCACGATTTGATGCCAGCGCTGGGCCAGCATTGTATGCCAGCGCTGGGCCGGCGTTGTATGCCAGCGCTGGGCCGCCATGTAATACCAGTATTGGGCCGACATTGCATGCCAGAGTTGGGCCGAGGTTAACAAACCAGTACCGGCATAATGCTGGCCCGATACTGGGAGTCAGCTTTGGGCCAAGCCTGTACGCCTGGCATTTAGTACTGGCCCAACGTCGAGCCATTTGTTAAATCCCACCTGGGGTATTATCTTGGTGGGATACGAATGGGACGGTATCGGGATGGTCCCGGGATCAATTCTGCTGGGTGGGATTCAATACAAGAATTTTCAAAACAGTTCTTCAAATTTCATAAACCGTTGTTTTAATGAACGATTTCTGTAATTTCGATAATAAGTATATGATTTTTACGGAAAATTTGTAAATTTACCGTACAAACGACATCATTTTCTGTTTAATGTATGAAGTGCAAGACATGAATTGAAGTCGTACTCAGGGATCAAGTCGAAAGTTTCCACGTCAGGACCCTGCCTAGGAAATGATAATTTTTTTAAAATAAAAGTATAAAAAGCATCTCAGCGGATACTGTTCATAGTCAGATCAAGCAGGGCACTGATTGAAAATCGCTGATTTCAATATAATGTTGAAGGGTCGTCATTAGGTTCCATGTTAAGGTCCTGCCAGAAAAATCTGATCATGCAAGAAGAGTCAGGGCCTAGAATTAACTAATAATTGTCTTATCCAATTTCTACACAGGATGTTCCACACGACTTAGCACCGTGTAAAAAAATTGTAAAAATCGTGTCTAAACTTCTATCTAATCCCAACAAATGGTTAGTTTGTGAAAATACGGTAGGCGTTCATCGTTTGAATGTAACGGTACATAGATTATTTTAAGTCGCGATTACAAACTTTTAGAATCTCATATTCGATCAACTTGCATTTCCTGACTATTTAACAGAATATTGAAAGAGTAGGATTTCCTAAAAAATTGAGACCTTGTTCATTATCTTCGGTTAAAAAACAAACTAAACATAAGATTTTGAATGTGCGCGGGAAAAACCGCGGGATTGTATTTGCATACTCGTATTTGTTTGGTTTATATATATGTACCATGTGATGATATACTTCTGTACCATGCACAAGATGTTTCACATACTGCACTATAGCTGGGTCCCCAATACAGTCTATCCCGATGTTTTATACAAAAGTGAGGGATGATGTTTCTTGAAAAATTAATTACTTTTGAGCTGTTGCCAACTGGGAAAGGAAGAATCTGTTTTTGTTAAAATTCGCTCTTAATGCCCCATGCTTTGTACAGTGCTCCCTCTCTATGATATCAAGGCCGGGGCTAAAAAATATCCTACGGAGGGACCCCACTTTCTTACATAAATGGCGGAGCGTAGTCACCTAGCGCGCATGCTCGGCTTAAAAGTGCGCGAACTATTTGAACTGGAAAAAAATGTTTTTGATAATAACAATTGTTTAATTGTAATTTATCGTATTAAAGGTATTCACTTAATCAAAAAGGGTGAAATACCTATCAGGACAAAGATAAAAACAATTTTTTGTAATTTTTTTAATCAAAATTAATTATTAGAACGACTAGCGTAAATCTGTAAGACGGTTAGTAACTGCCTTATAAGTATACATTATGCGAAATGGATAGTAAACGAGGCTTCGATGTCAACGCATGCGCTCTGCAAAATAAACTAGAGAAGGGGGCCACCTTCCCCGCTAATTAGGGGAAATGAAATCATACGGAGGGAAATCATAGAGAGGGAGGACTGTAAGTCGATACTCCGTAGTGTATTTCGAAAAATTGTTATCATGGCTAAGAAAAATCACGGGAACCCGTTATTTTTCTCAACGACAAGTCGACTCCCTAAGGGCGGGGTAAAGTATTACAATTTTTTTTTTCATTTTTTAAATGAATGCATAATATCTCAAGAATATTGTGTTAAAATTTAAGTCAATCGGAGTAAAATTGACGAAGTTATGAGTATTTGAGCGTCTATTGCTCCATGCCGGGTTTTATACCTGGGCGGCAGCTGTGCGGCGCGCTATTGTTTTTTCATCATTTTGTTAATAACATTTTGGAATTATTATTGTGCAAAATTAATCTTTTGAGTACCTTTAATATGCATGAATTTTCTCAGATTTTTGTGCAATCGAGAAGTGTTCTCAAACTTATGTGCAATGAGCGCTAAGCGACCAAACTCTTCTGCGTTTTTCAAACCGTTTTTCTGAGACTTGTCATATTTGAAGTCCGTGTACACGATAACTCAAAATTTACTGGACCAATCGCTTTGAAATTTTGCACAGTACTTATTCACATAATTCACCAGGTATTGTCGAGAGCTTTTTTGTTTTTTTTTAATAATTACTAATTTTTCAACAACAAATTAGCCGATTTTTTTAGCGAAAATCGGGTTTTTGGCTCCCAAGTGCTACGAAAAATCGAAAAATCGAAAAAAAAATCCTCCCGTCATTACCTTGAGAAACATCTCCTTTAACAAATGCATTTTGAGTTTTTTGTTTCAGATGATTCTGTTGCGAGTTATGGTGTACACCGCAAACCAACTTTTTTTCGAGGCGCCTCCGGGGTTTAATTTTCACTCGCTCAATTTTGAATATTTTGCAATGCAAATTTAGGAGAATGTTGTTCAAATGTTACTTTATTATATGTAAATTTTTCAATAAACGAACACTATCCGTTACGCCAAAAAAAATCTTAAAAACATGCCTTTTTTTCGCCGAATTAACTTTACCCCGCCCTTAAGACATTTACCGCTGTCACTAAAAAATCCTCTATGTAGAACTTGGGGCACTTGATTCATTATGATATATCCCTCCTATTGATAATTACAAAAACTCTCAGTACGGAAATTATACTTTAGTAGATTTTATCACGTTTCTATTCATCGATAAACAAATTATATCAACTCTCGCAACCTTCAAGGATATTTACCATTGCCTCGACAACATTTGAAGATTTTTCCGATTCTGAAATCTCGATGATAATTCTCGCGAAACACGATCTTGCCGTAATCAGTTGCAAAACGAAAAACGTAATCCAAAATTTTTGCAACTTCATATTATCATCAAAAACTGGGGAAAAACGAACCGATACTTTTATTGAGTTCACACGTCCAATGCAACCGCAAGACTGTGTAGAAGCCATTGGAAAGAAATAATGGAAGCGTCAATTACGGTGTTACACACTGCTCCATACAAAAGAATTGATGAATAATGTTGTAACGTATAATTTCAGACCACAGTAATGAAGCAATTTATATCATAAGGGAACCCTCACCATTCGTCTAATTTAAATTAATTGACGTTTTCCACGAATTATTTATTTTTCTTTGCGATCGATAAGTTGATGCTAAATAACGTGAGTAATATAGGGGAGAGTGCGGCACAATGTGTCACTTTTTTACTTCCTCATAAAGGAAGCTTTGTTTTCGCGAAAAAAAAATTTTTCGCAATTTTCATGTCAGTATGTTCAAAATGTCCCAAAACGTCGAAAAATCATACTTAGAAAAAATGTCCGGACGTGTGTGTGTGTGCGTGCGGGCGTGTGTGCGTGCGTGCGTGTGTGTGTGTGTGTGTGTGTGTGTGTGTGTGTGTGTGTGTGTGTGTGAATGCGTGCGTGCGCGCGTGCGTGCGTGCGTGCGTGCGTGCGTGTGTGTGTGTGTGTGTGTGTGTGTGTGTGTGTGTGTGTGTGCGTGTGTGTGTGTGTGTGTGTGCGTGTGTGTACGCTTTGTGCTTTCCTTAAAATGAATATGTCTGGAGAACGCTTTGGCCGATCGACTCGAAATTTGGTATACAAGTAGACTACGCATGTCCCTGTTCTAAGTGCAATTGTTTTTGAAATTGCAAAATAATTGTCTATTTGGCTGGATTTCGTATTTTCTGTAAATTGCTTGTTAGTCGTCTAACTTTCGTAATTTTGCAATTACCACCCTGAAATTTTATGTGCAAATACTCTTTATAATAAGGACGGTTGGGATTGAATTCGGGAAAAATCGCTCAAGAGGTTCGGTTTCAAAAAAAAATTCAATTTTTCGCAAAAAAATTGTAAGTTCTCTAACTTTTGTAGTTTTGCATTTATCGAGCTCATTTTTTTTGTGACCATACACTCAATGACAATGAAAAATAATACCGAATATCATAAAAATCGCCTGAGGGGTTTGATTAAAAATTTTTTTTGAAATTTCTATCAAAATTTTGTTAACGCTCCAACATCCGCATTTTTAGAAGTATCGAGCTAAAACTTTTTGCACGAATATACTAGATGATAAGAATGGTTAGGGTTGAATTTGGTGAAAAACGCTCAAGATGTTCGTTAGCAAAATTTTTTTGAAATTTTCGAAAAATACTTGTTAACACTAAGTTTCCTAATTTAGCAGCTATCGAGTTCACTTCTCTAGCACCAATACACTGGACGACAAAAACAATTAATAATGTAATTGAACGGAATTGCTAAAAAACCATGCAAATTAGAAATTTGCGCATGGCTTCTTCATTTGTTTCCGTCGTTCGTTAAGCTTTCTTTATGAGGAAGCCATGATAATAAACATACATGTCATAAAGGTGGTCAAGGAGATCCTCATAAAGGAGGGTTGACGAACGACGGAAAAAAATGAGGAAGCTATGTGCAAATTTCTAATTTTTTTAATATTTTTGAGTAACCATTAAAAGACCCTTGCTGTTAAATATTGAGATTTTTTTAATTGCCCGTTCAAAAGATATTAAATTAACAAAAAAACCGCTCTTTTTTTGGTATTTTGGTCATAACTTCTTTAATAATGGTCCAAATTGAAGTTTTTTTTTCAAATTTTTTTTTTTTCATGGCCTTTTCAGAAAAAAATACAACAAAAATATTCGACGTGTTTTTGAATGAGTTATTTGAGTTTTAAACGTTAAATCGCGTTTTTAAAAGTGAATGTCATTTTTGATTTTTTTTTTTTAATTTTTTGTTTCGAACATCTATCTATTCAACAATTTTTAAGACTAGCTCGATCGTGGGATCTCAATAACTACTATTTTTCTCGATTTTTGAAAATTGAATTTCTTTTGCTTCCTCATAAAGGAAGCTTTGTTTTCGCGAAAAAAAATTTTTTCGCAATTTTCATGTCAGTATGTTCAAAATGTCCCAAAACGTCGAGAAATCACATTTAAAAGAAAAGGCCGGACGTATGTATGTGTGTATGTGTGTGTGTGTGTGTGTGTATGTGTGTGTGTACGCTTTGTGCTATTATTAAAATCAATATATCTAGAGAACGGTTTAAGTTATCGAGTTGAAATTTGGTATGCAAGTAGACCATCTATGTCCCTCTACTCAGTGCAAATTTTTTCAAAATTGCAAAATAATTGTCAATTTGGCGAGACTTTTAATCTTTTGTAAAATGTTTGTGGGTCGTCTAACTTTCGTAATTTTGAAGTTATCGCTCTGAAATTTTTTATGTAAATACACTTTATAATAAGGACGGCTGGGATTGAATTTGAGAAAAATCGCTTGAGAGGTTATGTTTGAAAAAAAATTGTATTTTTTCGCAAAAAATTTGTAAGTTCTCTAACTTTTGTAATTTTGCATCTATGGAGCTGATTTTTTTTGTGATGATACATTTAATGACAACAAAAAATAGTACCAAATTTCAAAAAAATCGCTTCAGGGGTTTGGTAAAAAAAAAATTTTCAATTTTTCAAAAATTTTTGTAAACGCTCCAACTTTCGCATTTTTAGAAGTATTAAGCGGAAATTTTTTGCACGAATGCACTAGATAATAAGAATGGTTAGTGTTAAATTTGGTAAAAAACGCTCGAAAGGTTTGCGGTCAAAATTTTTTTGAAGTTTTCGAAAAGTACTTATGAACACTAACGAGCAAGTTTCCTAATTTGGCAGCTCTCGAGTTAAATTTTGTAGCACCAATAATGATGACCAAAAAAATCAATAATATAATTGTGTGTGTGTGTGTGTGTGTGTGTGTGTGTGTGTGTGTGTGTGTGTGTGTGTGTGTGTGTGTGTGTGTGTGTGTGTGTGTGTGTACGCTTTGTGTTTTCATTAAAATGACTGCATCTGGAGAACGCTTCTGGCGATCAACTTGAAATTTGGTTGAAATTTGCAGTGATCGAGCTCAGAAATTTTACACAAATATATGAGGCGATGGATTAATTGATATTGAATGAACAGCAAGAGAGCGTAGGATGTTAAAATTTTATAAAAATGAAATAAAAATCGTGCAAATTGGAAACTTGCACATAGCTTCCTCATTTGTTTCAGTCTCCCGTCAAGCTTCCTTTATGAGGAAGCCATAATAGATAATCATAAACATGATAAAGATGGTCAAAAAAAGGCTCATAAAGGAGGTCTGACAGGAGACTGAAACAAATGAGGAAGCTATGTGCAAGTTTCCAATTTTTTAAATAAATTATTATGAATATCAATTTTTGTTACTGTATAGTATTTTTTTAATCATTTTAAATTAATTTGGACACTTTTTCATTGTTAACAGATTTTTAAAATTAATAATTAATCGATGAGCAAATAACAACAGTTCAAGAATTGTATGAGTGGGCATTGAACCTAAATAGTCTACCAAATATTGCTGTCAAATGTTCACATGAAAAACATTATTCAGATGCAAAAGAACGATTTTATTTGCGATAAAAAACTGCGAAGTCAATCACAGGGACACAAAAAAATTTCACTCAATTATTCCAATGAGCAACGGAAACGTATTGACAAAGGAATATTCTAATTCAGGAAATAATCGTATATGTAAGGTTTTCAAAAAAATACGTGAATAAATAAAAACTGTTGTTAGTATTGTTCATAAACAGACTTAATGATCAATTATTAATTTTAAGAACCTGTTAACAATAAAAAAGTGTCAAAATAAATTCTAAATATTGAAAAAAATTCTATACAGTAACAAAAATTGGGTCGAAATAAATTTTAAATATTGAAAAAAATACTATACAGTAACAAAAATTGGTATTCATAATAATTTATTAAAAAAAAAAAATCAAAAATGACATTCACCTTTAAAAACGCGATTTAACGTTTAAAACTAAAAAAACTCATTCAAAAACACGTCGAATGTTTTTGTTGTATTTTTTTCTGAAAAGGCCATGAAAAAACAAAAATTATGAAAAAAAAAACTTTTAATTTGGACCATTATTAAAGAAGTTATGACCAAAATACAAAAAAAAAAGAGCGGTTTTTTTGTTAATTCTATATCTTTTGAACAGGTAATAAAAAAAACAGGTAATTCGAATATAACAAAACATTTAAAAAACCAGTTTTTCAATGTTTAATAACTTATGTATACCATTAAAGTATACTATAGAAATGATAGTTCTTTGCTTGAAGGAAATAAAAATGTCATCATTCCAAACAAATATTCTATTGGAATAAAATAATGTGTTATTCATTTTATTACAGCTTTTTCCAAATAATCGCAATCAATTTTATATCCAATAAATATTGAAAATACTACAGAAATATTTTTACAAGTAAAATAATGATGAATTTATTGCAAAGAAATAATTTTGTTCGAAAAAAATAATTTCGTATTGAAGTCGTTTTTTAGATTGAAATAATCATCATTTTAGATTCAAATAATCTAATGTTTATGATGCGATAAATGTAATTAATCCAATGAATACAAATTCAATCAAATCTATCATGCATTCAATTGTTACTATTAAATAAGAGTTTAATATAATGGAGTAATAGATTCGTGAAAATGTTTTTTTAAATGAAGAGTGATTTTCTTGGTTCAAGAAATAAATAATCGAATTAATACTTTCATTTAACAAAAAAATTCATGTTCTCAAATTCAGTAATTTTTTCTCTCAGTGCATTAAAAATAAATGTCGCTAAATTCAGATTATAACATTTTTGTTACCTTCCACGTGATACATCCGTCAAATTTATCAAGAGAACACCAATGGTACAATATAAGAGAGCGAATTTCTTCTTTCCAAAGGCTCGTTACGAAATAATTTCTGAGAATATATTGGGTTTTTGGCCGGGATCAAATCAATATTTGAATCAATACGTAGTCTTGTGGGGCCAGAGAATAGTATCGTACGAAATTTTATTGTACGAGTGCGCAAAGTGCCAGTTTGCGCACGCTGCGCGTGCGCAAAGAGGCACTTTGCGCACGGAGTGCAATAAAACATTTTACTGTTCCGAAAATTGACAGCAGTCCATGCTTCTCCACGCTTCTCTTTCAAGATTTTTATTTCTTTCATTTATTTATTTACTGAATGGTTTTTTAGATTCATAAAAATAGTCACAATAAATTTTCACCGCTCTCGTAAAACAACATTTATTTATTTCTCTTCACTAACATCATCTATGTACAATTATGCATGTCCTTTTTTTCAACATAACAAAATTTTTTCGCTGACCGGTCGAAAACAAAAAAAAATCGCGTACAGCTTTCATATAATTTCGTGAGTACACCTTTTTTCCCCCTTGGAAAGCTGTGCGAGACGTCGAAGGTCATTCTTCTAAACACACATATTGTATCATAATAGCTATACTGAAAAATGCACACCGCATGCACTCATGATCCACTCTCAAACCCACATTTGTTTAGTCATCTCTTTTTGTTAATTCTCTTATTCATCGCAAGTTTTTGCAATTTTTTCATTCATTGTACCCGCCCGTAGTAAAAAACTCTATTCGTCGCCATTGAAAAATCCCCATTCATTCCCCATTGCCAAAATAACCAACGGAGATGAATGCCGAATTGCCTAAGGGGATTTTCGCCATTGAATTCCCCATTTGTAATCGAATGAGGATTTTCCAATGAGGATTGACTTCCCCATTTGAAACGGAATGGGGATTATCCTATGGGGATTCAATGAAGAAAATCCCCATAGGCAATTTGGCATGCATCTCCATTGGTTTTTGTAGGCAATGGGGAATGAATGGCGATAATCAATGGAGATTCTTTCATATAGTAAAAAACTCCATTCGTCACCATTGAAAAATCGCCATTCATTCCCCATTGCCAAAATAACCAATGGAGATCAATGCCGAATTGCCTAAGGACATTTTCGCCATTGAATTCCTCATTTGAAATCGAATAGGGATTTTCCAATGAGGATTGACTTCCCCATTTCAAACGGAATAGGGATTATCCCATGGGCATCAGTCGGCAAGAACTCCTTGCATGGATTTTTTGGACACCGACTTCTGCTAATATTCCGTGCTCAAACTCGTCTAGATAAGCATACTCTTCGCATAATCCGTATGGGAGTTCAGCGGGTTGCCGTCCTGCGACATCTCGCGCCAAGTCTCGGAACTAACGCGACGCGGTTTCCAATGGACATCTTTGGGTAATGCTGATCATTCAGTTCATCCGCATTTACTTCCCAATGGACACCATTGGGTAAAGCTGATCATTTCGTTCATCAGCATTTGCCTTCCAATGGACACCATTGGGCAATACTGATGGCTCGGTCCATCAGCATTTGCTTTCCAATGGGCATCATTGAGTAATGGTGATCATTCGGTTCATCCGCATTTGCTGTCCAATGGACGTCATTGGGCAATGGTGACTTTTCAATGGATATCCATTCACTGATCAATGATCGTTCCTATACGCCATTGAAAAATGCGGAAATCTCAATGGGTCCCCATTCATTGTCCAATGGAGTCGTATGAGGACCATTGGTTGCCATTAGCGATTCAATGGAGTTTTTTACTACGGGCGTGAATATTTTTTTTCATAAATTAACAGCTTTAAAAAGAAAAAAAAAACTTTCGAATGTCCAGTCCGTAAGGCTAAGAAAAAAAAGTGTCTGGCCTATTTCTTGAGTGGAGACAGTTTCCACATTTTCTAGATGCCGCGCTTTTTATATTTTCATCGCTAAATATTTTCGATTTTTCATTTTTATCTAATCTTATCCACCTTTAAAAAGAAAAAAAATAGTTCACCATTTTCAAGTAAATCCAAATCCTCCGAATTAATAAAAAAAAAAATTATACAAAAATATCCAAAAATTCCTTGTTCCGAATTTATTTAAAAAATAGAGGTATTAATTCTGTAAAGATGGTTTTTAAATTGCCCAAGAATATGTACCCCTTCGTTTGACTATAGATTAATTTTAGCTTTTAATGAATACGTTTGATAATTGAAAAATATGTATTGCTGTCCCATAGCAAAAGCTTTATTATCTAAAAAACAATTGTTCTCAAAAAGTTTACGAGGGACAGTTTTTTATGGATAATTTAATAAAAAATAATCGAAAAATGAATATTCCATTAACCATTTCGATAATCATGCTAGTTAATTTTTTTTATTTCCGTAATGGATTTTGATGTTCTTCGTAATTTTTTAAGAAAATCCGGATGGAGAATTTTCGAGATGTCTTTATTTTTATTTTCCAAAATTATTTTAACGATTCAGATGCATTAAAAAAATAGTGACCGATTTTTTGAAATAGTAGAGTTAAAACGAAAAAATATAGAGCATTTTTCAAGTTTTTTAATATCTTTATTTTTGCAAGGCTCACGGGAAGAAATTTCATCAGTGACTGAATAATATTTCGAGCAGCGACGAAAAAAAAATTTTTTTTGCAAAAAAAAAATTTCCTATATTTTCGTACAAATAAAGGACTCCAAATTTTGTTACTTTTTTTTTTTACTGGACGATTCATGTCAAAAATCATACAATCATGAAAATAAAAATATTCTCGAAAGAGGATAATTTCGAAAATTAATATTTCGGTAGAAAAATTGTAAAAATTGTCGAACTCGACGAGTGTGACGTGTGAATTTACTTTAGATAATTTTTTTAAGCAAAAAAACCAAAACCTCAATTTTTAAATTTTGAATTTACTTCGGATGATTTTTTGAACGCGAACAAATACATAAATCGTGAAAAACAATCAACGAATGAATAAATAAAAATTGAAAAATAACAGAAAATAATGAAATTAAAAAATTTTCCTTAAAATTACAAAACTGTACAGCTATTATGCGGTATTTTTTAATCGTGATAATACGAATTCGTCTATGCAGTGCATAAACTATTGACAAATTCAATATTTTTTAAAAATTTTCTTTTAACGACTTTAATCTACTATTGGAGTCCACGGATTCGTTCAACGAATCTAAAACGATCTATCAACTGTTTTTATAATTTCTTACGTTTCGCTATACTAAATACTATTTATATTATTTATATTATAAACTATTATTTATATTAGTACAATT
Organism: Alloplasta piceator; assembly: GCA_946863875.1. Taxonomy (NCBI): domain Eukaryota; kingdom Metazoa; phylum Arthropoda; class Insecta; order Hymenoptera; family Ichneumonidae; genus Alloplasta; species Alloplasta piceator. The sequence goes on from OX333080.1 coordinate 29,425,236, forward strand.
CCACGCTCTAGCTCATAATTTTTTTCATTCAAGCTCGACACATCGATACGAAGCTGAAGACATTTTTCTTAAAAATATTTGTCTTATCGGTGTGTGGGTGAGTATTTAATTGGAATTTAGTACAATACAAATTTCGATTGGGTGGACACAGTCGTATCAACAAGAAAAGCTCTTATATGTTTTGTTTTTCTTTTGTTTTATTGGCACATGGAATATAGACACTTTTACAGCTCTACTATTTATTTCTCTACCGAAAATACATCTCTACCATAAAATCTCTCTACAACTCTCCCATTTTACAATTCTACCAGATTACAACTCCCCGGGTCTGCAGTCCTGCGATTCCTTACTTACCGACCGCCGCTTGACTGTGTTTTTTTTTATTGGGATCAGCTCCAACGTCGATAAGTTACCGACCGAGTTAACAAGCCGGAGACTTGTAAGCCGATAGACTTGTCAAATGGAGAGAGCTGTCAAGTTGTACAGAGTTTTTGTGGTAAAGAAATGTGACAAGCGTATTATTCTACTAAATAATAACTCTCCCAAATAAAATCTCTACCACAAAACGAATCTCCCAGTAAACAGGGCTCGCGTAACATCTCTACCACAAAATCTCTCTACCATTTTACAAGTCTACCCGATTACAAGTCTGCGGGTCTCAAATTCTGCGATACTTTATTTACCGACTGCGGGGTGACTGCGGTTTTTTATTGGGATTGGCTCCAACGTCGGTAAGTTACCGATCGAGTTAACAAGCCGGAAACTTGTAAACCAGTAAAGCCTTATTTGGTAGGGTTATTGACAAGCTTCTGTTTGGCAAAGATGTTTTATTGCACTCCGTGCGCAAAGTGCCACTTTGCGCACTCGTACAATAAAATTTCGTACGATACTATTACCGTATACTTGTTTATTGGTAGGAATATTACGGTAGTGTTTTATTTTTGTAGAGGTATATTTCTGGAAACGAAATAAGTGGTAGAGCTGTAAATGTGTCAACTTATCAAACAGATTTTTTTTAAATTTATAGCAAAAGCTTTTTCATTAAATTTGCGTCCGAAATTATTCCGAAAAGAACAACTCGAATGAGATTTTGAATTATTTTTTCATTTTTCTATCCGGCATGATTAATTCGTACATTAATCTACGACGAAAAAACTAAGTATCCCAATGCTTCATGCAGTGCAAAGATGTTTTTCATCGAATTTCGAATCTGTTTCAATTTTTTTTTTGTTTATAAAAATAGCGATGGAAGCAATTTTCGTGAAATAATAGGCAATTGCAGTCCCGTCGAAAAATGATATTCGAGAAGATGTAAAAACTTAAGAAATTTTAGATACTTTCAACCGTTCAATTTTTCAAAATTTTGAGATATCGACCTTTTTCAATTTAGAAAAAAATCGTTGACGCTGAAAATATCTTCGCGTCGTCAATATTGAAAATTAAAATTTTTCGACGATTTGAGCTTTCAATATAATATTCTTTAATAATTTTTCGATATTATAATTCATCGAACATTTTCGATAAATCGATTTACTGAAAATTTGCACGAAATTAAATTGTGATTTCGACTCCATTATTCATAAAAATCGTATTAAAGAAAAAACAAATGCAAGGTAAATTTCGGATATTTCCGAATTTTCGAATTCTCAAATTTTTTGAACTTTAGGCGTCTCTCAGTTATTTAAAAAATCTTGCAATAATATACTGGAGATGTGGGCTTACATCAATCAGGATAGATACAAAATTTATAATCGTACAAGTGGTAAAAAATTACAAAGTCAATATTTTTCAAAATTTTGTTTTTCGGAAAATCGATTGTTGTATTTTTTTTTTTTTATTCGGCGAAAAATTATTGACACAGGAAATATCTTCGTGACATGAATATTGGAAATCGAAGTTTTTCCTCGATTTAAGGTTGTAATTAAATATTTTTGGGTAAGCTTTTCATAATAATCTTTCAAAATAATTTACCGGGAAATAGCCCGAAATTAAATTATCATTTACGTTCTATGGTTCATAATCCATGTAATTATAACAGGTTTACGGGACAATGTTATTCTAGAAGCAATCTTAAGTCGATCTAAGGAAGCCAAATAAATAAAAATCAATACGTACAAAAAAAAAATTTGACGCTTAATATTTAATTATGTTGTGTATACTATTTTCTAACATTTGCGCGTATATATATGTACAATTCACTCGAAAATAGAGTCTGTTGCCTGTTATATGTGCACGTGTTGTTTTCTGTAAAAGGAACCCCTCTAACCTCTCAATTGTTCATTGTTTATAAAAGGTGTCACAAAAGTCACGGAACGGCTGAATATATCCTCAGGTAAGATATTTTTCAAGAAAGTCAAGATCATTCTTCTTCTAACGAGAAATTCAATAGTGACTTTGATTTTTACATTGACGCTGACCTTCAAGGTTATTTCAAGGTCAACTTATTTTGCGAACAGAAACCCCCTTTTTGACATCGGCAATCGATAAAGCGCAAAATTTTATGTTCAAATATGTACCTAGGTCATAGATACGTTTTAACCTTGAAGGTCACTCTAAGGTCAATTAACAAGGTGTGGGTACCTCTGGAAATAGAAGCTTTTCAAATCGTTTCGCACCGAGTAAAGTTATTAATTTTAGCAAGACGCATTGAGCAGTGACCTTGATCATGACCTTGACGATGACCTTCAAGGTGATTTCAAGGTCAATTTTTGTTTTCAATTAAAACCTGTATTTTTGAGTTCAGAAATCGTTAGAATAAATGGTTTTACACTTACATTAAATACGTCCACGTCGTTGTTTCTGAGTAATGCTTAAAGTAAATCAAACTTTATTCCGAAAAAATTGTTTGATCTTTTCCGAATCTTTTAATGTAAATGTAAAGCTATTTGTTCTATTGATTTCAGAACACAAAAATACAAGGGGCTATTGTTAAACAAAATTTGACCTTGAAGTCACCTTGAGGGTAATCGTCAAGGTCAAAATCAAGGTATTCATTGAATTCCTCGTTAAGTTACTATACGAATGACCTTGAGCGTTTGGAAAATATCTTACATGAGGAAATATTCAGCCGTTCCGTGACTATTGTGATAACCTGTAGATATAGGGAAAGGGGGGGGGCAAAATGGACACCGCCAAAATTATTGAAAAAAATTGGAAATTTAAAAAATTGCAAAATGAGGAAATCATCACTATAATTGACGTTAATATACCGAAATTGACTCACCCACGCAAAATCAGATCTAGATTATAATATTTTCATGACAATTTCCTATCATGGCTTGAATTTTTTTTCATATTTTCATTGTCATCGCATTAAAGAAAAGAGACCCCAACATACTCTAATATCATTATGGTAACCCACTTTTATTAAAATACTTGGATAATCCGAGGGCCTAAGGATAAAAAAGATATTAGATAGTGCAACTACGATTAAAAATGAACTTCGCCAAAAATTGCCTCGCAGATTGGTCCAAAAGCATCTTGAATATAAAGGTGATGCGAAAAGCAAAGGAAATCGTTTTGCAACGTTCACTTGAATTTTCGAAAAAAAAAAAAATAGAATTTCTAGGTGGTGTCCATTTTGACCGCAATTTTTTTTTTTCGAGGTCCAATCTTATCGATAAAAACGGTATGTTTAGATAAAAAGCAACGGATTTATTCTGTGAATAGCGTCCTAGTCTTATCTTCTTATGGTGTCCATTTTGCCCCCCCTCCCCTTCCCTTATATGTATAAGAGTAATTCCGCGCCAAATCGATCAACAATTGTTTTAAAAAAGTCTGACCTCTTTGGAATTTTTTGCAAAAATATTTTTCAAAAAATTCCAGTCTTTTTTTTAATTCTCCAACATAATTAACATTGATTTAGTTTTTCAAATTAATTTAATTTTTGCCCATCAATTTAGAATAATAATATAATTTTTCTAACAAATTTTTCAAATTAAGAAAAAAATCTTAAAAATTAATACGATTGAATAAAAAAAAAAATCCAATGTCTGATCAACTTGGCATGAAATTTCTCGTGTGTTTGTTTTTGTTGTATTTTCGGTTCATTTTTAATTCCGCCATTTTTTTTCTCTCCTCACTCTAAGAATGTTTTTATTTATAGACACTGATTTCACTAAATAATCGCAAAATTCTTCGAGCGAGTCGACTAAGTTCACCCCTAATTGGAATGTACCATCGGTCGAGGCTGATTCCAGAACGATGTCATTTTTTTCATTTTTTTTTTTTAATTTTCATTAATTCCTTCGCGGATGACACACGATTTTTCTTTACTTCTTACTTTCTTACTTCTTCTACTTTACTTTTCTTCGAAGGTTGAAAACAAATTTTTCGATCATTTTTCAAAATTCTAGCCGGCAATTTTTGTTACCTTCTACATATATATGGGTCATGCCATGTCAAATCGACCACTTTTGAACCCGACCCCTTTTGATTTGGTTGAAAATTTTTGTCTTTTTTCTACCCCTTTAAAAACATTTTTCAGGAAATTTTCAAATTTCTTTACCCAACCCAAAAAAAGTTATGAATTATTCAAAAAAAAAAGGCTTTTGTTTTTTCATATAGCTATAACTTCTTCAAAAATTGACTAATCGGGACGTTTTTTTTCGAAAATTTTCGTCTTTAAATGTACTTTTCGAAAAAAAATACAAAAAATTTCAAGATATTAAAGTCTGTGGAATTTTTCACTTTTTCGAGAAAAATATTCGTTTTCTCGGAAGCGCATTTTTTATTTTATTTTTTTTTTACTTAAAAAAAACTTCGTTTAATTCCGGAAAGAATGCCGCCCAAACTGGAGTGGGTGGAATTTTCCTTCTATTTTTTTGTTATCGATTGGAAATTTTTTTTTTCGCAACTGGGCTTATTTCACAAAACACACCACTCTGTAAATTTTTGAGGATTTATAAAGGACCTCAGAGTTTGAAAAATTGAGAAGAAAAAAAAACCGAAAGTGGTAATCCACGAAAAAATTTTGATTTTTTTCAAAAAGGTTAAAGAAGAAATAGAAGACACCTAAATATAATTTTTTTGTATTTTTTTCAAAAACTAAATCCAAAAACAAGAAGAATGAAAAAAATTGCCATATAGGCCCATTTTTGACCAAGCCACAGGTTTTTGAAATATAGAGAATTCAAGTATTAAATTAAATTCTGAAGAATATAGAACACGTGAAATTTTTAAACGCCAAAGGAAAATAAAATAGTTTTTGAATTAGTATTAAATAAATGTTTACTAATCGTATTATATAACCAGGAAGTCCTTAGTAGAAATCATTAAGCTAGATTATAAGTTTCGTCGTAAACACCGTTAAAACATTTTCTCAGATTTAATTTAGAATTTTTAAAAAATCATCAGAAAACAAAAAAAAATATAGAATAAATGATAAGAATTTTTTTCCATCAAAGAAGAAATATAAAAAGCAAAGACCGGCCAAAATAAAAAAAATGGCGGATTCAAAATGATATGCGTTTGATGTCTTTTTCAAAAGCCTGTGGCTTGGTCAAAAATGGGCCCAGATGGCAATTTTTTTCATTCTTTTTGTTTATGAATGTAGTTTTTGAAAAAAATACAAAAACATTATAAATAGGTGTCTTCTATTTCTTCTTTAACCTTTTTGAAAAAAATCAACATTTTTTCACGGATCACCACTTTCGATTGTTTTTTCTTCTCAATTTTTCAAACTCTGAGGTCCTTTATAAATCCTCAAAAATTTACAGAGTGGTGTGTTCTGTGAAACAAGCCAAGTTGCAAAAAAAAAAATTTCCAATCGATAAAAAAAAATTGAAGAAAAATTCCACCCACTCCAGTTTGGGCGGCATTCTTTCCGGAATTGAGCGAAGTTTTTTTTTTAGAAAAAAAAAATAATAACAAAAAATGCGCTTCCGAGAAAACGATTTTTCTCGAATAAATGAAAAATTGCATAGACTTTAAAATCTTAATTTTTTTTTTGTATTTTTTTCAAAAAGTACATTTAAAGACGAAAATGTTAGAAAAAAAAACGTCCCGATTAGTCAGTTTTTGAAGAAGTTATAGCTATTTGAAAAAACAAAAGGCTTTTTTTTTGAATAATTCATAACTTTTTTTGGGTTGGGTAAAAAAATTTGAAAATTTCCTGAAAAATGTTTTTAATGAGGTAGTAAAAAGACAACAATTTTCAGCCAAATCGAAAGGGGTCGACTTCAAAAGTGGTCGATTTGACATGGAATGCCCCATACATATTTCTTTTCAGTTTCATCTTCCTTTACAGAACAAAAATATATATATTTGTATACTCGATTCACATTTCGTTTTTAATATATTTCTCTATGGATTGGCGCTAAAAATTTTTTGTTAAATTCCGTAATGCTTGAATAGTATATTACGATACTAGTGCGATAAAATTTTTTCTGACGAATGCTGCAATCACACGAGTTGAGAAAAAGTTTCTCGCATTAGTGTCGTACAAAATTTTTTTGTAGGAGTGCGCAAAGTGCCAGTTTGAACATGCGCAGCGTGTGCAAAGTGGCACTTTGCGCACGGAGTGCAATAACCATTTTTTTCAACCCTCATTTGCTGTGAAGCAAAATCGCCGTGGCAAAGCGCAGAATTGTGAAGTTTTTGTTCATCTGTTTCGCCCGCTTATTTCGAATCTCCATTTTGGAGATTTCATACATATATCTCTATATATATGTGTATAATGTGATATCGAACGTTTTTCGCAGCTCGACTAATGAGCATTAAAATATGTCTTCGATATCGGAGTAATTTCGATCCCAATAACCACCCGAATAAATCCAGTCTTCTTGTCCAGTGTAAGGATTTATGCCAGCTTGAAACCACCTGATGAGGAAAAAACATTGATTAAAAATGCGTGTATTTTACAAAAAAAAACGGAATTCATGGCTTTTTCACCGTCAAGGAGAGAAATAGATTCAGATGACTCAAAAAATAATCTTTTTCCATAAATCGTTAGTTAAACTATTCATAAATATGTTTCCAAAGTTTGAACGTTTTGTCGAGCTCAATAAAAAAATTAAAAAAAAATTACCAATTTTTTTTTTACTAAATATTTATTAAGATTTTGACAATAAACAAAAAATTTTCGAGAAAAATAAATAAAAATGAAATAAGTTATAAGCCGGTAAGGGAACGTACCCATACTAAGTGACCTGTTTAGGGGGGGGGGGGGGGGAGGTCTTGAAAATACGACGCTTGGTCCCAGGGGGGGGGGGGGCTTAGGTTTTTGTCACGTAGTCAATATCCTCTAGGAAAATCTTTCCAAAGGCTGTAACTTTGTTATTTTTGATCGAAAATTAAAAAAAAAAAGCATTTTGAAGCTTGAATCTTCTAGTTTCGGAATTTCGAGGCAATACAGTTTTTTGGGCACCACCCTCGACGCAGTCGAAAGAAATATCACGGCAAAAAATTTTTCGAAATTTTTCAAAACAGTCGTTGGGCTCCAAACAAATTTTTTTGTCCAAATTTAGATTTTTTTTAGCATTCACGCTTATTAAATAAAATGCAAATTTGAGAGACAAAAAAAGAAAAACTTTTTTTTCATTTTTAACACCATTAATTGGTTTTTAAGAATCAATAAACGTGTCCCTTCAATTTTTTTAAAAGCTCGATGATTCGGTCACAAAAAACGGCTCGACCGATTGTTTTAAAAATTTGCATGTTTTTAAGGTTTATATATATTGAGCTAAAAAAACACCTGAAAACATTGGTATTTTTCGCTGGATCTGCAAAGTTGTTGCAGATTTCTACAACAAAAAAAAAGCTATTTTTTTGAACTTTTTCAAGTCAAAATTAAGCATCGAAATTTTTTTTTTCGTTTATGACACTAACAGGCACTTATAGAGGGTAGATTTAAGTTTCCGAAACCCGAAACTCGCTACACGATCATTAATTTTAGAGATATTGAAACTATAAAAAAAAGACGAATTTTTGTTTCATCGCTGATATCTCAGCGAAAAATGATCGTAAAACAAAAATGAAAAAAAAAGCAAATTGAAGCCAAAGAACTCGGCTAAACGATCCATAGATTGGTTAAGCTCGAAAAAAAATTTTGGAGCCCAACGACTGTTTTGAAAAAGGCAAAAATTTCGAGAAAATTTTTGACTTTCAAATGACTCGAAAAACAACTTTTTGGCTTTTGTGTGTAACTTCGCCAGATTTTTTAATTCGAGAATTTCACTTCGAGAAATCAAAACTGTATGCGAAACCCTTTAAAATGAGCACAAATTAGCCTCATTTGGTACATTCACGATGCCACAATCGTAAAACTACGTTTTTTCGAAAATCAAGAATAACTGGAAAACCTAATTTTTTAAAAATCTGAAAAAATCATATTAAATTGTTACGACAAAAAATCTATATTCCTGCGGACTTTGAACTAGTTCTGACCAATAGATTTTGAATTATTGATCAATTTCATATTTCAAAAATCATTTCCAGCTATCTTGGGACATTCAGGTTTTGACTTTGGGTTTTCTGAGATTTTTGTCAATAAAATCGATGATCATTGTTTAAAAAAACAATTTCGCAAAATGCCGGCTGTCTGAACAAAAAAAGGCATTTTTGAACTTTTTTTTCGTAGTTTCTAATTTTTTTACAATAGCATAAAAAATAATTTTGATACAAAATTGGTAGAGGTGATAGAGAGTTATACATTGAAGATAGGTAAAAAATTTAAAGTAAATCGGTTGATTAGAACTTGAGAAATATTGTCAATCGTGTAGAGAAAAGTAGTTTTGAGAAAAACACGTTTAAAGTTACGTTCGGACGTGACGGACGTAGTTGCTGCGTCACTAAAATAGTTATAACTCCGTAAATTATTTGAATTAGAAAGTTTCCTTTCGAGGATATATTTTTTAAGGTCTAAACTTTGAGAATATATAAAAAAAAAAAAAAAATCAATTTTTTCAAAGTTTTAGATCAGAATACCCCCTTAAATATTTTTTTCCCCATAAATTGTTGGTAAAACCAAAACGAAAAGAGTTATTAAAAAATTATAAAAGTTCATGCTCTTTTGTATAAATACCTCTAAAAAGTACAGTTTTTAATTTTTCCGGGGAAGTTAGATTCATACACATTATTGGAAAAAATTAAGGAATCAAAATTTTTTTCTTAATTTTTAGCCATTTTAAAAAGTGCTGTATTTCAGCGAGAAATAGTCGTATCGAGGTCTAAAAAACCATTTTCAAGCATTTGAAAATAAAAAAATAAAATAAAAAATATAAACGTTGTTTGCGAAAAAAAGGTGGAAAAAGATTTTTTGTGCAGTTATCCATACTAATGACAATTTGGTATCGAAAAAGAGGCATTTTTGATACAAATTGATCCCCAAATTTCGTGATCGCACCAAAAAGTTAAATTTAGAATTTTTTGTATGAAATTGAATTTCGATACGAGTCAAATTTCAAAAAAATTAAGAGGCCGTAAAATAACAACACTTTTCGATTAGGAAAAAAAAAATTAGAAACCTTGGCAATGATCCAGAACTCTTTTTGTGCTTTTTCGTTTTGCGCGAATCACGTTGCTTCTCCTCGAGTCGAACTTTCTCATTAGCTGCACCGTCCTGATCGCCCATTTCCAATTTCCTTATATCCGGACGTAATCTCGAGTCCGTTGGGCACAGCGTCTTTCCCATTCCGGACTCCATCTCGTTCAATGAAATTGCGAAACTCGTGAACTGGTAGTACTGTCAAAAATTCAATTACAACGATAATTGCACAAATTGATAAACCATTCAAGAGGGATTATACTACTTCGAGGTTATCAAAAAATCAATTTTTTCATTGCTTCATTTTATTAATTATGTAATTATGTAATTACGCAATTATGTAATTATGTAATTATGTAATTATGTAATTATGTAATTATGTAATTATGTAATTATGTAATTATGTAATTATGTAATTATGTAATTATGTAATTATGTAATTGTGTAATTATGTAATTACGTAATTATGTAATTATGGAATTATGTAATTATGGAATTATGTAATTATGTAATTATGTAATTATGTAATTATGTGATAATTAAATCGGCCTTATGTTTTTTCTCGGAATTTCAAAATAGCGGGCAAAATAGCTCCAGATCCACTGAACCGATTTCGATGAAATTTATAATTATAGATAGCATAGGGCTTCTTTCTTCGGATGCCACGTTAGTTTTTTTTATTAAGTTTTCAAACTTCGAATCCATCTTATTTTTGTGATTAAAATTTGATGGGACAAAATCTAACCTGGGCAATTTCCGATCCCCGACTAAATTGATCATGAACCCCTGGTGGAAGAAAAAAAATCGACTGCTCTGAGTCATGCGTCAGCCAAGGTCATTTTGAAAAAAAAATCCGGAATTTGGAAAATGATCCGCGGGCCGGTATTAACCTTCAAACGCTAACGATGGGGCATTCATGTCCCATCGTTTTGTCAACGTTGTCGTGGTAAATGCTTGCACGTTGCGATATTTTGCATGAAATTGTTAAAATATTTTTTTTTCGTGTGGGACAAATTATTATAATTTGGATAAGTGTTCAAAAAAAGCCCATGAATTTTTACAGATTTTTTTCAACAGTTAAAAAATTGTGAAATAATAGCGAAAGACGCGAACGACCCATCGTTCCCCCTTTTACCGTCAATTTTTATTATTTATTATAAGCAAAAATTAAATTTATTATAAACCTAAATTTATTATTTACATTTGTTAAAAACAAAATATATCGATTGCAAAATACTTTAATATGCATCGTTCAACGGTTTTATAGCTTTTGAAAAGTTTTAATTGGCTTCATTTACACAGTATATGAATATTGAGGTGCTAAAAAATCTTTATAGACGGTGTCACATAAGTAACGGGACGGCTGAATATTTTCCTCAGCTAAGATATTTTTCCAAAAGGTCAAGGTAATTCTTGTAGTAACTTTTGACGAGGCATTCAATGGTGACCTCAATTTTGACGTTGACGATCCCTTCAAGGTTATTTCAATTTCGACTTTTGTTTTTCAACTGGAAACCCCCTTTTTGACATCGGCAATTGAAAGAGTGGAAAATTTCACGTTCAAATATGTACTTAGATCATAGGTACATTTTGACCTTGAAGGTCCCTTAAAGTCATTTTGATTTGAACAAAGTGTGGATACTTCTGGGAATTAAAGCTTTTCACATTCTTTTGAAGGACCACAGTTATTAATTTCAACAAGGCGCATTTAGTAGTGACCTTGACGATGACCGTCAAGGTAGTTCCAAGGTCAACGTTTGTTTTTTAATGGAAACCTGTATTTTCAAGTTCTGAAATCAAACTTATACCGAAAAAATTGACTGATTTTTTCCGAATCTTTTAATGTAAATGTAAAACTGTTCGTTCTATTGATTTCAGAACTCAAAAATAGAAGTTTCCATTAAATAAAAAAGGTTGACCTTGAAATCACCTCGAAGGTCATAGTCAAGGCCACTACTAAATGCACCTTGTTAAAATTAATAACTTTAGTCCTTACAAAAGAATGTAAGAAGATTAATTTCCCAGAGGTATCCACACCTTGTTTACGTTTAATTGACTTTAGAGAACCTTCAAGGTCAAAATGTACCTATGTCCTAGGTACATATTTAAACGTGGAATTTTCCAGTCTTTCGATTGCGATGTCAAACAGGGTGTTTCCATTTGAAAAACAAATGATGACCTTGAAATAACCTTTAAGGTGGTCGTCAAGGTCAAAATTAAGGTCAGCCTTGAATTCCTCGTCAAAAGTTACTACGAGAATGACCTTGATATTTTGGAAATATATCTTAGCTGAGGAAATATTCAGCCGTCCCGTTACTTACGTGACACCCTGTATGCATTAGAATATAAGGTTGAAATAGGAAGTTATAAGTAAAAAAATTGTTGAATTGGAGAGATGACGCCCTATATTGAAAAAAAAAGTGTCAAATATTCGTGAAAATGTGGTGAGGGTAACTAAGGATGGCTAGAATCTAGGAGAAATGCCACTCGTAAGCCATGTGGTGGGGGTAACCAATGACTGCTAGAATTTAAGAGAAATACCACTGGTGAACCACGTGGTGGTGAGCCACGTGGTTGGGGTAACCACGCGACTCGTCAGTGGAATTTCTCCTCGATTCTAGTCGTCATTGGTCAATTTTAAGCATTGATAACTAAACCAATTGTTGTCACGGATTGCGTGAAAAAAATCAGGATGATTTACCGCTTAGTTTCCAAAAAATAGCCATTAGAACCCGGTACTACCTTAAGACCTAAAATTTATTTCGATATTGTGTCAAAATAAAAGAATGAAAAGAAAAAACAAATCTTACATCAGCACTGTTTGGTGGTCTTGGTGACACTTCCCATAGTGTCGTTGAACCGGAAATTTCGTCAACGGACGGAGTGTCCTCGCCATCGGCGCATGCCTCGTCAATTCCATCCTGATGAGATGGCTTGAAAGCACCAACCTTCAGACTGTGCAGTCGCGCTAAAACTTTTTTGTGTCCTGGACTACCCTGAGGACTCTTAGCCTCACGCTTTATCCTATCGATAGTTTCCTCGTAAAGTGCTGGCTCGCAGGCTCGCAGAGCCTCGGTCCACTTGCCGTAAAGGAAGACCAATTTTTTTTTGCTGTTAGAAAATCGAAAATACGGAATTATTCGTAGTTCCTCGAGAATTCGCTAGGTGCAGTCAGATGATACTATAAAGTGTCTGACGAAGAATTTATTATACAAGTGAACTGTAAGTCACGACCAACCAATAAATTTTGGAAGCAACGTTTATGACCCTGATTTTTAAATTCTTGTGTGTGATGGAAGAAAAAAAATGTATCATTATTTAGAACCTTGCTGCGAATTCCCGTACGGGTTTCAGTGTGGGAATGTGTGGGAAAGCATGGGACAACCAAGGAAAGTGTGGGATCCCGTACGGTTTCCAGTACAGGATGAACATTCCTGTACAGGAACCTACATTGGAACCTGAGTGAGTCAATGTGGGGAGCTGAATCCTGTATGGGATCCTGTAAAGGTGAATGCAGGAAATAAATTCCTGTACAGGAACCTACTTGGGAACCTGTGTGGGTCAACGTGGGAAGCCGAATCCTGTACGGGAGAACGCAGGAAATAAATTCCTGTACAGGAACCTGCATGGAAACCTGTGTGGGTCAACGTTGGAAGCTGAATCCGGTACGAGATCCTGTGCGGAAGAACGCAGGAAATAAACCCCTGTACAGGAGCCTACATGGAAACCTGTATGGCTCAACGTGGGAAACTGAATCCTGTACGGTATCCTGTACGGGAGTACGCAGGAAATAAAATCCAGTACAGGAACCTACATGGAAACCTGTGTGGGTCAATGTGCGAAGCTGAATCCTGTATGGGATCCTGTACGGGTGAACGCAGGAAATAAATTCCTGTACAGGAACCTACATCGGAATCTGTATGGGTCAACGTGGGAAGCTGAATTCTATACGGGATCCTGCACGCGAGAACGCAGGAAATAAATTCCTGTACAGGAACCTTCCTGTGGAACCTGTGTGAGTCAATGTGGAAAGCTGAATCCTGTATGGGATCCTGTACGGGTGAACGCAGCAAATAAATTCCTGTACAGGAGCCTACATCGGAACCTGTATGGGTCAACGTGGGAAGCTGAATTCTGTGCGGGATCCTGCACGCGATAACGCAGGAAATTAATTCCTGTACAGGAACCTTCCTGTGTAACCTGTGTGAGTCAATGTGGGAAGCTGAATCCTGTATGGGATCCTGTATGGGTGAACGCGGGAAATACATTCCTGTACAGGAACCTACATCGGAACCTGTATGGGTCAACGTGGGAAGCTGAATTCTGTACGGGATCCTGCACGCGAGAACCCCGGAAATAAATTCCCGAACAGGAACCTACATGGGAACCTGTGTTTGGCAATGTGGGAAGCTGAATCCTGTATGGGATTACCTGTACGAAAACATCACGTGGGATCCCGTATGGGTTACCCCATGGGATCCCATACCCGCACAGGTCGCCATATAGGAACCCATACGGGTTCCTGTCAGGGGACTCATACGGGTTCCCATATGTATGAAAACACCACGTGGAATTCCATGTGGGATCCCATACGGGTCCCTGTGTGAGAATTTGCAGCAGGGATGGGGGCGTGCCCAAAAATGTTTTTTTCCAAGTTTCAGCACAATGTTTATTGCACTCCGTGCGCAAAGTGCCACTTTGTGCACTCGTACAATAAAATTTCATACGATACTATAGTGAATTCGTTCAAGATAGAACAAAAATAAACTGACTTGATGATTGAAAGTGATAAAAAGTACCGACTTAGGGGGTTCGTCGTACCTCAGACTCTCCTACATGATGTTACATGCATGTTATGTAAGGGCTACGGTTATTAGTTATAAGACGCAAACAAGCTGAAAAGGAGTCGGTATAGTAGGAACCATTCAAAATTCTAAACGAGCGAGCTGAAAGAAGAAAATATTTAAACCCAAAGCTATTTAAAAGGTTTTTTCGGTACCGCACATGCGAATTTAATTTTTGGTGCATAATGAAACCACGAAAAAGTCGCAAAACTAAGATTAAGGGGAGGATAAAACTGTCCAAAGAAGGAGGCATGTGCAGAATTGAGTACGAAGACAAATTCGAAAAAAGACCAAGTGACGAAATAAATGGTAGTTTACTCGGAATCCGTGATGAAACCCTCGACTCGGTGGAGATCCTTGCCGTTCCATCCAGCGCTCTTAAAAGACAACGTGGCTTTCAAATTTGCCCCACCAATTTGTTTGATCTCAAGTGCCCCCAATTGTTCCATCCAGAGCTGACCAACCAGAACGTTGTGCAATATGCAGTTTACGTTTTGCCAGGTATAAGCTTCCTTCCATCTAAAATTATTCAAACACGATATTTTATGGTTAAGTGCAAAAAAAACCTACGAAACTAAATTCAAGCTTGTTATTTACTAACTATAAAACTCTATTGATTTATCTCTAATATTACTCGTGTGAATTGACAAATCAAATTACATTTTTTCATTTAAAATATTACAAAGGATGTTTATATAAAAATATTCAACAAAAAATAATTTTTATTGATTGATTGATTGATTGATATTTTATTATTAATTAAAACGAAATCCTAGCTAATAATTAAATAATCATCACTCTATCGATTTATCTTTAATATTACTCGTTTATTATTATTATTATTATTATTATTATACAGGGTGTCCCCGGGGTGAATGTCAATATCATGAGGATAGAGTCGTGGCGTAACATCGAGTAGAAAAGTCCTTTGCTATTTTTTGATATTTCCAACCCCTGAATGGTTATTAATTTTTTTAATCGGCCAATGAGATGCTCCCATTTACAATGCTTATTTCCGTGAGCGATACGCGTCTGTGTTGGTGCCGAGAGGGGCCGTCCTCCCACCATGGCTACCATCGAATGTACAGCGAAGGTAGGCATTGGGAGCACGACTCCCCTCGGCACTAGCGCAGGCGCGCATCGCTCATGGACGTAAGCAATGTAAATGGGCTCATCTCATTGGGTGATAAAAATCATTAATAACAATTCAGGGCTTAAAAATATCAAAAAATGGCAAAGGATTTTTCTACTCAATATTACGTCACGGATCTACCCTCACGGTATTGACATTCATCCCTGGGACATCCTATATATATCATTCCATTATGATATTATTAAAGGGAATCACAATTTTTGTTATCAACTTATTATGAACTTATTCTTTTCAAAAACAAGTTATAACAAAAAAATTGTCTGGTATATTAATTGATGGAAAAATATTTCTGAATTACGAAAATGTTGATTATAGTTTTTGAATTTGTTGTCAAAATGTGCATTATTTCTCGGTAATAAAATAACCTTATGATAACATTTTTCGATGAGGTTATTTTGCTAGAATTTTTTTAAGATTAAAATATCGGTTATTCGTATTAAGTATGAAACTAACTTTGGCAATTCGACCGTCACGATTCCTTTCGGCTGAACCTCGATCGATTTGCCCCAGAACTTGAGTTTTGGGTGAATACTGCCGTGAAATATGAAGCTCTCGCTGTCGGCGTGAAATGCCGAGACGGGAGGATGATGGGACACTTGTTCGCACACTATGCTAAAAAATCATCGTACAAATATAGACATTCGTAATAATCAGGATATTCAATAATTATTGGACAGTCAATGATTATCAATTTAACGATGAAAATCATTATTTTGAATAAATAAATTATTTTTTTATATATATCACTATTTCCTACCGAAAGTCTTCTCGCTGCAATTCATAAGTCTCGCCGAGTAAAGGGTTGAATGGCTTTCCCAATCTTTCCCAATTCGATGCCAGAGCACTGACAGCGAATGCAGCGACGTACTAAAAAAAATTATAACCCCTTAAGAAATTATCGACAATAGTGACAAGGTTTTCATCACGAGACAAATTCCAAAAGCGAATATTCGTGATTGTTGGAATAATCCATTACCATGTACGATGGCATTTTTTCATTCTTATCTAATGTCCCACTTTGTCCCAGTTTGTTTTAAGTGAAATTATTAACAAATTCAATGTTAGTGTTTGTTTTCGTTTTTGTTGAGTGCCCATTTTTGTTCAGCCTTTCGTTAAAATTCTGTAATTGTCAAATATAAATGGGGCATTCCATGTCAAATCAACCACTTTTAAACCCGACCCCTTCCGATTTGATTGAAATTTTGTTTTCCTTTTGTACCCCATTAAAAACATTTTTCAGGAAATTTTGAAATTTTTGTACCCAACTCAAAGGAAAAGGCTTTTTTTAAAATGGCTATAACTTCTTCAAAAATTGACTAATTGGGACGTATTTTTCAAAATTTTCGTATTTAAATATACTTTACTGTAGATATAATGGAAGTTTTTTCCGTTCGTAACGAATGTCCCACCTTGTCCCAAATTTTCTGCAAGTACAATTATTGCCGTCTCAAATCTTACTTTTTCATTTTCATTTTCATTGACTGTCCCGTATTTCCTCATACCTTTTTTCAAGTGTCATTATTGACACGCATAATTTTTTTGTTCTTATCGGATGTTCCTAACTTGTCCCAGATATTTCTTAAGTGTGATTATTGCTACTTCAAATGTCATGTTTATTTTCGTTTTCACTGGCTGTCCCACATTTCTACATATTTCTTTTCGAATGTCATGATTGCCAGGTATAATGGTATTTTTTGCCGTTCGTAACGAATGTCCCACCTTGTCCCAGACTTTTTGCAACTACCAATTTTGCCGTCTCTTATTTTCTTTTTTCGTTTCCATTGGGTGTCCTATTTTTTTTCCATATTCATAGTTCTTTTTCTTTCTCATCGGACGTCCCACTTTGTCCCAAACGTTCACCAAGTGCAATTAGTGCCAAGTGAAAGGTTTTTTACGCTGTTACCAGATGTCCCATTTAATAATTTCGAAAACTAGTTAAATGCAGATCCCAAAGGCTTGAAAACACCTAACTTAGTTTCTAGGTGCCTAAAAATAGAAAACTCAATTACCTGCAATCGGTTAACGGGATTCTGTTCAATGGAAGCGAGTTTTAGTAACTTTGCGTATTCCATGTACTCGGCGACGCGTTGGAGAAACGAGAGTGGCTCGTTGAATACGACGGGCATTGCGATCTTGCTTAGATCCTTGCTCAGCGATAATACCGAGCACAGATTCACCTCCGAGTGTCCCTCAGCTGGCAACGTAGTTCTTTTGTCATCGTGGGTACGTACATGGAAAAATGAATCCAAAATTCGTGCAAATTAAATAGAAAAATCGGGCTCATTAGAAAAAGTATGGCAATCAAATTTGGCTTCCTCATAAAGGAAGCTTTGTTAACTATCGACAAACATGAGTAATCGACGTGCAAATATGCCAAATTCTTTCAAATTTACTTTTTGCTAAATTTGATTTTTGCCAAATTCTTTCAAATTTACTAAATTTGCTAAATTTGATTTTTGCCAAATTCTTTGAAAGTTACTTTTCGCTAAATTTGATTTTTATCAAATTCGATAGCGAACCTTGATCACTATTTTGAATGTGTACAACATTTCAGTACAATATCTCGCAAATAGCCGAAGTTAGAGTACGTTATTAGAAAAAAAAAAAATTGATAAAAATTTAATCATTCGATCGATTTTCCTCAAATTTAACAACGAACATCCTCGATAGCTGTATCAGCTCTGTGTAAAGTTCCGTGCAATATCTTAAAAATTGCACAAGTCAGAGCGTTTACGCTATTTTCCAAAAAATTCAAAATTTCATAAAACTTCAATCCCTGGATGGATTTTTGCCAAATTTAATAGTGAACAACCTCGATAGCTACATTAGCTCTGTGCAAAGTTTCAGTACAATATCTTAAAAAATGCACAAGTTAGAGCGTTCACGCTATTTTTCAAAAAATTCAAAATTTCATATTATTTTAATCCCTCAATGGATTTTCTCCAAGTTCAGTACCAAGTAACCTTAATAGCTATACTAATTCTGTACGAAGTTTGAGTGCAATATCTTGGAAATTGCAGAAATTAGAGCGTTTACGCCATTCTTGAAAAAACGAAAAAAGTCGATAAAATCTGAACACCCGTTAGAATGAAAACAAACTTTTTCTCATAATGAAGAGCAATTCGTGCTCGACAAGTGTGCCAAATTTTAGCTCGATATCTCGAAGCGTTCTCGAGTTATTAATTATTTACATCTGAAACTCAGGATACAGGCCGGGGTTGCTGGGACCACGACCGGGCACCTCCCCGGGTGGCGGATAGGGGAACGCTGGTCAGATTTGGCGGGTACTGAGGAAACTAAAAATACTCAGGGCGGACCAAAAACCAGATAAGGGAGTGAACCCCAAAAAAAATCATCAAGGTTTAAAAAAAATATGGAAATGAGCGATACTAATAATCTACCCCAAGTTAGTAAAGTTAGTAATGGGTTGAATGGCTTTCCCAATCTTTCCCAATTCGATGCCAGAGCACCCCAAGTTAGTACCTCTGATCATCAGAGAAATCTCACCGCTGACTCCTATCGGGTGAAATCCCCGGTGGTCAGTGCTGGCCTCAAGAATTATGGGGGAGGCCAATCGCACGTAACTCAAGAACACGCAAATTGCGACAACGGCGAAAAGAGGCCAGAGGCCTCTACAAGCCGTACAAGTACGTCAGATGGAGCGACGAGAGGAGCGGTAGCCATAGAGCGACTCGGCAGTAAAATTGACAAGCTCGCCGAGTTTATTAAGGGCACGAGCAACATTCATATGGAAATCCGGAGTCTTGTTGCGGCTATACAGTCGAACTATGGCTTAGCTAGTCGTCCGGATGACGAGAAGCCAGGGGCCAAGGGTGTCAGCTCTAGGGTATCTGACTCCAATTGATGAAAACACCAGAAAAAAATGCAAAAAAAAAGACGGCATTGGAGCTAAGGAGCAGCTGGGCAAGCTGGAAAAGGAGGAGATGATGGTTCTTCGGAGCTTGAAGGGCAATCTTCTCGACTCAGCTGACGTCCTGAAGAACTTCAAGAATATACATGGTACCATCCGGGAGGCTATTGGAGAGGCAGTAGTGCACTACGAGCACTTGGTGGAGTGCAGATCGATGATAGCGGAGGCCAGAGCTGCATACTATGGGCTGCCTATGAGCGGGAATGCTGTAAGTACTCGTAAGACCAATGTCGAAACAGTTCAAAAGGAGAACCGGAAAGCACAGGAAAAAAAAGTCGTGCGACGAGACAGTCACCAAATACGGAGGCACTCAAACACGCCTACGCCAGAGAGCAGAAAACGGGGGACAGGGTCGTCCCCAAATTGCAGTCAAATCAAAACAGGGCACGCGACAGAGGAAAGGTTTCTGCGCGGTGGTAACTTTCGATATCCGAAATGCCTTCAACACAGCCAGGTGGGACAGGATTGTCAAGACTCTGGCGGAGAGGGAAACACCAGTGAACCTAATGCGCATGATAGAATCGTACCTTAACCACAGGGTACTTCTATATGACACCGAGGAAGAAGAGAAGGAGTACGAAGATAACGGCAGGCGTTCCGCAGGGATCGGTTCTGAGACCATTCTTATGGAATGTCATGGACCGGCCTCCCAACTTTGAAACTCCCGGAGAATGCTGAAATGATTGGCTTTGCAGATGACGTGGAGCTGGTCGTTGTAGCAAGAACGACGCAAATGCTGCAGGTCGTAGCGAATAAGAGCAAGTGGCTAAAGGAAAATGGGCTAGAACTCGCGATTCAAAAAACCGAAGCTGTCCTCATCACAGACAGGAAGGTGTACACGACGCCAACATTCAAGATAGACGGTGAAAACCTGAGCCGGGTAAAGTCCCTCAGGTACCTAGGAGTTTACTTGGATAACGGTCTCAGGTTCACGGAGCACGTGAACATCGTCCCGAGCAGAAATTTATCCCGGCTAGCCTAATGACGGATAAGGACCTGATCAGGCATCGGTAAGGATAGCCTGATCAGGATAGCCGGATCACGCACAGATCCCAGCCGCATCATATTTTGGTATGACATTGATTACCAGACTAGCCTTACATTATCCATGTCAGGGACAGATCAGGTGGTGCTAAGGACCAGCAAAAAACCCGATCAGAAATTTGTTCTGGCTAGCCTATAATAACGGACAAGGACCTGATCAGGCATCAATAAGGATAGCCTGATCAGGATAGCCTGATCACGCACAGATCTCAGCCGGATCATATTTTGGTATGACATAGATTGCCAGGCTAGCCTTACATTATCCATGTCAGGGACAGATCAGGTGGTGCTAAGGACCGGCAAAAAAACCCGAGCTGAAATTTGATCTGGCTAGCTTATAATAACGTATAAGGACCTGATCAGGCAACAGTAAGGATAGCCTGATCAGGATAGATCCCAGGACAGATCCCAGACGGATCATATTTCGGTATAATATAGATCAGGCTAGCCTTACATAATCCATGCCAGGGACAGATCAGGTGGTGCTAAGGACCAGCAAAAAAAACTTCGGTCCGAATAATGTGGCTAGCCTGATATTTCCCCGATCCAGGACGGAGCAGTGGTGTTAGTTCCGAGATTCGCCGCAAGATGTCGCAGTACGGCGGATGCCCGCTCCCATATGGATGATGTGAATAGTATGCTTATATATGCGACCGCGAGCATGAAAATTTACTTCTTTACCGCGAGGAATAAAACCTCGCGAGAAGCCCTATCACGAAAAATCCTTTGCTGACTTCCTCGTACTGTACCTATACTCTATAAACACATAATATTCTTGTGGAAAAAAAATAAATAAGCGATAAGGCGCCTGATCGGGTTAGAAACCTTTCGCGATCAGGATCGGATAAGGCGCCTGATCAGGCAGGAACCGTGCTCGATCAGAACCAGATAAGGCGGCTGATCAGGTTAGGAACCGTGCGCAATCAGGACCGGATAAGGAGCCTGATCCCAGCCTGTCCGATAACAGCGTTATTCTCCTGACATGTAGCCTGATATGTAGTGTCATCAGGGCCTGATATGTAGCCTGATCAGGGTCAGATGTTGTTGTAAGGCCAGCCTAAAGTGGTCCTGGTCCCAGCCGGAATCAAATTTCCGCTCAGAATACTGAAGTTATGCGAAAGCGGTACCGATGTGGTGTGACGGCGATGGGCGGCGGGGTTTTAGTCGGTACAAATCCGACACTATCCACAACATCTGGATGTCTTTAGAAGATTTCCTCGTCGCCCATAATAAAAAACACACACACACATCCATCCGGACATTGTTTTTAAATATGATTTCTCGATGTTTTAGGACATTTTCAACGATTCTCGATGTTTTAGGACATCTCAAAAATTGCCCAAGTTACAATGACGAAAACCATTTTTGGAAATTTTCAAATTTTCATGAATTTTGTACTCTTCCTTTGATCTTCACAAGATTCAATAACGTCGTTTGGTGATAGTTTATAAAAAGAAATTAAGTGGGATATCTGAAAAATTGTTCGAGTAACAATCTCAACGAACATTTCTTCAGAAATTCAGAATTTTATGAAAATTCAAATTTTTTTGAAATTGCAGCCTACTTTCGAACTTCACCAAATTCAACGGAGAACGTCCTTTGGTGACAGTTTATCCGTATGAAGAGATTTTACACGATATCTCAAAAAACGGTTTGAGTTGTAATCTTGATAGACTATTTTTGAGTAAATTCAAAATTTTATTACATTTTTACCCTTCCTTCGATCTTCACCAAATTCAACGAAAAACATCCTTCGATGTTAGTCTGTCTACAATAAAAGAAATTAATACGATATCTCAAAAAATTGTTCCAGTTATTATCTCATCGAACATTGTTTCATAGAATCATAATTTTAGGAAAAAAATCAATTTTTTTTTAAATATCAGCCTATTTTCAATCTTGACTAGATTCAATAGAGAATATCCTTTGGTGAAAGTTTATCCCAATGAAGAGATTCAACATGATATCTTAAAAAATTGTTTGAGTTGGAATCTTGATAGAGGATTTTTGAGTAAATTCGAAATTTTTTAAAATGTTAGCTCACTTTCGATCTTCACTAGATTCGATAGAGAATATCCTTTGGTGATAGTTTACCTCAATAAAAAGATTTAACATGATATCTCAAAAAATTGTTTAAGTTATAATCTTAACAAACATTTTTGATTGAACTCAAAGTTTTATGAAAAAATTTAAAAAAATTTGAAATTTTAGCCTACTCCGATGATAGTCTATCAATATTAAAAATTAATAATTTTTCGAGTTAAAATCTCAATAGACATTTTGAAAAAATGTTTTCATCTCTCTATTATAATACGACCCCTTTAAAGATATATTCGTCCGATGGTATCACAAAGCTAAATATAAATTCGTCGCCACGGACATATTATATTATATTGGACGTCGTAGGGGTTACATAATGAAATAAATTATTACTTGACGCAAGTCCAAGGGTGGTTGAGTCACCTTTTCTATCTCAATCTGTCTTTCATTCGATTATAAATAAAATTTCATTAACTATCGATCGATCACATGCAAAAACGCAAAAAAAAAATTATTCACAGTAACTAATATTTTATTCGAATGGACGTTTTTCATTTGTGGAACATTTTTTCCCCTTCACTTGGTTTTTTATCGAAATTTATTTTTCATAAAATGAACAATTCCTTTTAATAAACGATTTGAGAGTTTCAAATAGTTTTAAGAAAAAATTCCGATAACATAAATATTTAAGAATTTCTAATTTTTATTAAAAAGTGGATTATTTTTGTTTTGGAAAAAAAAGAGAAACTTATTCTTTAGCTTATCGATCACAGTGATCACACTTCTTAGCGTAGAAACAAAAATTTATTGATCATGTTTTTTTTTCATTTATTGATTTTCACGAAACGTCTTTTTTTTGTACAATCATTTCTTTTTGTATAATAAAAATGTCCTGCGGAGTTTTTATACAACAAATAAGTGAAGGTTCAATATCTCAAGAAATATTAATTTTAGCAATTAGGTCCCAAGGACCTTTTTTGTAAGAAATTAAATTTATAACAAAATTTTTTTTACATTTTTTCGGTAAAGTTGGTCATTTCGGAGATAACAGCAAAAAAACGAGAATTTTGCTTAAAAATCAACTTTAGTGTGACCCGTACTACCTAACCAGTGTAAATTACACTTACGCTATTCCGGCCACTTTAGAAGATCGTTTCATTTTGCGTAAATTGCAACCAAGAATAATGTGATAGCATACAATGCCGCTGAGTTATAGAATTTTGAAAAAAAAATTGATTTACGTGTATTTTAGATGGAAAATCTTTTCACGCTATGGGAAAGTACTTAATATTAATATTGAGGGCTGTAACTTTCAGGGAATTTCTTTTTAGACATATCCAACAACATTTCAGGTGGGGCGTATTTTTTTTTAAGGCCCCGACTAGGCCCCGATCGGTTTTCCCTAACTTACATCGCGCCCTTGACTGGAAGCCCAATAGGGCCCTTGAATGGACGGTCACGCTTTTTCGACAAGGGCCTTAGAAGGTTGCCAAATGAGGGCCTTTACAACCACCTCACGTCTGCCATGTCGAATCCACGACAAGCCCATGGTCAAGCCCTATCAGGACCCTAGTACGTACGTAGTATCGCTATACGTGCAGATTGTAAAATTGAATTATTTCAATAATAATAACAATATTATTATCATTAATAATTATTATCATATATTATGTTAATACATTATTATTAATAATAATTATTAATAATCCTCCAAGAAAATTTTTACAAAAAAATAGTATAAAGCAGAAGATTTCTATGAAAAAATCTGTCGGGTATGACTACCCTCGAGGCATGACTTCCTGAGAGGCCTGACTCTGCGGTGTCGAGTACAACCCGTGCTCCCACTTCGGCTATATAAGCATACTATTTGCATATTCCGTATGCGAGAAAGCGCACGCCGTATGCGACATCTCATGGCGAGTCTCGGAACTAACTCCCCGTGAAACCCGATTAGGCCCTCAAAGGGTTGCCTCGTCAGTGCCATGTTTGAAATAATTAGGGCTCCGATACTTTCGCCTTATTTGGGCCTGATTTGGTTCTGTTGTAATTATACCGACTTCTTTAAATATGGGTTGCCCGATCGAAGCCCGACAAGGCCCTTAACGGGTTGCCTTAGGTCAGCCATATTGCAAGTAAGCCTGGCAACCTTGGCATTGCCCTGTCACGGTCCAACCTGGCGGTGTTATGGCAATTCATGACAGGGCATCCACATTTAAGCCCGACAAGGTCCTCAACGGGTTGCCTTAAGTCAGCCATATTGCAGGTAAGCCTGGAAACCTTGGCACTGCCATGTCAGGGCCCAACCTGGCGGTGTTATGGCAATTCGTGACAGGGCATCCACGTTTAAGCCCGACAAGGTCCTCAACGGGTTGCCTTAAGTCAGCCATATTGCAAGTAAGCCTGGAAACCTTGGCACTGCCATGTCGGGGCCCAACCTGGCGGTGTTATGGCAATTCATGACAGGGCATCCACGTTTAAGCCCGACAAGGTCCTCAACGGGTTGCCTTAGGTCAGCCATGTTGTAAATAGGCTTGGCAACCTTGGCATTGCCCTGTCGGGGCCCAACCTGGCGGTGTTATGGCAATTCGTGACAGGGCATCCACGTTTAAGCCCGAAAAGGTCCTCAACGGGTTGCCTTAGGTCAGCCATGTTGTAAATAGGCTTGGCAACCTTGGCATTGCCCTGTCGGGACCCAACCTGGCGGTGTGAGGGCAATTCCTGACAGGGCATCCACGTTCAAGCCCGACAAGGTCCCGACTTAAGTCAGGGCTTCCCTAGAATTTTCACGCACGGGAATAAACTTAAATGTCTTTCCATAACAAATTCTTGAAAAGTCGCTTCTCTTGGCCTCCTGATTGTGTATAACCTGTTAAGTTTATTCACATATTGGTGAAACAGCCGGTTTCGAAATACCTGTTGTGTCACATATACGAGGGTTCACTCGCGCACGAGTGATACGTACTGGCATCCCTACGCGGCACTGAATCATAGCATCGATTATAACTAATGTATAGATTTGTAACGGGAAAGGAAGGGGTAGATACTATCCGACATGGTTAACAAGAATCAGCGTTCCCGCAGAAGGAGGTGAATTGATTAATACATTTATTTTAATTCGTCCTGCAACCTATTTGACGACTATCCGATCCCTTTATTTGAGTTGACAGCAGAATAAAGATTGTTATTTATAATAGGCACTATTATTGCAATTTATTATTGCAAATCTGTCAACTGCATGAAATGCCGAATTTATATTGCCATATTTTCGACGTTGAACAAAATTTACCGAATGAAGGCTAGAAGATAAAAACATTGACATGCGAACAAGTTGACAGCTAAAAATGCGACCTAAGGGGAAATAAGTGGCAGAAACGAGGTTCAACAACTAATTATTGACGGCGGAAAAATTTGACAGCAAGGCAATCCAGGGGAAAAAGTTGACAGTCGCAAATATAATAATACCGGGATTAGGAACCAAAAAAATTGACTAAGAAATGAGGTTATGTAAATCAAATTAAAAGACTAAACGATCGATAACAGAAAAAGTGTTACAGCACATCAATAGAAGAGGGGAAAGTTGACAGCCAAAAATATGCCGGAATTGAAGTTAAGAGATATTATTATTGTTAACGAGGCAAAAAAATCTTTTGACAACAATAAAGTTGACAGCTTTGGTATGGACCGTTGAAAAATAAATTTTAAAAATGGCAATTGACGTACAGAGAAATGACCACAATAGACCATTTTTATTATTGACGAGAGAAAAAAAATAGTTGACAACAACAAGGTTGACAGCTTTGCTGTTGACAGTTGAAAAATTAATTCAATAAATCGTTATCAACGAAGAAATGACAAAATTGACAAATAACATTATCGACGAGGGGAGAAAAAACATTTGAAAACAACAAAGTTGACAGCGTTGATGTTGACAGTTGAAAAATTGATTTAACAAGTCGCAATCAACGTACAGAGAAATGATAAAATAAATCATTATTATTATTGACAAGGAAAAAAACATTTAACAATAAACAGATTGCCAGCTTTGCTGTTAACACTTGAAAAATTGATTCAATAAATCGCAATCAACGCACAAAGAAATGACAAAATTGAAACATATTATTATTGACGAGACGACAAAAAACATTTGACAACAACTAAGTTGACAACTTCGATGTTGACAGTTGAAATTTGATTTAAAAAATCGCAATCAACGCACAGAGAAATCACAAGATCGATCATTATTATTATTGACAGGGGAAAATAAACCATTTGGCAATAACAAAGTTGACAGCTTTGCTGTCGACAGTTGAAAAATTGATTCAATAAATTGCAATCAACGCACAAAGAAATGACAAAATTGACAAATGTTATTATTGACGAGGGGAGAAAAAACATTTGAAAACAACTGAGTTGACAGCTTCGATGTTGACAGTGCGAATATTGATTCAAAAAATCGTAATCAACGTATACAGAAATGACAAAATTAACAATTATTATTATTGGAGAGGGGAGCAAAAATATTTGACAATGACAAAGTTGACAGCTTCGATGTTGACAATTGAAAAATTTATTAGAAAAATCGCAATCGACGTACACAGAACTGACAAAATTGACAGTTATTATTATTGACGAGGGGATAAATAACATTTGAGAACAACAAAGTTGACAGCTTCGATGTTGACAGTTGAAAAATTCATTCAACGAATCGCAATCAACGTACGGAGAAATGACAAAATCGATCATGATTATTATTAACGAGGAAAAAAACGAATGGCAACAACAAACTTGACAGACTGAATGTTGACAATTGAAATATTGATTCAACATATCGCAATCCACGTACAGAGAAATTACAAAATCGATTATTATTATTATTGACAGGGGGAAATAAAACATTTGACAATAACAAAGTTGACAGCTTCGATGTTGACAATTGAAAGATTGTTTCGAACAATCGCAATCGATGTACACAGAAATGACAAAATTGACAGTTATTATTATTGACGAGAGGAGAAAAAACATTTGACAACAACAAAGTTGACAGCTTCGATGTTGACAGTTGAAAAATTTATTCAATAAATCGCAATCAACGCACAAAGAAATGACAAAATTGACAAATATTATTATTGACGAGAGGAGAAAAAACATTTGACAACAACAAAGTTGACAGCTTTGATGTGGACAGTTGAAAAATTGATTCAACAAATTCCAATGAACGTACAGAGAAATGACAAAATCGATCATTAGTATTACTATTGACAGCGGAAAATATAATATTTGACGATAACAAAGTTGACAGCTTTGATGTTGACAATTGAAAAATTGATTAGAAAAATTGCAATCGATGGACAGGGAAATGACGAAATCGGACATCGTCATTATTAAAAGAAAGAAAAAACACAATAAACCACTAGATTTGTCACCACATCAACGGAACTCAAAATCCAAAAAATTTATATACAAATCAACGAACCTGTACTGTAATTTTTCACTGGCCATTGTACGCAACGATCGCTCGTGACAGATTTTTCGAAGACAATTTTCACACTTGACAAAAAACACAACGAGGACGCAGACAAAGGTCGATTATTTTCATATACCCTCGAATCGACGTTCAACGTTCTCGTTCCTATGCAACTACCCTTGTTTATACCGATGGTTAACATCCGTTGAAAAATTAGAGAAACAACATCGATCTCAAAGATCGATCAGTTCCATCTTTATCTTCACTTTTCCGAGTGATAAATTATTTCTCACCGGTAGCTTCCCTCAACCTCCCTCTCTACTTTTCACTCTCCGAACACTGATATTTCGAACACCCTCGACCAATGCGATACTTTTTCCACCCTCCAAACAGTCCGAACACTGATATTTCAATGAATGCAATACTTTTTCTACCCTCCGAACAGTCCGAACACTGATATTTCGACGAATGCGATACTTTTTCCACTCTCCGAACAGTCCGAACACTGATATTTCGACGAATGCGATACTTTTTCCACTCTCCGAACAGTCCGAACACTGATATTTCGACGAATGCGATACTTTGTCCACTCTCCGAACAGTCCGAACACTGATATTTCGACGAATGCGATAGTTTGTCCACTCTCCAAACAGTCCGAACGCTGATATTTCGACGGATGCGATACTTTTTCCACCCTCCGAACACTGATATTTCGAAGACCTTCGACGAATTCGATACTTTATTTTCTTTTTTTTCCTCAAAAATTCAAATTATCACAGCTGCTCGGTCATAGCAAAAAACATCCTATGCTACTCCACGGGGGAAAATTTCCTGCGAAATAATGAGGGAGAGAAAAATTCATATAACGTGGAATAAAAGCTAACAGGAGAGGCCTTGCCTGGCTATCGATCGCAAAAACTGAAGGGAAAGCCACGAGATATATATCACTGTGGCATTATTAAGGGTAAGAGTCTCGCGTAGCGATCAGCTGTACAAGCATGAACTCCACGCTGAAACTGTTTCGCATCGGTTCAAACAGCTCCCTCTTTGATATTTTCCACCCACTTCACACGATCTTTCTCTCTCCCTCCCTCTCTCACTGGCAATCTCGCTCTGCCCTCGATTCTAGCGATCTTTATTGTACCCCACCACGAAAAAGTGACGCTCGTTATCTCTCTGTCACACCCACTTCCGACCACCATTGTCCACGTTCCGCTACGCCAGTGTCAAAACTATCTCGCATCGTCTACATTTTCCGGACTATGTCTGGCTGTCTGTCTCCCTCTCTCTCTCTCTCTATTTGGCATTCATCAGAACGATGGTAAAATGTCAATAAATTCGGGCATGGGTACTGGTTTCTTGGGATTCAAGATTTCCGCTGGACATGCAGTTTCATTCAGAGAGGTCGAACGCTCATGCGCGCGTTTCCAATTAAAAAAGCGTCAAAAGTAACCGTTTGGTATGAAATAAATTTTTCAAAAGACATTCTTACTTAACATTTAAAGGATGTTTTGTTGTTGACGTCGTCTGATACGGACAGAAACGGGTGATCTTCCAAGCTTTAGGGGGAATGGGGGTCAGTAAAAAACATATGCTTTTTGTTTTGGAACGAATCGTAATTTGCACGAATCCATAATGGAAACTTTTGTCGACGTCGTGTTCGAAAGTAACAGCAGCCAAATCTCTAGTAAGAATATATAATTTACCTTTTATAGATTGAAAAAAATATTTGAGTTGACCCTTATTATCCGAAGATTCCGATGAACACACTCATTACT
Organism: Alloplasta piceator; assembly: GCA_946863875.1. NCBI lineage: Eukaryota > Metazoa > Arthropoda > Insecta > Hymenoptera > Ichneumonidae > Alloplasta > Alloplasta piceator. The sequence continues at coordinate 29,454,974 of OX333080.1, forward strand.
CGGGTAATGAGAGTCACAGCGTGGCAAGTTAGATTTGCATGGGGAATAATTTTGTTTACGTAAACCAAGAAAAAGGATTCATAATTTAATGGTGACGCAAGACCAGCTGACACTTCGCGACGAAATTTTTTCCTTAATTGAACATTAATCAATATTTATTTCCATCTTTATCTGTTTATATCTTTCGAGAATCGATTGTTATTACACCTACTCAATTTGATCCGTAAATGCATATTTCATATTTAATGCCATTGCCAAACGTTTACGTGATTTATGTTAGCGCGTGGCTCTTGAATAGGTCATGTAGGCCTGACTCTTATTGTCCCTCCACTCCTCATGACCATCATTACCCCGAGAAATATTCTTTCTCAATTAAATTGGATTAAAATATACCCAGTGGACACAATAATGTTGCAGCAATGTAACGGCAATGTTACTGTTTGTAACATGTAACATTAAATGGACGTTACATGTAAGTTACATGTAAGTTACAATTTCCTACTCAGCAATGTTACATTGTTATATAACAGTTATGTAACGTTATGTAACAGTTATGTAACTGTATTACGTTACCGTAACTAGAATTAATAGTTGTTAAACATGTTGTAAAAAATATATAGCTCTTGCATAATAATTTAATATGCATAGTTTACCGGCCCCAAAAAGTGATTCATAGAGAAAAAAAATCTGCACGAATTGTCCGATCTAACTTTTCTCAGAGACCGGGAATCGAACCCTCGACCCTACCTACCATCCTACCTATCTACCTAACACGCTACCAATTACGCTACCGACTACTTATGAGTTCCCTCTACTTGTATAATATATGAATGCTGGAGTGCCGAAGAAATAATAGTAGTATAATAGTGATAGTAAAATAATAATAATAAAATAATAATAGTATATGCATTTGAATGAGCAATAAACCATGAAAGTTAGTTTTTTTATTTGCGAATTCGAATCCCCTGACCCTTCATAAGTTTATTCCAGAATACCTGAATCCTCATAACTTAAGTGATCCCTCAGAACTTACGTTACCCCTCATAACTTAATTTCAGAGCTTCTAACCTCTCATAAGTTATGTAAGACCTTAAAACATGTTTGAAAAAACTGTGACCTCTCATAAGTTAAGAGACCTCTCATAACTTATTTTCAGGGCCCCTGACCCTTTATAAGTGTTATGCGAACTCTCAAAATTTTATTCCAAAATACCTGGACCCTAATAACTTGAGTGACCCCTCATAACTTAATTTCGTGACCCCTGACCTCTTGTAGGTTTTGTAAAGCCGCGAAACTCAATCCAGGATTCCTAACCCCTTATAAGTTAAGTGTCCCCTCATAACTTAATTTCAGAGCCCCTGACCCCTCATAAGTTATGTGAACTCTCAAAACTGTATTCCAGAATACCTGATCCCTCATAACTTAAGTTATCCCTCATAACTTAATTTCGCGACCCCGGACCCCTCGTAGTAAAAATGTTCGAAATTTCATATCTTTTTTTACAGTGTGTAAATTCTATGGTAAATTTCCACAAGATAACATATGTTACATCACTGTAATGTAACAAAGTTATACAGCAGTTATGTAACAAATGTTACATAACATGTTACTTGCATGTTATATAACAGCAACGTTACACAGGGATAACATTGTAACATTACATGTAACTTCCATGTTACATTGCGGCAACATAACGTGTTCACTGGTTAGTCTCAAATGTTTCAAAATGTGAAAGCGCAATAAGGGATTACATGTACGCGTGTAGGTCAACAAAAATCGAAAATAAATCTATTCCATTTTGTCAAAGAGCCACCAGAGTTCGCGGAATGTATGTAGATTAAAAACTTTGAACACGGTTTTCCCGGAATTGCGGTTTTTGAACTAGACTGTTGTTGCAGGTAACATTTCTCGATAACTAGTTCAATATACAGTGCCCACACAACAATAATACGTCCCAAGTACGTCTTTTGGACATCACACCGATTGTCCCGTGACGGTAATGGGATGGTCCCATGGGATACCCATGGGCTCTAAAGTGTCCGCTGTGTTTACCGGAATGGGATGGTCCCATTGGCATCCCGGGATATCCTCGGGACGTCTCTGAGACTGCAAACACAGCAGACTGGAGATATCGGTAAGATATTGTCGAGACTCCTATAAGACGTCACCGAGATATTCCAGAATTATTAGTCACAAAATAATACGTCCCAAGTACGTCTTTTGAATGATCCCATGGGATACCCATGGGCTGTAAAGTATCCGCTGTGTTTACCGGAATGGGACGGTCCCACGGCCATCCCGGGATGTCTTCAGGATATCTTCGGGACGTCTCCTGGTCTGCCAATGCAGTAGTCGATAATAATTCTTGTTTCGATTTAATTTTAATTAATTTCAATTAATTAATATTAAATGTTAACAAAATGTGTACGGTACAGAGGGAGTCAGCAAGGACTCCTTGTATTTGTAATATAGCCTCTTTCGAGGTCTGACTTCTGTCGGTGTCGAATTGATATCCGTGTTCGCTCTCGCCTATATAAGCATGCTCTTCACATTATCCGCATGTAAGTAGCGTTCGCCATCTCGCGGCAAGGTTGGAACTAATGCTGCGCGATGGCTGACCTCCTACAGACATCCCTAAGAGAGTTGGCTGGGATTGTCCAAACATGGTTACCACGAGATATCCTCAAGACATGCTATATTAATCTCGAGCAGACCAATGTCTTACTAGTACCTCCCACAAACGTCTATAAGAGAGTGCGTTAGGATCGTCTTATCACGGTTACGACAGGATATCCTCAAGACATCCTATATTTATCTCGGGAAGACCAATGTATTACTAATATCTCCCATAGACGTCTATAAGAGAGTGCGTTGGGAACGTCCAATCACGGTCGCGACAGGATATCCTCAAGACGTCCTATATTAAAATCGAGCAGACCAATATCTTACTAGAATCTCCCAGAGACGTCCATAGGAGAGTGCTTTGGGATCGCCTCATCACAGTCGCGACAGGATATCCTCAAGACATCCTATATTAATATCGCGCAGACCAATGTCTTACTAGGATCTCCCAGAGACGTCTATAAGAGAGTGCTTTGGGATCGTCTCATCACGGTCGCGACAGGATATCCTCAAGACGTCCTATATTATATCGAGCAGACCAATGTCCTCCTAGTACCTCCCGCAGACGTCTATAAGAAAGTGCGTTGGGATCATCTAATCACGGTCGCGACAGGATATCCCCAAGACGTTCCATATTAATATCGAGCAGACCAATGTCTTACTAGTACCTCCCATAGACGTCTATAAGAGGGACCGTTGAGATCGTCTAATCACGGTTGCGACAGGATATCCTCAAGACATCCTATATTAATCCCGGGTAGAACAATATCTTACTGGATAGACATTCATAAGACGTACTATCTTGGCAGGACACGAATGGGACTGTCTCAGGATGGTCCCGGGATCAATTTTGCTGTGTGGGTGAGTATAGAAATTTTTATTGGGACCAAAATTCTTATCTTTTTGGGCTAAAAAATCGAATTTCTGGTATCTCGAAAATCGATAGTTTTGGAAAAATCGTCGCCATTTTTTTTCAATTCAAGATTTTGCTAAAACCTTTGTTCCCGAGCTTCGCATAGTAATGACTGATAATATCTTTTTGATTTTTTGGTTTTACACGAACCGATTTAGAATTATTATGCTCATCGGAAGCGACCATTTAAGAAAAAGGTATTTTGGGTCTATGGTCGTATTTTCCTCAGTTTTCGAGAATTTTTCATTTAACAATTTGTACAAATGCCACCATAAACGAAAAAAATAGTACATTACATCACGAGGACGTAAAAACATTTTCTGACGAGTGTGAGTTTACAGGACGAGCCGAAGGAGACCCCTGCAACCACACGAGTCAGAAAATGTTTTTACGCCGAGTGATGTACGATATTTTATATCACGAGGTGCCATATGGACGTTTTCACGTCCGCTTGCGGACGTAAAAGCGTCCATTATTGTACTGAGTGATATAAAAAGTTTTTCGAAGCTCCAAGATTCTAATTTTCAGATCTTTTGGTTAAAAATGTTTAGAAGCCACGGTTCTTACGCATTTTAAGAAATAGCGCGGAAGAAAATTTTTCCAAATTTTTTACCTTTTTATTTTCAGTCCACGAGCTCGGAAAAAAATTTCCAGCTAAACGAATACATGGACCAGATAGTATGTTTATCCAGCTTCAATTTCCCTTTTTAATTTTTTCTCTACGTTGATTTCTCGCGGAGATATTCGACTGTGAATGAAAAAGGATCCTTTAGTATTTAAAAAAAAGTTAAATTTTTTTTTAATTTTTGTTTTTTTTTCAAATTTAACCCATAACAGATGTAGAATTGTGAAAAAAAGAGTCGAAAAAAATCAATTTTTCCATTTTTGAGAAGATTACCCTATGTTCAGAAATAAAAACCTTGTTAATTTTTTTTTGAAATTTTGATCAATCGGTCTGGAAAAACCGTTCAATGCATCGATCTGCAAATTTTCATGGTTATTGAAGGTACATTTAGCTGTAAAAATTTCTTGAAACATTAGCCTTCCCACCAATATTAGCAAAGCTACAAGGGAAAAAGTCACTTTTTTGTACTTTTTTTTCAACTGAATATTAAAGGTATCGTTATTTTTTAGGAAGAGAAATTTCAAAATAAAGTTACAATTTACAAAAATATGAATACAAATTTTTACGTTAATAAATTTAAATGTTTTTCCAGAATTTTTTTTGTTTACCATCTATAGACGTAATCCTTTCAATCTGTTATTTATAGCATTATTATGGAGCATAACTTTGTCATTGCAACTAGCACGAAATCCCTACTTTTTTCCCCATTTTCATTCGTACCACTCATTTACTCCCACTTGAATTACCGTTAATGGGCAATCGACCAAACGCCTACAACAGAATTTACACAATGCGAATATATATGTGGCATTCCACGGTATTTCGATCAAAATCTTACCTTGATGATTTTTATGTTTCAATTACATTATTTTTTCAATTACATTTTTGGCGATTTTTTGCCTTAACTTGTTTACAAAATGGAGAAATTTTATCGGTAAAAAAAAGCCTTCGATTAATTACTAAAAAATAGTACATTACATCACTAGGACGTAAAAACCTTTTTACGCCGAGTGATGTACGATATTTTATATCACGAGGTGCAATATGACGTTTTCACGTTCGCTTGCGGACGTAAAAGCGTCCATTGTTGTACTGAGTGATATAATATGTATTTATAAAGCTTGTGTAAAAATTTGAGACTAATTGGTTATGCAAAATTTTAAAGGCATTCTTTTAAAAATTCCTTATTGATTTGCTGAAAAACCGAATTGAAATCACGAATTAAAAATAATCGGATAATTAAAAAAAAAGTTTTAAGTTTTAAGACAGAGACAATCATACTTCTTGAAGTTCTTGAGAACAAAATGCTCAATTCATAATCTGCTATCCACTATTGATTCACCTAAAAACTCAATTGAAAACGTGTATTCAACATAATTGTAATAATTGAATTAAAAAGAAATGGCTTTTTAGAACGAGACAAATGATTTCTTAATTTAAACGAATACAAAACTTGGAACACGGTTACGTAGAAAGAAAACAAAGTCTTTCAATTAAAAATTGCAATATAAGGTATTGTAATTGTAATCAGTGAAAGAAAAATAAAAATATTTTTTAGGCCGGAAAAAAAAATTCCGGATTTTGACGAATGCAAAAATTGGAACAGGGTGAAGTTAAAAGAAAAGAATGTCTTTCTATTGAAAATTGTAATAACGTATTGTAATTGTAATAATTGGAAAAAAAGAAATAGTTTTGTACACCGGGAAAAGTAATGCCTTAAGTAAAGCAAATACAAAACTTGGAACAGGGTGAAGTTAAAAGGAAAAAAAGTCTTTCAATTGAAAATTGTAATAATGTATTGTAATAATTAAAAGAAAAAGACAAATAGTTTTTAGGTCGGAAAAAAATGATTTCCGGATTTTGACGAATGCTAAAATTGGAACAGGGTGAAGTTGAAGGAGGAAAGAAAAATTTCAATTAAAAATCTGCTATCTATTATTGATTAACCTTGAAAACCAATACAAAAAGTGCATTTAAAGTAATCGTAATAATTGAAAAAATGGTTTTTCAGACAGAGAAAAATGATTCCTGAGGTTAACGAATACAAAAACTGAAACAGGATGAAGTTAAAAGAAAAGAAAGTCTTTTAATTGAAAATCGTAATAATGTATTGTAATTGTAATAATTGAAATAAAAATAAAAATATTTTTACGCCGGAAAAAATGATTTCCGGATTTTTGCGAACGCCAAAATTGGACCAGGGTAAAGTTGAGGGAAGAAAGAAAAATTCAATTAAAAATGTGCATTCAAAAGAATTGTAATAATTGAAAAAAAAAGAAATGGTTTTTAGACCAAGAAAAGTGATTCTTTGAGTAGAACGAATACAAAACTTGGAACGGGGTAAAATTAAAAAGAAACTGCAATTGAAAATTCTAATAATGTATTGTAATTGTAATAATTGAAAGAAAAATAAAAATATTTTTAGCCGGGAAAAAGATGATTTCCGGAGTTTGACGAATATCAAAATTGAAATATGGTCAAGTTGAAGAAGGAAAGAAAAATGCAATTGAAAATGTGCATTCAAAATAATTGAAAAAAAAATGGTTTTTAGACCGAGAAAAGTGATTCCTTTTAAATCAAACGAATACAAAACTTGGAACAAGGTGAAGTTAAAAGGAAAGAGAAGGTTTCCAATCGAAAATTGTGATAATGTATTGTAATAATTGAATAATTGAAATAAAAATAAAAATATTTTTTAGGCCGTAAAAAAATGATTTCTGGAGTTTGACGAATGCAAAAATTGGAACAGGGTGAAGTTGAAAAAGGAAGGAAAAATTTCAATAAAAAATGTGCATTCAAAATAATTGTAATAATTGTAAAAAAAGAAATGGTTTTTTAGACCGAGAAAAGTGATTTCTTAAGTAGAACGAATACAAAACTTGAAACAGGGTGAAGTTAAAAGGAAAGAGAAAGTCTTCTAATTGAAAATTGTGATAATGTATTGTAATAATTGAATAATTGTAATTGTAATAATTGAAAAAAAAAAAAATTATTTTTTAGGTCGGAAAAAAATTATTTCCGGAGTTCGACGAATGCCAAAATTGGAACAGGGTGAAGTTGAAGGAGGAAGGCAAAATTTCAATTAAAAATCTGCTATCTATTATTGATTCACCTAGAAACCGAATCGATATCCGTGCGAGGTACACAGCGGCTCACTTCGTTTCCTCGTGGTTTTCTCCAACCTCGTTCGTACATTCAACGTTTTTGCTTGTGTGTATTTATGTAGAATGTGAAACTTTCGTTCGAATCGTTCGAGACAGCGATGAGAGAATCACGATATTACCCTCGAGGCTCTCCAGGGCGCGCCTTCGCCACCCTCTCGCAGAACGTATTTCAAAATTCATCGTGATCGTTCTCGCGCTCCCGTGAAAACTTTCTTCCGGAAAAGCCCGAAAGTCTACAAAAAAATTGTGTCAAAATTAGAAAAAAAAAAAAAAAAAAAAAAAAGTTTCCATCTATTGACGAAATTTTGTGATATTCGATACAAAAGGGCTGGAAAAATCCTTCAATAGGATTGACGATATTATGGATCGAAAGATGGAAAAATCCTCGGAAAATTTGGCATCCAAGAAGGGGGAAAATTTTCCGGAAAATGAAAAAATTCATCCGACCCGAAAATATCACACTAAACACATGAAAATTTATCCTGAGCTGTACAGAAGCGACGTTTCCATTCATCCAAGCTATACGGGATTGAAGAATTTGCCCTAGTAAGACAATTTTTGTTAAAAAAAAATCTCAAATTATTTTTTTTTAAATCATTTGTGCAAATTTTTTTTTCCACATTCGAAGATTTGAAATAGAATTAGGAAATCAACTATGATTTTCTACAAGATTATTTGCTTGTTTACTTTATCAATATTTCAATTTTTTTTATCATTTTTGAAATATAATTTTCGTTATTTAATTGAAATATTTTAGTCACGAAACTTTTTTCGAAAATTTCGTGTGTCTGCAATTATTTCTGTATTCATTGTCAATTTATAATTGATATTTTTTATCACAATTGTCACGATTAACGGAAAATAATTTTGAAAAATTCCTCAAACACGAAATTTTGTCTACATTTTTATTGTCAAATGAGAATTGGTTATCGACCATTTATTTTTCTTTTCTTTTAACTATATTCGCACAACTATTACATATTTATTATATCTGTACGAATGTACGAAACAAATTAATTTAGAAAAAGAGTAAATTTGAAAATTTCGTTAAAAATCCCTAAATTTATTTCCGTCAATAACTTTTGGAACGAAAAATATTTTGAATGCATTGGCATTCGAATGAATAATTTTGCGAAGACAATTAAAAAAAAAAATTTATTTCACCAATTCGATTTCCGTAAATTTTTTCCTAATTTGCCTCCTCGTAAAGAAAGCTTCGTTTTTGCGAATTTTTTCCGGTCAAAACGAAATTTAGCACACAAGTATAAACGAATCATCTTCGCACACTTAGTGAAACTTTCGTAAAAATTACTAAGCAATTATTGATTTAGAAGGACATTTAATTTGTTTTTCAAAATTTCTGTGGGTCTTTCAACCTCTTGTAATTTTTCAGTTGTGAAACTCAAATTTTTTGTGCATAAGCACTCGATGAAGAGGACGAATGGAATTGAATTTCCCGAGAATCAGTTTGGTAATTCGGAATGAAAATTGAAGAAAAATTTTATTTTCAAAAATTTTCAATAAATGATGGAAGAATAGTAAAAATTAGAAATTTTCATATTCACGATTTATTCGAATCGTCTGTTGGGCTTTCTTTATGAGAAATAATTATTAAGGAAGCAAATTTCTCGCACATTTACAGCTGTACCATTTATTTCTCTACCAAAAAAAAGTCTCCCAATAAATAGCTCTCCCGTAACATCTCTACCACAAAATCCCTCTACAACTCAACAGCTCTATTCATATTACAAGTCTCCGGATCTCAAATCCTGCGATACCTTACTTACCGACTGCAGGGCGGCTGTGTGATTTTTCTCATTCGAGCGGGCTCCAACGTCGGTAAGTGACCGACCGAGTTAACAAACCGGAGACTTGTAGCCCGGTAGACTTGTCAAATAGAGAAAGCTGTCAAGTCGTACAGAGTGTTTGTGGTAAAAAGATGTGACAAACGTACCAGAATGAATGTACCAAATAATAACTCTCCCAAATAATATCTCTGTCACAAAACAAATCTCCCAGTAAACAGCTCTCTCGTCACATCTCTACGTCAAAATCTCTCTGCCACTTGACAGCTCTCTTCATTTTACAAGTCTACCAGATTACAAGTCTCCGGGTCTCAAAGCCTGCGATACCTTACTTATCGACTGCAGGGCGGCTGTGTGATTTTTCTCATTCGAGCGGGCTCCAACGTTGGTAAGTGACCGACCGAGTTAACAAACCGGAGACTTGTAGCCCGGTAGACTTGTCAAATAGAGAAAGCTGTCAAGTCGTACAGAGTGTTTGTGGTAAAAAGATGTGACAAACGTATCAGAATGAATGTACCAAATAATAACTCTCCCAAATAATATCTCTGTCACAAAACAAATCTCCCAGTAAACAGCTCTCTCGTCACATCTCTACGTCAAAATCTCTCTGCCACTTGACAGCTCTCTTCATTTTCCAAGTCTACCAGATTACAAGTCTCCGGGTCTCAAAGCCTGCGATACTTTACTTATCGACTGCAGGGCGGCTGTGTGATTTTTCTCATTCGAGCGGGCTCCAACGTCGGTAAGTGACCGACCGAGTTAACAAACCGGAGACTTGTAGCCCGGTAGACTTGTCAAATAGAGAAAGCTGTCAAGTCGTACAGACCCAGTGGACACAGTAATGTTGCAGCAATGTAACGGCAATGTTACCGTTTGTAACATGTAACATTACATGGACGTTACATGTAAGTTACATGTAAGTTACAATTTCCTACTCAGCAATGTAACATTGTTACATAACAGTTATGTAACGTTATGTAACAGTTACGTAACAGTTATGTAACAGTTACGTAACAGTTATGTAACAGTTATGTAACAGTTATGTAACAGTTATGTAACAGTTATGTAACAGTTATGTAACAGTTAAGTAACAGTTACGTAACAGTTATGTAATTGTGTTACGTTACTGTAAATAGAATTAATTGTTGTTAAACATGTTATAAAAAATATATAGCTCTCGAAAAATAATTTAATATGCATAGTTTACCGGCCCGAAAGAGATTCATAGAAAAAAAAAATCTGCACGAATTGTCCGATCTAATTTTTCTCAGAGACTGGGAATCGAACCCTCGACCCTACCTACCATCCTACCTATCTACCTAACACGCTACCGATTACGCTACCGACTACTTATGAATTCTCTCTACTTGTATAATATATGAATGCTGGAGTGCCGAACAAATAATAGTAGTATAATAATGGTAGTAAAATAATAATAATAATAATAATAATAATAATAATAATAATAATAATGCTAATAATAATAGTATATGCATTTGAATGGGCAATAAACCATGAAAGTTCGTTTTTTTATTTGCGAATTCCAATCCCCTGACCCCTCATAAGTTATGTAAACTTTATTCCAGAATACCTGAACCCTCATAACTTACGTTACCCTTCATAACTTAATTTCAGAGCTTCTAACCTCTCATAAATTATGTAAGCCCTCAAAAAATGTTTGAAAGAGCTGTGACCTCTCATAAGTTAAGTGACCTCTCATAACTTAATTTGGGGGCCTCTGACCCCTAGTGTCATGTGAACTCTCAAAACTTTATTCCAAAATACCTGACCCCTCATAACTTACGTCATCCCTCATAACTTAATTTCGCGACCCCTGACCCCTCGTAGTAAAAATGTTTACAGTGTGTAACTTCTATGGTATATTGCCGCAATAGAACATATGTTACATTACTGTAATGTAACAAGGTTATATAGCAGTTATGTAACCTTCATGTAACAAATGTTACATAACATGTTACTTGCACGTTATATAACAGCAACGTTACATAGGAATAACATTGTAACATTACATGTAACTTCCATGTTATATTGCCGCAATATAACATTTGCTACGTTACTGTAATGTAACAAATTTATATTGCCGCAATATAACATATGTTACATTACTGTAATGTAACAAAGTTATATTGCAGTTATGTAACCTACATGTAACAAATGTTACATAACATTGTTACTTGCATGTTATATAACAGCAACGTTACAGAGGGATAACATTGTAACATTACATGTAACTTCCATGTTACATTGCGGCAACATAACGTGTTCACTGGGGAGTGTTTGTGGTAAAAAGATGTGACAAACGTACCAGAATGAATGTACCAAATAATAACTCTCCCAAATAATATCTCTGTCACAAAACAAATCTCCCAGTAAACAGCTCTCTCGTCACATCTCTACGTCAAAATCTCTCTGCCACTTGACAGCTCTCTTCATTTTACAAGTCTACCAGATTACAAGTCTCCGGGTCTCAAAGCCTGCGATACCTTACTTACCGACTGCAGGGCGGCTGTGTGATTTTTCTCATTCGAGCGGGCTCCAACGTCGGTAAGTGACCGACCGAGTTAACAAACCGGAGACTTGTAGCCCGGTAGACTTGTCAAATAGAGAAAGCTGTCAAGTCGTACAGAGTGTTTGTGGTAAAAAGATGTCACAAACGTGCCAGAATGAATGTACCAAATAATAACTCTCCCAAATAATATCTCTGTCACAAAACAAATCTCCCAGTAAACAGCTCTCTCGTCACATCTCTACGTCAAAATCTCTCTGCCACTTGACAGCTCTCTTCATTTTACAAGTCTACCAGATTACAAGTCTCCGGGTCTCAAAGCCTGCGATACCTTACTTATCGACTGCAGGGCGGCTGTGTGATTTTTCTCATTCGAGCGGGCTCCAACGTCGGTAAGTGACCGACCGAGTTCACAAACCGGAGACTTGTAGCTCGGTAGACTTGTCAAATAGAGAAAGCTGTCAAGTCGTACAGAGTGTTTGTGGTAAAAAGATGTGACAAACGTACCAGAATGAATGTACCAAATAATAACTCTCCCAAATAATATCTCTGTCACAAAACAAATCTCCCAGTAAACAGCTCTCCCGTAACATCTCTCCGTCAAAATCTCTCTGCCACTTGACAGCTCTCTTCATTTTACAAGTCTACCAGATTACAAGTCTCCGGGTCTCAAATCCTGCGATACCTTACTTACCGACTGCAGGGCAGCTGTATAATTTTTCTCATTGGACCGGGCTTTAACGTCGGTAACTGACCGACCAAGTTAACAAACCGGAGACTTGTAGCCCGGTAGACTTGTCAAATAGAGAAAGCTGTCATGTCGTACAGAGTATTTGTGGTACAGAGATGTGACAAACGTACCAGAATGAATGTACCAAATAATATCTGTCACAAAACAATTCTCCCAGTAAACGGCTCTCCCGTAACATCTCTCCGTCAAAATGTCTTTGCCACTTGACAGCTCCCTTCATTTTACAAGTCTACCAGATTACAAGTCTCCGGGTCTCAAATCCTGCGATACCTATTACTTACCGACTGCAGGGCGGCTGTGTGATTTTTCTCATTGGAGCGGGCTCCAACGTCGGTAAGTGACCGACCGAGTTGACCAACCGGAGACTTGTAGCCCGGTAGACTTGTCAAATAGAGAAAACTGTCAAGTCGTACAGAGTGTTTGTGGCAAAAAGATGTGACAAACGTACCAGAATGAATGTACCAAATAATAACTCTCCCAAATAATATCTCTGTCACAAAACAAATCTCCCAGTAAACACCTCTCCCGTCACATCTCTGCGTCAAAATTTCTCTGCCACTTGACAGCTCTCTTTATTTTACAAGTCTACCAGATTACAAGCTCCGGGTCTCAAATCCTAGGATACCTTACTTACCGACTGCAGGGCGACTGTGTGATTTTTTTCATTGGCGCGGGCCCCAACGTCGGTAAGTGACCGACCAAGTTAACAAACCGGAGACTTATAGCCCGGTAGACTTGCAAAATGGGAGGGCTGTTAAATGTTGGAGAGATTTTTAGGTGTGGAAATGTAATCGGTGAGCTGTTTACTGGTAGACTTTTGTTATTTGGTAGTGATATTAGGGTAGTGTTTTATTGTGATAGAAATGTATTTTTGGCAGAGAATCAAGTGGTGGAGCTGTAAATATGCCAAATTTTTAATTTAGATGTATTATTATTATTATTATTATTATTATTATTATTATTATTAAAAGTTACGTGATCTGCCGACGTCGGGCGCTGAAGAAAAAAAAGCAAATAACTCGCCAGCTGAATCGGGAGATAATGCACATGGCGATGATGCCGAATTACGCCATCGGAAGTGTGCGGATCGATCGAATTTTCAGCGTTGGATTTCCACCGGAAGCATTAAGTTTACCGGATTTCGCAACGAAAATGGAACGTCGAAGGATCAATCAACTTCTCACCGAGAGATGATTCGGCAATGATCACCATATATTAATAAATAATAATTGAATTGATTGAAATTAAATAAACCAAAATTCATTCAAATTACTATTAAATATATAAATGAATGAATAAATAGGTTGGTAAAATAGGGATAAGCAAATTGAAATGAATTATTAAAAATTCAATAAATTCATTAATGTATTTGCAGTTCGAACAAATTAATAGATTGTTGATTAATATTGCACTAATTATATGGATCTGAAAATTGATTTTCGACCACGAACAATTTGAGACAAAATCCATAAAAGTAGGATACAAAGAAAAACCAATTATTTCTCGGCCATAATTTCAATGTTTTTTTTTGTCCCCAAAAATATTTTAATACCTCGAAAACACAATAGTCAAATATCCACAATTTTCATCGTGACATTTATCTTGAATTACAGGATTTGAAAAACTAATAAAAGTATTACAAAATATTGGCACAATTTGTTCAAATTGTTTAAAATATTTGGTGAATAATAAATGAGAAAAAAAAATCGAAAAAAAATTTTAATGCAAAAATCGCAATTTTGTCTTATGCATATTTTCAATTTATAATTTTTTTTTTCGGTGCTTACTACGACGGTTATTGCGAGATAAAAGAAAGTTGAAAAAAGTCTGTTTGATATGGATGTCAATCAATAAAGTTTTGTTATTGGTTATAACGTCTTTTAACTGAATAATTAAACGGGAATTTCCATACTTCGGATTATGTTTCGAAATACTTATCAGAATGGCTGGTTGTCGGTTTTTTACAGCTGTGGAGCGGCACCCCTCGAACTTTGGGGCATGCAAGTTCGTACAATTTTTCATTTCTAGGGAGACATTTTTTTTTTGAAATATTCACTCCCGAAATGATTAAATTCATTGTCATTTTATATTTAGGCTATTTTGGAATTCTTATTCATAAATGTTTTTGTGTCGGTAACTTATCGATTGAATTTCAAAGTTTTTTTCTAGAGGGAAAATTAATTAAATTGTCAGTTGATTCTTTCGACTGGGAAATTAATTCGTAACAATTATTAGATTGATTGAAATTTTTAATTTCGACAGTTTGTGAACTTCTATTCTTAAATGATCCCATTTAGGGAACTTTCATCTATTAAATTCTAAATTTTCTTTTAGGAGAAAAATTAAGTTTTCAGTTGATTTTTTCGGACGGAAAATTAATTCATGAAAATTATTGGATTTGAGATTTAAGCAATTTTGGAATTTTACCATACCGGGATTTTGTATCGAATTCAATTCGGAAGTTTCTCCTAGGGGGAAAATTAATTAATTTTTTTATTAATTTCTTTCTACGAGGAAATTTATTCCAGTTTGTACAATTTTTCTTTCCTCGGGTAAAAAACAAATTCTGCGAAATTTTCACTCGAGAATTCGATATTTACTAGTTACGAATTATGCTGCATAAATATTACTTGGTATCTTATTAACTAATTGTAAGTACTAATGACACCTCGTTATTAGTGATTGATGTCTACTAATTACTATTTATTACACCTCGTAATAAGTAATTGGAAGCTACTAATTGTCAATTGTATCGCATGATTAATACTTACTAATTTGTACTAATTACTAATAATGCCGCGTAATTAGTAATTAGTATCTACTTATTACTATTCACATCTCTTGATTTGTAATTGATATTGACTACTAATTATGTCTTGTTTTTAGTGATTGATGTCTACTATAGTTACTATTTACACCTTCTAGTTGGTAATTGATAATTACTAATTACTAATCAGGTCTCGTAATTATTGACCAATATTTACTAATTACTAATTATGCCGTTTTATTAGTAATTGGTATCTACTTATTACTATTTCCATCTCCTAATTTGTAATTGATATTTACTAATTACTAAATATGCCGTTTTATTAGTAATTGATGTCCACCAATTAACCTCGTAATTAGTAATTGATAGTTACTAATTACTCATTATACTGCGTAATGAGTAATTGGTATCTACTTGTTACTATTGGTATCTCTTTAGTTGCAACTGACATTTACTATTTACGAATTATGCCCCATAATTAGTAATTGGTATCGAATAATCACTGTTTACACTTCACAATTAGTCATTCGGATTTACTCTAGTCAGCCCTCATAATTATTGACCATATATACTAATTACTGATTATGCCGCGTAATTAGTAATTAGTATCTACTTATTACTTTTCACATCTCCCCATTTGTAAGCGATATTTACTAATTACTAATTATGCTGTGTTATTATTGATTAATGTCCACTAATTACTATTTACACCTCGTAATTAGTAATTGGTAGTTACTATTTACCAATTACGGCGAATTATTGGTATCACCAATTACGAGGTAATTACTAATTACGAATCAGGCCTCATAATTATTGACCACTATTTACTAATAACTGATTATGCCGCGTAATTAGTAATTGGTATCTATACTTATTACTATTTACATCTTCCAATTTGTAATTGATGTTGACTAATTACCAATTATGCTGTGTTATTATTGATTCATTTCCACTAATTACTATTTGCACCTCGTAATTAGTAATTGGTAGTTACTAATTACCAATCATGGCGAGTGATTAGTACTTGGTTTTTACTAATTACGAATTATGCTACCTAATTAGTAATTGTGATTTACTAATAACTTATTAGGCCTAATAATTAGTAATCGGTCATTAGTAATTAGTAATTAGGTAGTAGTGATCCTGCTTATTCTTGCCTATATAAATTTCGTTTTACTGCTTCATCATCTTTCGTTTACCGCACGATTCAAATTAAATTCATTCTCAATAAAGTTTTTCCGACAATTTGCCAAAACTAGCCAGCCGGTTTAATTTACTCGAAACGTAATATTTTTAGGTTAAAAATGGTTGCATAAGGCGCGTCACCGACGGAGAAGTGAATTCATTGGCTCTGGAGATTTCCGGTACAAACGTCGCGACGACATATATATACGCGCCGAAAAATCAAAAATCCGTTCTCGCCATAAATCTCCCATTTCTCATTATGATTATCAAGAACATGAAGAAATATTTCACCTTCGAAATTACGGTAAAAAAAATTTCTTTTTTCCACGAACAGACCATTTTATGTTTTCTTAATTCCCAAACAAAAAAATGTACAAAAAAAAAGTACCCAGTAAACACGTTATGTTGCCGCAATGTATCATGGAATTTCCATGTAATGTTACAATGTTATCCCAATGTAACGTTGCTGTTATTTAACGTGCAAGTACCAATGTTATGTAACATTTGTTACATGTAGGTTGCATAACTACAATATAACTTTGTTACATTACAGTAATGTAACGTATGTTATATTGCGGCAATATAACATGTAAGTTACATGTAATATTACAATGTTATTCCTATGTAACGTTGCTGTTGTATAACGTGCAAATACCAATATTATGTAACATTTGTTACATGTAGGTTACATAACTTCGATATAACTTTGTTACATTGCAGTAATGTAACAAATGTTATATTGCGGCATTATAACATTGAAGTTACACACTATAAAAAAAGATATGAAATTTCAAATATTTTTAGTCCGAGGGGTCAGGGGCCGCGAAATTAAGTTATGAGGGATAACTTAAGTTATGAGGGATAACTTAAGTTATGAGCGGTCAGGCATTCTATGAAAACACTTTTGAGAGTTCACATAACTTATGAGGGGTCGGGGGTTCTGAAATTAAATTATGAGGGAACACTAAACTTATGAGGGGTCAGGAATCCTGGAATTGAGTTTCGCGGCTTCACAAAACCTACAAAGGGTCGAGGGTCACGAAATTAAGTTATGAGGGGTCACTCAAGTTATGAGGGGTCAGGTATTTTGGAATAAAGTTTTGAGTGTTCACATAACTTATGAGGGGTCAGGGGCCCTTAAATTAAGTTATGAGAGGTCACTTAACTTATGAGAGGTCACGGTTTTTTCAAACATGTTTTGAGAGCTTACATAACTTATGAGGTGTTGGGGGCTCCGAAATTAAGTTACGAGGGGTCACTTTATTTGTGAGAGGTCAGGTATTCTGGAGAAAGTTTTTAGAGTCCACATAACTTATGAGGGGTCAGGGGCCCTAAAATTCAGTGATGAGAAGCTTATAAGAGGCATAACTTATGAGGGGTTAGAAGCTCTGAAATTAACTTATGGTGGGTAACGTGAGTTCTGAGGGGTCACCTAAGTTATGAGGGTTCAGGTATTCTGGAATAAAGTTTACATGACTTTTGAGGTGTCAGGGGATTCGAATTCGCAAATAAAAAAACCAACTTTCATGGTTTATTGCGCATTCAAATGCAAATACTATTATTATTTTACTATTATTATTATTTTACTATCATTATTATTATACTAATATTATTTTTTCGGCACTGCAGCATTCATATATCATACAAGTAGAGGGAAATCATAAGTATAGTCGATAGCGTAATAGGTAGCGTGTTAGGTAGATAGGTAGGATGGTAGATAGGGTCGAGGGTTCGATTCCCGGTCTCTGATCGTGAGAAAAATTAGATCGGACAATTCGTGCATATTTGTTTTTCCTATGAAGCTTTTTTTTGGTGCCAGTAAACTATGCATATTAAATTATTTTGCAAGAGCTATATATTTTTTATAACATGTTTAACAACAATTAATTCTAGTTACCGTAACGTAATACAGTTACATAACTGTTATATAACAATGTTACATTGCTGAGTAGGAAATTGTAACTTACATGTAACTTACATGTAACGTCCATGTAATGTTACATATTACAAACGGTAGCATTGCCGTTACATTGCTGCAACATTACTGTGTCCACTGAGTAAACTGCATTTTTAGACATTTTTTTTTCTCAACGATGATAAAAATTATTTTTGTTCTATTTTCTGATAATTTACCGATTTTTATAATTACCATTTCTCTTTTCGTTATGTTTTACCGTTACTTTGTTATAATTTTTGTTACTTTGATTTTCAAAAAATTAGAATGACAAAAAATATTTGTCATTCTAATTTTTTTTTTCGAGTCAATAAAAATCTCGCATTCAAGTTTTTCTTCCAAAAAACAATTAATTTTCTCAAATGTTGAATTTTGTTCAAATTTAAAACGGTCAGATACTGGACGACAAGCGCATGCATCGAAGATTTCGCATAAGTAATTTTCAATCGACGACCAAAGTTCGTCCGTTTTGCACGTCGATGCCAATTGGGCTTCCCGATGGTTGGAGTCAGATACAATTTAATCTCGCTGACTTTACAAGACGAGCTTACGGCTCGAACTACATCGAAACAACGAGAATGCAGATACACGCTAATTGTCGGATACGCAGAATATACTTTTCCGATAGGTGAGAAAACATCATTGAAGGAATAATCAGAATCCACAATGACTTTAAAAAGTATTTTTTTTTGTTGAAAAAATACTTTATTGCACTCCGTGCGCGAAGTGCCACTTTGCGCACGCTGCGCGTGCTCAAACTGGCACTTTGCGCACTCGTACAATAAAATTTCGTACGATACTATTTCAATCAAAAAACTAGATTATTCAGAAAGTAATTGTTTATTAAAAATTTATTTGTTATCCAAACAGTAATTTTTTAATTAAAAAACAATTCTTCCTTCGAACTGTAATTTTCTATGTAAATAGTAGTTTTTTTTGCAAAAAGGATTTTCTTATTATAAAAGTAATTTTTTATCCAAAAGGTAATATTTTTTATGAAAAAAGTACCTTTTTACTTATTTTCCCTTAAGGAAGAAAATAGGTTTAGGACTACATTTTTTAGTAATTTTCAATCTAAGAACTACTCGTTTCGGAAAGCAATTGTTTATTTAGAAATAATTTTTTATCCAAACAGTAATTTTTTAATCAAAAAGTAATTCTTGATCCAAACTGTAATTTTCGATTTGAAGGTTTTTTTATTGAAACAATTCGTTTTCACCTAAAATAGTGATTTTTTTAATGTAAAAAGTACGTTTTTAATTACTTTTCCTTAAGGGGGGAGACAGGTTTAGGACTACGTTTTTTTTAGATTGATTTTCATGACTATTTTTGACAAAGAAGGAATGTATATGGGGCATTCCATGTCAAATCAACCACTTTTAAACCCGACCCCTTTCGATTTGGCTGAATTTTTTTTTCCTTTTCCACCCCATTAAAAACAGTTTTCAGAAAATTTTCAAATTTTGCTTACCCAACCCAAAAAAAACTTTTTTTAAAAATAGCTATGACTTCTTTAAAAATGAACTAATTGGGACGGTTATATTTCCAAAATGTACTTTCTGAAAAAAAATACAAAAAATTTTAAGATTTCAAAATCTATGAACATTTTTACTTTTTCGAGAAAAATCATCTTTTTCTTGAAGTTGGTCATTTTTAATTTTTTTTTTTCAATCAAAAAATACTCTGATCAGCTCCGAGGAAATGCCGCCCAACATCATGGAGTCAGCCGACATTTTTTTATCTTTTTAAGAAAAAAATCAAAATCTAAACCTATTTTCCCCATTAAAGAGGGACGCTTACTTAACTGCTGATAATAACTGCTGATAATAATGAATTGCAATGTTTATTTGAAACTTTGGGAATATATTTTTGACTAATTTTACGAACAACTTATGGAAAAAAAAATCAATTTTTTGAGTCATCTAAACTTATTTTCCCCCTTAAAGAGGGATGCTCACTCGACTGCTGATAACATCTGAATGAATTGCAATTTTTATTTGAAACTTTGGGAACATATTTTTGAATAGTTTTACTAACAATTTATGGAAAAAAATTTAATTTTTTGCATCATCTAAGCTTATTTTTCCCCCTTCAAGAGGGATGCCCACTTAACTGCTGATAACATCAGAAGGAATTGCAATTTTTATTTGAAACTTTGGGAACATATTTTTGAATAGTTTTACTAACAATTTATGGAAAAAAAATTAATTTTTTGCATCATCTAAACTTATTTTTCCCCCTTAAAGAGAGATGCCCACTTAACTGCTGATAACATCAGAAGGAATTGCAATTTTTATTTGAAACTTTGGGAATATATTTTTGAATAGTTTCACTAACAATTTATGGAAAAAAATTCAATTTTTTGAATCATCTAAACTCATTTTTCTCCCTTAAAGAGGGATGCCCACTTAAGGGCGGGGTAAAGTTAATTCGGCGAAAAAAGGCATGTTTTTAAGATTTTTTTTTGGCGTAACGGATAGTGTTCGTTTATTGAAAAATTTACATATAATAAAGTAACATTTGAACAACATTCTCCTAAATTTGCATTGCAAAATATTCAAAATTGAGCGAGTGACAATTAAACCCCGGAGGCGCCTCGAAAAAAAGTTGGTTTGCGGTGTACACCATAGCTCGCAACAGAATCTGAAACAAAAAAATCAAAATGCATTTGTTAAAGGAGATGTTTCTTGAGGTAATGACGGGAGGATTTTTTTTTCGATTTTTCGTAGCACTTGGGAGCCAAAAACTCGATTTTCGCTAAAAAAAATCGGCTAATTTGTTGTTGAAAAATTAGTAATTATTAAAAAAAAAAACAAAAAAGCTCTCGACAATACCTGGTGAATTATGTGAAGAAGTACTGTGCAAAATTTCAAAGCGATTGGTTCAGTAGATTTTGAGTTATCGTGTACACGGACTTCAAATATGACAAGTCTCAGAAAAAGCGGTTTGAAAAACGCAGAAGAGTTTTGTCGCTTAGGGCTCATTGCACATAAGTTTGAGAACACTTCTCGATTGCATAAAAATCTGAGAAAATTCATGCATATTAAAGGTACTCGAAAGATTTATTTTGCATAATAATAATTCCAAAATGTTATTAACAAAATGATGAAAAAAAAAAAATTAGTCAACAAATTTCCCCGCAACCCAATTTTTTTTCGTGATTCGTTCATTTTTCTGAATACGTATGAATTTTTTCAGATTTTTCAATTATCTTTGAATTTTTAGAAATTCAAAATAAAACTCGATAATTTTCTTATACTCACTCAAAGTCGTCGATGCCAGGTCCGTAGAGCAAAAGGCTTCCATCAAGATAGCGCGCCGCGCAGCTGCCGCCCAGGTATAAAACCCGGCATGGAGCAATAGACGCTCAAATACTCATAACTTCGTCAATTTTACTCCGATCGACTTGAAATTTTAACACAATAATTCTTGAGATATTATGCATTCATTTAAAAAATTTAAAAAAATGAAAAAAAAATTTAATACTTTACCCCACCCTTGACTGCTGATAACATCAGAATGAATTGCAATTTTTATTTGAAACTTTGGGAACATATTTTTGAATAGTTTTACCAACTTACAGAAAAAATCCAATTTTTTGAGACATTCAAACCTATTTCCTCCCTTAAGGTTGTTTAAAAGCTACGAAACCTTTGAATGTTAATTGTTCCATAAATAGCTTTTTAATCGTAGTGAAATTTTTACACAACCTCCTGAATACTTCATGTAAGAACTTACCAAATTTTTCAGAATTCTATCATCATTACTTCAACCTCCTTAAGGGTTAAAATAAGAAATGATGAGAAAATTCTGAAAATTTGGTATGTTTTCGTATGAGGTATTCAAGAGGTCGTGTAAAAATTTCACGACGATTAGGAAGCTCGTTATTAAGAAATTAACGTTTTGTTAAAAACAATTTTTTAAACAAATAAAAAAAATATTTATCAATAAACTTCGTTTTCTTTCCATTGCTTTCAGTATATTGTGGATATTAAAAAATTGAGAGGTAAAAATAAAAGCTTATCGCAAAGTTATATCAGTTTCCATAAGACCACATTTAATTTTATTTAATTTGTTAATCTTAATTATTCGATAACGAGCTTCCGAGTCGTCGTGAAATTTTAACACGACCTCTTAAATACTTCATTGAAAAACATACCAAATTTTCAGAATTTTCTCATTAAACGTGATTTGCTTCTAAACAACCTCAAACAAAATAAAAAATTCATCAATGAATTAAAATTCTTGCAGATTGTACACGGACGACGAATTGCCAGAGGACTACAAGCTTCTGTTTCCGGCTCGACAAGACAGTTCCGTTCGCGAGAGCACGATAAACGGAAAAAAAGCTGGAAAAAAATCACGATCGAGAATATCAGTCCAGGCTGTGCCGGCCGCCGAGCCACCGGCTTTTCACGTCCATTCGGAAAAATTCGAAGACGACAAAGGGCGAAAAACAACGCCGATTTCATCGGCTGAACCGTCGCGCACGGTCATTGTTCCGGAGTCGCAAGTTCATATTGAAATTGTCGAACAGGACAAAGAGGACGAGGAGGAAGCGGAAGAAGAAATAATCGAGCATGAAACCGACATCGAGTCCGAGGCAGAAGAGGCAGAGACGACGGAACATGAGGATTTGGCTGATGGAAATACGACCGAGGATCAACAAGAGACTGCAACATTTTCACCGGTCGAAGAGGAGGAAGAACCGAACGTCGAAGCTTCTGAAAATGAAGAAAACGTTATTGAATGAACAATTGAATAATG
This sequence comes from Alloplasta piceator, assembly GCA_946863875.1. Lineage (NCBI taxonomy): Eukaryota > Metazoa > Arthropoda > Insecta > Hymenoptera > Ichneumonidae > Alloplasta > Alloplasta piceator. The sequence continues at coordinate 29,478,054 of OX333080.1, forward strand.
TAAAGAATTTTTCCGAAAAATAAGAAATTTTTCCGATAAGTAATAAATTTTTCCGAAAAATAATTTATTTTTCCGAAAAATAATAAATTTTTCCGGATAATAATATTTTTGTCCCGTAAATAATAATTTTTTCCGGAAAGTAATAATTTTTTGCGAAAAATGATAAATTTTTCCGAAAGTCAATAAATTTTTCCGAAAAATAAGAAATTTTTCCGATAAGTAATAAATTTTTCCGAAAAATAATACATTTTTCCGGAAAATAATATTTTTTTCCCGTAAATAATAATTTTTTCCGGAAAATAATAATTTTTTGCGAAAAATGATACATTTTTCCGAAAAATAAGAAATTTTTCCGAAAAAATAGGAAATATTTCCGAAAAAATAACACTCTTTTCTGAAACACGAGTCTTGTTACGAAAAAAAACCCACGTTTTCTGTAAGAATAACAAATTATCTCAAAAAATAACAAAATGCTATATAAAACGACCAACTTCTTTACAAAATAACAACTTTTTTCAAAAAACGATTTTTGTTCTGCAATAATACGAATTATGCTGAACAAAATTTTCTTTCCAGATAACATGTTTATCAAAAAGCGAAAAATCCTTATTTGAAAAATATCAAATTTGACCAAAAAATGAGTTTTCCCTCAAGCAATAACTTCTTTCCAGTGATCGGCAAAAAAAATTTTTAGATTTTTAATTAATCGTTATTTACAAAATTAATATTATCATCCATTATTTTTTGAAGTATTTCGATAATCAGTAATTCAAAGACCAATACTACTAATTATTTGGATATTGAATATGTGTATTCCTTGAATTATTCATTATTAGAAAAATTAGCAATCGTATTCTTTAAAATACTTATCATTAAATTAATAAGTAATTGAATTATTTTAATTACTAATTATTATTATAATTTATAATTGAATTATGTAAATTATTGATTATTTGAATAATTAGTAATGTATATATCTAAATTAGTAATTAGAAGAATTAATTATCTAATTATTCGAATAATTAATAATTGGAAAAAGTAATTAACTATTTTCATAAAAAGATAGTAAGTAGAGTACTTGAGTATTTAATTACTTGGATAATTAATAATTATATGGAACAATTAGCTAATTTTTAAAAAAATCAGTAATTCATAAGAGCCAAATTTTAATTACTTGGTTATTGAGTAATTATTTGATCTAAATTACAAATTATAGGTTTATTGGATAATAATCGAACATGAATTATCGAATTTTCGAATATTAGAAATACCTTACTACCTAATTACCGAATGCATTAACAATGAGTAATATTTATTGGAACAATTATAAAATTTTCCAACACAGAGTAATTAACGGTAATTAAATTGACGAGAATATCGATTTTGCCGATCACTGCTTCTTTCGTAACTAACTTTTTTCCAAAAACAATTCGAAAATAAAAAAAAATGCATGATTCAGAATTTAATTAAATTAATTGAAAAAGTTTTTAAAAAGCACATTTTGCCCCGACAAAAAAATATTTCTAAAAATAATGAATTCCCTATGATTGATTTTTTTTTCTGCAATGGAAAGTTGCATCGCATTCGCCTAATATTCGTGACACGAAATAAATATTTTGAACGAAAATTTTGAATCTTCGATCGCTCAAACAGTGAAGGAAAGACAGAAAGTTTTATTTAACGCTCGCATTTTTCGAAGATAGATTCATAAATAATTATGTAAAAATATGCAACGACGCGAGGGACAACTGGAAGATTTTTTTCTCTTGTTTTTGCATGATATTATTTTTTTTTTTTAATCTCAATTTTACGGCACGTCGTAATCGTCTTCGTCGCGCTTTCGCTTTGCCGTCTCTTCGGTCTCCATTTTTATGGAGGATGCCGATTGTCCAGAGTTGATTTGAATCTTGGGCTTGGCAGTCGGCGTTTTTCCGCCTCCACTGGTCGTTGAACCTGCCAAATTTTTTTTTTTTATTTATTATTTTTTTAACGTCAAACAAATAACTCCAAAACAGAGTTGTAAATAATGCATTACTGTATTGATTACCCATTACACTGCATAATGTGAAATGGATGCGTGTTCCATTACAAATACAAAAAATAATGTGTAATGTATGCATGTTCCATTACAAACTAAAAAGTAATGTGTAATGGATGCATGTCCCCATTACAAATAAAAAAAAGTAATGTGTAATGTATGCATGTTCCATTACAAATAAAATTCCATTACATGAAAAAAAAAAATTACAAATATAAAAAGTAATGTGTAATGTATGCATGTTCCATTACAAATAAAAAAGTAATGTGTAATGGATGCATGTGCCATTACAAATAAAAAAAGTAATGTGTAATGGATGCGTGTTCCATTACAAATAAAAAAAAGTAATGTGTAATGGTTGCATGTCCCATTACAAATATTTTTGCAAACCTCAGTATTTTTTCGTATTTACAAATCCTCCTCTTTTGAGGAAATGTTAACAAATTTCAGTAAATGTTAGCTGTCACAGTTTTGGCTTCCTCATAGAGCTTTGTTAATACGGAAAAATACTCTGGAAACGATGCACAAATTTCCAATTTGCAAGTTTTTTTTTACTACCTCTGGTTATCGGTGTAATCAAACGACAGCTTTGTATCGTACAATTTTCGATCAAGCTTTTTTTTTTTGAAAATTTGAAAATTGCATAAAATTTGCACGGTTCAAGCGATTTTTGAAAAATTGAATACCAAGTAACTTTTTCCATTAAACTACCATTATAGAAATGTTGAGCTTGATATAACGAAATACGTGCAAGCTAGAGCGATCATGCGCTTTCCCAAAAAATTAAAAATTTTATAAATCACAAACCCCTTGAGCAATTTTCGCGAAATTCAATAGCAATAATCTTTAATGCTCAAATTATCTGGATAATATTTTTTAACCCGATATCGCAAAATTTGCGGACGCTAGAGCAACCAGGCCCGTTTTTTTGAAAATTTAAAAGTCGCATAAAATTCGCACACGTCAATGAATTTTTGCAAAATTCATAACAAACAAAGGGGCTGTGGAACTCGGCTTATGTGCGAAATTTCGAGTCGCTACTCCAATGTGGTTTGAGATATAGATGTTCGAATTTTTCGAGGCAGCAACACACACACACACACACACACACAGACACACACACACACACACACACACACACATACATACATACATCCGGACATTGTTTAAAAATGATTTCTCGATGTTTTAAGGATTTTGAGTCCGTACTGTTCCGTCCAAAAGGTTTTCATTTTACTGAATTTTATTGGGATTGATTAATACTTCAAGTCGTATCGTAACACCGTTGATGTGAAAAGAAGTATCGCAATTGTGCATATTAATGTTCGCAAATTCTTATTTACGTATTATATCAAGTTTTCACAATGTTTTTACAAGCGAGGATCAACTTTGGGATGTTTTGTCCAAACTTGACAACGCTAAAATCTCGATAGTGGAAACCGTTCATTCTCAAAAAAATGTTGATTATTTTATATCGCAACTACAGAAATATAACATGAAATTACTTTGAACTGCAAAAAAAAAAACAATATTTTTAAACAATATTGATATTTAAAGTAGTCGCTGTATTAGCTTTACATTTGGCAACGGTGCGTGCATTGGTAAGTTGGCACGACTGAGAACTGTACGATCGAGAGCAGTCGCGACGGTCGCGATTGAATGTGAAACTGTCAGCAAACATAACCTCGAAACCTCTTCATCGTGCATGAAACGACGTCGTCCGTGAACGAAAATGAGTTTTTGAATTTCCCGCTACTTTCAGTCTATGCAACGGTGCCGCTATTTTCTTGTTTCTTGCCGTGAAAACCACGTACTGTGTTTTTATTATTTATTTACTGGAACACGAGCTTCCTAAATGTCTTGAAAAAATTACACAATGCTTCTTATATGTTTTTCCTCGAGTGCTATTTTTTTGGTATTTTTGGCATCATTTTTTATAACAAAAAAAAATAATAATTACAAATTTACTTCAGTTTCCATGAGGCTACGTGTAATTTTTTAATTCAAATTTCTCAGTAACCAGCTTCCTAATCGTCGTAAAATTTTTACACAACCTTTCAAATGTTGTACAATAATGACATCAACTTCAATATTTTATCATCATTTTCAATTTAGGACTCAACATCCTTAAGACATTTTGTACATACTGACATGAAAATCTCGAAAAAAAAATTCACGAAAACAAAGCTTCCTCTACGAGGAAGCAAAAAGGAATATGTAATGGATGCATGTCCCATTACGAATAAAAAAAAGTAATATGTAATGGATGCATGTTCCATTACAATGAAGAGAAGTAATGTGTAATGGATGCATGTCCCATTACAAATAAAAAAAAGTAATGTGTAATGGATGCATGTGACATTACAAATATAAAAAGTAATGTGTAATGTATGTATGTTCCATTACAAATAAAAAAGTAATGTGTATTGGATGCATGTACCATTAAAAATATAAAAAGTAATGTGTATTGGATTCATGTCCCATTACAAATAGAAAAAAAGTAATGTGTAATGGATGCATGTGCCATTGCAAATAAAAAAAGTAATTTGCAGTGAAGTATAATCCATTACAAATAGAAAAATTGCCGTGCTCGTATTAGAAACTTGCACATTGCTGTCTCATTGTTTATTTCGCTCACTAAAAGTGAGCGAACTGCAAATTACTTTTTCTTTAAATTGTAATTTGTAATGGAACGTGCATACATTATACATTACTTTTTGATTTGTAATGGAACACGCATCTATTACACATTACTTTTTTATTTGTAATGGCACATGCATGCATTACACATTACTTTTTTATTTGTAATGGAACACCCATCCATTACACATTACTTTTGTAATTTGTAATGGAATACTTGTCCAATACACAGTGTTTAAAGTAATGGGTAGTGCATTACTTTTACATTACTATTTTCACAACTCTGCTCCAAAAGTAATTTTTTAATTATCGAAAAAATAATTATATCGAAAATTACAGAGTGAAAATCGTTCGAACAACCATTTGGTGAAAATGGATGAAAAAAATTAAAAAAAAAAAAAAAAAAAAAATTACTGGCGAATTTCGATTATTTCGCGAATTATAGAATTTTCCAAAATTGTTCTCATGATTTTTCTGCACTTAAATCAGAATATTTTTTGAACTAGTGGCGACAAAAAAATGTTTTCTTGATTTTCACCTACTATTTTTTCGATAAAATGAAAAATTTGAAAATTCGGACGTTTTTAAACGATTTTTTTTTTCAATTATCGCAACTGGAATTTCTTACGATAGGATTTGTTCAATGTGATACTGATAACGGGAACGGGACGCTTCTCAGGATAGCGGGAACACGCATCTAGGAAAGGAATTAAAAAAATATTGTGAAAAATATAAATTTTTTTTTCCGATTAAAAAATTCTACGTAATGAGGATAATTTTCAGTTTTTTTCAGAATGGGCAATTTCATTTCGCAGTCTGTTCGAAAAAGGTCAAAAAACTCCATTTTTCTAAAAACAAAGAGTAGAAGTCCCATCATAGATTTGTCAAAAAAACTTTAAACATAGACGGCTCAATGAGATGTTTTCAAAAAATTGCATAATGGAAACGGGATACACGGATAATTGAAAAAAAAATTGCCCCAGTTTAATATTTTCGAAAAAGAAAAAATCAAGACAAATCCGAAAAATTTCAAAAAATGAGTTCTGTTTCGAAAATCAAAAAATAAGAATGGATAACAAAATATGAGAATTACGGAAATGCGAGATTTCCATTTTTTTTTCATTTTTGCTTCCTGAAACTTCACACAGAGCTAATATAACTATCGAGGATGTTCGTTATTGAATTTGGCGAAAATCGATCGAATGATTAAAATTTTATAAATTTTTTTTTTTTTCAAATAGCGCAGTCTAACTTCGGCTATTTGCGAGATATTGTACTGAAATTTTGTACACATTCAAAATAGTGCTCAAGGCTGTGCGCTATTGAATTTGGCAAAAATCAAATTCAGCAAGAAGTAAATTTGAAAGAATTTGGCAAATTTGTTGATTATTCATGTTTTTCGATGGTTAAAAAAGCTTCCTTTATGAGGAAGCCATATTTGATTGCCATATTTTGTGATAAAGGAAGCTACGTGATTAAGATGAGGAAGCAATGTGCAAATGTTCAATTTGCAGGGTTTTTTAAAAACAGAGTTGCCGAAATTATAATGTAAAAATAATGCATTATTTATTTTAGAAATAATGAAAATTCTTTGATGGAAACATTAAGCATTATTATTGTAATGAAAAATGTGAAACCTAACGATTGTGCATTAAATTAATAATGAATAATGCAAAAAACGTAATGGATAATGATAAACGCTGCCATTGTCCATTATTACAGTAATTGGTAATTCAAAGTAGAAACAAATTTTCATTACTATAGTAATGAATGGTACAAAACCGAAGAATAATGCATTACTTTGAGTATTGCATTACATTGAGCAAAGCATTACTTTGAGTAATGCATTACATTGAGCAATGCATTACTTTGAGTAATGCATTACATTGAGCAATGCATTACCCTGAGTAATGCATTACATTGAGCAATGCATTACTCTGAGTAATGCATTACATAATTACATTGAGCAATTCATTATTTTGAGTAACACATTACATCGAGCAGTGCAATTCTTCAAATAACGCATTACATGTATACGTAATGTATTATTTTGAGTAATGGTTTAAAGGAATAAAAATAATTTCTGTATGTAGAGAGCAATGTCAGTGAAATCTTCCTTTTCGTATGATTCGTGTTATTCCCTCAAATTTTTTACAGGGTAATTCGTTTGTTTAGATTCCTAATTTTTTACTTCGAAAATACACTTCTGGAAAAAATTAAGGATGAAAAAATTTTCCCAAATTTTTAGTGATTTTTAACAATGCTGTATCTCAGTGAAAAATGGTCGTATCGAGGTCTAAAAAAAAGCATTTTGGAGCTTGAAGTTTCTAGTTTTCAGGTCTTTCAGCAAAAAAAATTTCAAAGCTACAGGTTTCACGCAATTATGAGAAATACCAAGAAAAAAAAATTGGCAAATTCGTATCGCTTTTGTTTTGACTGTAATTTTTGAAAAAAATTTTTTCCAGCTAAACCATTACATAAACCGGATAGCTTGTTTATTTAGCTTCAATTTGCTTTTTTTGAGACTTCCCTGCGACCATTTTTCGCTGAGATATCGAGCTTTTACGAAAAAAGACACTTTTCTGTTTGACCATTGATATCTCAGCAACCAATGATCGCACAGAAATCAGAAGAGGCGTTTCACGAACTTGAATCAATGCTCTACAAGGATTGTCGATGGTTTTTTGAAAAAAACAATTTTTTCCATCCTTGCCATGAATTTGAAAAAAACAGGAGAAAAAGGGCTATTTATGGTTTTTTAGAAAATCAAGGGCCAAATTAAAAATATTGGCAAAACGACTAATGTTGAGCGTGACTTCTACAGCTTCAAGCTTCAAGCTTCAAAATGCTTTTTTTTAGACCTCGATACGACCATTTTTCACTGAGATACAGCATTGTTAAAAACCACTAAAAATTTGGGAAAATTTTTTGATCCTTTAATTTTTTCCAGTAGTGTATAATTCGGTAATTTGTTTTTTTTTTATTTGTTAGAATCAGATTTGAACCTACAGCATCTTTTTCTTTTTTATCTTTGACCGAAAATTGTCAAGAGAATAATAATTCCTATTTATATACGATTGTTTACTTTTTTTTACTCTCGAATAATTTCATGTCTTTTTTATTTATTTGTGAATCAACCAAAAGAAAAAATCATCTTCCACTCGTGCATTTTTTTATTTGTCAGATCAAAGGGAAATGCGCAGCATATATGAATTTTATTTTCTCTCGACTCAAATTTTCAATTCTAATTTCAAATTTCAAAATGGGGATTATTAGTTCCGTTGACATTCCGATGTTTACATTTTTGGGTTTTTTTACTTGAAAAAATTTCATAAACCCATCGAGATACCATCGAGTCCCTGAACCGGTTTTATCAAACCATATTTTTCACTTTCGTAAATAAAAGGAAGATTTTATCGCATTGTCCTATTGGACTACAAATGCATAATAGTACATTACGATACGAGTGCGATGAAACTTTTTCTCGCACGAGTATCGTACAAAATTTTATCACACGAGTGCGTAAAGTGCCCGCTTCTCGCACGCGCAGCGAAGCGAAGCGTGCGAGAAGTGGTCACTTTACGCACGGAGTGCAATAAAATATTTTTATTCCGAATAATGCATTATTCAAAATATTCAGTATTATAGTAATGAAAAATTAACGCTACTTTGCAATATCTATTACTTTAATAATGGATAATGGAACATTTTTGACTGAGTAATGTAACTCTTTCCACATTATCCATTACTTAAGCAACGGATAATGTAATGCTTTTCCAAGTACTCATTAATAACGTAATGCATAATGTTTCATTTTTACATTTTCCAGTACTAAAGTAATGCTAAATGGTCTGACATTTGCATTATTAACTAAAAATACACTGAGAGAAAAAATTACTGAATTTGAGAACATGAATTTATTTATTAAATAAAAGTATTAATTCAATTATTTATTTGTTGAACCAAGAAAATCACCCTTCATTTAAAAAAATATTTTCACGAATCTACTCCATTATATTAAACTCTTATTTAAAAGTAACAATGAAATGCGTGATAGATTTGATTAAATTTGTATTCATTGGATTAATTACATTGATCGCATCATAAACATGAGATTATTTGAATCTAAAAAACGAATTCAATACAAAATTATTTTTTTCGAAGAAATTATTTTCTTGCAATAAACTCATTATTATTTTAGTTCAAAAAATATTTTTATTTAAATAGATTTGATTGAATTTGTATTCATTAGATTAGTTACATTTATCGCATCATAAAGATTAGATTATTTGAATCCAAAATGATGATTATTTGAATACAAAAAACGACTTCAATACGAAATTATTTTTTTTTTAAGAAAATTATTTATGGCATCATAAACATGAGATTATTTGGATCTAAAAAATGACTTCAACACGCAATTATTTTTTTCGAACAAAATTATTTCTTTGCAGTGAACTCATCATTATTTTACTTCAAAAAATATTTCTGTAGTATTTTCAATATTTATTGGATATAAAATTGATTGTGATTATTTGAAAAGAAGCTGTAGTAAAATAAATAACACATTATTTTATTTCAATAGAATGTTTGTTTGGAATGATGAGATTTTTATTTCCTTCAAGCAAAGAACTATCATTTCTATAGTATACTTTAATAGTATACATAAGTTGTTAAAAATTAAGAAACTGGTTTTTAAAATGTTTTCTTATATTCGAATCTTCATAACCTCTAACTTTTTTCAAATGCATAGTAGTAGTCGATAGCGTAATAGGTAGTTAGGTAGGATAGGTATGATGGTAGGTAGGGTCGAGAGTTCGAATCTCGGTCGGACAGAGAAATTAGATCGGAGAATTGGCGCAGATTTGTCTTTTTTTTCTATTTATCTCTTTTTGGGGTCACTAAACTATACATATTAAATTATTTGGCAAGGGCTATATATTTTTTATAAAATGTTTAGCAACAATTAATAAACACGCATTTGATTGAATCAATCATTTTTCCTCTTGATTGGACTAATTAATTTGTTGATTCAACAAATTTTTTTTCTCAGTGCTTCCTGTATCAAAAGACGTGCATGTTTTGAATGATAAAATGTATTCTTGATTCAAACAACATATTACATATAATTGATAACATATTGTTAAATTCAAGTAAATTCGTTTATCGAAACAGAAATTTATGGAATTGACTGAAAAAAAATGAACCAAGTAAATATATAAGGAAACCAATCTAATATGTTTTGGCAAATAATGAAAAAAATGATTTTTTGCCTTCACAACTTTATTTCATTGGTTCTAGTAATTTTTTCTCTCAGTGTATAATGCAATATTTTTCTTATCACATTATTTATTGAATGAATAATGTTTAATGGAAGTAAAGTCCCGCTATTGAGTGAAAAAATAATCATTAATGAAATCGATATTGCATTATTGAAATTATACATTTTTTTGCAACGCTGTTTAAAAATATGTACGTACCTGTTGAAAATTTGAAAACCGGTTTTGGTATCGAGATCGTTTGGGTTCTGGCGACCGTGGCCAAAGTTGCGGGCCTTTTGACGATCGAGAGATTCGGTTTATTCGTATCGGCCGTTTTAACTCTCGCGGCGATTCCGCCACTTCCGCCTGTGCCGGTAACGTTACCGACAGAGTGAATGTTTTTTCCCGGTGGCTTTTTCACGGCATTCTTGAGTTTGTAATTCGTCGCATTGAGGCAATATCGATCGGGCGGCAATCTCAGACCGTTGTTTGGCTTCACGAAAGGCAATGGTATATTATTTTTGGCCCTTGCAACGTCCAGTAAGACGTCCCGAGGCGGTGGATTCGTGAATGAACGATCAAGTTGCATCTTGACCGCCAATCGCACGTCGTCGAGATCGATAAATTTTTTCTTTGCGTGATTCGCGTAGATTCTGCTGTCATCGAGTATACAAGTTATGTAACCTGCGAGAAAATCGAAAAAATAAATTGTATATGGGTCATTCCATGTCAAATCGACCAAGAGTTGGAATCGACCCCTTTCGATTTCGATGAAATTTGGTCAGAAAACAAAGTTTATGTTTTTGTTTTTAAGAAAACAAAGTTCTACCAAAGGCAAAAAAAGTTCAATTTTTTTTCGAGAGTTAGGCACAATTCAAAATTTCACAATTTTTCAAATCTTTCAAGTTTATTTTTTAACTATCTCGAAAACTATTATAGTTACGAAAAATCGTTCTGAATTCGTCTTGAAGAGTATACTTAGGGCTACGAAAAAAAAAAAAATTCTGAAAAAAAATTTGAAAAATGATGAATTTGCAGAATTTTGAATTTTAAAAAATCGTGAAAATCAAAGTTCAGTATTAAATTTTATGTTCAATTTTTTTAATACAATAACATGTACTAATCTTGAAACATCCTGAAATTTTCAGAAAGGTGTTTTTTGTTTTTTTAAAAATATGAATTTTTGAATTTTTAAAAATCGTGTTAATCCACGATCAACATTAAATTTTTGGTTAAATTTTTTTTATATAATATCTTGTACTGATCTTAGAAGATGCTGAAATTTCCAGGATGTTGTTTTTTTGTTTAAAAAATATACATTTTTGAATTTTGGTAAAAAAATTGTTTTTCTTTGTTACCAGAATACTTTTACTTTTACTTTTTTAACTGCTCAAAATTACATAACTACATGATTGCTCAACTTTACTCAACTGAGACTTAAAAGCAAAAAAATTTGTTTTACCAAAATTCAAAAATGTATATTTTTGAAACCAAAAAACACCTCTCTGAAAATTTCAGGATCTTTTCAGATCAGTACAAGGTATTATATTTAAAAAATTTAACCAAAAATTTAATGTTGATCGTGGATTTACACGATTTTTAAAAATGCAAAAATTAATATTTTTGAAAAAACAAAAAACGCCTCTCTGAAAATTTAAGGATCTTTTAACATCAGTACAAGGTATTATATAAAAAAAAATTGAACCAAAAATTTAATACTGAACTTGGATTTTCACGATTTTTAAAAATTCAAAATTCTCCAAATTCATCATTTTTCGGAATTTTTTTTCAACATATTTTTTTTTCATAGCCACAAGTATACTCTTCACGACGAACCCAGAACGTTTTTTTCGTAACTATAATAGTTTTCGAGATATTTAAAAAATAAACTTGAGATTTCAAAAATTGTGTAATTTTGGATGTCGCATTACTTTCGAAAAAAAAAATCAATTTTTTTCCTTTGGTAGAACTTCGTTTTATTAAAAACGAAAACTTCTGACCAAATTTCATCGAAATTGAAAGGAGTCGATTCCAACTCTTGGTCCATTTGACATGGAATGACCCAGATAATTGTTATATGAAAAATTGGTCCTCCGAAAGGTTTATACATCATTGATAAAATGATAAGTAAAAATTAATTTAGATTAAGGGATAATACACAGTCAGGAGGTCGATAAAAAGCGATTTTTCAAGAATTTTCTCTGGAAAGACGTTTTAATTTATTAACGTAAAAAGTTATATACATATTTTTTGTAACTTTTGACTCTATTTTGAAATTTTTCTTTCTAAAAAATAATGATTCTTGGAGCGGCTGTAGCCAATTTCCGGGAGGTCCTCTAAAAACAGGGCTCTTGCGGTGAGCACGATATCTCTGGATTGGATCATCCAAAATTATAAACTAAAAATGATTTTGTTAATATAACGTATAATCAAGTATTTAATCAAAGGAATGAGCGAGATATTTATTTTTAACAAAATGGTGTCTTCTAAAAAAAAAATTTCAATTTTAAAAGAAAATTTTAGCCTTAACTTTGGTAAAAAACACTGCAAAAATCAACTTAAATCAAAAGTGAAATAAATTTACACAAAAATTTTGTAAAAGAAAATTTTATTCCCATTCTGAACAGATTATTCAACAAAAAAAATAATATTAACAATTTATTCTTGTTTATTTGATTCCATCCTGAGAAAATTCAGAAAAACCGAGGGAATTCGAAAGCACCGTTTAAATTCTATCATGCTATTTGATTAAAAAATCAGATATTTTTTTCGCAATTCGACGCCTCCGTCGGAGAATAAAAGAGGCAGAAACAAATTTGGCGCTGGAGTAAAAAAAAAGAAAAAATTCACGCACGAAAAACGCTGAAAAAATCAACGAATGTGATTGTTTATAATAAAATTCTTTGAAAAAAATAATAGCGCTGGAAAAAAATAAAAAATTTGAAATTGTTGTAATCTTTGAGGTTAGGATTCGCATGAAAAAAATCAGTTTTTTTTTAGCACACAATTTCATACTCACGATAAGTAAATTCAAGCAATTGATTAATAACTTTTGGCTCGTAGTCGATGATTCCCATGTCTTTCATTATCGACATTATAACCTGAGCGTCTTTCGGTATGTGCTTTACGTGGCTCATATTCTTCGCTTTTTCCGCCATTTTGTTTTCAATATTTACAAAATTTCCAACGATGAAAGCAAAGCGCCAAAGCCGATATAACGTATCGTAAACTTCAAGATCACATGAAGAATATTTCCGACATCCGAAAGGTTTGTAAAAACTTTGTTATTCGGTGAAGAAAACACAGTGTAAAGCGTTGGAATCCATTTTTCTTCTTTGAGGATTGCTTCTCGATTTTATGGCCCAACAATTCTGATTGGTGTATCGAGTCGATCAATTGCAATCGCGAGAAAAGGCGGGAATCTTTGAAACACAATTTTTTCGATGAACATTTATGTTAAAAAATATCATTTCTTTCTTTTTAAAACATGCAATACTAAATTTATAAAATAGGCATTATTAAAACAATTAATATTTAAGACTATTTCACGTGGAATTCACTGCCAGCTCATTATGTGAAATACGAAAGAACACATGCTATCAACTCCTCAGTGATTGGCTCGTGGTCAACGAGCCAATCACTGAGGCGTCGAAAAATTCTCGTGAGCCAATCAATGAGCATCTTTCGACGGTATGACACGGAAACTTCGTCAGTGATTGGCTCATGAAAAATATTGTTTGTATCGCCTTTTTACCAACAGAAACATTCTGTTTACCGACTGTTTGCTCCGTTTTACATGAAAGAAATTCGTCGCCAAATTGAGATACGTGACTTTTTGTAAATTCCATTTCCGATTTGTTTTCGAAAAAACTCCAAGATACCGCGCAATACCGCGTGTTTGTTCGATCCGCGGTTTTTCTTACAACAAGAACGTGTTTTTTGTTTGTTAATTTTTTTTTCGCAAGTTTGGTGCCAATGATTACGAAACAATGTCCACTTGTAAAATACACAACGTTAGATTTTATAATCTAGAACCGAGATCCGTGACGTGTTTGTGTCATGAAAGGAAAAAGAAAAAATTGGCACTTTCGAGGTTAGTTTTACCCCAACTAAAACGGTTTTTTTCAGAAGCTTTATTTCAATTTTTATTGTTTTTCGTTTTCATGCACGATAAAAACTTATAGAAAATTATTAGGTTATACTTTTTTCTTGTACTTGAAGTGATGGAACTTTATTATCACGTTTAATCGACTTTTTTGAGGTTATAATTTTTCATCTTGCGGCATTGACAAATTCGAAAATTTCCATATTTTGACTCCACGATTATTCCAAGACATCTTAGATTTTTATTTTTGATTATCGATTTTATTATATTTTATCTCTGAAAATTTTATAAAATTTGAGTTACATGAAATTGAAGTTTTGAAATTTTATTCGTGCGCACCGGGAAAATTTCAAAATTTCAGAGATTTTTTTTCAATATCTTGGCGATACGTTTTCCGGAAGTACAAAACAGTATATTTTGTAAAAATATCGGACATTCTATAGAAATCCAAAAATTTCTGATCTTTAATGTGCGCCGATGCAATTATTTTTTTTACCGTTATAAAGTTTTATGTATATTTCAATTTTCGAAATATGCTCAGATACACTTTAAATATGAGGAATCGAAAATTTTTCTTTTCTTCCTTTCTACATGAAGATTCAAAGCATGATTTTGTTTTGTTGAAAGTTTGTGATAGATTGATGTGAAATTCATAAAGACATGGTTTATTATGTACTTGAAGTTTCGAACGTTCGGATGAACGAAAAAACAGAATAAGTATTTATTCAACGAAAAATTAGAAGAGCTTCGCGCATAGCAAAATCTTCCCAGATAGACATTTGGCGTCACATTGTCGGCAACAGGACGGCACGAGAGAGCAAGCCGTGGCGTCAGTAAGCAGCTTTCTACTTCCGCATCAAGCTCTTTTCTAACGACACGATAATATATAATAATATCACAATATTTGCGCCAAAACTGAGCTACGCTTCAACTGCGCACTGACGTCTTATTTACGATATGCTGTATCGTCAAGTTGTCGTTAAAGTTGCAGCATATTTGCGTTACGCTCTGCTGCATAGTTGCAGCTTATATGCAGCACGGCCTGCAGCATATTCGCAGCGTTTTTGCAGCACAACGTGCTGCATATTCGCAGCGTTTTTACAGCACGTCGTGCTGCATATTCACAGCGTTTTGACAGCACGCCGTGCTGCATATTCGCAGCGTTTATGCAGCACGCCGTGCTCTATATTCGCAGCGTTTTTGCAGCACGTCGTGCTGCATATTCATAGCGTTTTTACAGCACACCGTGCTGCAAATTCGCAGCGTTTTTCCAGCACGCCGTGCTGCATATCCGCAGCGTTTTTACAGCACGCCGGGCTGCATATTCTCAGCGATTTTACAGCACGGCGTGTTGCATGTTCGCAGCGTTTTTGCAGCACGCCGTGCTGCATATTCGCAGCGTTTTTACAGCACGTCGTGCTGCATATTCGCAGCGTTTTTGCAGCACGGCATGCTGCACATTTGCAGCGATTTTACAACACATTTACAGCACACCCTGCCGCGTATTTGTAGCATTTTTTCAGCATACCGTGGTGCATTTTTGCAGCACGCTGTGCCATCATCTAGCATCAGCTTGTGCTGTCAAGTTCAGGTATTACACGTAATAAATGATCTGCGACTGAGATCGTATTGAAAAATATAAGGAACTCAGTCACATGAAATGAAAAAAAACTTTTTTTTTAAATTCATTTTTATGCCCTATAAAGTTTTGTGCACCTAGTATTCAAAGTAGCAAATTAAATATCCTCGATAATACCCGAGTCAAGGACAAATGCAAAAAATTCAAAATGCAAAAAAGTACGTTATAAATATAGCCAAGCAAATAAATTCAAAATTATTTATATATTATCATGTCAGTCAGCATTTGAGCGGGCATTATTCAAACATGAAAGAAAATTTTGTGGGATATATTTTTTTTTACACCGGTCCTTTCATTGTCAAGTGCGCAAGTTGATGTAACATATCCTCATACTAATTACTAAAAATAAAACGTGGAACACTTTTCATAAAAACTTTTTATTCCCAGATTTTCATTTCTCTACAAGAAATTGCACGCTTATACGCGGTATAACCCGGTTTATATAAATATAATACTAATAAGTATATATAATAGTCCTAATTTTTTATTTTTTGCATTGTGTCTCCCGTGGTTCGAATTAGAGTTTGATTGGGTCCTTTCCAGCTACGGCATGATGCAAAACATCTAGTACATTTCTTATCTCAACAACCAATCAGAGCAATTGAATATAGCGGAATTCTACATGTGTCGGACCGTGCCTGGCTGTGTTCTAATTGGAAGGCACCCTCAGTTTCTATTGCAGCTTAAAAGGAGGCTAAATACCGACATTTTTCGTGTGAGAGAGAGAGAGAAAGCATCATAGGGGTCGTGAGAGCAAGAGAGAGGTCCGAATGTCGCCTTTAGCCTCCTCTTAAGGACCGGACACAATGAAAAGAATAAGAAATAGCAATAAGAAATAAGAAATAGCACAGCATTGCAACCAAGACACAATAGGTGCGTGCTGTTGCGTGCGCGAACGGCAAACACATAACCTCAATCATTAAAGCTGTGATGCTGTGAAAACATTTTTAGAAACATTTTTTAGTAGGTATATGTTATTAAAAAAATAAAAAGCCTTATATTTTTTTCATTTAAAAAACACGTTAATTTTCCAACTTTTTAAACCTTATATAATAATGAGTCATTTAATTGTGATTTAATGACTTGTTACCCGTGTAATGGATATTTTCAAAAAAATTCCGAACGTACTCAGCATAAAATACAAAAACGATGAAAGATGAAAGTGATAAAAGTCGAATGATCGAATTCGAGAAATCCTCTCTTTCGCGTCACATAGTGCTGCAAGCTTGTTGCAAATTTTCGACAGGCCGTGCTGCTTTATTAAGCTGAAAATTTGCGGCAAGTCGTGCTGCGATTAACCTGCGAATTAGCAGCATGCCATGCTGCAATTAAGGTGTGATTTCGCGGCACGCCGTGCTGCAATTAAGCTGCGAATTCGCGGCACGCCGTGCTGCGATTGAGCTGCAAATTCGTCGCACGCCGTGCTGCAATTAAGCTGCAAATTCACGGCACGCCGTGCTGCGTTTACGCTGCGAATTCGCCGCACGCGGTGCTGCGATTAGGCTGCAAATTCACGGCACGCCGTGCTGTGATTACGCTGCGAATTCGCCGCACGCGGTGCTGCGATTAAGCTGCAAATTCACGGCACACCGTGCTGTGATTACGCTGCGAATTCGCTGCACGCGGTGCTGCGATTAAGCTGCAAATTCACGGCACGCCGTGCTGCGATTAAGCTTCGAATTCGCTGCAAGTGGTGCTGCGATTAAGCTGCAATTTCGCGGCACGCCGTGCTGTTATTTTTCTGCATTCTAACGTTAGATCTTAACAGAGTAATGATGCAAATGTCACAGCGCATGGCGTCAATATGCTGCTCAATTCGGAAGTAGAACACTGCTTACTGACGACACGCTATGCTGTATCTTGTCGCAAAATTTGCGTCACTAGGCCGTCAAGCGATTTTCTACAGCACGTTTGTCTATCTGGGTTAAAAAGAATCATGGATAAGAACCAGAGCAAGATTCTTTGAAAGAATGAGGTTTCTTCAAAACCTCACGAAAAACTAAAAACTGACCAATCCGAGTCAATTTTCGAAAAAGAAGAGATTTGAGAAAATCGAAAAACTTTATTTCGGAAAAATATAGAAAATAAAAAATAAAGATGACCCTCATGGCCAAAGTCCGTTTTAACACAGTGTTAAAACTTGGAAAAATTCATTCAAAGAATCTTGGAAAGAACAAAATTATTTCAAAGATTCTCCCGACCGAACAGCTTGTACAAAATTCTTTACATCAATCTTTCCAAGATTCGTTGAGTGAATCTTTCCAAGATTCGTTAATGAATTTTTCCAAGGTCCTTTAAATGAATATTTTCAAGATTCTTCCAATTAATGTTTTCCAGATTCTTCGAATGAATTTTTTCAAGATTTAATGCCGTGTTGAAACGGACTTTGGCCATGAGGGTCATCTTTATTTTTGATTTGCTATGTTTTTCCTAAAACACCTTTTTCGATTTTCCCAAATGTCTTCTTTTTCGAAAATTGACTCGAATTGGTCATATTCTAGTTTTTCGTAAGGTTTTGAAGAAACCTCATTCTTTCAAAGAATCTTTTAAAGATTCTTTCAAAGATTCTGCGGAAGATTCTCGTCCGATGCGACAAAAGAATCTTTGAAAGATTCTTGCAAAGATTATTTTTTTCTCTGCAGGTTGCAAGTATTTAATAAATAATAATTTCAAAAATTTGAAGATATTTCAAAAATTATTTCCAAAGTCTTAACAAAAAGTCTTAGAATTTTTCTGTAAAAGAATAAATTTGTCGATTATTCGTTCATCTGAATGTTCAAAACTTTAAGGCGATGGTTTCTTCGCAAGAATTTGAAATCATTGAAAATCTGAACCCTTGAAGTGATTGATTCTAAATTCGATATCTATTATGATTGTGATTATTGGAAAGGCTCTGGCGACTGAAATACTTCGAATTTCGATCTAAAAATTAGACAGACCGTTTATAACCGTGTATACTATCGGATAATGCAAAAAAACAGATTTTTTGAAAATTTGACACTATGATGATCCCTTAAGGATGTAGTCTGGAGGTTTTGCACTTCTTATAAGACGATTTCAGGAATTTTTTTTCTACTAGAAACTAAAACTCAATCTTTTCAATTTTTTTATATATTGCTATTTATGTCTGACGTCACAAAAAAAAACTTTTTGAAGTTTATTTTTGAACATTTAAATGGTGGTTCATTTGGCCAAAGTGGACTACATTTTCCCGATCGGCTCGAGCAAAAAAAAAAATCTGCTGAACCGATTGGGCTGAAATTTGGATATATTATTGTATACATCAGTGGCTATCGCAGGTAGCAGAATTGTTAATTTTCATCGAAAATTTCTCATTTTTTACCCCAAATTTCGAAGAAAAAAATCGCGATTTTTTAAATTTTTTTTTCACAAGCCCGTAATTAGTTTTTTTTTGTTCAAATGTCTAAATCTGCTACCTGCGATAACGACAAGTTTACAGAACAATAATCTTTTTTAGTTTTTTATTTCAAATTACCTGGACCGCGTCTTTTTCTGCATGCTTCTTTTTTTTTGGTGTCCACTTTGGCCAAATAAAGCACCATTTAAATATTCAAAAACAAACTTTAAAAAAATTTTTTTGTGACGTCAAAGACATAAATAACAACATATAAAAAAATTGAAATGATTGACTTTTATTTTCTAGTAAAATAAAATTCCTGAAATAGTCTTATAAAAAGTGCAAAACCTCCAGACTACATCCTTAAGAGGAGGCTAAATACCGACATTTTTCGTGCGAGTGCGAGAGAGAAAGGATGATAGGGGTCGTGTGAGAGCGAGAGAGAGGTCCGAATGTCGCCTTTAGCCTCCTCTTAAGGGCAGGCTAAACACCCTCCCCCCGCCTTTCCGCTCTTGTGAGTGCGAGAGAGAGAGCACCTATAGGGGTGGTGTGAGAGCGAGAGAGAGGGTCTTTAGCCTGCCCTTAAGAGGAGGCTAAATACCATTTTCGTTCAATCCCTACATTATCGACGTATCATCGTCGCCCAGTCTTTCTCCGGCAACCGTGGATGAAAATTAATTACATTTTGACAATTAAGAGGGGGATAAATTAATTAACAATTAATTGTTAATTGAGAGGCTAAAATGCGTTACAGCTAATGCCAACGAACTCATTCGAGCCCCCTAAATATTATAGGTTACTCGTCAGAATCCATGGTGCTGCCCTCACTCGCACGTCTGTGAATTACATTTCGCCATTTCGTTTTTCAATAAAACTACAATTTATCGATATTTATCTCTTGATGCGCCATCCAAACTTACGGCTCGTCATTTTGATAAAATAATGTCGAAAACGTCTCGATATTTGTATCGTGGCATTCTTCATGGAGCCTCACTCTTGGTTCTACCCAAAATGCAGTAAAAGTTTAATAATTTAAGTTTTTTGATTACAGTTTCTTGGAGGTAAATGAATCTATAAATTTTTTTTTGTTTTCCGACAAAATTTTAGTGAGGCTCCATTCCTGCCATTGTTCTGATTATGTTGTTAAAATTTTATTCAATTCCATCCATTTGTATAAGAGCAAGTTTGGATGGCAATTTCGAGGTGTTAGTGTCGGTATTTAGCCTCCTCTTAAGGAGGTTCATCTGGTACCGAGTGAGTCAGAAGAAAAATGTCAATGCTCAACCTCAAAATAAGCGGTGGCATAGCGTAGTCATTGACAATGCTTAACCTCAAAATAATCAGCATTTCCGAGACTAATTAATTTATTATGAATCTCACAAGTACCTAATCGATTTTATGAAGCTCTCAAAATGTTCCTTAGATTCTTTTTCATTAATTCTTAAATTTTCATAAAAATCTGTATTGTAATGATTGTGCATTTAATATTTATAGACGGTATCCCATAAGAGCCCATGTTATTTAGGATTTACATTTTTATTTATTTCTCATGAACAACGTACCCTCAGGTCTTGAAATGTTGACAGATGACTTTTTAGATATTAATAACTATATTCTGATTTTTTTATCAACATCTGTATTGTAAATCGTGTACCAGATGAACCTCCTTAAGTCACTGTAGAACCGAGCAAGGTGGCTAAGAAAATCGCGTAATTCCCTGACTCGCCGCTATGTTTATGCGCCGTTTCGAATGTTCGAAAAAAAATCTTTTTAGATGAAATAATAATAATAATAATAATAATAATAATAATAATAATTTTCTCTTCCAGAAGCGACAATTCCATCGAGATATGGAACGTTGCAAACGCCCCGTTCCTCGAATCCGTCATAAGCGGCCACACGGACGATTCCATCGAGTCTCTAACGTGGATAGACTCGCGTTTGTTTTCCGTTGGACTTCGCGGTATGTTGACGGAATACGATTTATCTTCTCTAACGCCAAAATACGAGATAGCCGTGACCGGAGGTGCCGCATGGTGCTTGGACGTGAATCAGCAAAAAACGCGTATAGCAGTTGGCACCGAGGAAGGTTACATAAATACATTTACGGTAACGAGCGATTCTCTGATTTACGAGAGAATATTCGACAAGCAAAAGGGCCGTATACTGTGTATAAAATGGGATCAAACGGGCGAATCGATATTCACTGGATCGATAGACACGATAAGAGTGTGGAACGCCATTTCCGGTCACGCCGTTCACAAAATGACGACGGCGCGAAAATATTCAAAAACTGAAACGATCGTTTGGTGTTTGACGATAACCGACGACAATATAGTCGTTTCCGGCGATTCACGAGGTATATTGTCGTTCTGGGATCCAACGATGGGCGTTCTCATAGAGTCTCACGAGTCTCACAGTGCCGATATTCTGGCGATCGCCATGTCGTCCGACGAAAACGTCGTTTATTGCGCCGGCGTCGATCCCGTTGTCCGAAGTTTTGCCAAAGTAACGCTAAAGTCATGCGGACGCCCCCAATGGGTCAAGGGAATCGAGAGGAGATTGCACGCCCACGATGTTCGAGCTCTTGTCGAAGCGGATGGAAAACTTTATTCCGCCGGTGTCGATGGCTATCTCGCACAATCGAGTTATCCACCGAAATTACTCGTCAAATATCCGCCGTTGTTGAAGACACCCTGCGTCGCGGTCTGTCGAAAATCTCGTTGCGTGATGCTGCGATATACGAATTATCTCGAACTCTGGCGTTTAGGTATGACAGGACAAGTTCTTTAAGGATGTTGATCCCTTACCTCGGAAAAAAGAGATTTCAATAGGGATGTGCCGGATTGCAATTTGGCCGGATAACCGGATATCGGATATCCGGTCGGAGTCTTTTGCCGGATACCGGATATCCGGTTACGCAATATCCGGCTGGATATCCGGTTATCTGGCCTAAAGAATAAGACTGGATTTCCGGTTATCTGGCCTAAAGAATAAGGCTGAAACCGTCTTATTCTTATTAGAAAGAAAGAGTAAGAACTTCCTTGTCTGATCACGCATGCGCAGTAAACGATTCGCCTCCGGTATATTATACTGACGTCAGCATGTTGCCGAGACAAGACATCCTTACTCTCTCGAGCTTGCTGTCTCTGTTTACCGGGATTACGCTTCCACTTACAGGCAGTCCTATGGTTCACCTCCTCTATGTATACTACCTCTATGCTCATAGCACGCAATGTTCAGACTGTTCAGAGGTTATGAAAAGTGAAGACGCACGCAAGATAGCTGACAACTGACAATGTTTACACACGTACCACGTGGCATGGAGACTAGAGTAAAGGAGCCTGAACGCATATGGCGGAATCCTCCCAAACGTGACCTGAAAAAGCAATGATAGATGTTGGTTCGAATTGGCGCTCGTCATTCTGAGCTAACGATGAAGTGTGACGTTGGTGATGAATTATCGCATCGTTCCTCGCTTTTTCCGACCACTTCTCAGACATTGCGTTCGGGCTCCTTTACTCTAGTCTCCATGGCACGTGGTAACCTAGTTGTTCTTCTAAACCGTTTGTTGCCGCAAAATGCCGAAATGCTACTTAACATAATGAAAAATATTAAAATAGTTAACTCTGTATACTAATAAGGGTCCACCCATTAAAATTTGATACTAAGGATTTTTATTCTCTGTCGTTCTGGTTCTTTCAATTTTTTCCCACTGCTTTGATCTCTCCTAATAGTATATTGAATAATGTATCGTTATTCTACCAGAGATTATTGCTATCCAGTTATCCGGCCGGATAATAGTGCTATCCCGTTATCCGGCCGGATAGTAAAAAACAGGCTGGATAGGCTGGATACCGGATATCCGGCACATCCCTAGATTTTAATGAAACTGTACATTAGGCTGTCCGTTATTTACCAAGTAGGGTTTTTTTTTACCGCCCCCCAAATTTGTAGTTTATGACCTGAGAAAAAATATCAGACCAAAAAAAGCCCTTAATATTCACCATAAACCTTGCCCCAAAGACGATATATTTCCCGTTTGAATAACGGGATTTTTCCACGTTTTACATTTTTTTTTCTCCGAAACAAGTAAATACACAGCAATGAGAGATACATATTTTTGTAGGAAATTGAACGCTCTACAAAAAAGGTCTCTTATGATTGTTCGATAAACTCACTCCTTCAAAAGTTATTCAAGGTTAAAGTTGAATTTGTAGGAAATTTTTCAGATTTTCTTGCTTTGACGGCAAAATTTTTATTATTTCGATAAAAACTAATTTTTCGTTTTGAAAAATATCTGATTTTGACTGTACTATAATAAAAATTATTGAGAAATAATTTCGAAGAATGGAAAATAATATGGCTTACGAGTACATTTTAGTACATTCCGTAGGAATTTTGAATAGATCAGTGAGGGGTAAGAATTTGAAACGTTTTCGAAATTCTGAGGGGTCATTTAAAATGATATAAATGAGTAAAAACGTTATTATTTGCAAAAATTCTTTACAAAAACCTCTCTTATCAATTGACGATAATATTATTAATTCAAAAGTTATTCACGGTCAAAATTAAGTTCGAAATCTTAGGATTTATCCTGAAAAATATATGAGATCAAATAAAATTCTTACCGAATCTGCACCATTTATTTTATGAAACTTTCTTTGGTTACATTTGGATATTTTTCTTTATACTCGCTCACAATTTGAATCACTTATAGTTTTTGATCTTTGTGTCTAGCTAGAATATTAATATATTTTTCGGTTAATTTTACAGCCCTTTCTGCAGTATCATTGACTACTTACTCAGATGTTTGACAATTTCTAAGCCTCTCAAATATTCTGAATTGTCCGACTATTTACTACTATTGACCTGAAGAAAGTTTGTATCGATATTGAATGTTTCGAAAAATTTCAGAGAATTAGAATTTATAAAATAATCAATGTTTCTATTAAGAAACCATTTAAAATCATCTAAATAAAAAATAAAGCGTTTAGGAATGTCGAACTGATCATCTACACTCAATTTTAAAGCCTTAAGAGGAGGCTAAATACCATTTTTATTCAATCCCTACATTATCGACGTATCATCGTCGTCCAGTTATTCTCCGACAACCGTGGATGAAAATTAATTACATTTTGACAATTAAGAGGGGGATAAATTAATTAACAATTAATTGTCAATTGAGAGGCTAAAATGCGTTACAGCTAATGCCAACGAACTCACTCGAGTCCCCTAAATATTATAGGTTACTCGTCCGAATCCATGGTGCTGCCCTCACTCGCACGTCTGTGAACTACATATCGCCATTTTTTTTTAAATAAAACTACAATTTATCAATATTTATCTCTTGATGCGCCATCCAAACTTACGGCGTGTCATTTTGATAAAATAATGTCGAAAACGTCTCGATATTTGTATCGTGGCGTTCTTCATGGAGCCTCACTCTTGGTTTTACCCGAAATGCAGTCAAAGTTTTATAATTTAAGTTTTTCAATTACAGTTTCTTGGTGGTAAATGAATCTGTAATTTTTTTTTTTTTTCGAAATTTTTTTAGTGAGGCTCCATTCCTGCCATTGTTCTGATGTTGTTGTTGAAATTTTATTAAATTCCATCCATTTGTATAAGAGCAAGTTTGGATGGCAATTTCGAGGTGTTAGTATCGGTATTTAGCCTCCTCTTAACCATATTTTGCTTTACATCAAACGATATATTTTGATCAAAAATCGATAAAGCCGCTGCTTCCGGACTCAAATACCATAAATGGTTTCTATTTTTTTTTTTTTAAATGCATCTAGCTTCCATCTAATACCATACGAGTATGTTCGTTGATGTTGTACTGAAGGGAAATTTCTGATTATATCAAATTTGATAAAAGCGTACAAAATTTTCTGAAATTCTACAGAAATTAATTAATTGTGTGACATGAATTGATAAAGTCCCAAAAATTTTTAAAACTAGAACCAAATACATGTAATGTAATACATAATTTTTCATTTTACAAATTTTTTCTCAATAATTTTTCATCATAATAGAATCAGATATTTTTCGAAATAATTAATTTTTATCCTAATAATAATAGCTTTGCGGTCGAAGCAAGAAAATCTTAAAAATTTCCTACAAGTTCAACTTTAACTTCAAATAACTTTTGAAGGAGTGAGTTTATCAAAAAATCATAGGAGACCTTTTTTGTAGAGCGTTTAATTTCCTATGAAAATGTATATCTCTCATTGCTATATATTTACTTGTTTCGGAGAAAAAAATTTAAATATAAAACGTGGAAAAATCACATGTTATTTAAACGGGAAATATATCGTCTTTGGGGCAAGGTTTAATGTGAATATTAAGGGCTTTTTTGGTCTGATATTAGCTGACGAGAGCTTTAAAAAAATACTTGCCAAATTTGGCGAATTTTGGGAGGATATTTTTAGAGATATTTCATAAAGAAGTTAACACGCATTCTTATGGAATTCGTAGATTTTTCAATTAAAAAAAAGTACGACAATGCACTTTTCGCATGCTCACAAAAGACAGATTTTGATGAAAATTGGAGGTACTATTCTTGAAATATTAAGCAAAGTACTCGCAAAATTTCAAAGAGATTAGGAGCGTCGTTTTTGCACAATTAAATGATAAAGTATATAAAATAGCTCGTTCATTACGACAGCATGAATATGGATCGACAACGTGGCAACGTCGCTCACGGAGGATAGGGCGGGAAAATTTAAAATATTTTATTCAGATATAGTGAAAAAAAACTCTTGCAACTCGAAATGGTAAACTTTTTTATTTCTATCTTTCATTCTGTATATGGGGGGTTCCACACCAAACCGGACACCATTTAGCTTTTGCACCTCCGATTTTTTTCAAAATTTTTTATTTTTTAGTATTGGTTGAAAGAGGCCTCTATGATTTTTTTCAATTTGTTTTGTCGATCCGTTTTCAAGATATAAATTGAATATGGAAATTGAAAAATCGAAAAAAATTAAAACTTAAAAATCTTATGGAAATACGGTTTGAAATTTTTTTAAAAATATGTTTTATAAAAAGTACGTTCAAAAACAAAAATTTTGAGAAAAAACATCTTATTTGGCCCATTTTTCGCGAAGTCATGAACGTTTACAAAAAAAAAACATATTTTTTGAAAAATCTCTATCTTAAAAACGGATCGACAAAAAAATTGAAAAAAATCGTAGAGGCCTCTTTCAACCAATACTAAAACATGAAAAATTTTGAAAAAAATCGGAGATACAAAAGCTAAATGGTGCTAAATTTAAAATCGAAAAAAATAGATCCCATCGTTTACCCATTATCTCGTTAGGCTTAAAAGTTGTGGAATGGATGACAGTTTTTTACACAAAAATTTTACGAAAATCGATCAGTACGTGTTTTTTGTAAATCAACAATTTATTTTTAAAACTTGAAAATCTCATAAAAATACGATTTGAAATTTTTTTTCGATATTTTTTATCAATAGTACGTTTAAAAACAAAAATTTTGAAAAAAAACGTTCTATTGGGCCCATTTTTCGCAAAGTTATGGGCGTTTGAAAAAAAATGTAGCCTAATGTTTGAAAAACCGATATCTTGAAAACGGCTCGACAAAAAAAATTAAAAAAAATCACGAAGACCTCTTTCAACCAATACTTTCAACAAAAAATTTTGAAAAAAATCGGAGATGCAAAAGCTAAATGGTGTCCGGTTTGGTGTGGAACGCCCCATATATTATATGTAAATAATATTGAAAAACAAAAATAACAATATGCAATTCACAATACGACGCCCGTTAATTTTGGGGTTAGGTGACTCATGGTCATTTTTTTTGTATTTTCGTAATTTTTTTCCCGACTTCGACTAATCTCAGTCGATTTTGATACGCTTTTTTCGTCATTCTCTTCCTTTTCCATATACGGGGTTCATTTTCACTCATCGCGTAATGTCTTCGTTCAATCGATTATTTCACTCGTAATTTTAATGAATAGCTGACTCCCATGAGTACCAATATAAAATGTTCACAGTGCTGTACGATTTATGGTCCTAAAACAGCAATAACAAATAATCTGTTTGTAAACATTATTTTCATATTTTTTTAAGTAGGTTCATCTGGTACTGAGTGAGTCAAAAGAAAAATGTCAATGCTTAACCTCAAAATAAGCGATGACTAGCGTAGTCATTGACAATGCTTAACCTCAAAATAATCAGCATTTTCGAGACTAATTAATTTATCATGAATCTCACAAGTACCTAATCAATTTTATGAAGCTCTAAAAATGTTCCTTAGATACTTTTTCATTAATTCTTAAATTTTCGTCAAAATCTGTATTGTAATGATTGTGCATTTAATATTTATAGACGGTATCCCATAAGAGCCCATGTTATTTAGGATTTACATTTTTATTTATTTCTCACGAACAACTTACCCTCAGGTCTTGAAAATTTAACAGATGACTTTTTAGGTGTTAATAACTATATTCTGATTTTTTTTATCAACACATCGAAAAAAAGTGCACTTTTTTCCAAATCTTTTTCATCAACGTCCAATCTTTTTTTTTGAAGCGCGTGTTTTTTTCTTTCCAAAGTTGGCAGCTGACGTACAAAAGTTGGTGACGCAGCACAATAAATACGTTTTTTAATATATATTCGACATTATATTTAATGAACAGGTGTTTCTTTCAGGTGCACATTTTTGCACAAACTTAATGTTTGAGGCTATTTTTTTTCAATTTGCAGCTGGATCTCAATTATAAAAATATTGATAGGTCACTAACTTTTGGTTGACCCTGTATGGCAGTAACATCCTTAAGGGGTTATACATAATCGATTATTGTTTATCAATCTTCATTTTCAATATTGCTCTAAAAAAAGATAAAGAAAAAAGAAAAAGATGCATTTTTACATGGTTCTTTCTGATAATCTAATTTATTTAACTGTTATTTCATTATCTCATTATCTCATTTATATTTGAATATATCTGAATCATGGAATACCGTTAAATTTTGACCGCAGGTAAAGCATCGACGGAGCCAAATACTGAAACGAAAATTGGGACATTGCATGGTATCGATGAGATACCGGTTAAATTTCTGGAATTGAGAACAAAGAACGAAGAGGCGATACTGTCGTGGGCGATCAACAGAGATTCGAAAATAATCGTTTATTCGACGGATACTCATACGCGGGTTTTCAATTTCGACGTTGTAGAGGGCGACGCTGTACTCGAAAGAAACAACGCCGATCTCAATTTAACGAGAATCGAAAAAATGTTATTCACCCCAAATGGAAAACGTCTCGTTTGCTTCAGTCACGTTTCATCGGGAAATTTAATGACGATTTTTCAGATCGAGAAGAAAAATTTTCGCACTATCGGATCGTGGATCGTCGACTGCGTCGATAATGTAGGAATCGCCTGCTTCTCGCCGGATGGTAATTATCTCGTTTGCGCCGATCGTCGTGGAAACGTCGTCGTTTTTAATATCGACGATTCCGTCAATATGGGAAAAGGAAATTATTTTCCCTTGCCGAAATATTCATGCCCACCCACGGCTATTGCCGTGCAAAGAGAAACCGCCAACCTCGTTGTCGTTTACGCCGATCACAAGGTAATTTTTTATTTTTCAAACATTTTTTTTTGTTTTTCTAATTTTCAATTATAATTTTTTTTGACAAACAAAATTTTTTTTGACAAAATATCACAAAAATTGAATTTTTGTGATATTTTGAAAATCTGCCACTTTTTTTTCGAAAATTGGAAGAGTTTGGAATTGTTGTTAAATTCGAAAAGTCTTCATACCAGGAGATTGGAAATTTTTGAATTTATTTTAAGATTAGAAAAGTTTGTGTTTTTTTTCGAGATTTTTATGTCACGTTTAAAATGTCCGAAAACGGTCAATGGGTTCGGTTTCAACGTTTTTTAAATTTCTAAAAAAATTTCCTAATCGTTCTAACTTTCGTAATTTTTGAGTTATCTCTCTGGAATTTGTTGTGCATATCGGGCATTCCACGCCAAATCGACCACTTTTGACTTCGACCCTTTTCCATTTGGTTGAAAGTTTTTTATCATTTTCCACCCTATGAAAAACGTTTCTCAGAATTTTTTCAAGTTTTTTTACCAAACAAAAAAAAAGTTATGAATTTTTGAAAACAATGTCTTTCTTTTTAAATAGCTATAACTTTTTCAAAATTTTACTTATCGGAACGTTTTTTTTTTTCAAAATTTTCGTTTTTAAATGTATTTTTTGAAAAAAAAATACAAAAAAATTATTGAAACCCATCTTCATCGTTTTTTTTTTCAGATTTTTGGAAAAAATCGAAAATTTCTCGATGATTACAATTTTTTTTTCTTTTTTTTCTTTTTATTATATCAAACTTTGACATTTTCTGCAAACCCTCAAATTTTTTTAAAGTGGTGTTTTTTTTATTTCTATTTTTTCCAATTGAAAAAAAAAATTCAACTAGCCTTATTTCTCATGATACCATTCTGAAAATTTTTGAGGGTGTTCAGAGAACTTCCAAATTTGAAAAAGAAAATAAAAGCCATTGGTCAAATTTTGAAAAAGTTATAGCTATTTAAAAAAAAAAATTGTTTTCAAAAATTTATAACTTTTTTTTGGTTAGGTAAAAAAATTTGAAAAAATTCTAAGAAACGTTTTTCATAGGGTAAAAAAGGAAGAAGTTTTAGCCAAAGAGAAAGGGGTCGGGTTCAAAAGTGGTCGATCTGGCGTGGAATGCCCTATATACACTTTATAACAAGGACAGTTTGGCTTGAATTTGAGCGAAATCGCTCCAGGGTTTTTTTTTGATTTTTTAATTTTAAACTTTTCATAAAATCTTCTTCAACGCTCTACTTTTCCAATTTTGTAGCTTTCGATCTCTATTTTTTTACGCAAGTGCATCAGATGACAAAAAAAATGTATTCAAACGCAATTGGTGAAAAATCGTGCAAATTAGAAATTCTCATGATTTTTTTTAATTCTTCGTAAGTAGGAAAAATTTCGAATTTTCCATAATATAAACAAATTTCGATTTTTCTGCAATTCCAAAAATATTACATTTTCCGTGGGATTGTGGAATTTGAAATTATCTCTCAGATTGCAAAATTAAACGTTTTATATCACTCAGTACAATAATGGACGCTTTTACGTCCGCAAGCGGACGTGAAAACGTCCATATTGCACCTCGTGATATAATAGTACATTACGATACGAGTGCGATGAAACTTTTATCGCACGGAGTGCAATAATAGTACATTACGATACGAGTGCGATGAAACTTTTTCTCAACTCGTGTGATTGCAGCATTCGCCTTCGGCTCATGCTGCAAACTCACACTCGTCGAAAAAAAGTTTCTCGCACGAGTATCGTACAAAACTTTATCGCACGAGTGCGTAAAGTGCCCGCTTCTCGCACGCGCAGCGAAGCGAGGCGTGCGAGAAGTGGTCACTTTACGCACGGAGTGCAATAAAAAAAATTCTGTAACATTTCGGATTTTGTTTTAGTGGAAAAAATAATTTTCATTGTTAATTTTTTAAGTTATTTTTAAAAATAATTTTTTACAATTGAAAAAAATAATCTTTATGCAACAAAAGTGAACAAACGAATCCATGTCTTGTTGCAATTATGTCCGAGCAACAGCACATTGTCGTAAAAAGTCTTAATTTCGCATGTTGATGAAGCGGCAATAAGGAACAGTAATATCTATCCGCGAATCATCAATTTTGGTTAAAAAAAAATTACAAAAGAATCTCACGGAATATCGTTTACCCATCTGTTTCTCTCATCTGCAAGATTATATGACAAAAAAACATTCTCCCATAATCATAATGCCAGCGATAATGGGAATGGGATGAAATTTCCTCTATTTATCGGCTTTTGCAACGGTCGTTAAGAAATATTAAAACCCGCAACGGTCTGATGAGTTGAGAAATACAAGTTTTACGATCGGAGAAAAGCCGTTAAGGTTCCTCCACTCTAATCAGCGATTGCGAATTTTTTAATTTGAAAATTTCACATAAAAATCTCGAATAAGTAAATCGCATTCGAAAAAAAATATGTAATTTTACATAATTATATAAAATTTGAATATGATAAGACATTATTGTTATTCGCTCTGTGCAAAGGATAGGCAGCGCCGCTGGTGGCAGTTATGAGAATTTTTTACACGTTCGTGACGCCGGCCATTGCCTTGGTTTATATGGGAAGTTGTCAAATAAAATAGCGAAAGTTGAATAAGAAAACAAAGTCGGCGAGAATTTCAAAAATTAATATGCATCTTACATTATTACATTAATACATATGGGGCATTCCATCCCAAATCGGAAAGTTTGAAAAACTTTTTTTTGATTTCCTTAATTTTTTTATGTTTTCGAGTACCCATCAAAAGACCCTTTCTATTAAATTTTGAGATTTTTTTGATTACCCGTTCAAAAGATATCAAATGAACAAAAAAAAACCGCTCTTTTTTTTGATATTTTGATCATAACTTCTTTAATAATGGTCCAAATTAAAAGTTTTTTTTTTTTAAATTCTTGTTTTTTATGGCCTTGAAAAAAATATATAACAAAAATATTCGACGTGTTTTTGAAGGAGTTTTTTGAGTTTTAAACGTAAAATCGTGTTTTTAAAAATAAATGTCATTTTTTATTAAAAAAAAAATTTTTTTTTTCAAACATCTACCTATTCAACAATTTTTAAGACCAGTCCGATCGTGGGATCTCAATGACTACTATTTTTTTCGATTTTGGAAAATTAATAAAAACATTTTTTTAATAAATTATCATGAATACCAATTTTTGTTACTGCATAGTATGTTTTTTAATCATCTTGAATTAATTTGGATACGTTTTCATTATTAGCAGATTTTTTAAATTATTAATTAATCGATGAGCAAATAAGAACAGTTCAAGAATTGTATGAGTGAGCATTGAACCTAAATAGTCTACCGAATATTGCTGTCAAATTTTCACATGAGAAACATTATTCAGATGCAAAAGAAAGATTTTATTTGCGATAAAATACTGGCGAAGTCAATCACAGAGGGACACAAAAATTTCATTCAATTATTCCAATGAGCAACGGAAATGTATTGGCAAAGGAATATTCTAATTCAGGAAATAATCGTATACGTAAGGTTTTCAAAAAAATACGTGAATAAATAAAAGCTGTTGTTATTATTGTTCATAAACAGACTTAACGATTAATTATTAATTTTGAGAACCTGTTAACCATAAGAAAATGTCAACATAAATTCTAAATATTGAAAAAAATACTATCTAGTAACAAAAATTGCGTTAAAATAAATTATACATATTGAAAAAAATACTGTACAGTAACAAAAATTGGTATTCATAATAATTTATGAAATTTCTTTTTTTTTTTCAAAAATCGAAAAAAATAGTAGTGATTGAGATCCCACGATCGGACTAGTCTTAAAAATTGTTGAATAGATGGATGTTTGAAACAAAAAATTAAAAAAAAAAATCAAAAATGACATTCACTTTAAAAATCCCGATATTACGTTTGAAACTCAAAAAACTCATTCAAAAACACGTGGAATATTTTTGTTGTATTTTTTTCTGAAAAGGCCATAAAAAAACAAAAATTAAAAAAAAAAACGTTGAATTTGGACCATTATCAAAGAAGTTATGACCAAAATACCAAAAAAAAGCGGTTTTTTTGTGAAATTAATATCTTTTGAACGGGTAATCAAAACAATCTTAAAATTTAACAAGAAGGGTCTTTTGAGGGTCCTCAAAAATATAAAAAAAATTGAGGAAATAAAAAAAAAGTTTTTCAAACTGTCCGATTTGGGATGGAATGCCCCATATATATATAATTTTTTACTCATTTATTTGAATATATATTATTCCTACAATATTAATTTCCCCAATTTTATCCAGTTTCTTTAATTCATGATTTTCTATTTGAATATCACTTGAATTTAATCTAATAAGATTTGTTCCTTTCATTATTTATCTAAATAAATTTTATAAAGAAATTTCAATAAAATATTTTATTATTCAATCAATTAGATCTTCAATATTAATTTTATTCTCAAATATGCAAATAATTTTATTCAATAATAATAAATCTAATATTTTCTTATTTATAAATACCTTAATTAATTTATGTTTATTAATTAAAATTTGAGCAGCACCATTTCATTTTTGATTTATTAATTTAATAAATAATATAAATTGAACAAGATGTTTAATTTTATCAACTTGACAAAAAATTTCTCCTTTCATTTTAATAATATATAATTATAATGAAGTAATCATTTATTTTTCAACTATTTTTTCATCAATTATTAGATCAATTTTTTGATTAAATCATCAATCTATTCGTTTTAGGGTGTTGACTCCCTATGAAACTTGTTAATGTTAATTGTTTAATAAATAGCTTCTTAATCGTCGTGAAATTTTCACACGACATCCTGAAAACTTCATGTAAAAACATACCAAATTTTCAGAATTCTATCATCATTACTTCAACCTCCTTAAGGGTTAAAATAAAAAATGATGAGGAAATTCTGAAAAGGTATGTTTTTGGATGAAGTATTTAAGAGGTCGTGTAAAAATTTCACGGCGATTAGGAAGCTCGTTATTAAAAAATTAAAATTTTGTCAAGAACAATTTTTTAAACAAATAAAAAAATATTTATTAATAAACTTTGTTTTGTTTCCGTTGCTTTCAATATATTGTAGATATTACAAAATTGAGGAGTCAAAAAAAAAACTTATCGCAAAGTTATATCAGTCTCCATAAGACTACAATTAATTTGTTAATGTTAATTGTTCGATAACGAGCTTCCTACTCGTCGTGAAATTTATACACGACCTTCATCCATCTTCATCCAAAGACATACCAAATATTCCGATTTTTCTTATAATTTGCGATTTGGCACTCGACATCCTTAATTATAAGATATTCATTTATTAATCATATAAGATGAATAATAATAAATTTTTTAATTAGAGAAATAATATGAATTACATATTTTATTATATACTTAATTATTAATTTTTCAATCATAATTATTTTCTTAAAATTAAATATTTTGTATTTAAATCAAATATACATTTTAAATAATCGATTATTGGACATTGACATTTTTTTCACATCACTTATCCATAAGGCACGCCAATCCGAAATTTGTAAAAAAACTGAAAAATTATTTTTATCAAATGACGAAAAATCATTATTATTTTGCAGATAATCGAGTACAACATCCCCCGAAAACAGTTCACAGAATTTTCCAATAATCTGCAAAGTCGTTTGCCCCTTCAGTGGCTGTCACGTCCATTCCCAATTACGAATGTAATATACGATCCTAACAACGAGAACGTCATTATATTTCACGATGACACCACAGTTTATGTGATCAACAAAAACAAGGAACTTCCGGAGAACAAAGTGAAAATTCCTAAACGCGAAAACGGTGATTTCGGCGATGACAGCAATTCCTGTTCAAGTTCGAATTTGCAGCATGCTTTTCAAGTCGTCAAAAAGTACAAGGTTAGCAAAAATTTTAGTAATAAATAAATTTTATAATATATAAAATGATACACTAAAATAATTGATAAAACAAAAAATTAAATTTCATTTTTACACCAATAATGGAAAGTACAACGTTTTTTACTAAAAAATGCAAAATTGTACAAAATCTTACCCCCTTCATGCGTTCATTGTATACATTTTTCGAGCCCAATAACGATAAATTTGATAGCGGCTAAAGTGGCAAAAGTTCAGGCTTGTTTCGAATAATTGAAAATTTTTTACACGGCGAGAAAACTTAGACTTTTCTATACGATTGAAAAAAATTTATTTCTCAAAAAGAAAGCCCTCGGTTTTTTAACAGAATATAATTTGTTTCTAATGTGTATTAAAAATAATTTTTTTGTTAAAGATTAGAAAATTAGAGAATTCAAAACGAGAAATAGGATGGCGTATTTATATACATATATTTTTT
Source organism: Alloplasta piceator (assembly GCA_946863875.1). Classification (NCBI taxonomy): domain Eukaryota; kingdom Metazoa; phylum Arthropoda; class Insecta; order Hymenoptera; family Ichneumonidae; genus Alloplasta; species Alloplasta piceator. The sequence goes on from OX333080.1 coordinate 29,513,059, forward strand.
TTTTTTAGCATTTGGTACATCTCGAATGGCTGAATAATGAAGAAATGGTCGCCGTCGAAGTCAATCCTATTTCGTTAACCGAAAAATTACCGCCGACGCTCAAGCAAAAATGGTTCGGAGTGTAAATAATTAATGAATGAAAATAAACGCGTAAAATTTAATAAAAAAAAGTACAAGATCAATTCATCCGTTATTTTTTCCAAGTACGGCAATTCCACTTCGATTAACGATAGACAATTTCTTTCATCGGCGATACCAAAATCGAGTCAATTAACAAAAAATATGCTAATGTTGAGAACAACCGTACCACCAATTTTACCATCGGGGTGCCGATTACGGCTGACGACCATATATATCTCTCTCTATATTTTATTAAATTATCGCCGCCGCTGCTGTGTACAAGAGTCGAGGCCATGGCCAACTTCACCCCTCTCGAGCCTTGATTCCATGGCCAACTTCAGCCCGCTCGGTTCTAGGTTTGGGTTTGGAAGTTTGGGTTTGGAGGTTTGGGTTTGGAGGTTGGGTTTGGAGATTTGGGTTCGGAGGTTTGGGTTTGGAGGTTTGGGTTTAATGGTTTGGGTTTAAAGGTTTTGCCTTGCGATGCGATTGCTTGCGATTCGACTTAGAGCCCTATAATATCTACCGCTAGATACGAAAAACACATACTCTACGAGAATATGATTATTATAGTTATATAATATTTTTATTTATCTTTTACATTATATTTTAGGATTTAAATTTGTGTATTTGATTATCTTAACGCTGTCAAATCGTTGTTTTAAATGTCTTTGACTTCGTCGGACATCTGCAGCTTGGACAGCGTTAAGACCATCAAGGACACAAGATTGTGCCATTGCTATAAACCCATTGACGATAAGAGTATAGTAATGAGTATCACTTCGTTCGATAAAGATAATCAAATACACAAATTTAAATCCTAAAATATAATGTAAAAGATGAATAAAAATATTATATAACTATAATAATCCTATTCTCGTAGAGTATGTGTTTTTCTTATATAGCGCTAGATATTATAGGGCTCTAAGTCGAATTTTTATAACATTACTTTGATATATAATTTTGCAAGATTTTCATAATTTTTTATTACACTTATTAAGAGAAAAGTGTAAATTTTACACGCGCGATTCGGTAAGTCATTGATAATGCCACAAAACAGGAAAGATTACAAGGAAAACTGGACCATTTAAAAAAATCACCGCTCGTAAACCAGTTCAAAACCAAGCTTGACATTTTCAGCGTTGTTTGGGTATATAATAAAGTATATTCCCTGAAAAATTCAAGCGATTTTAAGTTGATAGAAAAAAGTTACGGCTATCTGAAAACAGCGATTTTTCAGAATTTCGTTGGCTTTGCGAGGCCGTGTATAAAAAAGAACGTTGCAATATCTAAAAATGAGTGTAGGTAATTATAGTTTATACCAAGACGAAAAATTTGAGCTGTCGGGAATTAGTCTACGTGGAAAATCCTTGACCTGACAGCGTTTCAAATTTACGCAAAATGTTGCGAAAATAGAAGTTCAAGGAAGGGGTCCGCAATAAACCGGATTTTGCTTTTGCCTGAAAAACTATTTTTTTATTGAAAATAGAAGGTCAAAGAAGGGAAATGCCGCTCTACTTGATTGCCCAAGCCTCGTAGAAGTTCGTGCAAAAAAATCGTGAAAATGACTGAAAAATCGATTTTTTTTTCAAATTCAAAAATTTCTACCGCCAACAAATTTTATTATTTTCAGCTGAAAATTTTGAGATCGTCTTTTCTTATGACCTCCTTTCTTGAAAAAAATCAGCAGCCAAATCGCTGATCCGACCCCGCAGGATAAGTTCGAAAAGTAATGGATCTTCCCATATATATATTAGACTGATTCAAAAAAAGCGACTTTTTTTTTGTTTTTTGAAGAAACGCATTAAATACTTTCGGGAAGGTGAAAAAAGTAAATTAGAGCTCTTAATAAAAAGATTTAGAGGTCCCACTTCGCATATTTTTATTTCCCATTTAAATAACACGGGAAAAAAATTCCAAACTTTGAAATTTTATATCTCGGCTTCAAAACAATGCACCAAAATGAACCCAAAGCCGTCTACAACCCCTTTGATAATCATTATTTTTTTAAAAAGCAAAATTTCAAAAAATATTTAAAAGTTACAAAAATATGTATCTAAATTTTTACCTTACCTTAATAAATTAAAGTGTCGTCCAGAAAAAAACTTGAAAAATCCCTTTCTTCGACCTGACTGCGTATAACCTTTAGAGGAATCAATGGCCGATTTTCCTCTAATATATCCCTAAAAATGTAATAACAAACAGATATACAGAAACTAATACAGCTAATGCTAATAGTACTAATACTATGATTTATTCGAATCGCGATTCAAATGCCTTCTTCTAGGAGAGTATAATATTTCATAGAATGGTAAAGAATTTTTTATTTTAATTTGAAACGTGAATGAAAAATACAGGTATAATATCGTATGTTGAAAAAATATCGGGATTATTGCACAATTTTTCCGTTTTAATTCATCCGAGAAAGATAAATTTTTGTTTCGTTACTCTGAATTCTCCCGGATACAACGGTGGTTCGATCGTTTGCGTCGCCGAGACGTACAATGGTCCGACAAATTCCAAATTATATTCGGATCGAGATGATCGCCAGCCGACAAAGGACGAACTCGTTCTTGGCACTGGCATCGGCGACGATTTCAACTCTATCGGTGATTTTTTGTTCAGATTTTCCAATGGTTTACCCTGAAATGTATCGATCGCAATTCCAGCTTTCAAGCATTCTTCGGCCAATACTTTTCTGAAATACTCGCCCGTTAGATAGTCGTATTTCTGGCTTCGAATTCTCTCGAGTCTCCTCTCAGAATCATTTATCTCTTTTCTGCCGATTATGAAATAAGAAAAAAAATCATTCAAGAGATAAGTAAAAAAAAAAAGAAAACCTCACTCCAATAACGCTGAGAAATGTCGAAGGTACCTTATATTGTCGGTAAAGACGAGTCCTTTGGCAAAATCGACATGCTTCACTTGAACGCATCTCTCCGGTTTTTTTACATCTTCAGGACTCTCCTTTTTATCCAATTTTTTGTCCTTTTTCGCTGTTTCACTCATGGATCAAAAAGTTTATATTTGAACTTGCACAACCTTGTCGATTTAACGTTATAACGATGAATAATCACGTTCAACCGAATTCAGTATTCACGGAGCGGGAGTTTGTTTGTTCGATAGTGACTTCTCCAGGTTCCCCGATGTCGCGTGTAGGACATTTTTCAACACAGAGTTTCGCGCCAATTATTTAAATTGGGATGCAAAGGAGAGGCGTGGCTTAATTCATTAGAAATTATGTTACTCACAACGAGTGAAATTTGTTTGTTTCTTGCCCCAGTAGAAGTGGCATAACTTTGTCAAAAAAAAAGATAATTGAATTTTTAAAAAAGCGTTTTTCATACTTGACATCGTCATCTTCAACCCTATAGTTTTTGTTACGTTGCATCTTTCAAAATTTGTCTTTTTTAGCCAAAAGTGAAATAACTTTGCGAGCAAAAATCGTACAAAAAATTTTAAAAGACAAAAATGGAGCGTTTGCCTTCCCTTTCGAATGTGCCGTAGATAACAAAAACAAAAAAAAATGTCCTCAAGTTATGCGCCCAATTCGCGATGGTCGAAAAAAGGCCAAAAAACGGTCACGTTCAAAAGTGCATACCGGGTCGAAGAATAGCCCAAATAGCTCACCTCGAGCAGATACTGAATTATTTTGGTACTCAAATTAATTTCGCTTATGATTTTCGAATACTACGATACTAATTATAAACCTTAAAATGAGAATAATGCCTTCTCATTTTATTCTCATTTTAAGGTTACAATTCGTATTGCATTATGCGAAAATCATCAACGAAATTGATTTGAGTACCAAAATAATTCAGTATCTGCTCAAGGTGAGCTATTTGAGCATTTTTTTGGAATTTTAAGAACGTTAATAGCTTGTAAAACACAGAAAAAAAACTGCCCACTGCAGGTGTTAGTTTAAAATTTTTTATATGTTATTACGGTCTTTTCAGAAATTTTTTAGATTTCCTTCCTCATAAAGGAAGCTTTGTTTTCGTGAAAAAATTTTTTTTCGCAATTTTCATGTCAGTATGTTCAAAATGTCCCAAAACGTCGAGAAATCACATTTAGAAACAATGTCCGGATGGATGTATATGTGTATGTATGTATGTATGTATGTATGTATGTGTGTATGTGTGTATGTATGTATCCTGAGTTTCCGATGTAAATAATTAATAACTCGAGAACCATTCGAGATATTAAGATAAAATTTGGCACACTTGTCAAGCACGAATTGCTCTTCATTTTGAAAAAAAAAATTAATTTACTTCTAACGGGTGTTCAGATTTTATCGACTTTTTTCGTTTTTGCAAGAATGGCGTAAACGCTCTAACTTCCGAAATTTTCAAGATATTGCATTCAAACTTTGTACAGAATTAGTATAGCTACTAAGGTTGTTTCGTATTGAATTTGGCGAAAATCCATCGAGGGATGAAAATGTTATGAAATTTTGAATTTTTCGAAAAATAGCGTAAACGCTCCAACTTGTGCAATTTTTAAAATATCGTACTGGAACTTTGCACAGAGCTAATATACCTATCGAGACTGTTCGCTATTAAATTTCGCGAAAATCCATCAAGGGATTAAAATTTTATGAGATTTTTAATTTTTCGAAAAATAGCGTAAACGCTCCAACTTTTTTATTTGTAATGGAGTATGCATCCATTACACATTACTTTTGCTTCCTCATAAAGGAAACTTTGTTTTCGTGAAAGAAAAATTTGTCGAGATTTTTATGTCAATGTATTCAAAATGTCCTAAAACATCGAGAAATCATATTTGGAAAAAATGTCCGGATGGATGTGTGTGTGTGTGTGTGTGTGTGTGTGCATGTGTATGTATGTATCCTGAGTTTCTGATGTAAATTATTAATAACTCGAGAACGCTTCGTGATATCGAGCTTCTAACGGGTGTTCAGATTTTATTGACTTTTTTCGTTTTTGCAAGAATGGCGTAAACGCTCTAACTTGTGCAATTTTCAAGATATTGCATTCAAACTTTGTACAGAATTAGTATAACTATTAAGGTTGTTTGGTATTGAATTTGGCGAAAATCCATCGAAGGATTAAAATTTTATGAAATTTTGAATTTTCCGAAAAATCGCCTAAACACTCTAACTTGCGCAATTTTTTAAGATATTGTACTGAACTTTGCACAGAGGTAATATAGCTGTGAAGGTTGTTCGCTATTAAATTTGGCAAAAATCCATCGAGGGATTAAAATTTTATGAAATTTTGAATTTTTTGAAAAATAGCGCAAGCACTCTAACTTACACAATTTTCAATATATTTCACAGAAACTTTGTACAATACTTGTATAGCTATCAAGATTTGTTCGCGATCAAATTTGGCGAAAATTAATCGAATTTGCACATTGATTACTAATATTTTTCAATAGTTAACAAAGCTTCCTTTATGAGGAAGCCAAATTTGATCGCCATACCGTGTGTTAAAGGAAGCTATGTGAACTATGGATAAAGATGAGGAAGCAATATGCAAATTTCAATTTTCAGGGTGTTTAAAAAATGGCGGTTTGTTTTCAAACAAATTTTTTTTTTAATAAGGGATGTTTGGAAAAATGTAAAAAAAATTATGAGGGTGTATTTTGGAGGGTCAGGGTCACGGGTTTACACACTTGGGTTGGAATAACTCATAAATAAATTGAAATTTAAAAAAAGTAAATTTTACTTGTCTCTTTTGGAAAACATGTTATTTGTTCTTCACTATTCAAGTGACAAAGTTTGCTATGATTATATAAGATTAAGATTCATTAGGTATTAATGATTTGCCGAAAATAAAAAATAAATAAAAATTTGTAGGTTTTTAAAGCTTGTGCAAATTATCACTGTATTATTTTTCGCCAATAAAAAAATGTTCCCTTTTGAACTAACCTTATTTGAGGCTGAATCAATGGTTGTTTTATTTTTATCAAATTTTTGGTGGCAGAAAAAAGATACAATGTAAAAAACGAAAAAATCCCATGTATTTTGAATGGGGAAAAAACGGTCTAAAAGGCACGGTCAAATCACTTCCAAAACGGTTTTTTTCTTTTTTTAAATTCGTTTTAGGTTATGTACAAATGGTCTAGGGGGGGGGGGGGGGGGAATTAAAAAAACGCCAACTTGGTAAATAACGGACGGCCTAGTGTATATCCAAAATCGAGGATGAAAAATTTGTCAAACTACTACAATTATACCTTATGCTATGAGGAACATATTATGTGCCAAGTTTCACATTTATATATCAATATTTACTTAGTAGAAAAAATGTTCAGATCATCGACCGTATAAAATACATGTATTTTCCCTTTAAAACTTTGACTGCCGTGGGGGCCAGGATAATTTGAAATATCGAGCTGAATTTGGTACGAATTTCTATTTATTTATTTAAAACCGATTTAGCACTATCGTCAAAAGAAAAAACAACATACCCTAAATAAGGACCACCCTAATGTACATATATTATTGTTACGTGGCCAATCTCAAAGATTTTCAGTATAATACCGAATTTATCCCAACAAACCTCCACGTCTCGCGTGGTTCAACGGGCTTCGCGCTACCTACTTGCATCAGTTCTTAGTTTCGCCACCAGATGGATACGAGCCAACTTTGGATCCCAATTGCATGAACGGTGCAATCGAAATCTCGTTTTTTTTCTTCTTAAGCTCTTGGTTACTTTTCCATATCACATAAAAAAATCTAGATTTTCCAGGACAAATTTTTTCCACTATTGTTCCCAAAAGTCTCAAACAATATTTACCAACTTCTCAAAGTTTCGTATAAGAACTCAAACTTTTAGTTTGCTGGTTGTCCGGAAGTTATTGGGTTACATTACCCTAAGACGTTAAGAAAATCGATTTTTTTTAGATTCATTTTTTATACTTATAAAATTATTTAACCATTTCCCATTGTCAATATTCTTATTATTCATGAATTGTTTCGGCGCTTTTCCTGAATCTACTTTTTTTTAACTGGTGGACAATATATCTCAAGATATATTGAATCGATTTTGATTAAATTTATACTGTACATGTTTTACAATTGCAATCCATCTCCGAGAAAAATGTGTTAAAAGTTTTAGCTCTATCTCTGTCGCACTCACGAGAGCGGAAAGGCGGGGGAGAGGGTTTACCCTCCCCTTAAGAGATCTTCCGAATGAATATTAAAAAGTTATTAGAAATCTAATATCCAGATGAACTACATGATAATATTTGTTCGGATACATAATCGGAACCGTTTTAATTCTGGGATTTCACCACTGATATATCATATAAGTAAAGAGAATTCACAAGCAGTCGGTAGCGTAATAGGTAGCGTGTTAGGTTCGTAAGTGGGATAGATAGGTAGGTCGTAGGTTCGAATCCCCGTGGAGGCAGATGAAATTGAAATGATGAATTGAGTTTTCTTAAAAAAATTTTTTAATACAGTCGGTTCAGTAACTGTAAATATAAAAAATACGTATTAAAAAATTTTGCAAACGATAGAAATGAGAAAAAAATTAATTTTTAATAATTTTAAAGAAACCCTCAAAAAGTTATCTTGACGATGTCTTGTGAAGAAATCTCGAAATAGTAGTGTTTACGATATCTTTTTTTGAGAAATCTGAAAAAGTTATCTTCAAGACAATTTTTCACAGATATCAAAATCATTGCGCAAAGTGGCGCATTCGACTACTTTCTGAACTCATTAAGATGTCTTTCGGAAAATGTATTCGGATGTCCACATCTTACATAAGAAATCTACAGCGATTCGTTCAGACGTCATATTGCTGTGTGGGTTAGGTCCGATTGAAACCATCTTTGTTGGAATTTTCGAAATAAGCTCACCCCTTTAATCGCTAAAAATATCAAAATAAGAGTTGAGTCGATAAATATGAATCTCTCAAATCCGGGTGATAAGTCACTTCTGCTTGATTGTTAATTTCGCTCTCGGGACGTAGAGGAAAGTAAAGAAGAAAGAAGAGTTTGTCTCCTGCATGGATGGTGGGGTTGGTGTACGGGAGCGGCTGCGGTTGTTGCGGAGAGGGGTTGAGGGTGGATTGTATGCAGTCTTCGTAGAAGAGGTGGGTGGGTGGTTCTGTAAATTACAAACGTGCGAGTAAAACTCTCATCCCCTCACTCCCACAGACAGTTCTATCTTTGCACACCTTCTCATACTCTCAGTCCCTCTGACCCCGCCGTTTTTCAACCCCTCTTCGCCATTTCCCAACCCTCAGTCGCGTTTGCCGATTCTCTCGCCGTGCTTGCTGCGTGAGCTCGAGAGTGAGATCCAAAGAGAGAGAGAGAGAGAGAGAAAGAGAGAGAGAGAGAGAGAGAGAGAGAGAGAGAGAGAGAGAGAGACAGAAAGAGCCGAGTCGGGGATGTCTAGACTTGTAGATAATGCGGAGTTTGTTCGAGGCAGACGCGAGATAGACGCAGGGAGCTTTTGGCTTCGTCGTTCTCTCGAATCAACCAGATATTCGCCGCTCGTTCCTTCCCTTCTCTGGTTATACAAAAATTTGTGGCATTTCACGAAAATTGGACTGATTTTCAAGCAGGGGTGAATGGGTATCAACCTTCGCTGGTAATTAACTTTCCCTAACAAATCATTTGAGGCATCCATATCACAATTGAGATTTTTTCTTCAATGTCCTATTGTCTCCTACCACCCCATTGTTTAGGAATCTTTTTGGTGACCTGGGACCACCACATTAGGGTGATTCGTTTCAGGGCAATTTTTTTTTACCCATCGTGCTCGAAAACCTTTAGTTGGTACCCAAAAACGAAGTTTCGTGAAAGAGGGGTGTTGTAAAATATTTAGAGGTTGCGAATCAAAATTGAAGGTTTCCCATTTGATTAACGTTGAAAAAAAAAAATTTCTCATTATTAGTGTTACCATTCCGCGAATTTTGAAATTGCGATATTTTCCAAGTGGGTTCTTATAGGAAATATGATACTCTACAATAAAGTTCATTGAGCCATGTCCCTAAATTCCACCGTTTCAGCGGTATCATTATTTCAAGTGAATATTGTATGAAAATATCTATTCAAACGGCTGTAACGCCTAAGCGATTAGATATATCGAAAAAATTCAAATGAGAACTTTGTAAAGAAAGTAATTTGCTACAAAAAAGTCTCATGAGCCGAGCCCGTAAATTCAACTCTTTCTCAGGTATAGGTGTATAAAGTAAAATAAATAGGTACTTTTTTGTTTTATTCAATCAAACGAACTCCATTTTCTACGAGATAGCATGTACAAAATCATCAAAAAAAACCATTCAACAAATGTTACAAAGAATTCTGCCAATAAATAAATAAAACAAAAACAAAAAATCTATTTATTTTACTTCATCCACCTATAAATGAGAAAGAGTTGAATTTACCGGCTCGGCTTAGGAGACTTTTTTGTAGAAAATTTTTTTTTCTACAAAGTTCTCATTTGAATTTTTTCAATACATCTAATAGTTTAGGCGTTACAGCCGTGTAATAGATATTTTCATACAATATTCACTTGAAACAATGATACCGCTGAAACCGATGAATTTACGGTCATGGCTCAATAAACTTTATTGTAGAGTATCATATTTTCTATGAAAACCCACTTGGAAAATATCAAAATTCGCGGAATGGTAACACTAATAATGAAACATTTTTTTTTTCAATGTTAATCAAATGGGAAACCTTGAATTTTGATTCGCGACCTCTAAATATTTTTTGACAATACCCCCCCCCCCCCCTTTTACGAAACTTCGTTATTGGGCACCAACTAAAGGTTTTCGGGCACGATGGGTTAAAAAAAAAGTTGCCCTGAAACGAATCACCCTACCACCACATATCCCTTCGTTAGAACTCCCTTTTTCCATAGAAACTTGCCTCATTTTTCGGTCTACCATCCTCCGAAAATGTCCGCCTGTTTGAAATGCCCATTCCCAAAGACTCTTCATGGCTGCATTCGTCTTGGACGCTTTTCGCGCTCTAAGCACCACATCCTGTAGCATTTTTTATGTCGATGAATATCAAAACATGCGGGCTGAAAGCGCGTAAGCGTCTAACATGAATGCAGCCTCTACTCAACTTTTCCTATCCATCTTCTTAGCTACCGAAACAATATAACTAGAAGACGGCTGGCAAAGATTGAGGGATAAAGAGTTCCGGGGAATGAAAATAACCGAGAGGTGCCGAAAGATGGACCAGGAGCCGGGAAGAGGGACAGGGGCTTTTGGGGTGGCGATCTCGGAAGATGGATCCATTTTTCCAGAGAATCGGTCCGAGGGATGGTGGTCCCAGGAATTAGAGACCAGGGATTAGGGACCCTTGGAATTGGTCCTGAGGGATATGTAGCAGTCCCAGGGAGATGAAGGGATTTTATGAGATAGGAAATGATGAGGGGCAATAGCCAAGCTGTACGGTCATCTAGTTTTCTAAATTAAAAATATTCAAATAAATTGATTTTTCATGGTTAACCGAAGATGCAAAATTATCAAACCGCCCTTGTTTTTTTCCGATTCATTTTACTTATACCAATATTAGAACGATATCGGGATTAGCTGTAGGAAAGGTAGCCAATTACTGTATCTGCAGTTACCAACTGGAGCAGGACAAACCGGTTTATACCTTGAACGCAATAGGGGTGTGCATTCGTTCGTGTATGCTTTGCAAGAATTTAAACCGATGTCCAATCAGGGTTTTGCAGTGTATTGCAGGCCAACGGTGCGAGAGGCTCTTGTGCAAAGTCCATGTATTTATCCGTAACTGTTCGACCCTTTAGCCTCTCTTTCTCTCTGTTCCACCCCCAAAGCCAATAGATTGGTGGTTAGGGGGGGGAGGCGAAATATATTTGGAAACTGTTTCACTCCCGCTCTCTCTTTCTCTGTCGTGAATTGTGTGAAAGGGAAAGTCAAACTTACCCCTTCACACCGAATAATTTTCAATATCCAGATATTTGTATACATTCCATCTGGTATACTCCGAGTCTTCAAATCCGAAAATCGTGGCGTCGTTGCAATATAAAACTGGGTCCATGCGAAAGAAAAAGACCGAATTGAGGACTGAGGGGCATCATATCCAACAACCTTTTTCTTGACAATCTTCTCGTCTCGTTTGTTGCATTTGTACCCTTTTTCAAATAATTCGTACCGTCCTTTGTTTACGTCATTTTTCGTTTGCGGATGGACATTAATTGAGGGAAAATACCATCACTATTGGTTTGATGGTCCCCACAGTCCATCTCTTGGAGAATTGTCTTCTGATGTTGAAGGTACTCTATTATTACTTTTTTTTACGTATTGATGATTAGGCTGAAATCTGTTAATTTTCATAATTATTTTGTTACAGAATCAGAGGTCATTTATTCTGACGATTGCGACGAAGATGAATACGTTCGAGACGAATCTGATGAACCGTTGACATCGGAATCTGACGAAGATTAAGACATATCCAATTAGTTTTATAATTGTATTTCTCATTTTGAATAGAACGAAATAACGTGATTTTCGTTTTTCTTGTCAGACTAGCGATACTTACCCATTTTTTGGTAGGACATTGTTTGATTTGGGCAAAGAATGCATTAACCTGACATGTGTAATTTTTGTCCTACAGTTATTAATGAAAAAAGTGTTCCGGTGGAGTAAACAACTTCTAAGCGTAGGCCTGTGAAAATCTACCACTAAATTTGTAGGACTATATGGTCCTTTCATTATACAAACATTCACTAAGCTGCATACAAAAAATCAGCTCGCTATCAATAAATTTAGTGAACTCGTTATTTTGACATATTTGGAGTGGCGGACGATCCATTCAAACCATCATTTGTGTAGGAAATTTGTTTTTCCTAGTTTATTATCCAATTGTCTTCCTATTCAAATAAAATATTTTGTGTTGTTCAGACAATTTTGACACCCCACCAAATCGACATGTTTAATGCCTGCGCACTAAATCAGCTACCTCTATTGAGAATTTTCACAGAGGAAAAACTTGGGCGTCTCGGCGAAAGGAACCGACTCACGAAATTTCAGCCTGTTATTTATCATTAAAAAAACCAGATGGCGGCTGCTGGACTAGTATATCATATAAATAGAAGTTGATATAGTGTTTTATTACTATGAAAAATAGAAAAGAAAAAATAACAAAAAGTTTTGTTGTTTTATTTGTCGCATGATCAATTATTCTATGACCAACTCCAGTAGTCGAATACGTCACGTCTTCCAATAAACAGTTCACCTTACAAGTCTACCGGATTACACGTCTCCAGCTTGTTAATTCGGCCGGACACTTATCGACATTGGACTTCGCCCAAAAGAAAAAACAAATCGCCCTGCTGTCGATAAGGAGGGTATCGCAGTATTAAAAACCCGGAAACTTGTAATTTGGTAGACTTGACTTGTCGTAGCGAAATTACTTAAGAGATTAATTAGTTTATGGAGATTCATTCCAGTAGGCTTTCTATTTGCCAGAATTGTTTAAACGTTTTTTTCTGGCAGAGATTTTATACGGTAGACTTGTTAATTGGTAGTAATATTACGGTAGTGCTTTTCTGGTACAGAAATAAGAGTGAGAGCTGCAAATGTGCCAAAAATATCCAAGTTGAGTATCGAGTCAGGATGCTATCATCATATCGACAGTATTTAGTGGTTAATTTTTAATAATACTTTTACCAATCTGCACTGTAAAAAATGTTATAAAATTTAATATACAAAAGTATATTAAATTTCAAAAACAAGTAAATGAAATCGAAATTAATATACAAGGTATTGGAAAATTAACAATTGCATCTTAAAATTAATATTTGTATATTAAAATTAAAAAAGTGAGCATTGAAAATTAATACACTTCTTTCTTATAATTGCAGTCAACCATTGAGAATTCTTTTGAATGTTATAATGAAATTTAATATACCGTATATGAAATTTCAATAACAAGTATACGAAATCGAAATTATCATACATGGTATTGGAAAATTAACAATTTCATCTTAAATTTAATATTTGTATATTAAAATTAAAAGATGAACGTTGAAAATTCAAATCCCCGTATATTAAAATGATTTCTACATGCTTTTCCGCATTTTTACGATACGTTATTGGAAATTAATACACTTATTTTTCAAAATTACAATCAATGTCAGCGGCCGTGCTAGTTGATGCATCCACCGCTATGCGTCGCATGCGCTCGGACCTCTGTGCCCAAGCGAAATAGGCATATGACGGTGTTATATACCGGACGGCCAGCGTGCCCAATATACTTACCTGGCGCAGAGGTTATACCGTGATAATTAAGGGCGGGGTAAAGTATTTTTAAATTTTTTTTATTTTTTTTCAATTTTTTAAATGAATGCATAATATCTCAAGAATATTGTGTTGAAATTTCAAGTCGATCGGAGTAAAATTGACGAAGTTATGAGTATTTGAGCGTCTATTGCTCCATGCCGGGTTTTATACCTGGGCGGCAGCTGCGCGGCGCGCTATTGTTTTTTCATCATTTTGTTAATAACATTTTAGAATTATTATTATGCAAAATTAATCTTTTGAGTACCTTTAATATGCATGAATTTTCTCAGATTTTTGTGCAATCGAGAAGTGTTCTCAAACTTATGTGCAATGAGCGCTAAGCGACCAAACTCTTCTGCGTTTTTCTGAGACTTGTCATATTTGAAGTCCGTGTACACGATAACTCAAAATCTACTGGACCAATCGCTTTGAAATTTTGCACAGTACTTCTTCACATAATTCACCAGGTATTGTCGAGAGCTTTTTTGTTTTTTTTTTAATAATTACTAATTTTTCAACAACACATTAGCCGATTTTTTTGAGCGAAAATCGGGTTTTTGGTTCCCAAGTGCTACGAAAAATCGAAAAAAAATCCTCCCGTCATTACCTCGAGAAATATCTCCTTAAACAAATGCATTTTGATTTTTTTGTTTCAGATGATTCTGTTGCGAGTTATGGTGTACACCGCAAACCAACTTTTTTTCGAGGCGCCTCCGGGGTTTAATTTTCACTCGCTCAATTTTGAATATTTTGCAATGCAAACTTAGGAGAATGTTGTTAAAATGTTACTTTATTATATGTAAATTTTTCAATAAACGAACACTATCCGTTACGCCAAAAAAAAATCTTAAAAACATGCCTTTTTTCGCCGAATTAACTTTACCCCGCGCTTAAGGCAGTTCCTCCAGGGCGAAGCTCTTCCATTGCACTTTCGGTCGAGCTGACCTTTGCGAATATCCCTAATGTGCATATCTCGGGCGTACTATTTTAGTTGCACTGTAACAAATTTTTGTATTAAATTTAATTTAAAAAATATGAAGTTTTTATGCATATACAATATATTAATTTTCATATACATGTGTATAGTAATATTCCAACACAAGTATAGAAAAAATCAAATAACTTCTTTTAATTTTAATATACAAAAGAGAATTAATTTTCATATCTTTTTTCATGATTGTGCTTTAAAACCATACTATGTATCGGAATTTTAATATACGAATGTATATTAAAATTAAAAGAAGTTATTTGATTTTTTCTATACTTGTGTTGGAATATTACTATACACATGTATATGAAAATTAATATATTGTATATGCATAAAAACTTCATATTTTTTAAATTAAATTTAATACAAAATTTTTTTACAGTGTGCCGACTCATATTCTGTCTTAAAATAAACTTCACTAACCCCACTATCATTCTATTTTCTGTACCAAACAATTGACAATAATCATTATTGCAAATAAAGAAAGATCGAGAAGATCTTGCATGATGCTTCGAATTTCAACGTTTTTGAACTGACAATAAAAATAATGTTTTTTTCTTATTCTTCACCCTATGTATCCCGCTCCTTCACCCCTCTGTTGTTCACTAACAGGACGCTCCGATAATCAGATTGTCGTCTGTCCCTCCGGCCATTGGAAGAACAGATTTTACTTTCAGCTTTACGAAATTGGAAGGGTGCGCGATGGTGTGCGATTCAATGGTTCCAAAAAACCGTAATCGTATATTTATACATATGGGCCTTTCCATGTCAAATCGACCAAGCGTTGGTATCGACCCCTTTCAATTTCGATCAAATTTGGTCAGAAGTTTTCGTTTTCAATAAGACGAAGTTCCGCCAAAGGAAAACAATTTTTTTTTCGGAAGTTATGCAAAATTCAAAATATCACGATTTTTCAAATCTTTCAAGTTCATTTTTTAAATATCTCGAAAACTATTATAGTTACGGAAAATCGTTCTGAATTCGTCTTAAAGAGTATACTATAACTACGAAAAAAAAAATATTCCGAAAAAAAACTGTGGAAAATGATGAATTTGGAGAATTTTGAATCTTCAAAAATCGTGAAAATCCAAGTTCCGTATTAAATTTTTGGTTCAATTTTTTTAATATAATACCTTGTACTGATCTTAAAAAACCCTGAAATTTTCAGAAAGGTGTTTTTTGTTTTTTCAGAAATATGAATTTTTGAATTTTTAAAAATCGTGTAAATCCACGGTCAACATTAAATTTTTTGTTCAATTTTTTTTATATATAATACCTTGTACTGATCTTGAAAGATCCTGATATTTTCAGGATGGTGTTTTTTTGTTTAAAAAATATAAATTGTTGAATTTTGGTAAACAACATTTTTTTTTCCATCCAAATACTGTTACTTTTACTTTTTTTAACTGCTCAAAAATACAGAACTACATGATTGCTCAACTGTAATTAGCTGAGAGGTAAATAAAAAAAAAATTTTACCAAAATTCAAAAATTTATATTTTCGAAACAAAAAATCGAAACAAAAAAACACCATCCACCATCAAAAAAAAATTTTACCAAGAATTTAATGTTGATCGTGGATTTACACGATTTTCAACTATTCTAGAAAACTTATTTTTGAAAAAACAAAAAAGACCTTTCTGAAAATTCCAGGATCTTTTAAGATCAGTACAGGGTATTATATAACAAAAATTGACCCAAAAATTTAATACGGAACTCCGATTTTCACGATTTTTTTAAATTCAAAATTCTTCAAATTCATCATTTTTCAAAAAAAAATTTCGGAATATTTTTTTTCTCGTAGCCCCAAGTATACTCTTTCAGACAAATTCAGTACGATTTTTCATAACTATAATAGTTTTCGAGATATTTAAAAAATAACCTTGAAAGATTTGAAAAAATGTGAAATTTTGAATTTTGCATAATTTTCGAAGAAAATTTTTTTAATTTTTTTCCTTTGGTAGAACTTTGTTTTCTTAAAAACGAAAACTTCTGACCAAATTTCATCAAAATTGAAAGGGGTCCATTCCAACTCTTGGCCGATTCGACATGGAATGACCCATATCTATGGGCAATTCACTTGATAGCATCTTAAAAATATATAATGGTGATTTTTCTGTAAAAAAACCTCAGCTTTGCGATAAAAATATTCTCCATTTTTTCCGGCGTCGGGAAGACCCAAAAAAATTAGGTCAAAATATAAAAATCGCCTTTCTTCGTATCGTTCTTTCTGTAGATTATAATTTGAAATGTGTTACTTGACGTCATTTTCGAATCAAATAATAATAAATTGGACCTTCATTAAAAAATCAGGATCTTGCACGACTATCACAGCCTCGATTTCTTTATAGTTCTTTTTTATGGGATTCCGCCATAAATTAGTGAAATGCTTTAGCAAAGAAGTTTGCTAGAAAAATGTAAAATTGGAATTAAAAAAATCATATATTCGAAAAAACGCAATTTTTACATTTTGGTCTCATTTTTTTGGAGCTTCCCGATACCGAAGCAAATGGAGAATATTTTTATGGGAAAGTTGAGATTTTGCTTACATAAAAATCACCACATGATATCTTTAAAAAATACTATTAGGTGTGTGATATTATGAACAAAAAGTTAAGAATTGCAAATTTAGAAATTTTCAGCCTTATTTTAGAAACAATTTATATAAATTCATATTAATCATATTTTGAAATTCAAGTTTTCTTCTCATATTATTTTACTGTTTTTTTCACTCGATTTTTATTACACATGGGAAGCCCCATACATGTATTTAATATCGATAATTATTCTTACGCCGTTCTTAATACAACGAGACAATTTCGTTTCATCAAAACAAATTTCGCGCTAGCAAATCGATTTCAACCCTGAGGGACAATGATAGAAGCTCCGGGGGGATGGTTGTCGTTTCGATCAAGCTTGAATTTCATTGTTGAAACAAAAAATACAAACAAAATTCCACCACTATATTAATTATTTAAATATACGTGGCTCGTCAGAGAGGGAAACAATATTTGGTTTGGTTGATTTAATTAGCCAAAGGTTAATGAAATTGACCTAATTTTATGAATTAAAGATTAATCAAAATAACCTGATTAAATTAACCAAAGGTTAATCAAATTCTGAAGAGAAGATATTTGGTTTGGTCGATTTAATTACTCAAATTTTAATCAAATAAACCTAATTCAATTAACCAAAGGTTAATTAAACAGAATTAATTTAATTAAATTGACCTTAGGTTTGGGTTAATTAACGGACTTGCTAAATCGGCTCGTTTGAGACGGAAATAATATTTGGTTTGGTTATTTAATTAACCAAAGTGTAATCCAATTAACCCAATTTAATCAACCAAAGGTTAATTAAGTAAACTTAACTACATTGAGCGAAGGGTGATTAAATAAACGTAATTGAATTAACGAAACAAACTGAATTAAACTGATGTTAATTAAATTGACCTTAGGTTTGGGTTAATTAATGGATGTGCTAAATCAATAGGCTATCCTCGTTTATTTTGCATAATTTTGTCGAAATTGCTGGATAATTGAAGTTTTTTGATTTCCTGAAATATGTCGATGGGGAAAAACAATGAAGGAAAGCTGCTAAATATTATGTACCAATAATAAGACGTCTATCTCGAAATTAATCGCTCATATGAAATGTAAAATTTGCACGATTTTTTAATCATCCGAGAACACCAGTATATCATGAATTATTGGAGCATCAAAAAGTGACTAATTGAATAAAACTATTGGAAAATTTAAAAAAATCGAAATTAAAAAAAAAAAAAAACATTAGTGCGTCAGTCACACAAGGTAACTTAATCGGCGCGCCACCGGTTAGTCGTGCTTTCTTCTTCCGTCCACGTAAAACTCAACCCTACTTCAATTCTGGAAAAGTGGTTTGAGTGGGGGAGGGGGGGGGGGGCTCGAAAGGGTTAAAAAGTTGCAAAACAAAATAAAATCCTTTCGACACGTAGTCTGGAAGCCCTCTCGTAGTGTGCTTTCGCAGGACCAGAAGTCTGGATAAAGGGATGCGGAGGAACGTGGTAGGCACTCATGCATATTCACACGTCGCATTCGTACGAACGAAATTAAGCGCCGGTGGAATTAAAGCGCCTAGAGCGAAACGTCCGCTCCGCGATTTCGCCAGACCTCTATCTACTATTTTTCCATGGATTTCACGGGAGGGGACGGCTTGGGAATATGACCCGGGAAGGCGAATCGATCCAGACAAAAAGCTCCCTTAAGGGGTCAGAAGAGGTTGAAAAAAAAACGATTTTTCAAGAATTTTTTCTGCAAAGGAATTTTAATTTATTGACGCAAGAAATGATGTGCATATTTTTGTAACTTTTAACTGAATTTTGAATTTGCAAATTTGCCAAATTCTTTCAAATTTACTTCTCGCTGAATTTGATTTTTGCCAAATTTAATAGCGAACGACCTTGATTACTATTTTGAATGTGTACAAAATTTCAGTACAATATCTCGCAAATAGCCGAAGTTAGAGTACGCTATTGAAAAAAAAAAATCCTTAAATTTCAATCATTCGATGGATTTTCGCCAAATTAAATAGCGAACAACCTCAATAGCTATATTAGCTCTGTGCAAAGTTTTCAGTACAATATCTTAAAAATTGCACAAGTTAGAGCGTTGACGCTATTTTTCAAAAAATTCAAAATTTCATAAAATTTTAATCTCTCGATGGATCTTTGCCAAATTCAAGACCAAATAACCTTAATAGCTTTACTAATTTTGTACAAAGTTTGAGTGCAATATCTTGAAAATTGCAGAAGTTAGAGCGTTTACACCATTTTTGTAAAAACGAAAAAAGTCAATAAAATCTGAATACCCGTTAGAATAAAAACAATTTTTTTCAGAATGAAGAGCAATTCGTGCTCGACGAGCGTGCCAAATTTTAGCTCGATATCTCGAAGCGTTCTCGCATCCGAAACTCGGGAGATACACACACACACACACTCACACACACACACACACGCACACACACACACACACACACACACATCCATCCGGACATTTTTTCTAAATACGGTTTCTCGATGTTTTTGGAGATTTTCAACACATTGGCATACGAATCTCGAAGAATTTTTTCTTCACGAAAACGAAGTTTCCTTTATGAGGAAGAAAAATGAATAAGATTTCGTTAATTCAAGGTATAATCTAGTATTTGATCAAAGGTATTAGCAAATTATTTATTTTTCACAAAATGGGGGCTTCTCTCCAAATAACATTTCGATTTATGATGCAAATTTGCCTTAAATTGTTTATAAAATGGAAAATTTTTATGGGTAAAAAAAACCTTCGATTAATTACTAAAAAATATAATTATAAAGCTTGTGTAAAAATTTGCGACTGATCGATTTTGCGGTTTCTGAGAAATCTTGTTCACCGAGTCAAAAAACACAGTTTTGAGAAAAACGCCTTCAAAGTTTCAAAAGCACTTTGCACACAGTAATACGGGTTTAAAAATATGCCTGTAACTTCGAAATTATTTATTGGATTCACATGAAATTTTCTGTGTAAGGGACATATTTAATGACAAAATATATCAACAAATATTTGGCTTACCAATGGGTTCACCGTTAGCCCCAATATTATCAAACATTGTAATGATCGATTTGGAAACTATCTGTTTGGAAAAACTAAGATTCACAATACCAATCTACAAGAGATACGTAGACGATATTATCACAGCTCTTCCCACAGACAAAATACAATCAACACTTAATCTCTTCAATTCATATAACAACAAGTTACAGTTTACAGTTGAAGTAGAAACAAACAACAGAATACCATTTCTGGACATCTTACTGATGCGCAAAAATAACTCAATAATTAGAGACTGGTACAGAAAACCTACCTGATCAGGTCGATTCATAAACTTTTTCTCTCATCACCCTCTTAGCCAAAAAAAAAAGGAATTACAATGATGTTAGTAAACAGAACGATAAAACTATCGCACGTTTCCTTCCACCAAAAAAACATCGAATTAATTAAAAACACAATGGCACAAAACTGTTTTGCAATTTCCTTCACAGAAAAGATAATAAGATAAAGACTGACATTAATTCATTCACAATCAAATAATAACAACACATTCGACTCCTCCAAATTAATAAATTTACCCTATACCGAAAATATTCACCACCAACTAGTTCGTCTCTTTCAACAATTCAATATAACATTAGTCACTAACAACCAACACAATATTCACTCTATCATCGGTTCCACAAAAGAAAAAATAGACAATATGCATAAATCCAACGTAGTTTACCAAATCGATTGTAATGATTGTGATGCATTGTACATAGGACAAACAAAAAGATATCTAAAAACCAGAATCAACGAACACAACAATAGTCTAAAACACACTAACACACAGAATAAAGCGTTAGCGAAACACGGAATAGAATGAAGACACAACATTAAATTTGACGATGTTAAAATTTTAAATGATGAAAAATGGTTCAAAAAGCGATTAATTCTGGAAATTATACAGATTAAAGCACATTCCAAAGCAACGAATTATAGAATCGACATCGACAAACTAAGCAGCATATATAATTCAATAATTTAACAAAAACTCTCAATAATTACCAAAAAACTACAAATTGCTAGACATTAATTTAAAATTCGTTACCACATTTAACACTTATCAGTTTAAAAGCCGGTTTAACGGCATTTCCTCCAACAATAACAAATTAAAGATATCAGTTTAAAAACCCGTTTAACGGCAATTCCCCAACATTAACAAATACCCCCACTCTTCAATACTCAGCCGCACTGCCCCAACACTAATAAATACCTCCCCACTCTTCTCCAGTACTCAGTCGCTACTTAGTGCTCGAAACAATTTGACCGTTTCACCACAACGTGTAATGGAAATTGTTCATTTTGATCGGGGATGAATCTTGGAAAATATCACATAGAAATCACAGGTAAATAACACATACACACTCACACACAAAGTACATAAACTAAGCACTAAAATATCAAAATCGTTTCTCACACAGACATCAAGGATCGCAAAAAAAACGACTCGTCTTAACACAATATGAAAATTTTGAACAACAAATTCATATTAAATGTTGTCCAAGATTCATCGAATGTTCAAAAATACCCATACAAATTCAGGTCAGCCCTGACGGGTCGCCGGAACCGAAAAGGAAGCGAGAAGGAGCCAACAAATACGGTTCCTTGCATGTCCGCCGGGAACCGTAAAGGAACCGAAAAGGAACCGAGATCAAATTCACAATTTCTACAGTCGGTAACATAGATCGCTTGAAATGAGAAAATTATGTTGCCACACATCGTAAATTTTTAAAATGAACTGAAATAGTGAAATATCATTCGTAATCAGTAATTTTGGGATCAATATTCCAGAAATTATCATTGCTTAAGGGTAGGGTCAACCCCCTCTCCCCCGCCTTTCCGCGATATTTTGTGCAAGAGAGACAGAATTAAAATTTCCAACACATTATTCTCGAAAACGACACAGCCAATCAAAAAAAGAATTATGAAACCACCTGCATACATTAATTACGCAGGCGGCCCTACAGCTTGTTTTTTATTTCACCAAGGAACCACCACTATCAAGAAATATGTGTTCCAAATATTTTGAGGTTATGTTGACATTTTGAGGTTATATTCACACCTCAAGACACATTTTTATTGGAAAGGGCCAAACACAATTTCTTCAAATTTAACCAGACATTGTAGATTAATGCGACACCGAGACGGTCCCATTTTATTAGGTTCAAATAATTTCAAAGTAGTGAGATTTGTGAAAAAAAACTGATCTGCGATGTGAATCCGACTAACACTGCCACCTCAAACCTTTTAACACATTTTCTCGAAAACGACTCAATGGAATAAAGAAAGAACGGTGAGGCTGTCTCCGTGCTATCATTGTACGACAGGCTTAATTTGGTAATATTGCGGTCCACCGATGCAAAAAACAATGTGTTGAATTTTGTGAGGTGTGATTTTTGTATTAAAAATCGACATAACCTCAAAACTCTTTTAACACATTTTCCTCGAAGATCATATGACTGAAGATGACGCGATGGAATGAAAAATAAATAGTGGGGCCGTCTGCGTAATTAATGTGTGCAGGTGGTACGACTATTCTTTTTTTTACTTTCTACAGTCGTTTTCGAGAAAAAATGTGTTGAAAATTTTAGCTCTATCTCTCTTGCACTCACACACACTCGCGGAGAGATTGGCCGAATGAGTTTTTTCAGCACTATGTTTGTGTGACTTGTTCCGGGACGATTTTTTTATGATACCATGAAATTTCTAATTTACCGACATCGAATAAAATAGTGTATATGATTATCAACACGAATCTGCAGAAATAAAAAAAACTAAAAAGGCACCGAAAAGGAACCGTGAAGGAACAAAAAAGGAACCGAAAGACACCAACAGCCCGCCAGTTCCCTCTCGGTTCCTTTTCGGTTCCCAGCGGACACCAAAGGCACCGAAGCTCTCGGTTCCCGCGATCCGCTAGGGAGTCAGGATACATTACACTTAACCTTACAATTTAGATCATAGCAAAATTATTATTTACAAAATAAGACTAAAATGAATGTAAACATATTTTTAGAAATAATAAATCTGAAGAGGATCCGAACAAGGATCGAAACGTTATACAAAAAAATTGTCCACTATCATTTGGGCCCTCTGGTCGGATCGCAGCCGATTCTCCCCTTACTAAAGTTACACATCACCTCAAAGTAGTACCTCCGCTACAACTTCAACAAAAAGTTACACAGGATGTGCATATTTACAGGGTTGATGATTATTTCGATTTGTAGTAAATACATTTAAAAAGCACATAATATTAATTCAGTGCCAATAGATAATACGATAGAAATATTTTACTGTCGTAAAATTAATTTTATTCAGTGTTCGTAACCTGCAACTGCAACATGGAGGTACTACCTTAACGCAAGAATCAAGGTGCGGGCTTTAGATTCCCCGCTGCCTAGCCAAAACAACCCTCTATGGAAGAGGGGACGAGCATAATGCAAGAAGCGGGTGGAGAAGGGTGAGTTAGGCTGTGGGAGAATACCGACGAGGGCGCCAGCGTAACATTTCAATGTCAAGGCCACCTCAGACTCAATATATCAATTTTCCCTCATTCTACGTTATGAAGGGTACGCACAATCCATTACAGTAGAACTTTGATTATAGCACCTGAAAATGCGAAGGTATTGGCCAAATGTGTACACTGACTATGATGACCTGGACTCCTTACCTTGAGCCACTTCCTCTTAATCCAATGAAACCTATTTTAAACCTAAGCTAACGCGAGACTGACCTGACTCGATTCAATCCGATCCAACCCAAACCAACCCAATCCAACGCAACTCAACCCAACCAAATCTTAAGACAACCCATCTTAGTTTTAATCCACCCTAAAACTCGCTGGATTAGTTGAATATACTTCACAGAAACAAGTAGATTCAACAAGCTGAAACAAAAGTGAGCGACGATAGGTCGTTGAAAGAAAATTTTTCAAAAAACTACGAGCAAGAGAACCATGCGCAAAAAATGATATAGTACATAAAAATAAGGAAGGAGGAGAGAGGGGTGTTGAGAAGAAGAGAACGAGCGAAGGATATTGCAGACATATGGAAAAAGCCTTGGAGAGATGCTATTCCTTTCCTTCGACCTTCGAGAAAACGGCTGGCCAAGTTGGCGAATAAAGGGTGTTTGTGTAAGCACGTGTTTACGTTCGTGTGTCCCTTTGTGTGTTTGGATGTGTGTATCCTCTACCTACTCCACGACAGACGACGCGAAGGAGAAGAAGGAAACTCGTGAGAGACGACAATATGAGACTTGAGGCAGGGGGAGCGAGGAAAACGATTGCAGAAAGAGTGGGGACACATCGAGAGGAGACGAGAATTTTTCGACTGTAAACAATACGACGAAGCTTCGAAACGTCGAGCAGACACGAGACTGCGTTATCGATCGGTCCCTACACAACTCTCAAAATTTTGCATCCAACCCGCATCTTTCGAGCATCGGATACAGACAATTATTCATATCAGGGACCGAAGATTTAATTTAAAAAAAAATGAATTCACAATAATACATTAAGAGGTTATACGCAGTCGGGAGGTCGAAAAAAGCGATTTTTCACTGCGTATAACCCTCGGAAAAAAACCGCTTCGCAGTAAGTCGTTCTTATCGACAAACCCTACTATCCAAATTTTTATTATAATTCATATTCGCAGTATTACCCTCAGTGGCGCTGCCTTTCTATTTTTTATAATGGTTGAAACTCAATTGATTTCGATTTATCGATGTCTGAGTAGGTTTAAATTAAAATCTCCAAAGGTCGGTATCTAGTCTTACTGCCAGATAAATCTTGGTGTTCTCTACAAAAACATTTATAATCGATCAACCGATACTCAAAATCATCGGAGAAACGGGTTGATTTACCCGCAAATTGAGGTCAAGTTAGGATCAGAACTAGTTACAAAAAAAAAGTTTGGGCAAGTTAGGATTGATTCACAATTAAATTAGGGTTCAGTTGAGTTAGGGTGTGGTTAGAAAAGGTTGAAATAGGACTAGGATAAGGTTAAAGTAGGGTTAGGATTGGGTTCGATGTGGGTAGAATTCGGTTTGGATAGGACTAGGATAAGGTTAAAGTAGGGTTAGGATTGGGTTCGATGTGGGTAGAATTCGGTTTGGATAGGATTAGGATAAAGTAAAGATAGGGTTAGTATATAATTCAAAAAGGGTCACGATAGGGTTAGCATAAGGTTGGCAGATGATACTGATAGGGTTAGAATACGGTGAGGTTACAACTAAATTTGCACTGGGTGAAATTTAAAAAAGTTAGAATAATCGTATAACATCGGCCTTCTCTAGATTAAGTCTTTGGGCGTAAATTTCCGGGCTTTCGGCGCCGTCCACCGCACTTAACGCTTGACAACTTCCCAGGGATGGAGCATAAAGTCTCCTACAGTAGACCCTTCTCTCATTGCGAGATTTTAAAACCTCGTCGATGAAGGCTGTTCCATTCCGAGTACTCCTCTGTGGGACTCAAAGGAATTGGGCTTAATGATACGAAAAACCAATTACCGTTAAGAGCGTTCCACCATGAATGCTCACGAATTCCCAAACGGAGGAGAAGACATAGCAATGAATTATTCTAATGGAGGCAGCAGGTGACTATTGTCTCAAGAGACGATCTGGTGGGGCAGTGCGCATCACCAAGATAATGTTAGGATAATCAGGATTAACCGAGCGTGAAACAAATGTGCTTCTTCTGTATCGACAGATTCATTCGAACAATCTAACGCTCAATTAGGGCGCTCTTGTCTCTCTGCTGTCTACCCATATAATATTTATATCCTATGTGTTGATCATCTCCGATCCCTCCAGACATCCCCCTCCCCAGACACCTCACTCAGACACCCCCTGCCCCAGACATCCCTCCCCCAGACATCTCCATCCCCAGACACCACCTCCCTTCTCCCAAATAGTGAACCGCTAGCCTTTTACACCAGCCACAACAAAGCCCGATGCTGATTTGCGACCGATGCGCCATCCAGCGGAACAATGGGTGCACCACCGACCACGCCGAGCGATTTTCCAACAACCACTTCAGACACGACGCCGGTCACTCAATGATACGCATATGCATGCGTGCTCTCTCTTCTTCCTGTCCACTTAATGCCGATTCGGCGGCCACCTGTCCCTTTTTATCCCTCCCAAAAACCCTGTTGAAAGCATCCACGATATGGTAACACCATATCATCCGTTTGGCAAGCACCCAGCGGTCGACTCGACTTCCGGGAGCCACCGGGACGGAGATAGTGGAGTGGGAGCCTCCTATGCCGATGGGGTGGGGATTTTGGGAGAAGGTGGAGGGAGGAAAGGACGCGCTGCACGCATGGATCCAAAGTGAGAGGAAGTCACGGAATGGCAAGTGGCAATTCGATCGATTTTCCAAATATCCCGCATCCGGTATCACTATATTATATATATGCTATGTTATAATATATCATATGCTATATTATATGCTATGTTATTATCGTTATTGAATGTAACAGGTATCAAGGTGATCGTCAATTGAGTCTTTTATGGACATCTGACTCGCCACCAAAGTGGTTTCCTGGTCTTTACTGATCGTTCCTTACATTCGCTTTTTCAGAAAGGAAGTAATTATCATCATTCTGTTGAGGGAGACTGTAAAATATGTCACGGGAGCGTTATGAGACAACATTAATCTAGCTCTAACTTGACAAATCAATTTTTTTAATTTTTCGGGGTAAGGGGAAAGAGGGTTAGTAAACCTCAGTCATTCGTATGTGGAATTGGAAACTATATAAGTATTAAATTACATTGTTCGACTTTGAATCCATTTTCTGCATGATCAGAAAAAATAATATACATCCAATATACAAATTATGGTGATAATATAACGTGCAATTACCGTATATTTGTGTATAGGTAAAACAGTTTCCCAGTCAAAACTACTTTTGACTGAAAAATCAGTCAAAAGTATTTTTCTTGGGTCCAATCTGCCTTCAGATAACTTTTTTTTATCATTATAAAAATTATAAGCACTCATAAATAAAGTTAAGGACCGAAGTTTTATGAATGAATCCATAAATAATCTTATTAAGTTTATAAATGACTGTTACAACTAATTCAATTGTAATTTTAAATGAATATTTTATTTTAAGAGAGTTGAATAAATTTAACTGCATTTTTATGGAGGTAAATTAAAGGTTAAGTTGCCGAATAAGACTCCGACTTGAAGTTGGCGGCGGTTCTGAACGGAATTTATCACTAGCGCCCTCTCTCGTCGAAATGTGGAACTACATTTTGAAAAGGCACCAACATTTAATAGATGTCTTACTACCAGAGTTGTAAATAATGCATCACTTTGATAATGCATTACTGTATTTATTACACATTACACTGCATAATGTGCAATGGATAAGTGTACCATTACAAATTGAAAAAAGTAATGTGTAATCGATGCCTGTCCCGTTACAAATAAAAAAAGTAATGTGCAATGGATGCATGGCCCATTATAAATGAAAAAAGTAATGTGTAATGGATGCACGTGCCATTACAAATGAAAAAAGTAATGTGTAATGGATGCATGTCCCATTGCAAATAAAAAAAAGTAATGTGTAATGGATGCATGTCCCATTACAAATAAAAAAGTAATGTGTCATGGATGCACGTGCCATTACAAATGAAAAAAGTAATTTGTAATGGATGCATGTCCCATTACAAATAAAAAAGTAATGTGTAATGGATGCATGTCTGGATGCTTTAGAAACAAAAAAACACAGTTCATCGTTAAATATGAAGTACGAAAATGCACTCAATCCCAAAAATTATCCAACTTTATATTGAACTTACTTTTACACGCTGTTACCCATAATTATAAGCAAACTAATAAAAATTATAATTTTTGAATCCCTAAATAATGTGCATGTTCTTTTTTTTTAACTTTATGGATCATTTGTGATAATTGTGGTTGAACTTTTAGTGAGCGAAATAAAATAGTGAGACAGCAATGTGCAAGTTTCTAATACGAGCACGGCAGTTTTTCTATTCGTAATGAAATATTCTCCACTGCAAATTACTTTTTTTTTAAAAATTGTAATTTGTAATGGAACGTGCACACATTACACATTACTTTCTTATTTCCAATGAAACGTGCATACATTACGCATTTCTTTTGCTTCCTCATAAAGGAAGCTTTGTTTTTTATTTGTAATGGCACATGCATCCATTACACATTACTTTTTTATTTGTAATGCGACATGCGTCCATTACACATTACGTTTTTTATTTGTAATGGAACACGCACCCATTACACATTACTTTTGTAATTTGTAATGGAAAACTTGTCCAGTACACATTACTTTTGTAATTTGTAATGGAAAACTTGTCCAGTACACATTGTTTAAAGTAATGGGTAATGCATTACTTTTACATTACTATTTTCACAACTCTGCTTACTACGTTATGTATATCGGTGGCACTGAAAAGTGCTATTTCTTCATGGTTTTGTTTATTTTTGCGGCTGCTATTTATTTCATCTATTGACGTCCATATCAGAGTCTTTGGGAAATTCTACATATTTCAAGGAATTAAAAGCTATTAGGTAATTCAATACATATTCAATACAATAATTCAATACATTGTCCAATAAAGCGCATTCGTCCTTTGGATGTACATTTAGGTATTTCGGGCAGCTGCGATATGGGTACGCCGATTGACCGTCTTATATACGTACTAGGGTGATGCAAAAAAAAATCGATTTTTTTATTTTTTTACAGCTCCATCGAAAAACGTTAGCACATTGAAAAAAAAAATTGCCCAAAATTTAAGATAAAATTCGCAAAATTTGGCAAGCCT
Organism: Alloplasta piceator; assembly: GCA_946863875.1. Classification (NCBI taxonomy): domain Eukaryota; kingdom Metazoa; phylum Arthropoda; class Insecta; order Hymenoptera; family Ichneumonidae; genus Alloplasta; species Alloplasta piceator. The sequence continues at coordinate 29,541,822 of OX333080.1, forward strand.
TATTTTAAAGTCATTATCTACGCGTACGTACGCAGTTTCATGAAAATCTTTGTTTTTTGAGGTAGGGGTCAACATTCTTAATTTAAAGGGTTATAAGCAGTCAGGAGGTCGAAAAAAGCGATTTTTCAAGATTTTTTTTCGGGAAAGACATTTTAATTTTCTAACGTAAAAACTTATTTACATATTTCTGTAACTTTTAACTTTATTTTGCAGCCCTCTAAAAAAAGCGTCTTGCGGTGAGCACGATATCTCTAAAAAAATGAGTAAAAAAAAACGATTTTTCAAAAAACAATTCTGGAGAGAGATTAAAATTTATTAGCGTGAAAATGTATATAGATATTTTAGTAACTTTTAATTTTTGTTTGGAATTTTGTTTCTAAATTTTTTCTCTTCCACTTATTTTGCGCAAAGCTAACGAAACTTTTTTAAATATCTGGTAAGAAAAAGAGACAGAGGAAAAGAGAGGCTACGCCAGTGGATAAATTTGCCCCGCTCGGCCCCCTGGACCGTCTGAGCGGTGTCTAGCCGGGGCACCCCCTACCTGGCGGGAAACCAACCGAGAGGGCGAGTCAGTGAGCTCACGCGCTTCCCTCTCTCCTCCGCCGACCGTTTCCACCTCCTCGCGGCCGTCGTCCATCCCCTCTCCTCGCTCATCCTTCCTGCCCACCCCCCCACCCCCCACCTCGTCGCGCCGTCGGACCTTACGCCAGTTCGTCGCACTGACGGCGTGCGACACACGATGCGCTCTCGCTTGCATCACGTTTTTCATACTCTCCCTCCCTCGTGCAACGGTCGGCGACGCGACCGGCGGGGGCGCTGTCTAGCCAAGCCAGACCAGGCCAAATCGCTATATCGTTTCTCTCACCGGCATACTTGTGTGCGCTTTTCGTGTGTATCGTTTTGTATCGCACATTCATGAAAGTCTTTCGCGACGTGTTTTTTTTTGGCCTCGAGACTTTCCGCCTCGAGCTGTGGCCTCGTATGTTTTCGCGCTTGTGCGAAGGGTTTTTTTTTCTTTTTTTTTTTTTTTTTTGAATTCAGTTGGTCAACGAGATTCCGGCACTTTGCTTAAAAAACAAACACTATTCACGCAGGATCTTGGATGAAAGAAAAAATTTTCGAATCGAAATTTTGAAAAAAAGGTCACTAGAAAAGTTCGAAAGTTTTTGCAAAACTGATTTATGAGTTTTTCGAGTTTTTTTTCCAATATTTGCTGAGAAAAAATCTCCATTGCAAAAAGGTCGATTACCCATTGGCAGTGATCGGCAAAAAAATATCTATCTGTTTTTATTATCCAATTTTTTTGAAAAATTAATAATTAGCACCAAAATATTACTAATTTTTTTTTTCAATTAGTAATTAACGGGAACATATCACTAGTTGTTCTAAAAATTAGTAATTAGTGAGAAAATATTTCTAATTTTAATTTAAAAATGAGTAATGAGCAAAAAAATATTACTAAATTTTGCCGAGAATTAGTAATTAGCGAGAAAGATATTGCTAAATAACGAAAAAAAATCAATAAATTCTGGAGATATAATGTATTCATTTTGGAAAAAGTAATAAATTATAAAAAAATGACCAATGCATTTTTTAATAGGTAGTGGTTAAATATTCGTATTAATAATAACTTACGTGATATCGTATTACATTCGATACAATAAATACTATTGTGTGAAATATTCAAAAGATCTAGTTATTATAAAAAATAAAACAACTTTTTTAATAGAGTTGTTTGAGCTTATAACCATGATTCAATCCGCACACACAAGCACGGAAATATACACAATATTTTTCTACAAATTACTGTTTTTTTTTTTAATTAATTAGTAATATCTTCCTCACCAATTACTATATTTAGAAAAGAACTTGGTAATATTTTTTCGTTAATTAATAATTTTTTTGGAAAAATTAGAACTATTTTGTCGCTGAATACTAATTTTTTTGAAAAAATATTTTCTTACTAATTACTAATTATTAATATTTTTCCGCTAGGTACGAATTTTTATAAAAAATTAGTAATATTTTTTGACTAATTATTAATTTTTCAAACAAATGATTTATATAATCAATATCGTTGACGAAAAAATCGATACTGCCGATCTCTGTACATTGGATATAACTTGAATGAATTCAACATGTTCTTTTTTAGCTTTTTACAAATATACATTTTTTGTCTGAAATCGAGCAAAAAATTGTAACCGTAAAATTAGGAAAAAAATCCATATCTGATATCAAGAATTTTTAATTGAAGACCAGAGTAGGTGAATTATTGCTTTGCATTATTTTTAATTTTTTTCAGAGAAACTTTTTTGAAAAATAAGACCATCGCCTCTTGGGTTTGTTGCTTGACATTTTTGACAACTGATCCAAGATTTAAGGAAATTTTTTAAGATATTACGATATGAATTTTCGTTGAAATTTTACTGAACACTGATTATTCAAAGTCTTAAAATCTTTGCCTCTAAAAAAAAAAATATATATTCATTATAGTGGCAAATAGCTATTTTCCTGAACTAATGGCCAAAGCTTGTCCGGAGGATCTTCAACTTATTTCAAATACAAGTGGTCTGTTTTTTTGAATAGGAAAATAGCTAAAAACGTATTTACAAATATATTTGATTAATTACAAAAAGTTAATCCTTTTTCGGAAAATCTCTCCTACAAATATCCTGCAAGTTGAAAAGGATTATTGAAGGCTTATTCGTTTTCTGATTGGCTGATGTAAGTCAGATAGTTTTTTTGGAAAATTTTTCGAGCAAACAATTTTTTTCTCCTGGGGCAGAATTAAAAAGCTGTATAATCTGAATTAAAGATAATGCGCAATTTCCAATAGATTTCAAATTTTCAAAAAAATTTCAAAAAATCGATTTTTAAAAATTTCATTTTCATAATGTAAATTTTATTTTTTTATTTTAATCATTTTTATCTATATTTAAGTATATGCACAAAAAATTTCATATCGATCCCCACAGATATTTTTGAAGTTATAAGCATTTTTGTAAACCCCTAAAGTGTTTTTGAAACTTTAAACGCATTTTTCTCAAAACTGTGTTTTTAAAGTTGGCGAGCAGAATTTCTCAGAAACGGCATAACCGATCGGTCTTAAATTTTTGCACAAGCTTTATAAATGTATTTTTTAGTAATTAATCAAAAGTTTTTTTGACCTATAAATATTTTTCATTTTATAAGCAATTTGAGACAAAAAATTTCATAAAAAATCTCTTTTTGTTTGCGAAACCATCATTTTTTAAAAATAAATATTTTGCTTATTCCTTCGATCAAACACTAAATTATAACTTGTAATAACGAAATACTTTTTATTTTTTTTATTTTGGATGATCCAATCTAGAGATTTGGTGCACACCGCAAACACCTTTTTAGAGGACCTCCCGGAGAGTGGCTACAGCGTCTTCAAGAATAATTTTTTTTTTAAAGAAAAATTTTAAGTCAAAGTTAAAAGTTACAAAAATATGTGTATAAATTTCGATGTTAATAAATTAAGATGTCTTTACAGAAAAAAAATTCTTAAAAAATCGCCTTTTTTCAACCTCCTGACTGTGTTTAACTTTAACCCGTTAAACAAGTACGGCTCGACACTGTATATCGAATTTCCATCACTCGAGCGTGTATCAAAATGCGAGCTGCACTCCCTTGCGTCTGCGACCAGACTCTGGCTAGACACCTCCAACTCTCACACTCATCCCCCTTCAAAACTGCTCATGGTACCTCCCTAACAGAGTTGTAAATAATGCATTACTTTGATAATGCATTACCGTTTTTATTACCCATTACACTGCATAATGTGAAATGGATTAGTACCCGAGATGAAAAATTTGCGTGTCTGAAGGTCTCCAAGAGTCTCCGGGAGACTCCAGATGGAAAAACTTCTGCCCCTGACTTGCTCTCCCTAACAAATGTAGGGAAATGATCCGCCCATCCTAACTGGCCCTGTTATGCCATGTTACACCTGGCTGGTCATTTTCGGATCCGGCGGTCATGATCAGGCCCCTATGACGATATGATCCGGCCCTTGCAGATCCTGATCAGGCCCCTAAGATCTTTAGAATCATACCCTTGAAGTCCCTGATCACGGCCATGAAGTTTCCGATCTTACAACGAAGCGCTTTTTGATCAATTACTTTTTACGAGGTACTCCTTTTTCGATGTATGCATCTTATTATTTATTTAGAGGTAACCCTCTCTTACTGTACACCAGGGTTGCCACTGTTAAAGAAATTCATCAAGATCTGAAGAATTCGGATAAGTTGCTAAGAAATTAGAAAAAGCAAAGTATTGTAAAGAAACCTTCAAAAGGTCAAAGAAAACTTAACATTTCTAGAGACATTTTTTTTCCTCTTGCGTGGCGGCATAATATGATTGTGAACCTATGCTAACTTGACTGTCGGTAAGGCTGTTTTACCGACAATCTTGACTGTCAGTAAGGCTGTTTTACCGACAAACTGTACTAAAATCGCTGTTTGATCTACAATCTCTACTGTCGGTAAGGCTGTTTTACCGACAATCTCGACGGCCGGTAAGGTAGGAAATGTCTTGAGCCGTCCCCTAACGTGACTAAGAAATCTAAAGAATTTTCAAGGCGCTATCTTAAGAATTATATCCATCGCAGGTGGCAACCCTGCTGTACACTTCTCGTTTGGCAATCCACGAAAAGAATATTAGTTTCCGAGTGAACGGAAATTCTCTACGAGGATTAAATAAATAAGTACAATTACATAAGCCGGCAAGAACTCCTTGCATGGATTCTTCCGACAGGGACTTCCGCTAACATCCGTGCTCGCACTCGTCTATATAAGCATACTCTTCACATTATCCGTATGGGAGTTCAATGGTTGCCGTCCTGCGACATCTCGCGCCAAGTCTCGGAAATAACGCGACGCGGTTCGTGGTGATAATAATAATAATCCTCTGCTTATGTTACGAACATGTGACAGGCGCACGATTGCTTGTTCTCGCGGGATAAAAGTGATAATGTTAGTAATAACTAAATAATAAATAATAATAATAATAATAAGGTGTACAAATAAGTTTCCGCGGTTTGTCAAAAGATGGCCCCACCAGAAGGTTATGGAGAAATTGTCAGATGTAAAACGTAATATCCCAAGTTTCGTCATCCGGCAACACCATAACCTTAAAGTACTAGTGATTCCGTATCAGCATCACGTAATTTTTTTCGTGCAAAAATGTCAAGTTTTGTGCCGAATAAGCATCATTTGCGGGAACTTTTGATTTACTTCTTTAATTTGAAAAAATCTGCAGCTGAGGCGCATCGATTGCTTCTAGAAGCATATGGTGAAGCTGCTTTAAGTGAGAGAAGTTGTCAGGAATGGTTTCAAAAGTTTAAGAACGGTGAGTTTGACGTGAAGGACAAAGAACGGACAACGGAACGGAACGGACAAAGAACCTGCGAAACCATTACTGGAGCTCTCTACCGAACACAATTGATGAGATTGAGTCGGGCACTTAAGGAAAAACGCGCCCATTACTACTCCAGACACGACAAAATTATTCTTTTACACGATAATGCTCGTCCACATGTTGCGGCGCCGGTAAAAACATACTTGGAAACACTCAACTGGGAAGTTTTACCCCACCCGCCGTATTCACCAGACTTAGCCCCTTCCGATTATCACCTGTTCCGGTCGATGGCACATGGTCTGTCTGAGCAGCGCTTCGCATCATATGAAGACACCAAAAATTGGGTAGATTTGTGGATAGCGTCAAAAGATGAAGAGTTTTTTCGACGGGGTATCCGAATGTTGCCAGAAGGATGGGGAAAAGTAGTGGCAAATGATGGAAAATACTTTGAATAAAACGTAATGTACTGTTCCTTCACAATAAATTCCTAATTTTTTATAAAAAACCGCGGAAACTTATTTGTACACCTAATAATAATAATAATAATAATAATGATAATAAACGAGGCAATGATTGTTAATTTATTATTATTGTTATTAGTATTATAATGTTTCAGCTGGAAGATTTTTTTCCTAAAAATTACAGCCAAAACAAAAGCGATGCAAATTTATGAATTTTTTTTTTCTTGGTATTTCTCATAATTGCGTGAAACGTGTAGCTTCGAATTTTTTTTTGCTAAAAGATTTGAAAACTAGAAACTTCAAGCTTCAAAATGCTTTTTTTTTAGACCTCGATACGACCATTTTTAACTGAGATACAGCATTGTTAAAAACCACTAAAAATTTGGGCAAATTTTTTGATCCTTTAATTTTTTCCACTAGCGTAGTATAAAAAATATGTAGTATTTGAAAAATAATTCAAAATGCATATTTTACCAGCCTCAAAATGAGCGACATAAAAAAAAAAGTATTTGTAAAAAAGTAAAAAAAGTATCAAAAAATTGTACCTGTAAATTGACCAAATAATTTCGTTCACCTCATATCTTATGGTTAACCACATCCATTTGATGATTTAATTATAGTTTCAATATTTCAAACAAATTAATATCGAATCAACTAAATTTTTATCAACTAAATGGATCAAGTTGATTTAACTGAACTTTTTTCTCAGTGATCAAATTATTGTTCATAGTATTCAAATGAATAATTTTGTATTTCAACAAAATTAAATTTCGTACAACAAAATCGTTTCTTTGTTGTGAAATATGGACAACCAAATTATTTTTTTCATTTCTCATCATTATATTGTGGTTCAAAAAAACATTTCGCGATAGACACAATATTATGGATTGTTTTGAATACATACACTTAATTGATTTGGCAATAAAAAAAATTTTTGTACCAAACAAATTGTTTGATTGAAAATACGAAATTTTCTCTTGTTACAGCTACATTTATCTAGTTAATATAAACTAGAAATCAACAAAATATTTCTCTACGGCAACTCAGTAATGTGTAAATTGATGGACTAAATTGTATCTGTAAATTGACCAAATAATTTTGTTCACTTCATATCTTATGGTCAACCAAATCCATTTGTTGAATTAATTATAGTTTCATTATTTCAAACAAATTAATATTGAATCAACTAAATTTTCATCAACTATATGGATTTAGTGGATTTAACTGAACTTTTGAAAAAAGCAAAAATTTCGAAAAAATTCGTCGAGGGTGATGCTCACAACATTTTTTTACTCAAGGATCCAAAACTAGACGATTCAAGCTTCAAAATTCTCTTTTTTAAAATTTTTTACGACCAAAATTAACAAAGTTACAGTCGTTGGAAAATCGCTGAAAAATCTCGAAAATTTTGCTGTTCCGTTAATTTTTTGACTGAGTTTAGATATGGTGCTCTGAATTCGACACGTTTGGCACAGAGCCAATGTAAACACCACACATATAATGCGCCACATATATATACATGCACACTCGAACGTTGTCGAATCACAACCACCGCTGGAGGAAACGTTCCGTCGCAAAACCACAGGTAAGGTAAATCATTTGACAATGTATTACAGGTAGTCAAAAAAATAAGGGGAAATCGTGATTTTGGATATTTTTCCACATCAAGTATACATATTTCACTGGTAAAATCTCAACGTTGCTTTCTGACCAGTTCTATAGGTAATTTTTCTGAACCATCAATGCGCATAGTCATTCTGACTCCATTATCTTTTTCCCGTAAAATCGTGAATATTTTTTCTGGCCTTCCAATTCCAAGCACGTTTTTCAATTATTGATTTCTTTTCAATCTAGTTTTAGGGCTTCGAAAAGAATAAAAAGTTTTAAAAACTGAAAAAATCGGAAAAATTAAAACATAAACTCGGAGGTTACATGTCTACAATAAGGAATCTAGGAAAAAAGGGTCCAGGAAAAAACAGCTTGAAAAAAGAGCCCAAGAAAAAAGAGCCCAGGAAAAAAGAGCCCAGGAAAAAAGAACCTGCAATAAAACATTGCCGAAGAATAAAATTAACGAAAGAAAATACAATTAAAAATTCAATAGAATTTTCATAATTTTCATAATTTCGATCATTTCATTACGTTTGAAAACTAGTTTTGTGTTGCCTGGGGGGGCTCCCCCCACGGAAATTTATATATTTTTAATATACGCAAAATATATAAGGATATATTTCGAATATATGTACATATATTTTAAATCCACACATATATGAAACATATATGAGAGATAGGTGTGATTTACATATATCTCTCATATATTCTGCATATATTATTAATATATGCTGATATATTTGCAACACATATGAGAGATAGGTGTGACTCACATGTATCTCCCATATATTCTACTATATTCTTAATATATGCTACCATATATGCAACATATATGGTAACATACCTAACTAACATAATATTTATTTAATTATTTAAGTTAATTGTGTTCACACTTTTCATTATTATTTACATTATAATGTTTATCCCGCGAGAACAAGCGATCGGGCGCCTGCCACATGTTCGTAACGTTGAGGCAGCGTCGCTATAGTTTCCAGACTCGCCGCGAGATGTCGCTGAGCGCCATCCCCTGAACCCCCATACGGCGGATGCGACGAGTATGCTTATAAAGGCGGGCGCGAGAACGGAATATTAACAGAAGCCCGGTGTAAATGAAGCCATATAAGGAGTTCTTGCCGGCTTCTCATGAACTCGTACTTTTTTACTTGATTCTCCTAGAGAATTTCCGATTTTTCGGAAATTTCTACACGGTTATCGCATATTCAACCCATATTCGGGATGTATGCAGCCCATTTTTCAACTATATTTGGAATACATGTAACATATATTTAATCCATATTTCAGATGTATGCATCATATATATAAAATATATATTGTATGTATGTGTCGTACATTTTACATACATCTAAAATATATTTTAAATATATTTTATATACATCTGAAATATATTTTAAATACATTAAAAATATACGTGCATATGCGAAAAGTGGCAAAATCTATCCAAATAAATATATTATACATCTATAAAAAATATTTTTTAAATACATTCATTTATATACGGTAATTATATTTTGAATATATTTCGTACGCAATTTTGCATATATTTTAAATATATAAATTTCCGTGTGGGTCCGCCCCCCCAACTCCCCCGGGGGGGGCTACGCCCCCTCCACCCCGTCGGGGGGCTGCCGCCCCTGAACCCCCTGCTCGCGCGTGCACCACAGCACTGACAGCACATGAATAGATAAAAACCGAGTTGCTCGGAAACAGAGACTATGCATCGGGGATATCTATTCTAATTGCCAAAATCATTTTTTTAATCACAAAAAAACGACAAAATCTGCAACGGGGCTGTTTTTCCCGGAGCTCTTTTTTCCGTGGGCTCTTTTTTCCTGGGCTCTTTTTTCCTGTGCTCTTTTTTCCTGGGCTCTTTTTTCCGCGGGCTTTTTTTTCTTGGGCTCTTTTTTCAAGCTGTTTTTTCCTGGGCTCTTTTTTCCGCCACCCACAATAAGATGGAACAGTTCGTTCGATATGATCACAGCAGGGCTAAAAATGCAGAGGTGTATTTCTGCTACTGCGTTGATGAACGCAGATTTGAAACATTTACTTATCACCGAGGAAGATTGGACGTTACTCACTACGCTAAAAAAGTATGTAAAATGTTTCAGAAAATTGTCGACGATTCTAAGTGGAGATCAATGTGCTACACTTCTAGTAGTCATAGTCGGCATTAACATTCCCATCGATAGTATGGAAAACAAATATAAAAAACAATATTAAAAAAAAAATAAGACGAATCCATAATCCTCTCATTCCAAGCTCGTCAAGATAAATTATTAAAGTATTATAATAAGACCAACTGAATATATTGTGGCAGTTCTTATGGTGGATCCTTGTCATTGCCCTGTCGGGGCCCAACTTGGCGGTGTAAGGGCAATTCCTGACTGGGCATCTACGTTCAAGCCCGACAAGGTCCCGACTTAAGTCAGGGCTTCCCTAGAATTTGCACGCACGGGTAGCTAAATTTTTACAATTTACTACGATATTTATAGCACTACTTCTCCATCCGTTGGTAATGCGATCAGTCGAGTACAACCGCCAGATGGCTTTCAAGTCGGTTTCTCCCGAGCTGAGATTAAATGGGCCAGCTGTTTGAGAGCCACCATGCTGAAGACGTTCTTGAAAACGCAAATCGACCGCCCACATATTACATAGAAATACTGGAACATTGATTTTTCCTCGGTTAGGTCCAGACCATCAAGATTTCAGTAAGACATTTGACCACAATTTGAGGGGATCCGGCTGGTGGATGCAAGTCCGCTGGAAGCAAACCCAAGCCCCATCAACTCCATCACTGCACAAGGTTCTCTATCTCCCAATATTCGAATACTTGAAACTATGCTTTGAGTGAAGTTAGATGTTTAGTTATCAGGTACAAAAAAGAGAAGGCTGTTTTTCCTAGCAATTGAGAATTTTTGTCCATCTTTGAGATGCCGATGGAATCGAACTCTGGTATCTGCCAGACATTTTCTTTTGTCCAAAACATAGTTAATGTGAAACCAGATAAAGATGTTTCGTTTTTTTTTCAGAACTATCAAGAAGCTTTTCAATAATCTACGCCCAGAAATTCCGAAAGGGTCTGTATCTAGTCAAATCGAATTCTGTGGCCATTAAGCGTCCAGACCTGTAAAATTCGTACGCCGATTAAGATGAAAAAGAACAATGTCTGAAGAAAATAGACCCGCCACCGATGTGTGGCACATTTTGGGTTGCAGTAAATCGACTCTTGAAGGTACAACTTTGAGATAGGGCTCATTGGATTCGTCGCGCTGAGACGGATCGAACGAGCCTTCGTCCATCTCGGAATTCCTTCTGGAAGTACCTGGGTGGCGGTGTGGCGGGTGTGGCGGCTATATGCAGTCCCACCGCAGCTTATATTTATAAGATACATTCCTATAGCCTTTAGTGACTATGCCTATAGCTATATATTTCTAGCTATATAGCTAATGCTATATGCTATTTATACCTCTTTAAGATATATAAAACTATTAAAAGAGTTATATATAAAAAGCCACAGCCACAGAAAATAATACAGCGGTATAGGAAATCTAGGATAGGTTTTGTGCTACCACACCCGCCACATCGCTACTCGAAACCGTTTCGGATGAATCGTGAGAAGGTTTTACGTCTAAATTTTGTTGGTATGTCATGCTAACGAGGCAGCATATGAGAAGAAGCAGGTAAAAAAGATGGTTTGATTATTTAAAAAAAAATTCTTTATTCAACACATTGTCAGTTTCTCTTCAATTTAATGAAGGAGCATAATAGCCTCAGATGAGGCGTACTGGTATTTATTTACCAGTATCGCAAGTTCCGCCGTCAGTAATTTCTTTTTCCGTATAAGTTCATTCACCACAGCTCTGTTTGCCTTCATAAACTGCTCATCACTTAAGTAACTTGCAAGAGCATCAATGTTCAATAAGATGACTCTAACTAGGTGGTCTATCTTTCTCCGTTCGAGCCAGCTGGGATTATGGGATTTTACTCTGGTGCCACTGCGAGCATAAATATAGAAATAAATAATAAATATGAATCAGAAATTTATTCCATTGGGTTTTTTAATTTAAAAACTGGCATAGAACCGAACATACCATTGTTTTCCCATCAGCATGAAAAGCTCCTCAATGAGGATTTTGTTCCTATATTGCAGTAAAAACATTTCCGTTTCTTGTGCGAACGTCGGATAGTTCCAGCGTGAATATTCGGCCAGAACCATGTTATTAAACTCAATTATTGCCCTCAGATGATTTATCCGCTTCTGTTTGACTGAGCACCTCACACGGCTCATGATGACGATTGTCCTGCGAAGATAAATATTCAAATTGGTCTAAGAAATCCAAAATCGTAGCAGCCACATTTTTCATAACTTACTTAAACTCGAAGACGACTTGAATACAACATGAAATAACAAAAACCAATTCGGAAAGTGTTTATTTGGGTCAAATGACGCATCAAAATGGTAAGTGTGTTCCCATCGACCGTGCTCGACGAACATTGATAGAATAAATTAACTTCGTAGACAACGATCCTTTTTTAAAAGCATCCACCAGTTAATTACACAACTCGAGTTTCTCAACTCGAACAATGAACACTAATTGAGGTTTGCTATACACAATTAAAATTTTGATACCTCTACTCTACTACCACGTGTACAAAATTATATCAACACTGTTCACGAGCCGATAACTTACTTGCCGCAACAAAAACATCTGACCTACAAACATCATCTGAGTGCTCTCCCGCCCACGCGTTTTAGCGCATGCGCTCTCTCGCTCACACGTTTGGCGCATGCGCTCTGTCTCTCAGCCGTTGGCCCAGGCTTAGACATGCGCACAGTCTATAGCATCAATACGCATGCTCATAGAGGTGCTAAAAGTTGACGCAACGATTGAAGGTTCAATTTTTGTTTCTGTATTGCGCGGACACTCTTGAACATCAAACTTTGCCTATACACAACGCAACTCTCGAGATTGAAAAATGTAGCGAATCTAAGCACGATCTTTAGTTTCGTTTACCAAAAAGAATCGAAAGTAATCGTGCACAGTGGCTTGGGATCGTGCAGTCGTCTTTCAAGGCGAGACGAATCGAACGAACGCAAATATCTGAGGCTTGGAATCATTTTTCGTTTGTATGAATACTTTGAATTACATGCATTGAGAATTACTTGGGAACATATTTTGTGAATACTCTATACGCATATTCCATCAATGAGCAAGTTCGCCGAGTAACATGAAAAAGCATAATGTTGGGAAAAAAAGACCCGCCAACCATACATGACGCATTTTGGGTTGCAGTAAATCGACTCTTGAAGGTACAACTTTGAGATAGGGCTCATTGGATTCCTCAAGCTGAGACGCCTCGAATGAGTCCTCGTCCATGCCGAAAATCCTTCGGGAAGTACCTGGGTGGCGAGTGTGGCGACTTACCTCCATTCCACCTCAGCTTATAATTGTAATGTATATTCCTGTACTATGTGACGATTATGCTTATTGCACTATAGTCCTATGACACGTTTACAGCTCTACTACTTGTTTCTTTATCAGTAACGCATCCCCACTATAATATAACACTGCCATAATATCACTACCAAACAAAAAGTGTACCGTGTACCATCCTAGTAAACGCGTTACATTATAGAGCAATATAAACTAGAAGTTACAACTAACATAACCGATGTTAAACTTATGTAATGCAACCACTATGTAACATAAAAGTAACATACTTATGTCACATTTGTTATCTTCAAATTATACATGTATTATGTACCGTTCTGACATTATAGTTACACTACCAAAACGTGTAACCGTCATGTTACATGATCATAACAACCTGTGAATAACATTACTAACAGTCAAGTTAAGTAAATATCATGAAACAATAGTTACATGCAGGTAACACAACTGTTATAAAACCTTATAATTTCGCGTTTGCATAATTAATAATCATAGACCTTGCATAACATGCATGTAACATCGTGTACACATTATTGGCAATACGCAAGTAAACGTTGTACATAGTCGTAATGGTGCAATTCCATAACTAATATTTGTAATTGTTACAGAATATGTGTAACGGTACAACGTTACGGCAAGCATGATATTGGCAATACGCAAGCAATATAAATGTTACAAAACATTATAAATATTGCACTTGCATAACCAATATTCTTAATCGTTACATAATATATGCAACGTTGGGTACATGAGAGAGTTCAGCCAGTGTCCGCAACGCGTCGCACGCTCTCAGAGTCCTTCTCGCAAACGCATAATCCGCGTTAGAAGATTTAACTCGGCGATGAAATCGTTGTGGCAACTTTGGTCGACGAATAAACTTTTGAATCCCAGTGATAACTTGTTTGAGGAATTTAAAGTATACACATTTAACTGTTATTACCATGATGTGACATACTCCTCGATAATTGATCAATAGTTTAAAAGTATTTGTATTTTCAGTTACAGTGAACATGTCTCGTTGACATAACCGTGATTTTAATGTTAGTGAAATATTACACTAATATCACCTGATCTATACCTTTGAATTTAATTTAGTATAACAATTAAGTTCAATGTTACATGAGATTTTGAAGTTACAGTTGCGTTACTGTTATACTACTTGTTGCATTACAGTTGCATTATGCAACGAACCAGCATCATAACTGAAATGTAACGGTAACATAAAATGTTACATAACCTGAAGTACTTGTGAGTGGGAAATAATATCCAACTTGTAAGTTACATGTAATATCTGGTTAACATTACTTCTTACGTTCGGTTACATTCAGTTACATTCTGTTACATTGCCGTTACATTGCCGGTACAGAACTGTGTTTACTGGGAGTATATATTGTCAGACGATGAACCTTGGACTAAAAAAAAAGAGAGTGGTGCTGAGAATTGCATATCAACATCAACGTTACATCATGAACGCCATCAAAATTATGATAGCGTCAATACGTCCATTCTTTCCAGAAATATTCTATTATGTAATTTTTTTTATGCGATCATAAATCTATTTTCAATTTTGCACGGAAGTCTTGTGTAATTACGTCCGTTGAAAATACCAAAAATAAAATTCACAATAATGTACGGGAGGTCTACGTTTTAAATTAAGTTTGTTGGGTGAATTCATATTATGATAAAAAATTTAGTAGGATTGACCTTCTAAATCAACACCGATTTTTTTAGTGTTTCCTTTTAGTTGGCAAAGGTATTACGATAGACTTTTATTACGGTAGGGATGTAATGTGCCATTTCCATCTACTGTAATAGGGAGACCTGAAGCTTGGCACGATCTCCGCACTTCGGCCGAATTCCGCCAGGTGGCTGCGGTCAGCGATCTCTCGCGCCAGCGAAAGGGCCGTGCAGTATCCATAAAGTCCGGTGTATTGACAGTATCGGCGTCCGTTAGCGTATAATAAACATACTGTTGTCGAGATATTACTCGCGTCCTGTGATCACGGCCGCGGCGTCCAATGGCCTAAAAACTACATATTCTAACTATATTCCACCATTGCACTTAGGAGACGCGCGTGATCTCACAGGTGCGAGGTTAAATACACAATTACCCGATGAGTCTATCGTTAATTGGTCAATGAAGAAAGTATTTGTCCGATTGCAGGGAGTGTTGGTCCCTCGTGGGTAAAGTGATGTTTAATAAATAGAAGTCTACTTAATTAACTGGTTGAATCAGCTTGATCTTTATTCTGTCTGCGACTCGTCATCGGAGGACATCGTAACTGAGTCGTAATAATAAATGTCAGCTCAAAGAATTATCTGGAGATATTTTCCCTTCGTTTGATTTTAATGGAATCTTATTAAGCTTATCCCATTCTGCTGAATTCTCACATCTATGGATACGCATTTACCGCTCGTAAGCGGTATGCGCTTCGAACGAGAACATGCCGCGGAAAGCCCGAAATATCACGTGTGAGTCACCTGAAGAGGCCTGAATATGAGGTTCGTCGAATGCAAGCCTTGTATTTGGACTATAGGTACGGATTTGGAAGCTCTCTAACCTCTGAAACTTTCACAAGTAATACAGGATTATGACATGGATACAGCCTCTATCAGAGTTCGCCAATAATAATTGGATAAATAGTAAATTGTAATGACTAATTTGGAAAATAGTATTTAGCTCCCCTCCTAAAGGGATTTAGCCTCCTCAGGAAGGCTAAATCTCTCCCATCCGGCCCGCCCGCCTTCCCACCTAAGTGAGTATGAGAGAAATAGTATCCAAATTTCTACCCTATTTCTTTCTTCAAAATAACTTAACGCAATGAAAAATAGTAGGATAACCTGTACCTATTAACTACGTCGTCAGAACCACTATTCCTATTCTATTTGATCGAGCTATCTTCGAGAAGCGTTTGTTGAGAAGGTTTTGAGGTTATGTTAACTTGAATACTCTCCCTGAGCATTACTATTCATTGTTCTGAGCAAGATCGTTGTTGAGTTGTCTCCATGTTATAATCCCGTGTTGATTGACAAAATTTAATTAATATCCACCCACGGGTATCGGAGAAAGTTTCCACGAGAGTTTTACCGTGATAATGTCAGTATGGAGCCTTTCACAGTTTTAAAAAACTTTTTAAGAAGAAAGCTCACAGTTTTTAGGGAGATTTCAAGCCACTAAATTTTCAGATAAACTATTTGAAGAACTATCGTTGCCGGCCCCGGGATTTAACTCCGGAATACCTGGGTAGCAGTTTAGAGCGCAATCAAAAGGGCCATAACTCGTTCTCGAAATTGAGTTGTAATATAATAGTTATTATCTCCATTCAAATTACGGAGGGTTTAAGGTTATAACAGTTAGGAACGCAGCATTGGGTCATTAAGCATCGAGGAACTTACAGCAGTTTCGATTTACAACCGCCATTATTGGGGATAGCAAGTTGCAGTTGTAGCGATGCAAAGGGCCAGTAGTTAAGGCCCTAAAAGTTAGTGCTGTAGTATATCGCGGCGCCCAGCACTTCATGTCCAATCACGTGATTGATTTTCTATACGTACCTCATAAAACTTACTGAGCATCACTCAACATGACCTAATGAACTTGAAAATTCCCAAAGTTCGGATTCAGTTGCCGAAATAGTAGTGTCTACGGAAATTAAAAAGCAAGTAGTCAGGCCATTGTTCACCGAAAGTGAGCTATCATGACCAAGCTTACATTACAAACATCTAAATCGATTTTCGTACCCTTAAGTGAATGTCCATCACTTAAGTTAGATGTCTACCGATCAATTTAGGTTACCGGTCATTCGCTTAATCCAAGGCTAATGAAGCCACTTCTCCGATACCAAGTGAAAATACAAAATTTCATCAACAGTGGATCATCATCTACGACTAAAATAGAATGGAAAACTTGGACTATTATCAACAATGCCGTTTGCTTATTCCACAACGAATTCCATCGCAACTTTGTAAATGTTATTGCACCACGATTGTCATCATTCTTGTCTACCAAGCCTGGCGGAACGGAATGATGGGAGTTGTTAGAGGCGGTGAGGAAAGCGACGAATGTCATGAGACCTGCCGGAGTAAGAGTTATAAACGAGAGAAGGGAGTGAGTACGACGTACGTGCAACAAAACGGTACCGAAATGTCGACAGGAGGAAAACTCAATTGGTGGCTACTTTGATGCATTTTCACTCTGCCCAAGGGGCGTCCCAGCGATTTGTACATGAGGCTATTACTGCAGCTGTCACTCGGCTTGGGCTTGGGTTTCCCAATCCAACCCATTAGTAGACTTCTGGGAGGAGGCTTTTGATAAAAAGTCTACTTCCGCTGTGTAAGGAACCTGAGGCTCACTCCCATTAAATAAATATAATCCAATTATATTTCTAAAAAGTAATTTGAACACGTTTGCTCATTTCGCGTTACAGCTGCCATAAGGGCGTATCACCTCTTTTACGCCCTTATGGCATCCGGGAGCCATAAGAGCGTATCGAAAAAATAATTTTAGGAATTATTCAGGTAATTACGACTAAAAAGTATAGAACCGATGTAAAAAATTCGGAAATCATTTTTTTTATCGGTTCTATACTTTTCGGTCATGATTATGGCGATTCCTGCATTTTTTTTTCAGGTATCGACCCAATTATGACCGAAAAGTATAGAACCGTAGAAAAAAAAAAATTCTCATTTTTTTTAATACGCCCTTATGGCTTTCCGAGTGGGTCTCGAAAGCCATAAGGGCGTATCGATTTTTTTTTCTTCAGGAATCGACGTCATTATGACCGAAAAGTATAGAACCGATGGAACAAAAATTTTCCCAATTTTTTTTTATACGCCCTTATGGCTTTCCGAGTGGGTCTCGAAAGCCATAAGGGCGTATCGATTTTTTTTTTCTTCAGGAATCGACGTCATTATGAACGAAAAGTATAGAACCGACGAAACAAAAATTTTCCCAATTTTTTTTTTTTATACGCCCTTATGGCTTTCCGAGTGGGTCTCGAAAGCCATAAGGGCGTATCGATTTTTTTTTCTTCAGGAATCGACGTCATTATAACCGAAAGGTATAGAACCGATGAAAAAAAAAGTTTCCCAATTTTTTTTTTCATTTTTCATTTCGTTTCGTTTTTCGTTTTTTACGTCGAGATTCTGGAACAAAAAAATCGATACGCCCTTATGGCTTTCGAGACCCACTCGGAAAGCCATAAGGGCGTATTAAAGGAAAAAAAAATTGGGAAATTTTTTTTTTCATCGGTTCTATACTTTTCGGTCATAATTACGTCGATTCCTGGAAAAAAAAAATTTTCATACGCCCTTATGGCATTCCAGCCCCACCTTTCGCTGGCATACGCCCTTATGGCAGCTGTAACGCGATTTACTGGCAGCCTGGCTCACAGTTTCCATTGACTGAGGGATTTAAACCTCTATCAAAGTCTATCTGATGAATCGAATCTATCGAATCCTATCCAACTCAAACCCCTATCTAATCCAAATCCATCCATCTTCTCAGAGTTTACGTCAAAGCGACACGACGAATGTTGCGTTTAAAAATAGGTGCCAAAAACTCTTGATCACTCCAAACAGCGTCAGCTTTTGGTAACCCGGTGGCCAATCGAAAAACGCTTTCAATGTGCAGGCTGATCCTAGTCTCGATATGACAATAGTCTCACCTAACAACCTAAGGTGAAAAAGGCAATAACTATTTTCGGTAGATTTTATGGATAGATTCTCGCAATATTGAAAAGATTTGCTCCGGAAGCTCGGAAAAAGAGGAGCCCACTACGCAATAGAGGTTTCCATAAGTTGATAGTTCTTAGAATCTCTACGTATCTGAATTTTTGCGACAAAAGGGACGCAGTACAGCTTAAATCTGACAAGTGTCCTTACGAGTGTGGCCAAGCTTTAAAGGCTATTTCATCGATTTGAATTCATCAATTGCCACCACAACAGCCCGAGGAATAGAAATCACAAGGTCCAGGCCTCTGGTTTCCAGGCTCCACAAACAAGATATTCGACAGTACGAATTGGCTGGAGCAGACAGATCCAGACACACGTAAGTACTCAGATTCTAGTGAGGAGTACCACGGTAACAATTGACATAAGCTAAAAAGTTTCAGTCATCTTTATCCATGTCTATCGTTCGCTTCTTGATTTGGCCCTTGCATACCTACCAATACCAGTCTACCGCCACTATGTTTTACGACTACTACCCATTTCTCCCTTCGCTTCGTCTCTTTCCTGCTCGGTCTTTCGCTCTTCCTTTTCCTCCCCTTCGCTACCCTCCCGCTCGTGCCTCATCCACTCGCCCCAAATGTCTGGCACGATCGTAGGAGTGAGCCAGAGTCAACGGGGCCAGAAGCACCAACGGCGGAGGGAGGTCTGCCAAGAAGAGGACGCGGATATCTGGGGCTCGATGAGCGCAAGAGGGAAACCAGTGAACACAGACAGAACGGGAAAGGGCCAAAGAGAGCGAGGAACGGGAAGAGCGAGAGAGGCGGCAGAAGTTCGGCGAGCCGGTGTACCAACCAAGCGAGGTGGAGGACTATAGCCACTCGTGACGTTGCGTCTAGACGCCCCCTCCAACGTCACCTCACCTTCCCATTCTCTCTCTCGCTCTTTTTCTCTCTTTCGGTCTCTCTTGCTATTGCTATCAGCGTTTCCTACGACGCAAGCTCTGCGACTCCACTGACAATGTACCGACGGACGAAATCGTCTTTTCACGTTACTTTGCTAATCCCGGAACGTCAGTACTGTCTTCACGGCGAAATAAATATTCTCACACAGGCTGGACCGGTTACCCTTTCCAGAGAAAAATAGGACCATTTTGTTTCTACATCTATCTTGAATTTAAATAGGTATGAGGTTAAATAGGCATTGTAAGTGGATTAGAGGTTTGGGTTGATTTACCTGCTACCGAGATGTCTTATCAGATTCTAGCATGACTTTTGGTGACAGTGGGCCGTTTCTACTGATTTCGACTGAACATATAACGCTTGATAATGCTTGAACTTATCATGGTGACGATATCCTCACTTTTTTCCAATACATTGCATCGGCGATGCTCAATTGAGGTATACTATAGCCTCATCCCCCTTCCTGTACTGTGAGTTATTCTTTCCGAATTCAACACCAGCCGCATTTGTCAGGGTTTGCAGACGGTTTGGATATATGGTCATGAGCATTTTTTGAAAATTTCCAAAAAATTTCCGGAATCGAAAACCGAATCCCTTAATGGGCTATACGCTGTCCGGAGTCCGAAATAAAGCGATTTTCCATTCAATAACGTAAAAATTTATATACAAATTTTTGAAACTTTAAATTAAATTTTTTTTTATAATAATGATTCTTAAAGCCACTGTCGCCGATCTCCGAAAGATCCTCTACAAAAAAAACGTCTTGCGTGGGTAATTTTACAGTTTTCTTTAAAAGAAAATTATAATTGATTCAAATAAAAAACATCGAATACACGAATTTAGTGGATTCAACTCGACCTTTATTTCGGTTAAACAGAAATTTAATTAACTAAGTAGAATTTTTAATTAACTACTCTTTCTGAGTGACAAATAAATAAATATACCGGAATTATTTAAATATTGCCAAATCTTGAATAAAGTACACGTGCAGTTTTGAAGGCAAATTTTTCATTGATCCGAAAAAAACGGATCAAATAAACAATTGTGATACCTGTAGCTTAATTTTCTTTCCGCGCAACATTTTCAACGCTCGCGCAATTCTTTCAAACTTCCGACAAGCGAAACGTGCTTTACGAATATTCTCTTGTTTGCATGTGGTTTTTCGCGCTCTTTGCCCCGAATATAATGTCGAATTGTATTCATGGTACGTGTCATTTCACGAAATTGTGCGTTGAATTGAAAAATCACGTCTCACACGAGCTTCGTCCATTTTTGATAAAAATAAACATTTAACATCGAGTCACGTTTGTGCCTTTCGTCATGATAATATTAATCACCTTATCAGCCAATAAACGAGCGAAGATAAAGAGGGCAGAGTACGTCTAGTGAAAGCCAAATACAGAGGGGAATCCTCAAATATTATTGGTCACCCCCCCCCCCCCCCTACAAAAATAAAGTATTAAGGAATTATATTTTTCGACCGATTGAGATTATAAAAATTAAGTATTAAATTTGTTATCATTTACTATAAAAAAATGTTTTTTAAACAATTATTTTAATATTTTTAATTTTTATAATTTAAAAAGTTCTAACGTTTAAAGTTCTAATCCGTAATGATCATCGTGGGTCAAATTGACCCGGTTTTTTTAAAAATCTAATATTAAGAGTAGTAAACCGACGAAAATGGGACTTATGCTGCCGTCTAGGTGTGCAGGGAAATGTCTAGTTTATGGTAGATAAGCGGCTATATTTCTTTTATAAATTATTTTTTTTATGAAAGAACTATAACTCAAGAGTATTGTGCTAAATTTTTACGAAAAAATATTGAAAATTGAAAAAGTTATGAATTTTTAAGTAGCAAACCGAATTTTTCTAAACACTTTTTTCAGGAATTTTTTTCAGCACATAAAAATAAAAAATGTACAATTTCATCGAGAGCATATTATATTTTTTCAATGTTCAAATTATGTCTCTGAATTTTTATACGGAAATATAACGCGTCATCTTGTTTCAGTAATCGCTCAAAGTTGGCTTGGGTCAAATAGATCCAGTGTAGCTATCATGATATTCCGCGGAAGTGTGATCATTACGAGCTAAGAGCTACAAAATTTATAAACTATGCATATTACAGTATTTTGCAATCGATATATTTTTTTTATGATCAATGTTTACGAAGAAAGCACGACCAGGGTCTCTTTCAGGGCCTGATCATAATATGATAACGGCTCGATCAGGACCACCAGATCATAGAATGTTCAGACTGGTGTTATATAACATAACAGGCCTTTTCAAGATTGCCAGATTCAAAATTGCCAAGATCATTATCCGCCCCCCTTTATCTAGGAACATGAATTTGGGGGGGGGGGGGCAATTCAGGGCTCGAACTTCTTCCTTACCAATATATCTACACGGGTTGTGACGAATAAATGTAACTTTTGGGGTTTTTATAGCACTATTCGCAGCTTTTAAACCGAAACGAAGACCCCAAATTGTCCTGTCCCGCAGAACAAAACCAAAAGAGGGTTTGGATGACATCCACTGCCCTACTTTATATTTGGAGTAGATTAGGAAATATTGGCAGTCTTCAAAAAGCGGCTGCTATAGTCAGATTTGGTCAGTGAACTAATTTACCTATGGCAGGAAATTGAATGGTCATGGGTCATACCATCAAACTTTATGAGGTTTAAAATTCTAACCAGCATTAATAATTATTCCTCGGTGAAGCATCCTTAGGGAATTAATATTCTTGAAGACTCCGACGATTTTAACCAAGACGAACTTTCATCGGGTCAAACCGATCTGGTACAACTTCCTCCATGGTCTTCCAAGTCATCAGCTGAAGAATCAACAACTCTGATCCCGTGCGTGAATTTGATTGAGGGGCCGAAAGGGCCCCTGAATGGACAGTCACGCTTTTTCAACAAGAGCCTCAGAAGGTTGCCAAATGAGGGCCGTTACAACCACCTCACGTCTGCCATGTCGAATCCACGACAAGCCCATTGCCAAGCCCTACCAGGGCCCTAGGACGTCCGTAGTATCGCTATGCGTGTAGATTGTAAAATTGAATAATTTTAATAATAATAATATTATTATTATTGTTATTAATAATTAATTCTTAATAATATATTATTAATAATAATTATGATATATTATATATTATAATAATATATTATTATAATAAATATCTATAATAATATATCATTAATAATTCTCCAAGAGAATTTTTACGAAAAAATAGTATAAAGCAGAGGATTTCTATGTAAAAATCTTGCGGGTATGACTTTCCTAGAGGCATGAATTCCTGGGAAGCCTGACTCTGTGGTGTCGAATACAACCCGTGCTCCCACTTGGGCTTTATGCGACATCTCATGTCGATTCTTGGAACTAACTCCCCGTGAAGCCCGAGGCCCTCAAAGGGTTGCCTTGTCAGTGCCATGTTTTCAATAATTAGGGCTCCGATATTTTCACCCTATTTGGGCCCGATTTGGCTCCGTTGTAATTATACTGACTTCTTTAAATATGGGTTGCCCGATCGAAGCCCGACAAGGTCCTCAACGGGTTGCCTTAGGCCAGCCATATTGTGAGTAAGCCTGGCAACCTTGGCGTTGCCCTGTCACGGCCCAACCTGGCGGCGTTATGGCAATTCATGACAGGGCATCCACATTTGAGCCCGACAAGGTCCTCAACAGGTTGCCTTAAGTCAGCCATATTGTAAGTAAGCCTGGAAACCTTGACACTGCCATGTCGGGGCCCAACCTGGCGGTGTAATGGCAATTCATGACAGGGCATCCACGTTAAAGCCCGACAAGGTCCTCAACGGGTTGCCTTGAGTCAGCCATATTGTAAATAGGCCTGGCAACCTTGGCATTGCCCTGTCGGAGCCCAACCTGGCGGTGTAAGGGCAATTCCTGACAGGGCATCCACGTCCAAGCCCGACAAGTTCCCGACTTTAGTTAGGGCTTTCCTAGAATTTTCACGCACTCGATACGCTAAATCAATGTTTCGCAACATTGATTATGGATACACTCCTTTTTCGATCAATAGAGGTTTATCAGGATCCTCTTATTGAAACTGGCACAATTCCGGAAGCCAGCGAAAGCAGTCACGATTCTGGTCTCGAAAGCCTCAGGATCAACACTAGTGAGGAATAATTCTTTCGATCACTGATCTGGCGGGAAATCAGCCGTATATAAAAGCTACTCAGCTAGAGTGAGGCCAACGCGCACTTTGGTGTGCATGGTTCTATTTTTCAAACACTCTCTCCAGGACCGAAAAGTGGTGAGACAACGAGACATCCTATTATTAACTCCACTCAAGTTTTTATTGAAACTGACTGGCTTGACACTAACTCTGAGTTCATCCCTGATGGAATTAAGTCAGACCCACATGAAGCCACTTTAAGATCCTGGTGAGGTAAACCTGACACTTATCAGGACCTTATCAGTATCCACCGACGCCCTAATTTTTTTAAAATTATCTCTTAATTGTTAATTTCGAGCCTAAGATGATCAGTCTATGGATCTGGTCTGTACAGGGTTCTTGTCGAAACAGAATCGCCAGAACAAAACTAACTTCCCTAAACCGAAGTTACGGTCGTTCTGCTGATTCAGGCGTAGGTTTGCAACGCAATCTTTGGGAAACCAAAATGGTTTTATCAATAAGATTCAAATCGAAATTTTGAGGTGATAACATTGTTAATCCCTCATTTTGAGCTTGGCCAGACTCCTCAAGCTTTTATGGAATTTTTAATTTTAAAACAAATTAGATATTCCAAAAGCTCCAGAGACGGAAATCATTATCTTATATGTCAACAAAAAAGTTTCAATCTAAATTCAAAGAACCCTGATGCTTTAAAGTGACCTGTCAGTTTCACCGAAAACGTTGTTACCCTATTTCTCGTGGCGTTCATTACTATGGCGTAAATAGAAATAGGGGAGGGAAAACAGAATGAATAACTGACTTTGTTTTTAATAAATAAAGCGCCGCTGGTGGATCACGACGCAAAGGACCACGAAGTGCTTTGTCCGGTGAGACCGAACGTGCACACTCATCCTGAGGTGACGTGTTGGACGAGACTCTGGAGAGGGAGATGGGAACGAGACAAAACAAATTACCGTCGGGAATGGGATTGTTATTTTTTTTATTTTTTTTTCCGTACTACTTTTCACTTAAACTGGATTTTCCGCGTCTCTCACTTCGGCTCACAAAAATACGGATGCCACTGAATAAATCACCGATATAATCCAACATTAGTTAGGCTGGAAAATTAATTATAAATATAGGTGACTTCATTTTTGGGTCTATCGGTTTTGATTTTCAAAAATGTTTAGAAATGTGCCTTTCCAGAGGGAAATCCCGATATTGGCGACAACAATTTTTTTATGGGAAGTCAATATTTATAAAATGAAGAATCGTTTAAAACGACAATTCCTGTTATAGATCCCATTTTTAAAATTTTTTTTTGTGCACTAATATTTTTTTTTATCGGAATATCAACTTTCCCGTTGATGCCAGGATAATAAAAATTAAAGGACTTCTAATGAAATGCAAAAAATAATTTTTCCGTAGTCATTAATAGGAAAATGGTAAGTTGCACAGCGTTTCTCTATAGCTTTTTTCTGACGGTGCCAATAACTAATTTTAAAAAAATATCTAAGAAAACCTAATCCAGGAAATATTTGAAAGAAGAAACTAATGAATAAAAATTTGATATTTAATAGCCTTCTACGTGTTTCATTAATTAGTTAAAATAGATGATAATCCAGTTTTGTTTTTGATACGTTAAAATAAAGAAATAAAAATTTCAACAAAATTTTAACGAATTATCTAAATCGAATTATATACATTTTTTCTAATTATTGAACCACCTAAAAATAATTTCATAGACTTTCTGCTTTGTTTTCAAGTTTTTATATTGATATTCGTAATCTATGACCAACGAAATCCATAAATCTTGATTATCACAAAAACGCGCTTGTCATAATTATGTTTTAACATATATAATACATATGGGTCATTCCATGTCAAATCGACCAAAAGTTGGAATCGACCCCTTTCAATTTCGATTAAATTTGGTCAGAAGTTTCCGTTTTCAATAAAACAAAGTTCCAGCAAAGGAAAAAATCTAAAAAATTTTCTTTGAAAGTTATGCAAACTTCAAATTTTTACAATTTTTCAAATCTTCTAAGTTTATTTTTTAAACATCTCGAAAACTATTATAGTTACTAAAAGTCGTTCTGAATTCGTCTTCAAGAGTATACCTAGGGCTACGAAAAAAAAAAAATATTCCGAAAAAAAAATTTGAAAAATGATGAATTTGGAGAATTTTGAATTTACCAAAATCGTAAAAATCCAAGTTCCGTATTCAAATTTTCGATTCAATTTTTTTCATATAATACCTTTTACTGATCTTAAAAGATCCTGAAATTTCCAGAACGGTGTTTTTTGTTTTTTCAAAAACATGAATTTTTGAATTTTTAAAAATCGTGTAAATCCACGATCAACATAAAATTTTTGAATAATTTTTTTTGCTATATAATACCTTGTACTGATCTTAAAAGATTCTGAAATTTTCAGTATGGTTTTTTTTTGTTCCAAAAATATAAATTTTTGAATTTTGATAATTTTTTTTTTTTAACAAAATTTTACTTTTTTTTACTGCTGAAAATTACAAAACTACATCATTGCTCAACTTTACTGAACTGAGAGGTGAAAACAATTTTTTTTAACAAAACTCAAAAATTTATATTTTTTCAACAAAAAAAAACACTATCCTGAAAACTTCAGGATCTTTTAAGATCAGCTTAGGGTATTATATTAAAAAAATTGAACCAAAAATGATCGTGGATTTACACGATTTTTAAAAATTCAAAAATTCATATTTTTGAAAAAACAAAAAAACACCTTTCTGAACATTTCAGGATCTTTTAAAATCAGTACTAGGTATTATATAAAAAAAAATTGAACCAAGAATTTAATACGGAACTTCGATTTTCACGATTTTTGAAAATTCAAAATTCTCCAAATTCATAATTTTTCAAAATGTTTTTTCGGAATATTTATTTTTTCGTAGCCCCAAGTATACTCTTTAAGACGAATTCAGAACGATTTTTCGTTACTCTAATAGTTTATGAGATATTAACAAAATAAACTTGGAAGATTTGAAAAATTGTAAAATTTTGATTTTTGCATAACTTGCGAAGAAAATTTTTTGAATTTTTTTCTTTTGGTGGCACCTCGTTTTATCGAAAACGAAAACTTCTGACCAAATTTTATCGAAATTGAAAGGGGTCGATTCCAGCTGTTAGTTGATTTGACATGGAATGTACCCATGTATATGAGGCATTCCACATCGATTCAACCTGGGCCTGACCCTTCATCTCTCCGATTTATTCCACGATTTTTTTATGGTTTTGTAGTGCTTCTGAAAAGCACTCAGGATTTTTTTCAAATTTTTTTGGAGTGATTTGACTTAACTCTCGTTAAATTTTTTTTCGAAAAAACTTGCTATAGACGGAAGAAAACCGCTGCCTTCTTTTGCTCAAGGCTTCAAATTTTCTATATAAAAAATCACAAAAATGCCGTTTTCTTCCGTTTATAACAAGCTTTTTCGAAAAAAAATGTCTTTTTTAACTAGAAGGAGAAACCTGAATTGAGTGGGCCCTTATCAAAATATTTTTTAAACACCTTTAATTCATACAAAAATATTTGGATAACGGTCCACTCAATTCAGGTTCCTCCTTCTATTTTTTAAAAATTTTATATTTTGAAAAAGCTTGTTATAACCAGAACGAAACCCTTACCCACTTTTGCTCAATGCTTGAAATCTTCAATATAAAAAACGGGGTTTTTGTAATTTTTATATGGAAAATTTGAAGCATTAAGCAAAAGTGGGCAGGGGTTTCCTTTTGTCTATAAAAAGTTTTTTCGAAAAAAAACTAAACCATAGTTAAGTCAAATCCCTTCAAAAAAATCTGAAAAAAATTCTGAATGCTTTTCAGAGGTATTAGAAACCTAACGCTGTGGAATGCCTCATATGCACATATACTGGGTGTCCCAGGGATGAATGTCAATGCCGTGAGGGTAGATTTGTGACGCAATATCGAGTAGAAAAGTCCTTTGCCATTTTTTGATATTTTGAACTCTTGAATTGTTATTAATTTTTTTAAACAGCCAATGAGATGCGCCCTTTTATATTGCTTACGTCCATGAGCGATATGCGTTTGTGGTGGTGCCGAGAAGAGCCGTGCTCTCACCATACCTACACTCGATAGGATCGCGAGGGTAGGCATGGTGGAAGCACGGCTCCTCTCGGCACTAACACAGACGCGAATCGCTCCCGAACGTAAGCAAGGTAAATGGGTGCATCTCATTGGCTGAATAAAAAAAATAATAACAATTCAGGGGTTCAAAATATCAAAACATGGCAAAGGACTTTTCGACTTGATCTTACGTCACGAAGCTACTCTCACAATATTGACAGTTAACCGTGGGACACCCTGTATATTTAATATCTGTAACATACATTCCGTATAGATATAAATTCATACTGATAAATATCCGTGTTACATTTTACATGTAACGCGATTGCATGTAAATTATAATGTGCATATTTTTCCCAATGTATGAAAAATACAAAAAATAAAATAACAATTTATATGATATCTAAAAATCATATACATCAAATATATGACAACTATTTTTTTTTCAATTTTTAAAAATAGAAAAGTACAAAAATAAAGGCCTTGCTGGAGGGGACATGCCGTCCGTGCTGCAATCATATCGACAGGCGTAATATTAAATACACGTGCGTGCGCGCATCTGCACTCAATGAGAATTGGAGGCCTCGAAATTAGCCTGAAAGGGTTTCTGGTTACGGATCACGAGGGAAAAAAGCGTAACCAGATGGCTTTTGTTTAGTCTGGTCTGATGGAGCTGTTCTCTTGTAACCACCCGCACTTCCCCACCCAACAATTTTAATCCAACTTCTATCGGGCTGGGGTTAAAGCACGCGCTCTCTCGCCTTGCTTTGTACACAAACTCCGCCAACAATGTGCAACGAAAGGGAATACTTAAACAAAAATAATTAGTTGATAAATAGAACTTGTAGAAACATTGCACAAGTCTTGACGAGACTTGCAGATGGACTTCGGTGGATCCTGATGGGCCCGGAGATTTTTGTTGAATCTTGCAGATTCCTATGCGTGAATTCGATTGAGGCCCCGACTAGGCCCCGATCGGTTTTCCCTAACTTACTTCGGGCCCTTGACTGTAAGCCCATTAGGGCCCTTGAATGGACGGTCACGCTTTTCCAACAAGGGCCTTAGAAGGTTGCCAAATGAGGGCCTTTACAACCACCTCACGGCTGCCATGTCGAATCGACGACAAGCCCAAATTGAATTATTTCAATAATAATAACAATATTATTATTATTAATAATTAACATTATATATTATAATAATACATTATTATTAATAATTCTCCAAGATAATTTTTACAAAAAAATAGTATAAAGCAGAGGATTTCTATGTAGAAATCTTGCGGGTATGACTTCCTAAGAAGCCTGACTCTGCGGTATCGAATACAACCCGTGCTCCCACTTTAGCTATATAAGGATACTATTTGCATATTCCGTATGCGAGAGAGCGCACGCCGTATGCGACATCTCATGGCGAATCTCGGAACTAACTCCCCGTGAAGTCCGATTAGGCCCTCAAAGGGTTGCCTCGTCAGTGCCATGTTTGAAATAATTAGGGCTCCAGTACTTTCGCCCTATTTGGGCCCGATTTGGTTCTGTTGTAATTATACCGACTTCGTTAAATGTCGGTTGCCGGATCGAAGCCCGACAAGATCCTCAACGGGTTGCCTTAAGTCAACCATATTGTAAGTAAGCCTGGCAACCTTGGCATTGCCCTGTCACGGCCTAACCTGGCGGTGTTATGGCAATCCATGACAGGGCATCCAGATTTAAGCTCGACAAGGTCCTCAACGGGTTGCCTTAAGTCAGCCATATGTAAGTAAGCCTGGAAACCTTGTCACTGCCATGTCGGGGCCCAACCTGGTGGTGTTATGGCAATTTATGTCAGGGCATCCACGTTTAAGCCCGACAAGGTCCTCAACGGGTTGCCTTAGGTCAGCCATATTGTAAATAGGCCTGGCAACCTTGGCATTGCCCTGTCGGGGCCCAAGCTGGCGGTGTAAGGGCAATTCCTGACAGGGCATCCACGTCCAAGCCCGATGAGGTCCCGACTGAAGTCAGGGCTTCCCTAGAATTTTCACGCACGGGTTATGAATAATTGTATTGAACGAACTTATGATTTTGAGCAACATTCGTAGATATTTAGAGCGAGCAAGAAATTTCTTCAGAGTTCGCAAGCTGACGGTCGACTGTGGGAAGACTTGTATCAGCTGCAATTATTGAAGGCATTTGGGAGACACTCGTGAATTTTTGCGAACAGCGTGAGATACTTGGAGACTTGTATGGACTTGGGTACACGTTGGGAGAGTGCAGGAGGCTTTAGTAAGTTCTTGTAAACGGTGTCAGACTTTGAGAGAGTTCTGCAAAGTTAGGTTCGTGGTGGGGGGATTAATGGATTTTGCGTTGATTTTTGTGATTAATGGAAGATTTCAAAGTAAATGTATATGTAGTTGATTACTTATTAGAGAAGTTGCGGAGGTTCTTTTTCTTCTTCTAAACTGTGGTTGAATGAGAGACTTATATGGACTTAGGTACATGTTGGGAGAATTTAGGAAACTTGCGCAGATTTTTGTAAATTAAGGTAGATTTTCAGATAAATGTGTTGAGTGCATAACAAAGAAAATTTAAAGATTTTTCGATTTGTGCACGATCGTGGACTGAGAGACTTGTATGGACTTCGGTACATGTTTGGGAAATTTAGCGAGTGTAGAGTATGAATTCTAGTATGTTCTCTATGAAAAAATAAACGGTGGTAGACCAATCAAGAGATTTTAGATTTATAGGTAGACTTAACTGTAGTAAATATTGGGAGGATTTAAAATTTTGACTTGTTTGAACCTGGAGTCATTTAGGAAAGTTCGAAAGACTTGCAGATTTTCTTGACTTATGGTAGACTTTTCATTAACATGGATACATGTTGGGTATAGGTGCAGAAGACTTGTGCAAATCACACAAAAAAGTAGGTTTTCATAGATATTTAAGAACTCGTGAATATCAGACTTACGGAGTCTCTGGTCTATGTGAATACATTTTGAGATACTTTTAAAGATTCAGAAAGATTCTTATAAACGTTTGCCTTTTGATGGACATTGAAGGCCGCTCCTGAACTTCATTACTTTTAAATCATGTCGGAATTCAATATGGGCTAGTTGTTTTTTTTTACACTATTTTTATTTCATTTTATTCGGGTTTGGGTCCGACAAAAATTATTTTCCAAAGATGAACTTTCCGATAATTCTGGCAATATAGAGGGGGGGGGGGGGGGGGCTGTAGGAATCCACGTTTATACTTGCCCATCGCAATAGACTAACTGATAAATATTCGGAACGTGTGTGAGCCAAAGTGTATTACTTTCCTCGCGAAGAAAGTTCCCTCGGGACGTACGTCTAGTCGGCAAAGTTTGTACGGAGAGATCACTCGATGCGGGAAACTCACAGCGACGTATGCACGCCACCTCATCTTTTTCTTCCCTCGGGACAGTCATGGACCTTCTCCCTTGCAGCATAAGAACACAAGCTCGTCGACATTCAAGACACCCGTATAAGTGGTAAGTCCCTGCGAAAGTCTTGTTGAAACAACTAAAGTTGATAGGTTATTCAGCAATTTAATGATTTTTTAGCTCAAGCAACCCCTAAAAAATAAAATAAAAATTTCTAAAAGTTTGAAGTCATATTTTGGGCCAAATGAAACCCACAATTCATTGGACATCAAAATCCGAGGTGGTTAGGCCGATGACCGCGTGATTTGACACGGAATGCCCCACATATATCTGTAAATACATTAATTTTTCATCCACCTTTGTGTAAAGGAGTTCATCACATCGTTTTTCCGTGGCATCGTCGCGCCACTCGATTCTATGAGTTCGGTGCATCCCATCGGTTATAACTACAACGCCGTCGAGAAGGACATTGGAGGGATGCGGTTCCGCGGCAAGGGGATAAAGAAGAAGCAGAAGAAGCAGTATAGGAAGACGCGGTAGAGAAGGGGGTTGAAGCGGCACGGAAGGTTAAGAGATTTTGGACGAGTGCATCGGGCGTTAGGGAGAAGGGGTGGGTTCATTCAGAGTGGGGGATAGCGAACAGGGTACGCGAGAGGGTGGCTTGTGCGGTGGTGATGCTCGTCGCGCCCCATGGACAGAATGGAGCGCGGCGTCATTGGGGGATGAGGGTAGGCGAAAGGGGTTGAAGGGCGTAGGGGGTGATCAAGGGGGTAGGGGGGTGGTAGGGATTGCCACGACATTGGTTGCAACCTGTCTGCTTGCAGTCTGAGTGGCGTGTTGGTTCGGGGGTTGGTAGTGGTAACGTGGATGCGGTGTGGTGGTCGTGCCATCAACGACGTTGGCGCGACGACGGCATACAGGGTGGCCCCAGGGGTGAATCGGAGCCTCGCAACCCCGCTGAGCTCGCGGGCGCGTGGCCTGCACAGTCTGGGGCATGGTGGATTCTCTCCCCGTCTAGACTAAAAACCCCCTCGCCATAACCACCCCATCTCCTGCAGACACAAGCAAACCCAAACTGTTCTCCCCTTTCTCTCACTACCTCCATCTTTCTCCCTCTCTCTCTCTCTCTCTTATACTGCATCAGCAGGCATCCTCCCATCCCTCATCCCTTGATACCACAGCAACCCTCCTGTCCACCTCCTTTCGTGCCCTTTTCACGTATATGTATATGTATATTACTTCACGTCTCGCCTCTATCGCGTCCTTTCGCTGTTTTCTGGTTATACCACTTCGCGCGATTTCTCCCTTGTATCTCCACCCCTTCTGTCACTCCCTTTCTCTCTTTCTGTCTCTATACCGCTTTCTTGGACCGTCCTCAATACTGGCCTCCTCTTCGGCATCCGCCCTCCCTCGCTCCTCACTCCGTCTACCTTTTTCATCCCCCAGCGACTTCCTCGGTCCTCATCATCCCTTAAAAAGTTAAAATATTCTATCCTTCGTGCACAGAGACCCGGAGAATTTGCCCTCTTGCTTTTCCTGCTTTAACAGCCTCCCGCCTTCACCCCCTCGGTGACTTGCACGTTCGTGTACGTGCAGTTACACATAAACGTTTACTGTGTAAGAGTACCCATCGCCCACCCCTACCACTTCAGATTTTATTATTACTATTTCTGGTAGACGATCGCCCAATGGTAACGGCGTACTTGAATGGATGAAGAAAGTGAGAAAAAGCTGCGATGCATGAATATCTCTCTATATTATATAAATATTTCGCCGCCGCCGCCGCCGACGCCGCCGCCGCCGCCACTATGTACAAGAATCGAGCGGTCAGGTCTGACTTTGGGGTGGGAAGGGGTTGGGGAGGTCGGGGAGGGGGTGAGGGAGGGTAGAGTTGGGGAGGGGCGGGGGAGGGTAGAGTTGAGGTTTCGGTTAAAGGCTGGGAAGGGGGTGGGGGAGGGTAGAGTTAGGGTTTGGGTTTAAGGCTGGAGAGGGTAGGTAAAGTAGGGGAAGGTAATAACTTGGCATCGCGAGGGTGCGTAGCCCCCAAGCCCTAGTATACCCCTAGTATATGTATACAGGGTGTCACATAAGTAACGTGACAGCTGAATATTTCCTCAGCTAAGATATTTTACCAAAAGTTCAAGGTCATTTCTTGTCGAAACTTTTAAGGAGGAATTCAATGGTGACCTTAATTTTGACCTTGACGATTAGGTTATTTCAAGGTCATCTTTTATTTTTCAAATGGAAACCCCCTTTTGACTTCGGCAATTGAAAGAGCGGAAAATTTCTCGTCCAAATATGTACTCAGGTAATGAGTACATTTTGACTTCAAGGGTCTTCCAAAATCAATTAAACTTGAACAAGTTGTGGATACCTCTGGGAATTGAAGCTTTTCGCATTCTTCTGTAAGGACTAAAGTTATTAATTTTAACAAGGCGCATTTAGTATAGTGACCTTGACGATGACCTTCAAGGTAATTTCAAGGTCAACTTTTGTTTCTCAATGAAAATCTGTATTTTTGAGTTATGAAATCAAAGTTCTTTCGCAAAAATTGATTGATTTTTTCCGAATTTTTTAATTTAAGGAGGTACATCTGGTACACGATTTACAAAATAGATATTCATTTAAAAAAATCAGAATATTGTTATTAGTATCTAAAAAGTCATCCGTAAAAATTTGAAGACCTCAGGGTGCCTTTATGAGCTTCACTGGTTTTTGCGTCTATAAATATTAAATTCACAATCATTACAAAACAGATTTTGATGAAAATTTAAGAACTAATAAAAAAATATCTAAGGAAAATTTATAGAGCTTCATAAAGTCGATTAGGTACTTGTGAGATTCATAATGAATTAATTTGTCTCGAAAAATGCTGATTATTTTGAGGTTAAGCGTTGTCAATGACTACGCTAGTCACCGCCATTTTTCTTTTGACTCACTCGGTACCAGATGAAGCTCCTTAAATGTAAAACTGTTCGTTCTATTAATTTTTGAACGAAAAAATAAAAGTTTCCATTCAAAAAAAAGTTGACCTTCAAATTACCTTGAAGGTCATCGTCGAGGTCACTACTAAATGCGCCTTGTTAAAATAAATAACTTTGGTCCTTACAAAAGAATGTGAAAAGCATTTTCCTCAGGTCATCAGATCCTTGCACCACTTTCTTTTCGCATTGATTCCACTTCAAAATCAGCGTGATTTTTTTAAAGAATTTTCTCGCCACTTCTTCGGATGATGCGACGATCGTTTTTGTGTAAAAAAGGGATAAATGAAAAAACTTCATTTTTTAAATTCTGCAATTTTTTCCAAAAATTTTGGGTCATAAATAAGTAATATCTATGATGATTAGAAAGTGGGTTGCGGCTGCCTCATATATTTTTTTTCTTTTTTTAGTTTCAAAAATAAAATAAAAAATTGATTCCTAATATTCCTTACAGGAGTAATTTAAAAATAAAAATAATACATGTCTTAGAAAATTTCCATATCTGACTGTTTTCTAAATTTTCAAAATTCTGCTTTTACAGATCGTCTGTAACTTTGCCATTTTTCAAAATTAGGGTCTATGGCTTGGTAAATAGGCGCAAAAGAGTTGGTAAAACGTAAAAAAAACATGATAAAAAACAATTTTTTTCCGATTTCACGCTGACTCGGTCCCCTTAAGCGAGTCTCGTAATCTTTATTGGTTCCTCTCAAGTCAAGATTTGATTTTACGAAAACGAATAAAAGCTTAAAACCATATATTTATTTTATGGCGTGACGAAATCACAATTCGAACTTCGAATCAATGTAAAAAGTACCTCGAAATAGCTCGTGCTGCCCAATAACATTTTCCGAAGGTCTCGCCTTTCTCGTAGAATTTTTCTGTCATCATTCTTTTGTTTCTCCATTATTCTTATTCTTTGTCGTTTTTATTCTCGAACTTGGGACTTCATTCAAATATTTTCTAGCCATTTTTCGGTTTCGCCGACTCTTTTTTATGTCCTTCGTAGTCGCCCTTCTCACGCTCGAGCGGTTTTACCAACCCCATGCCCAAAAACTACCCTTTTTTACAGAATTGCGAAAAATTTAATTCCAAACCAGTTTGTATGTATTCGCGATCACCTCACGTGTTTCCTGGCGTTTCCCCTTTCATATCTTCGAACGTCCCCCCCCCCTCCAACCATGTCACATAACCTCGTGTAATCGATTCAAGAATACCCGAGTGCTTTATTCATTATCCACCTTATTCGCCCACGCGGTCCATTCGCCAACCTCTAATGGTCCTCTAGTGGAGAACAAGTATTATGCATACGGCTAATGGCAATGGATCTGTGGGTAATGCAGGGACGAACAGGGCATTTTGAGCTAATTTCCCGATTTTCTGTTTGACAATAGCTAGGAAATAACAAATTTTTTCAGTAACATCATCCCTTAGCTTCCATTCAAGGACGTAGTCTGATGTTTGAAGTTCCAAAAATCCATTTTTCTTTTTAATAACCCACTGAGAAAGCAGTTTATTTAGAGTTAAAAGGTCTATTTAGTTGGCACGTCTATTGAAATATTCCTTAACTGTTACAAAGTTGTTAGTCGTTAATTAATCTTTCTCTAAGATGTTGGCCCAGTAAAACAGTCGTAGACTTGTCACAAATTGAATATTTGGTAATAGTAAAAAATTATTTAGTTGAATCAGCTATAGCCTTGTTAATAGTTAACAAATAACCATTAAAATACCAACGACTTATATGAAATAATGATTTGTTAATAGTTAATAAATCGCTATATGATTTGTTAATAGTTAACAAATCTGCGCGTTAATAGGGTTAGCACGTGCGCGAGGTGCGTGCGCAGACGCGGCGGAGAAACCAAGAAGACTAGAGCAGGGGGTCCAACCACAGATGGGGAGAGTGAGGCTCAAGTAACACGGCTCATGTCTACTTGGAACCGCTAGTGTCGCTACCCATGACCCATTGCGTCAATATTCTGTCTCGCTCGTACACACGAACCCAACAAAATTTCCTCCATCTTACATTAGATATTTAAATGCGTGCACTTAATTGCGTGTTGCCTCCTGTCGAAAAGTGAGTTAGAGGTGGGCCCGTATAAGGCCGCTGACTGGCGTCTTGCTAAGCGTAAGATAAATGCGCAATCCGATACTGCGCATCTTTTCAATGGAAACCATGGGGCCTGCAGAGGCTGTGAAGGTTGCGGGGTAGGGACTGTAGAGGCTGCAGGGACTGCGCAGTCCCACACTGCGCATGTACCTCACGCTTAGCAACGGCGGCCATATACGGGACTTCCCCCACCACCCGAGTTCGCTCTCCTGTCTCTAGCTTTTTTGGGAGAAACACATGATCGAGGTCGATTGTTCCCAGTGGGCTTTATCACCACGTGAGAATCCTTGTGATTTGTCACTGTGAAAAAGTGCAATTATTTTCTTTGTCGATGGCATCAATTAATATATAATATTCAAATGTGACTCGTTTTCTCTGACATTTCACCAGTGATATATCATATAAGTAAAGGGAATTCATGAGTGGTTGGAAGCGTAATAGGTAGCACGTTAGGTTATTAGGTAGGATAGATGGGCGGGTCATAGGTTCGAATCCCGATGACGGTAGATGAAATTGAAATAAAAAATCGGGTATTTTTTTTAAATTTTTGTATTAAATGCATCCTGCTCAGAAGCTATGTCAATAAAAAAATATACATATTCAAAAATTTTGCAAGCAATAAAAACAAATGGTAAAGTTAGGTAGGACAAAAGTTAGGCAGTAAGACAAGGTTAGGTAGTAAAATGGTAGGACAAATAAGAATTTGGTAATTGTTAAGAAATCGGTACTTGAATAGAACATACCGTTGCTTAGCTATTACTAAATCTTAATTTACCACAATTCAAAGGCTCAAATGAATGATTCATTAAATGCCACAAAATATTTATTTTGCCATGTCCAACTCTTACCATTTGTTAACAGTTAATAAATCCAGTTAATAACTATAAATGAACTGTTTTCTCAGTGCATATTTCAAAAGTAAACTGAACCCCTGGTATATCGGCACCCGATATAACTCCCAAATCTCGCGGCCTCGCAGCCAAAGGATAAGATGTTATTACAGAATTTGAAAATGAATCCTTAAAATCGAAGAAATAACAGTCGACGCAGTTTACGAGCGGAACTATCTCTCAAAAAAAGACGAGGCTTTGAAAAACGCTCGACCATATATTTAAAAAGATTGATTTCGGACAAAGGAAAATCAAGTAAGTTTATTATGTAATATTTCATTAAATTCTATTTACATATTTAAATATCGAAATGTTTCAAAATATTTTCCAAAGTAAAAATAAAGTATTCGGCTAAAATCCATATTTGTTCAGTATAAAATAAATTTACATTAATGAACCAAATATTAGATTGTCACATATTTGCTATTAAGTACCGTCAAATAAAAAAATATATTTGGAGTAACCAGAGTCGTAATAGGCCAGCCCACAAATAAAAACAATCTATTCATGTTAACTATGATCTAGTTAGATCAACTAGGACCTTTTTCTTGGTGCAAGATGCTGTGACGCACATTATACTAAACCCCAACCCAAGCCGAACAAAATAATGACACCATGTATACTTTTATCTCCAAAACTAGCCGGAGCTTTACAGACGAGGAAGAGATAGAGAGAGAGAGAGAGAGAGAGAGAGAGAGAGAGAGAGAGAGAGAGAGAGAGAGAGGACCTTGTTCGTTTAGCGATGATAAGTTGGCTTTTAAGACTATGTTGAGGCAAAGGCAGTGACGCCCTTTGCTTTTGTTTGCAACTCGGTGAGAACGTGGAGAAAGGTAATGAAAAAGAAAATCGGTAGAAAGTTGGTAGGTAAAGGCACCAGTGTAAAAGAGAACAAGAGCCAGAGACACCGGAAGATAGAGGGCAAGAGATGGGGGGGGGA
Source organism: Alloplasta piceator (assembly GCA_946863875.1). Taxonomy (NCBI): domain Eukaryota; kingdom Metazoa; phylum Arthropoda; class Insecta; order Hymenoptera; family Ichneumonidae; genus Alloplasta; species Alloplasta piceator. Next base: position 29,579,918 of record OX333080.1, read on the forward strand.
GAATGAAGTAACCCACGGAGGTTTGGCATTCGGGTTAAGCGACGGTACCAAAGGGGGAGGGGGGGGGAAGGGACGTTCAACGACCCGCTGACAGCCAGACGCAGCGGACGCGAACCAGACGTGTGGTGCAGCCATCGTGTTTACTCTCGGTATCAACGCGTTATTATCTCCATTGACTTTTATCGCTGGACGATAACTCCCTCTCGCTTCCCCTTCTCCTCTTCCATTGCTCTCGCTCCCATTCTCGAGCTACCGCATATTTTGCATCCTCAAGCCAGACGCATTTTTCCGTTTGATATTTAAAGAGCTCTGTTTATAACTTCGTCGTGACACAGCAAGGACCATTTGCCAAGGACGAAGGGAAACTGCGGAAAATCTTCGTTGATACAATCGGTACCTACCTAATTCCTTGGTATCGACACGAGCACGCTCGAATGTGAACACCAAAGCTTTAGGTAAGTGACCTCCCGAACAACAGGTCCCCGTGTGGGAAATAGTTAGGGAAGCCCTAATAATAATCGGGGCCCGGGTCGGCCTAAATGTGGAATCCCTACTATGATTTGCCCGGGTACAGCCTGAAAATGCCCCGATAAGGCAATTGCAGTTTTTCCCGTTAAAAATTCAATAGGGTCTTAACAGGTAAATCAAGGCAGGGCCCGGTCTGGATTAAATAGGTTTTCCAGTTTAAAATTCAATAGGGCCTTGATAAGGAAATCAATGCAGGCCCTGGTCTGGTTTAAATGAGTTTCCAGTTTAAAATTTAATAGGGCCTTGATAGGCAAATCAGGGCAGGGCCCTGTCTGGATTACATAGGGTTTCCAGTTTAAAATTCAATAGCGCCTTAAAAGGTAAATCAAGGCAGGACCCGGTCTGGATTAAATAGGTTTTCCAGTTTAAAATTCAATAGGGCCTTAATGGGGAAACCAAGGCAGGGCCCGGTCTGGTTTAAGTAGGTTCCCAGTTTAAAATTCAATAGGGCCTTGATAGGGAAATTAAGGCAGGGCCCGGTTTGGATTAAATAGGTTTTCCAGTTTAAAATTCAATAGGGCCTTGATAAGGAAATCAAGGCAGGGCTTGGTCTGGTTTAAATAAGCTTCCAGTTTAAAATTCAATAGGGCCTTGACAGGTAAATCAAGGCAAGGCTCTGTCTGGATTACATAGGGTTTCCAGTTTAAAATTAAATAGGGCCTTAAAAGGTAAATCAAGGCAGGACCCGGTCTGGTTTAAATAGGTTTTCCATTATATATTTCAACAAAGGCTTCCCCTATCCCCTAACAAAATTTCCACACGGGTGCTACATGACGCCTTTTGTATAGGGATTTGTAATAACATTCTCATATCCGCAATGAGGATGTCTTCGGTAGAAAGACGATGAAACTCTGTCAAGAGTGACAGCCCTGTCCTACCATTTCGAAATTATTTGTTAGATCGATTTTCGGAGATTCTATCATCTTTCAGACACGACCGATCCTCTTCCTCCACTTTATTGGTACACGTCTTGAAACTTATCTGGCTCCACAATCCAATCTTATACACTAAATCTAAATTTTACGTTCATATATTGTGGCCTTCATTTTCTTATCATCGATGTGCGTTGGCTCATTGTCTCCCGTCTGCAGAACTGAAAATTATGTCTGTAATTTTTGCAAATTCTGGAACAAAAACAAACCCCTGGTGGATGTTCATATTCAGAACATCATAAAGCTTGGTTTCACCACGTTTGGTAAAATAATTTACCCTATTCAAATATTAACCCGCCGTCAATCTTAATTTTAATACTTCGACGCGTCACGTTTAAGAGTCTTGCGACATCGCGTCTCGCCGGCGTAATCCCCCGGTTGGCTGGAAATCAACTGTAAAGGCCGAAAGGAACACGATAGCGAAAAGATAGGGAAAAAACGTGGATGAAGCCCCTTCCGAGTGACTTGATCGGATTTCGAGTTTGATCGTCGATAATCTCATTTGGTCACAACGCCTCTGCCTCTGTCCTACTGTAACGACTCAGCTTTTGTCGAGTACTCTTACCAACCTGGTCTTTGCATCCCCTTTGAGTAATAACAAGTAATGTTGACTAGATGTTACATGTAAGTTCCACGTTAATTTTTGATTTCTCACTCATAAGTACTACAGATTATGTAACGTCGAATGCAACCGTTATATTGCAGTTATTTGTTGATGTCCGAAACATAGTCCTGTACCAGCAATGTAATGGCAATGTAAGCAAATCTAATATAAGTAATGTTGACTAGATGTTACATGTAAGTTCCACGTTAGTTATGATTTGCCACTTATAAGTACTACAGGTTATGTAACGGCGAATGCAAACGTTATATTGCAGTTATGTGTTGATGTCCGAAACATAGTCCTGTACCAGCAATGTAACGGCAATGTAACCAAATCTAACACAAGTAATGTTGACTAGATGTTACATGTAAGTTCCACGTTAGTTATGATTTCCCACTCATAAGTACTACAGGTTATGTAACGTTGAATGCAACCGTTATATTGCAGTTATGTGTTGCTATCCGAAACACAGGCCTGTACCGGCAATGGTACGGCAGTGTTACAGATTGTAACAGGTAATAATACCTAGATGTTACATGTAATTTATAATTCCCTACTTACAATCAGTAATTTATATTACTGCAATATTGCAGTGATTGCGTCGCCGAAGTGACATATTTTGACCAGCTCACTATTTGTGAGCTCATCAAAATATGTAGTCTTTAGTCCATAGCAACCTATAGGACTGCGTGACCACAGGACGCGGGTAATGTTCCAACGATTGTATGTTAATCAAGGACGCCGACAGCGAGAATACACCGGACTTTATCGGTTCCCGGCGGCCGTTTCGCTGGCGCGAGAGCTCGGCGACGGATCTCGCCACCTGGCGGATCTCGGACGAAGTACTGTTTCATAACATTTACATTACCTGCCTGTTACCAATGTTATGCGTACATTGTTATAGACATGTTATATGACGGTTACACGTTTTGGTAACGTTACTGTAACGTCACTACGGTTCATGGTCACATATACAATGTGAAGATAACAAATGTGACGAATATCTTACTTTCATGTTACATAGTGGTTACGCAACATGAATGTAACATAGGTTACGTCTTTTGTAACTTCCTGGTTATATTGCTGTAATGAAACGTGTGTACTGCAAATTATGTATCTGCAATACTTAACGTTGCATAACATTTGTATAACCTACACATAACTATTGTTACGTGCATTACGCTACATGCACGTTACGTAATCGTTACACATTAGTTATGGAACTGCAATGTAGCAACGTTCTATAACATTTAAATTACCAGCCTGTTTCCAATGTTACACGCACATTGTTATAGCCATGTTACATGGCGGTTACACGTTTTGGTAATGTGACTGTAACGTCACATCGGTACATAGCAAGTACATAACGTGAAGATAACAAATGTGACATAAACATGTTACTTCCATGCTATATAGCGGTTACGTAACATAAGTGTAACATCGGTTAGGTCACTTGTAAATTCCTGGTTACATTGCTATAATGAAACGTGTTCACTGGGATATCATTTGATGTCCTTCAAAAGCAAAAGGTACTTTTAAGATCTTAAGGCGGGTTTCAATTCAACCCGGAATTCCTGGGTAGATGCAAAACACGACGAAGTACCCAAAAGTCAGTACAATATGGAGAACCTTGCCTCAAATAAGTCTTAGGCTGGTCCTCTAGCGCAAGATGACGTGTCTGTTAATTGGTCATTAATCACTAACCAAACATACGGTTATCTCTATTAGCTTATTGTTAGAAGTCATTATACGAATAATTATGTGTCCATTCGTCTCTAAACTTCAACTTACGCCAGCTCTTATATCGGGTTCTAGTGAAAAAGCGATTCTCGACTGTGGGAACCCTCCGGCGACGAAGTTCTCGGAATCCACTTCCCCTAACCACCCTAGAGCGCTCTTATAGAGAGAGTCGGTACTGTGTGAACAATCCAAACTATATATTTTTCTCCGTGTGTCCTTTGATGTCGTTTAGTTCCAACTGCCTTTCTCATCTATTTAAACATTCATGCGGCATCTCGAGAGAGAAACCCATTTCTTTCGTGAGAAAAGAAAACCGCCGCTGCTTAAGAATTCGCTTTCTCATGCCTTCCCGGCACTCACCGTCGTTATCCATCTTCATTTATCTTTTAATTGAACTTCCATCACGTGAACCTTTCGGCTATCAAGTTTCTAGCTTTCACGTTAGTCGACCAATCTCGTTCCATTATTCATTGATTATAGCCGATATAGTACAGGCAATAGAGAATTTTTTCCTGCACTAAAAGGCAAGAGTTATTTTTTTTAATAGGTTCAGTATCACGCACTAAATGTAAATGCACAAAATCCTTACAAATTAGGAGGGCGCTAGTGCCGCCATTTTGAGAAAAACCGTTTCGGCCTGTATCTCCGTAACTGTGCACTCTAGGTCAAAAATGGTAATAACGTTTATTCTAGATAACTAATTTTCCTTTTTTTTTGTCAGTGGAATTTTTTTGGTATCACTTACCGTTTACGACTTATACGACTATAAAGATTTATTTATTGACTTTTTGACCGATATCTCTTCTAATAATTGTTTAAACAATAAAATGCAAATAACCCAACTTTTAAACCTATTAATTTCCTACAACTTTTACTTCAAACTTTTTTTTATAAAATTAATATTTTTGAAGTTATAACGTGTTCAATGTTGCACTACCGGGTGGAAGGTTGATAAAAACGAGGTATATACACAGTGTAATGATGGTGTAACGTCGGCTCATATATAGATATATAAATATTAGAGTGAATCAAAAATTTTGAAAACTGTTGACTACCCTAAAAAATCAAAGATATCGTTGAAATAAAGGTCTCTGTGCAACGATTGGATTTTTTCACGATATACAGGGTGGGCCACGAACTGTTGCCACCTTAAATATCTCTGTAATTATCGATGGCACAAAAAAAATTTTCAGACAAAAGTTGTACGGTATGGAAGGGGTCATCAAATGCGACATTTTTTTTCATTTCGGTGGAGGCGCTGACGCACAGTAAAGGTCACCTCCACTTTTTTAAATGGTAAGGTACATTTTTTTTTCAACCATCTTGTAGAGCATCGCAAACTGCATAAAAAATATTCGGGGGTCAGAGTCGTCCAAGGTCATTCAAGACCGATAAGTGACATGAACTTTATTTTTATGTGAAATAAACTTTTTTTTACAGAAGGTGTTCAAAGACATCACCATTGGAATCACGTAAAAATAAGTGACATGAACTTTATTTTTATGTGAAATAAACTTTTTTTTACAGAAGGTGTTCAAAGACATCACCATTGGAATCACGTAAAAATAAAGTTCATGTCACTTATCGGTCTTGAATGACCTTGGACGACTCTGACCCCCGAATGTTTTTTATGCAGTTTGCGATGCTCTACAAGATGGTTGAAAAAAAAATGTACCTTACCATTTAAAAAAGTGGAGGTGACCTTTACTGTGCGTCAGCGCCTCCACCGAAATGAAAAAAAATGTCGCATTTGATGACCCCTTCCATACCGTACAACTTTTGTCTGAAAAATTTTTTTGTGCCATCGATAATTACAGAGATATTTAAGGTGGCAACAGTTCGTGGCCCACCCTGTATAAAGGGCGCGCGGGACGATTAAAAACGCCATTTTTATTGTTAAATTCCCTTCATCGCTGATAAACGGAAACAGATCATTCAGAAAATTATGAATTTTTTATATAAGGTGCCCAGATATGTACTCTTTCAAACCCATATTTACGTTTTAGAAGACAAAAATCAATCTTTAATAATATATTAATTTATAAATAGTGAAAATATTGATTTTCAGAGATTTTTTTCGAAGAAATTAACTATTATTTAATGTTCGGTAAATATGGGTTTGAAAAAGTACACATCTGGGCACCTTGTATAAAAAATTCAGAATTTCTCGAATGATCTGTTTCCGTTTAACAGTGATAAAGTGAATTGAGCACTGAAAATGGCGTTTTTAAACGTCCCGCGCGCCCTCCATATATTGCCAAAAAATCAGATCGTTGCACTGCAGCCTTTTTTTCAACGATTTCTTTGATTGTTGAGGGTAGCCAACAGTTTTTAAAATTTTCGATTTATATATTAGGTGTACAAATAAGTTTCCGCGGTTTGTCAAAAGATGGCCCCACCAGAAGGTTATGGAGAAATTGTCAGATGTAAAACGTAATATCCCAAGTTTCGTCATCCGGCAACACCATAACCTTAAAGTACTAGTGATTCCGTATCAGCATCACGTAATTTTTTTCGTGCAAAAATGTCAAGTTTTGTGCCGAATAAGCATCATTTGCGGGAACTTTTGATTTACTTCTTTAATTTGAAAAAATCTGCAGCTGAGGCGCATCGATTGCTTCTAGAAGCATATGGTGAAGCTGCTTTAAGTGAGAGAAGTTGTCGGGAATGGTTTCAAAAGTTTAAGAACGGTGAGTTTGACGTGAAGGACAAAGAACGGACAACGGAACGGAACGGACAAAGAACCTGCGAAACCATTACTGGAGCTCTCTACCGAACACAATTGATGAGATTGAGTCGGGCACTTAAGGAAAAACGCGCCCATTACTACTCCAGACACGACCAAATTATTCTTTTACACGAAAATGCTCGTCCACATGTTGCGGCGCCGGTAAAAACATACTTGGAAACACTCAACTGGGAAGTTTTACCCCACCCGCCGTATTCACCAGACTTAGCCCCTTCCGATTATCACCTGTTCCGGTCGATGGCACATGGTCTGTCTGAGCAGCGCTTCACATCATATGAAGACACCAAAAATTTGGTAGAATTGTGGATAGCGTCAAAAGATGAAGAGTTTTTTCGACGGGGTATCCGAATGTTGCCAGAAAGATGGGGAAAAGTAGTGGCAAATGATGGAAAATACTTTGAATAAAACGTAATGTACTGTTCCTTCACAATAAATTCCTAATTTTTTATAAAAAACCGCGAAAACTTATTTGTACACCTAATATGTATTAACCGTTGGAGACCGTTCAGATCGATTGGAGATCCTTCTACAAAAAGGGACTACATATATAGCTAGATATTGGATGACTGCATTTTCGGGCCCAGACTGGCGTCAACCGCCGCCTAGGTACAGAATTTTTGAAATTAACACGTTATAACTTCAAAAATATTAATTTTAGAAAAAAAAGTTTGAAGCAAAAGTTGTAGGAAATTAGTAGATTTGAAAGTTGGGTTATTTGCATTTTATTGTTTAAACAATTATTAGAAGAGATATCGGTCAAAAAGTCAATAAATAAATCGTAATAGTCGAATAAGTCGTAAACGGTGAGTGACACGAAAAAAATTATTTGACAAAAAAGATAGGAAATTCAGTTATCTACAAGAAAAGTTATTACCATTTTTGCCCTAAAGTGCACAGTTACGGAGATATAGGCCGAAACGGTTTTTCTCCAAATGGCGGCACTTGCGCCCTCCCAATTTCTAAGGATTTTGTGCAGTGCGGTTAACTTTGCGGCCCGCTAGAGGTCGTAATTTTTCTCCAAAACAAAAAATTCAAAAACTAAATCGTAAGTCTGAACACACTCTACAAGTTTGATCATAGACATTTTTTCGATATCTATCACCAAAAAAAAAATGCAAAAAATAAATTTCACTACCTACATTTTTTACTTTTTCGATCGGTATCTCGATAACGATGAACGGTAGGTGAAAAATGTATGAGACCTAAATTATAGAGCATAAAAAAAGCAACAAAAAAGTATTCCATCACAATTTTCGTATCTCGACGGAGAGCCGAGTTATTGTAATAAAACTGAATTGAATGCTTTTTTCAAGATGGCGGAAAAAGCAACCAAGAAATCTTGGTCGAGTTTTTCAAGTTAAGCTTTTCTAGGCCTCCTCCTCGTAATATCCAAAATTTAGCTTTCCCGGTTCACATTCATTTCTAACTCGTTTATTTCGACGTAATGATTGGACTATCGGTACATCCCTTCAACGTTCCAATATTACGTTACTATGATGATTCATAAGTTGGCTGCGACTCAAGACATTCTGATTGGGATCCTCTTCAGAATTCGTATTTTTATCGGAATTCCCATTAGCATTTTTTTTGTATTTTTTACCTTCTACTAATCATCTTATTTCCTACTAATTATCCTATTAATCAACTATCGTGAAGTGTGTCACTTCGTGGTAATAACAGTTTAATTTGTATACTTCAAATCCCTCAACCAAGCTGTCACTGCAATACAAAAGTTTTTTTGTCGACAGAAGTTGTCACAATGATTTCATCGCAGGGTTAAATCCTCTTGACGCGGATTATTCGTATGCGAGGACTCTAGAGGGCGCGTGCGACGCGTTGCGGCCGCTGGCTGAACTCTCTTATGTACTCAACATCGCATACATATTGTGTAATGATTAAGAATATTGGTTATGCAAGTGCAATATTGTGATGTTATATGACATTTGTATTGCCTACATATTGCAAATATTATGTACATAACATTACATGTCGTAACGTTACACTTATGGTGTAACGATTACAAATATCAATTATGGAATTGCGATATTACAAAATCGTATAACATTTGTGTTACTTGCGTATTACCAATATTATGTAACTGATATTACATTCATGTTATGTAAGGGCTACGATTATTAGTTATGCAAATACGATATTACACCGTTTTATAACATTTGTGCTGCATGCTTATTACAATTATTAGGTTACAAAAACTACGCAACTGTGATACTGTTACGTTTTATTACAGTTTATGTGAACTGCATGTAACTATTAATGTACATTACGTTACAAGCATGTTGTGTAATCGTTGCAAATATTAGTTATGGAACTGCTATACAGTAACGTTTCATAACATTTACTTAACCTGTCTGTTACCAATTTAATACACACATTGTTGTAATCATGTAACACGATGGTTACACGTTTTAGTAGGGTAACTATAACGTCACGACGGTATATGATACATATATAATGTGAAGAGAACAAATGTGGCATAAACATGTAACTTCTATATTTGACAGTGGTTACATTACATAAGTTTAACATCGGTTACGTTGGTTGTAACTTTCAGGCTACATTGCTTATACGTACGTCTCGGTACGTTGTCTGGTTTACAGTGCGGTATTCTTTTGCCTCTATGTCGATGCTTGTCTATGCTTACCCAGTGAACACTTTATGTTGCAGCAATGTAACATGGAAGTTACATGCAATATTACAATGTTATTCCTATGTAACATTGCTGTTATATAACGTGCAAGTAACATGTTATGTAACATTTGTTACATGTAAGTTACATAACTGGTATATGACTTCGTTACATTACAGTAACGTAACATATGTTACACACTGTAAAAAAAAATATAAAATTTCAAACATGTTTACTACGAGGGGTCAGGGGTCGCGGAATTAAGTTATGAGAGATAACTTAAGTTATGATGGGTCAGGTATTCTGGAATACAGTTTGGAGAATTCACATAACTTATGAGGGGTCAGGGGCTCTGAAATTAAGTTATGAGGGGACACTCAAACTATGGGGGGGGGGGAGGTCAGTAATCCTGGAATTGAGCTTCGCGGCTTTCCAAAACCTACAAATAGTCAGGAGTCACGAAATTAAGTTATGAGGGGTCAGGTATTTTGGAATTAAGTTTTAAGAGTTCACATAACTTATGGGGGGTCCGTGGCCCCAAAATTAAGCTATGAAAGGTTGCTTCTGGGGGGGTGAGGGAACTCGAAATTAAGTTATGAGAGGTCACGGTTCTTCCAAACATGTTTTGAGGGTTTCCATAATCTATGAGGGATTAGAAGCTCTGAAATTGAGTTTACATACCTTATGAGGGGTCAGGGGATTCGAATACGCAAATAAAAAGACCAACTTTCATGGTTTATTGCTCATTCAAATGCATATACTATTATTATTAAACTATTATTATTATGATTATTATTATTATTATACTATTATTTTTTCGGCACACCAGCATTCATATCTCATACAAGTAGAGGGAATTCATAAGTAGTGGATAGCGTAATAGGTAGCGTGTTATGTAGATGGGTAGGATGGTAGGTAGGGTGGAGGATTTGAATCCCGGTCTCTGAGAAAAATTGGATCGGACAATTCGTGCAGATTTTTTTTCTATGAATCTCTTTTTAGGGCCGGTAAATTATGCATATTAAATTATTTTGCAAGTGCTATATATTTTTTATAACATGTTTCACAACACTGAATTCTAGCTACGGTAAGGTAATACAGTTACATAACTGCTCTATAACAATTATGTAACGCTTACATAACTGTTACATAACTGTTACATATCTGTTACATAACTGTTACATAACTGTTACATAACTGTTACATAACTGTTACATAACTGTTACACAACTGTTACACAACTGTTGCACAACTGTTACACAACTGTTACACAACTGTTACATAACTGTTACATAACTGTTACATAATAATGTTATATTGCTGAGTAGGAAATTGTAACTTATATGTAACGTCTATGTAATGTTACATGTCACAAACGGTAACATTGCCGTTAAATTGCTGCAACATTACGGTGTCCACTGGGATACTAACCGCATACCCACAAACACAAGCTTTATCTCACACAAGCTAAGTACAGTGCACCGGACGGGGAGAAGAACGACCAAACATCGTCTGCTCCGAGTCTCAGTCAAAGGTTTCTGACCGATTATCACTTGGTCTTTATGGCCTTTGAGGTTCTTTTTCTCTTTTCATGAACTCATGTATACGTTACAAACGTGTCTCCCTCTTTGTCATCCTCTCGCCCTACCTCGTCTCTCTCTCTCTCTCTCTCTCTCTCTCTCTCTCACTCTCACTCTCTCTCTCTCTCTCTCTCTCTCTCTCTCTCTCTCTCTCTCTCTCTCTCTCTCTCTCTCTTTCTCTCCGTCCTTGTGGCTTATTGGTCGTCTCGCGTATTTATGTCTTTGTTCTCCCTCTATCTTTACACTATATTTTCATTCTTCTTTACACTCTTTCTAGTTTACACTCGTGTACGTCAGATTTCGTGTACACCCGTGCCAGAATCGTATCTCGTCATATTTCGCTTTGTAGACTTGTCGGGACTTATCTGAGTGCCCTTTCTCGCGATTTCATTTAATTTCGGTCTGAAATTTTTACAGTATTTGATATTTATTGTATTTTGAATATATCGTACTTTCGAAATATGAAATTTAAAAAATCAAATTTTTTAACCCCGCACATCAGATCACATCCTTAAGGCCCTTTTCTAGTGTAGAAAGCAAAAATTTAGGGATTTTTCAACATGCTATGAAAAAAAAACTAAACATGTTTTTGCATTCATTTTTTCACCACATATTTATTCATTCTTCAATATTCTACAAAAAAATTGGCGAAAAAAAAAATCCAATATCTCGACAGATACCGGTTGGTGAAGTGGGGGTGGGAAAAAAACGTCGGTTATTTTCACCTCACCAATTACTGCTATGACTCCATTAACATTTGGAATTTCTAAATTTCCTTTGGAAGGAACATTCTTGAAACATCAAACACTGAAAATATGCCAAAAAAATCGATTTTTTCAAAATTCTACACTAGAACACGGCCTTAAGATAATATGTCTGTGGTCGCCATAGAGTCGTTTACTTAGGAAATGGTTGAAATTTGGCATATACGCTATTTAATGTGTTATCCAAACATCTGTGTAATTTGAATCAATTTGACCGTCCCGAACCCGAGATATTCATACTCAAAGTTGGCTTAATTTACACGTAAGGCATTGAACACGCATGTGCATAGGTACACTGAGAGAAAAAATTACTGAATTTGAGAACATGAATTTATTTATTAAATAAAAGTATTGATTCGATTATTTATTTGTTGAACCAAGAAAATCACTCTTCATTTTAAAAAAAATTTTCACGAATCTATTACTTCATTATATTAAACTCTTATTTAATAGTAACAATTAAATGCATAATAATTTGATTAAATTTGTATTCATTGGATTAATTACATTGATCGCATCATAAACACGAGATTATTTGAATCTAAAAAACGAATTCAATACAAAATTATTTTTTTCGAAAAAATCATTTTCTTGCAATAAAGTCATTATTATTTCAAAAAATATTTTTATTCAAATAGTATTGATTGAATTTGTATTCATTAGATTAATTACATTTATCGCATCATAAACATAAGATTATTTGGATCTCAAAAATGACTTCAATACGAAATTATTTTTTTCGAACAAAATTATTTCTTTGCAATAAATTCATCATTATTTTACTTCTAAAAATATTTCTGTAGTATTTTCAATATTTATTAGATATAAAATTGATTGTGATTATTTGAAAAGAAGCCGTAGTAAAATAAATAACACATTATTTTATTCCAATAGAATATTTGTTTGGAATGATGAAATTTTTATTTCCTTCAAGCAAAGAACTATCATTTCTATAGTATACTTTAATAGTATACATAAGTTGTTAAAAATTGAAAAACTGGTTTTTTAAATGTTTTCTTATATTCGAATCTTCATAACTCCTAACTTTTTTCAAGTGCATAATAGTAGTCGATAGCGTAATAGGTAGCGTGTTAGGTAGTTAGGTAGGATAGGTATAGGTAGGGTCGAGGGTTCGAATCTCGGTCGGACAGAGAAATTAGATCGGAGAATTGGCGCAGATTTGTTTTTTTTTCTATTTATCTCTTTTTGGGGTCACTAAAGTATGCATATTAAATTATTTGGCAAGGGCTATATATTTTTTTATAACATGTTTAGCAACAATTAATAAACATGCATTTGATTGAATCAATCATTTTTCCTGTTGATTGGACCAATTAACTTGTTGATTCAACAAATTTTTTTCTCAGTGCTTCCTGTATCAAAAGACATGTATGTTTTGAATGATAAAATGTGTTCTTGATTCAAACAACATATTAAATATAACTGATAACATATTGTTAAATTCAAGTAAATTCGTTTATCGAAACAGAAATTTATGGATTTGACTGAAAAAAATGAACCGAGTAAATATATAAGAGAACCAATCTAATATGTTTTGGCAAATAATGAAAAAAATGATTTTTTGCCTCCAAAACTTTATTTCATTGGTTCCAGTAATTTTCTCTCTCAGTGTAATATTTTTCAATAGTTAAAAAAGCTTCCTTTATGAGGAAGCCAAATTTGATCGCCATACTGTGTGTTAACCCTTTCAGCCCCAGTGGGTTCGATCGAAACCACTTTTGTGTTCAAACGTTCATAACTTTGTCAAAAATCAATATTTTTTTATTTTCAAACGCCAACGGCGCACAAATTTATTCTACTTTGCAAAAAAAAATGTATAGTGAAAAAAATTAATAACCATCTTGTAGTTATAACAATATAAACAAATGAACGTTTTAAGTAAGAATTTCAAAAAAATTACAAATTATCGAAATACGTGGAGCTAGGCTCATAAAAATGACCACTCGGGAGTTTATGGGGTCGCTGATTACGAATCCAATGTCAGATTTTCATAATTTTCAAAATTCAAAATGGCGGATCTAATATGGCCGACGACTTTTTTTAAAATCGATCCAATTAGCCCAAAACTTGTTACTCGGGGGTTTTCGAGGTCGCTGATTACGAATCCAATGTCAGATTTAAAAAATTCAAAGTGGCGGATTCAATATGGCGGACGACTTTTTAAAAATTGATTCATTGGGCCTGAAACTCGTCACTCGGAGGTTTTCAGGGTTGCTCATTACGAATTCAATGTCAGATTTCCAAAATTAAAAATGGCGGATTCAGTATGGCGGACAACTTTTTAAAAATTAATTCATTTGGCCTGAAACTTGTCACTCGGGGGTTTTCAGGGTCGCTGATTACGAATCCAATGTCAGATTTTCAAAATTCAAAATAACGGATTCAATATGGCGGACGACTTTTAAAAAATCGATTTGTTTGGCCTGAAACTTGTCACTCGGGGATTTTCGGGATCGCTCATTACAAATCCGATGTCATATTTTTAAAAAAATTTTAATTGATAATGGCGGATGTAATATGACGGACGGACTAATATGATCCGCCATTTTGAATTTTGAAAATCTGACATCGGATTCTTAATCAGCGACCCCAAAACCCCACAAATACAGAATGTGAAGAAAATTGCGCTACTCTAAAAAAGTCAGGGCTGAAAGGGTTGAAGGAAGCTATGTGAACTATATGGATAAAGATGAGGAAGCAATGTGCAAATTTCAATTCGCAAGGTTTTTACAGTGGCTTTGCCCCTAAACATTGTACGTCATTCACGAGATCGACTTTCGAAGGTTCAAGGCAATTCGAACGGGAATAATGTAATGTTGCGTAATTACAAAATAATGCCGTCTGCGTCAACGGTCTCGAAAGATTCAATGAAAATTATGATACCCTCGAGCTGAACACAGGCACACAGACAGTCGCACATGGGATGAGCCGACAGACAGACCGTGAAGTCTGGTTATGATGAGGGAAATGTGAAAACAACAAAATTGGCCAAGATGTAAAGTTAGTGGCGGATACTTTTCTCGACACAAGCGGCAGTTGAGTAATGCTCTTACGTAATTATCGGAGTTGGCGGGATTCTCAGACGATTTGAAAGGAGGTCGAGACTGAGACTCGATCGACCGAAGAAAAAAAAAACATTGTATGTATTGTCTCGACGTTGCCCAAAGGTGAGAAGAAACAAAGGATAAAGAACGGAGCATAAAATCAGTGAGTCCCGATATACCGACAATTGTGAGGGAAAACAATGAATGTTTATCTGCGAGCGGCAGATCCACGTTCAAAAGCTTGGAGACGCGTTTCTAGCAGAGGCTCAGTTTACGTAAATTTTGCAAATTTTTCCATAAAATTCTGACAAGTTTTACGCAGTGAGAAATATGCATTATAATGGAAAAATAATGGGTCTTGAAATCCTGTCTGTACGTAACCATTTAAGGGGGAACGCCACTGAAACGGGTCAAAAAAAATCGATTTTTTTTCCACATTCTAAAAGCGTATGGGGCATTCCATGTCAAATCGACCACTTTTGAATCCGACCCCTTTCAATTTGGCTTCAAAATTTTGTTTTTTTTTTCTACCCCATTAAAAACATTTTTCAGGAAATTTTCACATTTTTTTACCCAACCCAAAAAAAATTATGAATTATTCAAAAAAAGGCTTTCGTTTTTTCAAATAGCTGTAACATCTTCAAAAATGGACTAATCGGGACGTTTTTTTTCGTAAATTTTCGTCTTTAAATTTACTTTGCGAAAAAAAATACAAAACAAATTTAAGATTTTAAAGTCTATGAAATTTTTCACTTTTTCGAGAAAAATCATCGTTTTCTCGGAAGCGCATTTTTTATTTATTTATTTTTTTTTTTACTAAAAAAAGCTTCGTTCAATTCCGGAAAGAATGCCGCCCAAACTGAAGTGGGTGGAATTTTCCTTCTACTTTCTTTTATCCATTGGAAATATTTTTTTCGCAACTGGGCTTATTTCTCAAAACACACCACTCTGTACATTTTTGAGGATTTATAAAGGACCTCAGAGTTTGAAAAATTGAGAAGAAAAAAAATCGAAAGTGACAATCGGTGAAAAAATTTTAATTTTTTTCAAAAAGGTTAAAGAAGAAATAGAAGACACCTATATATAATTTTTTTGTATTTTTTTTCAAAAACTGCATCCAAAAACAAGAAGAATGGAAAAATTGCCATATAGACCCATTTTTGACCAAATGGGCTGGCATCGATTGCTGGAAGACCAATGAGCGATTTTGAGTTTTTTTTTTTGTAATTGCATTGACTAAGGTTGTGTGTAGGGATTTTTAAAATTTTAAAAATAACAATTTCTTTCAGACGTTTTTAAAATAATAAAAACGGTAAAAAAAACCCTGCAATTTGGACATTTGCACATTGCTTCTTCATCAATCACATATTCCTTTATCACAAAGTATGACCATCAAATTTGACTTCCTCATAAACGAAGCTTTGTTAACTATCGAAAAACATGAGTAGTCAACGTTCAAATTTGCCAAATTCTTTTGAATTTATTTCTTGCTAAATTTTGTTTTTGCGAAATACGCTATTCGGATGTGAGTACGCTATTTGAGAAAAACAAAATTTATAAAATTTTAATCATTTCATGAATTTTCGCCAAATTTAATAACGAACATCCTCGATAGCTATATTAGCTCTGTGTAAAGTTTCAGTGTAATATCTCAAAAATTGCACAAGTCAGAGCGTCTACGCTATTTTTCAAAAAATTAAAAATTTAATAAAATTTCAATCTCTAGATGGATTTTTGCCAAATTTGATAGCGAACAATCTTAATAGCTATATATTGAGCTCTGTGCAAAGTTTCAGTGCAGTATCTTGAAAATTGCACAAGTTAGAGCGTTTACGCTATTTTTCGAAAAGTTCAAAATTTCATAAAATTTGAATCCCTTGATGGATTTTCGCCAAACTAAATACCAAACAACCTCAATAGCTATACTAATTCTGTACAAAGTTTGAGTGCAATATCTTGAAAATTGCAGAAGTTAGAGCGTTTACGCCATTCTTGCAAAAACGAAAAAAGTCGATAAAAGCTGAACACCCGTTAGAATTGAAACAAAAATTTTTGATCATGAACAGCAATTTGTGCTCGACAAGTGTGCCAAATTTTGGTACGATATCTCGAAGCGTTCTCGAGTTATTAATTATTTACATCTGAAACTCAGGATACATAGACACACACATGCTAACACAAACACGCTCGCTTACACATGCACACGCACGCACACACGCACGCGCATGCGTACGCGCACGTACACACACACACACACACACACGTGCACACACCTATCCGGACATTTTTTCTAAATATGATTTCTCAATGTTTTAGGACATTTTAAACACATTGGCATAAAAATCTCGAAACAAAATTTTTTCACGAAAAAAAACTTCCTTTACGAGGAAGCAAAATTTTAAGTTTCATCAACAAGACCATATTTTTCAATGTTCAAATTATGTCTCTGAATTTTTATACGGAAATATAACGCGTTGTCTTGTTTCGGTAAACGGTCAAAGTTGGCTCGGATCAAATTGACCCAATGTGACTATAATGATATTTTATTGCACTCCGTGCGCAAAGTGCCACTTTATGCACGCTGCGCGTGCTTTGGCACGCACTTTGCGCACTCGTACAATAAAATTTCGTACGATACTATTATATCACTCAGTACAATAATGGACGCTTTTACGTCCGCAAGCGGATGTGAAAAAGTCCATATTGCACCTCGTGATATAAAATATCGTACATCACTTGGCGTAATGTACTATTGGGCAAGCGTGATCCCTACGGATTGAATTCAGCTGTAAGATGATTGATTCAACGTCCTCCAGAAGGGAAAGCAGGTGAGAAATTGAATAAAATTAATAAAGTACAAAAGTACGATAATGGGGCGATGAGATCAGCGAAGATTGGCGGCGGATAAAAAGAGACATAAGAGCCGCAGACGGATCAGAGACAAGCGGGCTTCTTCAAATAGCGGGTTCTCCAGTGACAGTCTCGGTTACGCGAACCCATGGTGTCCGATATCCAACGAAATATGCGCGGGGAATACCACTGTATCTCGTGGCATTCGAGAGAGATTCACGTAGGGTAGACCGGGGACAATCGTAACAAGAGTCAGTTGTAATATGGCGAATATCTTCCAAAATATAGTAGGTACCACCGTGTCCCACAGGGACATAATGCGTGTTACAGTTCCTCAAATTTTTTTGGTTACTACACTGTAAACAATTTATGTATTAAATTTAATAAAAAAAAGATGAACTTTTTAGGCATATACAATATATTAATTTTCATATCTTTTTTCACGATTCTATTCCCATTCAAAGAAAATACAATTTTGTTTTAGCTAAAAACAGCCAAAAGGACAAAAAAAAATTTTCTTAATTTTTGATATTTTTTTTCAAAGAGTACATTATTGAAAAACCAACAAAAATGACCTCCTAGCAAATTAGAATGTCGTGGTTATTGTGGAAGTTATGATTATTTTGAGAATATTTTTCCAAAAATCAATAACTTCGGTATGGTTTAAGATAGAGAGCTAAAAATGTACATGGATACTTCTTTTTGCATGTATAATAACAAACAATAATAAATAATTAAACAATAATAAAAAATCAAAGGGGGTCACCGACAAAACGTCGTTGAATTGACATGGAATGACTCATATACATGTATAGTGTATACATACGAATATTCTACTAAAAATAGAAACTTTGTTCTTTCTGGAAAATAAAAATTCCCGTTTCTTCAAGAAAACGACTAATAGTAACACTTAATTGTCGTACGTAATGGACAAACGAAATTTGACAGTTGAGGTTATGTTGCCCTGTGAAAGTTTGGAGTGGGGAGAAAGCGTGATCGAGGTCGTCAAGTTATGGAAGCGTGTTGCTAAGTTATGAGCGCGATCAAGTCATGGGAGATTCAGTTGTGGGAGCGCACACTGTACTTTTATATCGAATAATATTTTGATCATATTCAAATGTGTCATTAATAACGATTAATATAATTTATCAGAATAATTAATCGATGTTCACAATGAATCAAAGCGCTTGAATTTCGGTGTGAGTGCCTATTAAAACGTCTCCGAGGGACCTGTTAACCAACATTCAAAATATATTCGATCACAACGGAATAAATCAAGACAATGATCAAGAATACGGCGAGCGAAGGGCGGGGGGGGGGGGGGGTTGCGGGGCGAAGCCCCCCAACGAGTACGCGAAGCGTACTTGTTTGTACTTTTTTCAACTGCATATTGAGGGTAGAAAAAAAATTCTTTTCCCAATACTTTTGAAGGAATCTTGTGGGAAATTTATCCCAGTTTTCGAAACTGCCCGATCAATTTCTATACGACCATTACTTGCTGAGATGTCAGTGGTAAAAGACAAAACGATACTTTTTCATTCAAAGTCTGACATATCTCCGCGAGAAATCAACGTAGAAAAAACATAAAAAACCGTCCCAATTAGTCAATTTTTAAAGAAGTCATAGCTATCTGAAAAAAGCCTTTTATTGCACTCCGTACGTAAAAGACCCATTTTACGCACACTTCGCGTGGGTGAAATGGGCTTTTACGCCCTCGTGCAATAAAATTTCGTATGACACTCGTCCGAAAAAGTTTTATCGTACTTGTATCATAATGTACTATTTTTGGGTTGGGTAAAAAAATTTGAAAATTTCTTGGAAAATGTTTTTAATGGGGTAGAAGAGGAAAACAAAATTTAAGCCAAATCGAAAGGGGTCGGGTTCAAAAGTGGTTGATTTGACATGGAATTACCCACATACATGAGTATACACATTTTTTTGCTCTAATCTACAGCACTGTTTGTGGCATACGCCCCCTTCATAAGTGCACTCCGGCGAAATTGTTGCTCGGCGATTGACAGGTTTATGACCATACGGTTTATCTGAAAAAAATATATATGTAGTAATTAGACATTAAGGTTCACGTCACCATATATGAAAAAATCGATACTTAAAAAAACAAAAATGGCGCGCCAGCGAATTTTTTTTCAGATTTCACGAAAAATTTGTATTGCATCATTTTTTTTACCAGAAAATCTGAAAATTGGCACGATAAAAAGAAAAAATCAACATAACATCGGTAAAATGTGACGAAAACACCAAAAATGGTGTCCAGAAATTGGAGATAAGGACCTACATTTCAAAGGAAGTCACAAAAAATTTGGAAATAAATAGATGACACACGGAAGACGTATTGCCATAAATATGTAGTTTCCTCGTGTTAAAAATTTGGAAAAAAACATAAATTGAAAAGGCACAAAAAATAACAATATTTAAGAAAAAGTACTTGATATAATTTCAGTTTTTCTACTTCATAGTAAAATCAAGTTAAATTCCGTGATCAGCTTGAGCAATTTAGATTTTATTATAATACATTTTATTATGATTTGTCCATTTTTTCACAATCTTTCAATTGTTTTAATTTCTTTCTTAAGACACTATTATACTCCATTTAATTGTTCTGTGCATATTAACTCGATGCACGTTAAGAAAAACAAGAATTAAATCAACACTGAAATTCGTAAATTATTTTCACCGGCCCAGCTTCCCTCTTTTTTCAATTTTTTTTTACAATTTCTATTTACGATGAGAATTGTCAAACCACAGTTTGAATTAATAGTACATTACATCACGAGGACGTAAAAACATTTTCTGACGAGTGATGTACGATATTTTATATCACGAGGTGCAATGTGGACGTTTTCACGTCCGCTTGCGGATGTAAAAGGGTCCATTATTGTACTGAGTGATATAATAGTACATTACATCACGAGTCAGAAAATGTTTTTACGCCGAGTGATGTACGATATTTTATATCACAAGGTGCAATATGGACGTTTTCACGTCCGCTTGCGGACGTAAAAGCGTCCATTATTGAACTGAGTGATATAAAGTATTTTTTAAGCAAAATAAACTAAAACAAATGAAATATATGTAATATTTTAACTGGATGCACGTTCTACAAAAAAATAAATAGAACCAACACTGCAATAAGTAGATAAAAATTTACGCAGGCGGACAGCTGCATCGATATTTATAGGTTATACATGATGATGCATAATTAATGTGTTAATTATAATTGTATGTCCAATTTAAATTAATAATTTTAATAAACTATCAATTCCATGTGGGTATTTTTTCAAAAATATTTTAGAACCCTCAAACTCTTAACGAACTAGACTTAAGTAGCCATTTTTAAAGATGGCCGCCGAGGTTAACCTCATGTTCATTGGCAATAGTCGATGGGTTAACGATCGAAACGGTTTATACGTAGAATCCGCGTCGAATAATGCAAAAAGTATGAAATAATTGCAGTTCACGTATACCGAAGGAAATTATTAGTACATAGGGGAGGCTGGGGCACGATGGTCCGCTTAAACCGGTTTGCACTTTTTGTGCCTTCAACCATCAAATCAGTTCACTTTTAAATCAGTTCCTATCTTGAAAGAATTCACCGGCATTTTGCCGAAACTCAAAAAAAAAAAAATGTGGGGCACGATGGCCCCCCACTACGAAATTATTTAAAATTTATTTTTTTCTTATCACAAACAAGAATTAAAAAATTTATCACACAAAAAAATGTTAAACCGAAAATTGTTCAAACGGTGAAAATAATGATGGCCATCGTCTTTATTGTTATGGACTTGACTCGGAATCTAAAAAATCGGAGGTTCAGTGTAAAAATCGCAAGGGATGGTCTCTCATGATTCATGTGCAGGTATAGACAAAGATTCTTTCAACGAATGTATTTGTGATTATTGTGAAAAGTAATTTATTACATTCTTCATGTAATTGCATGTTGCATTTAAAATTTTTATTTTTGTTACATTTTCAAATAATTGTCATAAATGATAATTAATGTTATTGGTTATTTGCTTAACATAAAAAAATACATAGATTAATTAAAGATTCGTTAAATAATGAATAACTTTTTTTTCAATTATTTTTTTATTAACAAAAAAACAATTAATTTTTCAGATAATAGAAAATTTTGTTTTCATCTGAAATTTTTTCAATTTTGTTGAAAATCAATTTTTTTCAAATTTTGTTTGATATTCCATTTTACCCCAGATGTAGTGCATCGGGATAAAAATGGATTTATACATTAAATTCATCATAGTTTAAGGAAAAACAAAAAAAATGTTCTGACTATTCTTTAGGGTGGTCCATTATGCCCCAGATATCGCGGATCGGCTTGAAAATGAGTCAATATATCAAATTTATGATAAATTGATAAACAAAAAATTTTTTTTTGCCTAATTTTTTAGGGGGGCCGTCATGTCGCACCCTCCCCTACGTATTGCAGCGCCGCTGATATAGATGATCTCCACGATGAACGTAAGAACGATGAATTATTCTCGATTATCTGTCTAGTACTTCGTACGATAGTAAGGGAAATTTCGGATCTTAAATATTGGAAAATCGTACCGAAATAGTGGGTTGAAATATCGTCGTGAAGTCGTGGCTATGATTTAATTTAATAACGTGACTTTTTCCACAGAATGTACCATATATTTATTTAAAATTCACCTGAAACTTAACTTTTCGTAATTTACGTCTGTAAGTGAGTCATTACTTCCAACAATTATTCACTCAGAGAAAAAATTACTAGAGGCAATGAAATAAAGTTTTGAAGGCAAAAAATCATTTTTTTCATTATTTGCTAAAATATATTAGATTGGTTCCCTTACATATTTACTTGGGTTCATTTTTTTCAGTCAATTCCATAAATTTCTGTTTCAATAAACGAATTTACTTGAATCTAACAATATGTTATCAATTATATGTAATATGTTGTTTGAATCAAGAACATATTTTATCATTCAAAACATGCATGTCTTTTAAAACAGGAAGCACTGAGAAAAAAAATTTGTTGAATCAACAAATTAATTAGTCCAATCAACAGGAAATATGACTGATTCAATCAAATGCGTGTTTATTAATTGTTGCTAAACATTTTATAAAAAATATATAGCCCTTGCCAAATAATTTAATATGTATAGTTTACCCGTAGTAGAAAACTCCATTGAATCGCCAATGGCAACCAATGGTCCTCATACGACTCCATTGGACAATGAATGGGGACCCATTGAGATTTCCGCATTTCTCAATGGCGTATAGGAACGACCATTGATCAGTGAATGGATATCCATTGAAAAGTCACCATTGCCCAATGACGTCCATTGAACAGCAAATGCGGATGAACCGAATGATCACCGTTACTCAATGATGCCCATTGGAAAGCAAATGCTGATGGACCGAGCCATCAGCATTGCCCAATGGTGTCCATTGGAAGGCAAATGCTGATGAACGAAACGATCAGCTTTACCCAATGATGTCCATTGGGAAGTAAATGCGGATGAACTGAGTGATCAGCATTACCCAAAGATGTCCATTGGAAACCGCGTCGCGTTAGTTCCGAGACTTGGCCCGAGATGTCGCAGGACGGCAACCCGCTAAACTCCCATACGGATTATGCGAAGAGTATGCTTATCTAGACGATTGTGAGCGCGGAATATTAGCAGAAGTCGGTGTCCAAAAAATCCAGGCAAGGAGTTCTTGCCGACTGATGCCCATGGGATAATCCCTATTCCGTTTGAAATGGGGAAGTCAATCCTCATTGGAAAATCCCTATTCGATTTCAAATGGGGAATTCAATGGCGAAAATCCCCTTAGGCAATTCGGCATTCATCTCCGTTGGTTATTTTGGCAATGGGGAATGAATGGGGATTTTTCAATGGCACGAATGGAGTTTTTTACTACGGGTAAGATAAATAGAAAAAAAAATACAAATCTGCGCCAATTCTCCCATCTACTTTCTCTGTCCGACCGAGATTCGAACCCTCGACCCTACCTACCATCATACCTATCCGACCTAACTACCTAACACGCTACCTACATATTACGCTATCGACTATTACTATGCACTTGAAAAAAGTTAGGAGTTATATGAAGATTCGAACATAAGGAAACATTTAAAAAACCAGTTTCGAATTTTTAACAACTTATGTATACTATTAAAGTATACTATAGAAATAATAGTTCTTCGCTTGAAGGAAATAAAAATTTCATCATTCCAAACAAATATTCTATTGGAATAAAATAATGTGCTATTTATTTCACTACGGCTTCTTTTCAAATAATCACAATCAATTTTATATCCAATAAATATTGAAAATACTACAGAAATATTTTTTGAAGTAAAATAATAATGACTTTATTGCAAGAAAATAATTTTTTTGAAAAAAACAATTTCGTATTGAATTTGTTTTTTAGATTCAAATAATCTCGTGTTTATGATGCGATCAATGTAATTAATCCAATGAATACAAATTTAATCAAATCTATCGTTCATTTAATTGTTACTATTAAATAAGAGTTTAATATAATGGAGTAACAGATTCGTGAAAATATTTTTTTAAATGAAGAGTGATTTTCTTGGTTCAACAAATAAATAATCGAATTAATACTCTCATTTAATTAATAAATTCATGTTCTCAAATTCAGTAATTTGTTCTCTCAGTGTTCCAAATCTCACAATTTTTCTAAAATTTTCTAGAACCATATAGTTTTCGAAGTTCTGACAGAGAACAGAAATGATCGAATAATTTATTAACCAATTTCTTGTCTAGATATACTTAAAAAAAATTGAACAAATTAAATACATATTTTTGTCTTGCCCTGTACCTATAATAATTTTTTGACTTAGATACCCAATACGATACATCTGAATATAATTTTCTTCACCCTCCTCTCTTAGCCCAAAATGAAAATTCGTCTTTGGAAAATTCTCTAAGGGGAGTAAACCCTTTAGACGTGTGAAAAATAGGTATTAAAAAAAAAATTTAACGGTGATAAAATAATCGAATCATTTTTTAATTTTGACATTAATATATTAAAACTTTCAAGTTTTGAAAAACATTTTTTTTTCTTGTGAATAAAAAAATGGCGTCGTTATAAAGAATTTTCAGATGCCCCTTTTGCGTGATAACGAATACTGTTGCATCTGTAGCTTCTTTTCTGTTGATCTGAAAAAAAATGTTATTCGATTATTGACATGTTTAGGGGAAGTATGTACCTATAAAATTATAGAAAAGTATAAAATTAGAAACTAAGGAGGCTTGTTGATCAAATGTTCGAATTTTCGACTTTTTTTCGACGAATTTTACCCCCAAAAATTATTTTTTTACACGCTACCCTTAAAACTTTAGTTGTATCCTTTCGATAATATTGCATACAGCAACCTCCCAAAATTATATAAAAAACCTACCAATTTTGGATTTTTATTCAGGGCGATTGCTTGCTGCCATTTGCACTAGCTTCGTAAATATTTCGTCAACTTCGCAAATATTTAATATTCCGATGTTTCCTTTTGACAGTATACTCTCTGTTTGTCGTACTTTCGAAATATGTGAAAAAATCGTTTTTTTTTTTAAATTGTGAAGGGTTTGCAGCCCTTAAAAAATAAATCATACCTATTCAGAATCGCCCTACCACAAGCTATTATTGAATGCCCAACACGATGATTTTGAAAATAATCCCCCCCCCCCCCCCCCCCCCCATTACTCTCCTCCACCTACTTTCTCTATCGAAAATTACAAAAAAACAAAAATATTACAAATAACAATACGGCGAAAAACGAAAATTTTCGAAATTTTAATTACTTGGTTATTGAATAATTATTTGATTTAAATTACAAGTTATAGGTTTATTGGATAATAATCGGACATCAATTATCGAATTTTCGAATATTAGAAATACCTTACTGCCTAATTATTGAGTGCCTTAATAGTGAGTAATATTTATTTAATTGAATTAGATTCAATTACTAATTACTTCGGTCATCGATCACCAAATGCATTCTAATTACATGTAATTCAGAAGAATATCATACAATTACTTGTAATTGATGCTAGAAGTAATGCAATTACTTGTAATTGATGCTCAAAGTAATTCAATTACCTATAATCGATGCTCGAAGAACTTGATGTATTTAAAACAGAGTTATTCAGCATCAATTACATTTTCAATTAAATTAGGTATTTAATTACATATCATTTTGAGCCATGTAATTGAATTGGATTCAATTACTAATTACTTCGGTGATCTATCATCGAATGCATTTTAATTACATGTAATCCATAATAATTTCATACAATTACTTGTAATTGATGCTAGAAGTAATGCAATTACTTGTAATTGATGCTAGAAGTAATGCAATTACTTGTAATTGATGCTAGAAGCAATGCAATAACTTGTAATTGATGCTCAAAGTAATTCAATTACCGATAATTGATGCTCAAAGTAATTCAGTTACTTCTAATCGATGCTCGAAAAACTTGATATTAATTTTAGCAATTAGGTCTTGAGGACCTTTTTTGTAGGAAATTAAATTTCGAGAATAATTTCCCTTTACATTTATTCGGTAAAGTTAATCATTTCGGAGATAACAGCGAAATACGAGATTTCTGGCTGAAAATCAACAAAATCAATTTAGTGACCTCGTACTATCTCACCAATGTAAGTTATACACTTACGTTGTTTAAGACACTTTCAAAGATCGTTCAATTCTGCGTAAATTGCAACCAAAATCAATGCGATAGCATAAAAAACCGCGGAGTGGTAAAATTTTGAAGAAAAAAGTTTTTGATTAACGTGTATTTTTAGATGGAAAAACTTTTGGAGCGAAGGGGAAGTACTTAATATTAATATTAAGGGCAGTAACTTTCAGGGAATTTCCTTTCAGACATATGCAACAAAATTTCGGGTGGGGAGTGAAAGGAATAAAAAAAAGTCGAAAAAATCGCCCTAATATATATAAACATAGTGCATATACTACTGGTATTGAAATATTTTTAAGCACAAACATTTATTAAATAATTGAAACCCAAAAATATTCCAATTCACGTAATTCAATTACATCATAGTAATTTAAATACAATATCGTCAATTAATTACTACGGTATAATTTAATTACATTTGTGTAATTAAATTACAAGGATGTAATTGAATTAAATTACATGGATGTAATTGAATTATATTGAATAACGATTCTGTTGGGCGGCATTTCAATTTCGATGCTAATTACATCCCGCAATCTAATGGAATTCTGTACTAAATACAATGCTGAAAATAATTACCATCAAAATTCAAATTCCATTACAGTGCTCAAAGTATTTTATCATCGAATAATTTCAATTACAAATTTGCCCAACCCTGCTGAGAACAAGCACGCTGTTCGTCTGCCAGAAAGAGAAAAAGAGAGAGAGATAGAGAGAGAGAGAGAGAAAGAGAGAGAGAGAGAAAGAGAGAGAAAGCGTTGCACGATACATTGTCCTGAGCGTCTGCGCTTCGGGTGCATCAACAAGCTACCCGGTCATGAAGAGGATGGTTGAGAGAGGGGATGGATTTCCCGAGAGCGGCCGAGGATTCCCGAGCCCGCGCGATCTTGCGCGAAGCATCGACGACGCAGACCGAGCGTCATGTCGGGACAGCGGCGCTGGCCGTCACGGCGCCGAATGCAGTACCATCCGATAGGCAGCACCGCTCGCTCCGCCGCCGCGGCCTCTCTTCACTTGGCGATCGTGCTTCCCGGCAACCTGAGCGTATTAAAAAAAAAAAAAAACGCACACAAAAAGGAAAAAAAACGACGCATAATCCGAAGGTGCGCGTGCCCTGGCTTTCCCAAACTCGATATATAGTTTAATCGACGTGAGAGCACAATTGATTGAAAAGAAACAGAAAGGAAGACATGAAGTAGGGTTCAACGAAGGGTGGATAGATGCGATACGATGAGAATGCTGATAACGAATGAATAATAGTAATAATATAAATAGAAACACCAACGATGCAAAAAAAAAACTCGCAGCACGGATAAACACGAACCCAATCGCGAGAATTAGGTGTTGACAATAAATAAGAGCGTGAATGAGTGTCAAAGTAGAGGAGGGAGTAGAACGGGAGAATTGAGTATAGGAGAGGAAAATGAAAAGGGAGTGAAAAATACAGCGAGGAAAAAAATATATTCGAATAAACAATGTGCACAAATCTGCCGGATACTCGCGTAACAATAATTTAATCGCGCGATTAAGAGGAAAAAAATCGCGCTAAATATTTGGAATACAGTTTTAGCAGATTGTTCGTAGAGCTCGCAAGCAAGAGGCCGAGAGACGAGAGTCGTACGCTCGCGTGTTGTGCTGATCGACACGGTGCGTGGTCTCTCCCCTTTTTCCCCTCTCCGCCCTCCCTCCCTCCCTCCCCCCACCCAACGGCTCTTTTCTCCCCGCTGAATCCCAAACTATGCGCGTCTATCGTCCGGCGTACGAGTCCCCGCGTCTCTGGCTGTCCACCACTTTTCTTCGCGTCGTTATTCGTCCGTCCACGCTCTTGTCTCTGGTTCTCGAAGACGCGCATGCAAAAAAGGCATATTCCTTTACTGTATATTTATATAAATTCGAATATATATCTTCCCAACAGGGTTGTGAAATTTTTTATTCGAAAAATTTGAATTTTCTATTTTTAATTCAAAAATGTTCGTGTTAAAAATTAAAGAATTATTTTTTAATCCTAATGTTGGGATTAAAAATTGAAAAACTATTTTTTGATCCAAATTTTGGGTTTAAATATTAAAAAATTATTTCGATTTTTTTTTCTCGTAATTTTGATCTTTTTGCTTCTATGACCACAATAGTTGATTTTAATGATGTTAAAATAACGAACTCAACTTCTCTCACATATTTCCTTCGTTAATTGTGATAATTAATGTTAAGAATTACAATTTTTTTGTAAAAAAATTGAATAAAGTGCAAAACGTTCTTGAATTGTAATTCTTAATGTTAATTGTTGTAATTTACAACGGAAATATGTGAGAGAAGTTAAATTCTTTATTTTAACATCATTGAAACCAACTACAACAACTTTTTACGTAGAATTGTATAATTTTTTTTTTTTTAATCGCAGGGGTCGCTTTCAAGGAAAGAAATTTTTTTAGGTTAAAACAGCCAAAAAGACATTAACATTTATTTCTTAATTTTCGATATATTTTTTTTTTAAGTACATTGAAAAACAAAAAAAAATGTCCTCTCAGCAAGTTAGAATATCTTCGTTATTGGAGAAGTTATGATTATTTTAAGAATATTTTTTCAAAAATCAATAACCATGGTGGAACACAAAGTAAAAGCGCGAAAAAATTCGAAATTTGAATACTTCACATAATAATAATAACAAGAATTTATTGTAATTGTTGATTCAATTATTATTATTTTTTGAAAAATATTTTTATTCCTTACTTCCCAACATAAAATTAAAAATAAATTGTTATTGGAGTAGTTGGGATTAAAAACTAAAAAATTATTTTTTAATCCCAATGTCGGGATTAAAAAGTAAATAATTATTTTTTAATCCCAATGTCGGGATTAAAAATTAAAAAATTATTTTCTAATCCCAATGTCGGGATTGAAAATTAAATAATTATATTTTAATCCCAATGTCAGGATTAAAAACTAAATAATTATTTTTTAATCCCAATGTCGGGATTAAAAATTAAATAATTATTTTTTAATCCCAATGTCGGGATTAAAAATTAAATAATTATTTTTAATCCAAGTTTTTAGAATTAGCAAATAAAAAAAATTTTTATTCGTGTGCTAATTCAATTATTTTTTTAATGCATTATTTGCAACCCTGCTTCCTATATTATATGAATGCCGCTATCATCGCTGCAGTCTTCACGAATCGAGAGGTTCCTTTAAGTAAAGTCGTGGGCCCTTGACTCCTCATAAGTAAAGAGGTATTTTCTTAAGTAATGTTCATAGTTTTTGATTCTCCCACAATGTCCTGTTCTCTTAAGAGGAGTCTAAAGGTCAACATAACCTCGAAATTTTCTTTACACATTCTTCTTGGAGATGGCTTGATGGAATAAAATAAGAAGGGTGGGGCTGCCTGCAGAATTAATGTGTACAGGTGGCTCTACTTTCCTTTTTTGATTCCATCGAGCCATCTCCGAGAAATATTGGTTACAAAAAATTTGCGGTTATGTTGACCTGCACTCTCCTTAAGAGGAAGAGAAGGATGGTGCCATTTTTCGCACATTTTTCCCAAAAAGGACTTAAAATATAGAAAAAGACTAATGAAGCCACCTGTAGATGCTAATCATTGAAGCAGTTTCTCCATTCGTCAAGCTATTTTCGAAAAAAATGTGATAAAGAGGTTTTGAGGTGATGCGAATTGTCATCCTCTCCTTAAGATGAAGCGAAAGAGAGAGAGAGCTTATAGAGGTCGTGTGAGAGCGAGAGAAAGGGTCTTTAGCATACCCTTAAAGGAATCTAAGACAGTAACAGAAGAGGCTGCAGCGTTCCTTCAAGTTTAAATTCTAGGCTTGTGATTCCTTCACAAGCAAAGAGGCTCCCATTATTAAAGTTCGTCGCCCCTAGATCTCCATAAGTAAAGTATTCTGATTCCTATAAGTAAAATCGCAAAACCGCCCGAGCCGCAGAAATCCTTAGTATACTATATAATACTAGGGTGCGCCCTCGCATTGCCCAGGTTATCCTCCCTCCCATCCACATCTTCCCCGTACCACCCTTTTGCTCTCCAAACCCAAACCGACCCCTCAATTTTTATACACGGCGGCGACATTTATATATATATTTATACATATTTGTATGTACAGTCAATCCTCACCTATCTTACACGAATTCGTCAAGTGAGTACAATAATTTATACATTGAAAGTCAATCTTCGTAGTAAGTAATTTATGATTCGTGGGCTATTAACTTATAATTGGGTGGTCATCAACCCTGAAAACGGCGGAACAGCTTCTTCTTTTTCTTGTTATGGTCGAGGCTGGTTCTGGTAGTGGCTCCAAAGCCTGCTGAGTCCGTCTGCTGAAAATCACATAATCTAAGAAGGCAATAGTGGGGGTGGGTCGTACGGGAAAGATACGTTTGTAGAATAGGTGATCACGATTTTGTAAAATAGCCGTCTGTGTAAAATATCTGGCGGTAAAATAAGTGAGAGTCGACTGTATCCGTATGTCTCAAAAACTCGTGTGATGTCTAGTCCGATCTGCCGACGTATACTGTGCGAATGTTTTATTTTCTCCCTCCCGAACTTCTTCTTCCCAGACCTCCTGGTGTCGTATATCAGTGTAGGTTAACTCGTTCGAACACACAAAGTCCATACCACAGTGGCAATCGTCATTCCGGCGTGGCTCGCGACTGTCGTGCGCGCGGGCGTCCTCGCCAAACAATGAGATGATCCGTTCAATGCGCATGCGCCTCAGCGAATAAGATGCGCGCGCAGCCAAACTCGCGCCTCGTGCGCGATGTATATGAGGCATTCCACGCTATTTCGATTAAAATCTTGCCTTGATGATTTCGATTTTCCTTTAAATTTTTTATATTGAAATTTAAAAAAAAAATTCTCAGAATTTTTTGGTCACGCGCATTTTGGATTTTTTTTTTTTTTTTCTAAAGAGATCACTTTGTAAAATCTGAAAAAATTCAGAATAATCTAATAAAATATGAGAAAATTTTTGAACTAAGCCCAGAAATTTTGTTATATTTAATTAGAGTATTCTGAATTTTTTCAGATTTTACAAAGTGGTCCCTTTAAAAAAAAAAAAATCCAAAAAACGCGTGACCAAAAAATTCTGATAAAATATAAGACATTTTTTTTCAATTTGTTTTTTTATATAAAAAATTTAGAGGAAATCATCAAGGATGGATTTTGATCGAAATAGCGTGGAATGCCTCATATCCATTGATATAAACGCACCCCCCCCCCCCCCCCCACACACACACACACACACACGTGAACATTAGCGCGTATACCCGGAAAAGTGGCCGGGCCACACTGAGAAAGTATGAGTTTTCTTATAACTTGAAAGCGCGTGCATCAATCGCGCGAATGACCCGAGAGGGATCGCAGACGAGACTGTTGACGGCGCGGCAGATACGCGCGCAGCAAGCATGGCCGCCGCGTCGTATCGTCATCGCCGCCGCCGCAGTGACGAGACGGGAGGACGCGCCGGTGTGTTACTCTCTCCGGTCTTTCTCTCCTTCCATCTGTGTCTACTTCGCGCACTCCCTTCCTTCCTTTCTAACAACGTCGCGTTCGTATACTCGACGAAAAAGGGGGAAAAGCAAGTTCTCGCATACGCTCATCGTCAGACAAAACAACATCGGCAGAGGTGTATATAGACAATGTCTCGTTCTTCTCTTCTATACCCGCGCATTCACACAGCTCTTCTCGTTGCCAAACTTTATATTTTTCTCCTTCCCAGATGTGTGTGTGTGTGTGTGTGTGCGCGCACGCGCGCGCGCGTGTGTGTGTGTGTGTGTGTGTGTGTGTGCGCGCGCGCGCGCGCGCGCGTGTCGAGTGTGTGTGTGTGTGTGCGCGCATGTGTGTGTATGAGAAAGAGTGCGTGCGTGTGTGTGTGTCTTATTCTTTCACTTTTTACTTGTTTGTACCTTAATCTCCCGCTGTTTTCGTTCCTGTATTGCTTTTCCCCTCTCTTTATCTCTTCATTCGCTCTCGCTATTTATTTTCCTCCGTGTTTCTCTCTTTGTCCGTCTCGATCTTTCCTTCTCTATCTCAACATCTATCTATCAATAAATTTATTATTGATTTCGTACATTGAATGAAAATTAATTTACTTCGTACTGTAAATTTACAAATTTTCCTTCAAAATCATACCAGATAGTAAAATTACAGAATTCGTTCATGAAGGCCAGGTAACCCCCCCTCCCCTCCTCTTTCCGCTCTTGTAAGTCGAAAGAGGTAGCCTATAGGGGTCGTGTGAGAGCAATAGAGAGGGCCTCACCTTAAACTAACGATTTGTGAATAAGTACATGTACAATTTTAAAAATTCTTGCACTGCCATAAAACTCAATGCAAAATGTCCAGAAATTATTCGAATTAAGTCATTTCCGCATTGTAATCCGCCATATTGGATGCGCCATTTTTATTTTTAGAATTTTGACCTCAGATTCGTAATTAATGATCACCAGACCTCTTAATTACCGGTTTCCATTACAACTAGTTATTTACGCATTTTAATCTGCTATATGAGATCCGCCCCAGTGGACACAGTAATGTTGCAGCAATGTAACGGCAATGTTACCGTTTGTAACATGTAACATTACATGGACGTTGCATGTAAGTTACATGTAAGTTACAATTTCCTACTCAGCAATGTAACATTGTTACATAACAGTTATGTAACGTTATGTAACAGTTACGTAACAGTTATGTAACAGTTACGTAACAGTTATGTAACAGTTATGTAACAGTTATGTAACAGTTATGTAACAGTTATGTAACAGTTACGTAACAGTTACGTAACAGTTATGTAATTGTGTTACGTTACTGTAAGTAGAATTAATTGTTGTTAAACATGTTATAAAAAATATATAGCTCTCGCAAAATAATTTAATATGCATAGTTTACCGGCCCGAAAGAGATTCATAGAAAAAAAAAATCTGCACGAATTGTCCGATCTAACTTTTCTCAGAGACTGGGAATCGAACCCTCGACCCTACCTACCATCCTACCTATCTACCTAACACGCTACCGATTACGCTACCGACTACTTATGAATTCTCTCTACTTGTATAATATATGAATGCTGGAGTGCCGAACAAATAATAGTAGTATAATAATGGTAGTAAAATAATAATAATAATAATAATAATAATAATAATAGTATATGCATTTGAATGAGCAATAAACCATGAAAGTTCGTTTTTTTATTTGCAAATTCCAATCCCCTGACCCCTCATAAGTTATGTCAACTTTATTCCAGAATACCTGAACCCTCATAACTTACGTTACCCTTCATAACTTAATTTCAGAGCTTCTAATCTCTCATAAATTATGTAAGCCCTCAAAACATGTTTGAAAGAGCTGTGACCTCTCATAAGTTAAGTAACCTCTCATAACTTAATTTGGGGGCCTCTGACCCCTAGTGTCATGTGAACTCTCAAAACTTTATTCCAAAATACCTGACCCCTCATAACTTACGTCATCCCTCATAACTTATTTTCGTGACCCCTGACCCCTCGTAGTAAAAATGTTTACAGTGTGTAACTTCTATGGTATATTGCCGCAATAGAACATATGTTACATTACTGTAATGTAACAAGGTTATATAGCAGTGATGTAACTTCCATGTAACAAATGTTACATAACAGGTTACTTGCACGTTATATAACAGCAACGTTACATAGGAATAACATTGTAACATTACATGTAACTTCCATGTTATATTGCCGCAATATAACATTTGCTACGTTACTGTAATGTAACAAATTTATATTGCCGCAATATAACATATGTTACATTGCTGTAATGTAACAAAGTTATATTGCAGTTATGTAACCTACATGTAACAAATGTTACATAACATTGTTACTTGCATGTTATATAACAGCAACGTTACATAGGGATAACATTGTAACATTACATGTAACTTCCATGTTACATTGCGGCAACATAACGTGTTCACTGGGGCCATTTTAATTTCACTAATGTGGCTATTTTTCAAAATTGAAAATCGAATTTGCAAAGCTGAAAAATACCCAGAAATTAACTTTCCCGGATCTCTGACATTTTTGTAAATATTGGGCGTCATCTGGAATATTCCAATTTCCACATTTTTTGTTCAACTTCCCTTGTTAACCTCACATTCAAATGCATATCGTCATTCTTGTAGCACCCTATTCCATTATATTTATTTAAATCCATTGTCATACGAAAATAGGCTCCAATAAAAAATTCCATCGGTTTGTACTAAACTTTCCTTCACCCGAAATAAAAATCCAGTTGCATCTATCAACCGAATTTTTGTCATCAATAATCATTTTAATAATGATTATTAAGTGTTTAGAGGCAATAAACATGATCCTCTATTTTTTTTCAAAAATGCTACTGTTTGAAACAGAAAAACGGTTTGATAGGTCAAGTTGAAACTTTACAAGGTTTTTGTGGGTATATTGAGCTGTAAAAGTCACATTTAAACACTAGACATTTTATCAATATTTATAATTTAGCCGTTGATTTTCTAAAAAACCATAAATAGCCTTTTTTCTCCTGTTTTTTCGAATTCATGTCAAGGATGGAAAAAAATTTTGTTTTCGAAAAATCATCGTCAATCCACAAATCATTGTAGAAAATTTATTCAAGTTTTTGTAACCACCCTCTAATTTCCTGTGCGATTATCAGTTGCTGAGATATCAATGATCGAAGACAAAAGGATAATTTTTCATTAAAAGCCCGATATCTTGGCGAAAAATGGTCGCATCGGGGTCTAAAAAAAAGAAAATTGAAACTGAATAAACATGCAACATCGGGTCCGTGGTTTAGCTGAAATTTTCGTCATTTTTCAAGTCTGTGGAGCCAATTAAAAATTGGCAACATTTTTTTTCACACTATTATTTAGAATTGCGTGGAACCTGTGGCTTCGAAAATTTTTTCGCTAAATGATCTTGAAACTAGAAACTGAAAGCTTTAAAACGTATTTTTTATACCTCGATACGACCATTTTTCACTGAGATACAGCATTTTTAAAAATCACTAAAAATTTAGGACATTTTTTTGACCCCTCAATTTGTAAGACTATTTTTTTTTAATTCCTGATGATTATTCTCTTTGTTTACTGTCAAAAAATATTATAATTTTTTTTAAAGCCCCACTTGTGAAACAGCTCTTATCAAAATAAATCTTAATTATCCTTATTACTAAGTGCATCTGTATAAAAAATTGGAGCACGGTAACTAAAAAATCAATCAAGTTGAGACATTCCAGATCTTTCGCAGTTTTGACTAGAATTGAATTACTTTTAACTAAGAATTAGTTTTTCAAATTTATATATTTTTTTTAAAATCAAGCCCCCTAAGTGATTTTTTCGCAAATGTTTGAATAATAATTATTGTCACTTACTTTTAAAGCAGACCGTGATTCCTCTACTTGACACCAAATTTCCAGATATTGATTTGAAAAAATATTAAAAAAATAAAAATAAAAATTTTGCGAATCACGATACAACAATGTATTATATTTTACACAAAAAAATTGAAAAAATATTATTTACTAAATTGTACGAAAATCGCTCAAAGAAGCAAAATTACAAGATTTTGGGTTATTCGAAAAAAACTGTAAACGCTTTAAGTTGCGTTAGTGTTACGATACTAGTCTTAAAAAAATTGCACAGACAACATGTCATTAAAATATATAGTGAATAAACAAAAAATCAAAAATTGTACATGTGTGCAATATAGTTTTAATATTTTTACTAATTATTCGACTGTAGAGTTTCAACCGGTAGAGATGTAAATCTGCCAACTTACCGAGCGAATAAACCAACGCGGTTTTCCTTCGCTCGGCCATATTCCAAAATCTCTCGAGCTACCAGTAAAAATAGTGCCTTTGCCGCGTTTCCTTCCGTCGCGGCTTCTCGTACTATAATTAGCGGGGGCCCGGCGCGTTTGCCCCGTTGTAAACAAATTTCCGACGCGGCCACTCTCTCTCTCTCTCTCTCTCTCTCTCTCTCTCTCTCTCTCTCTCTCTCTCTCCTCTCCCTCTCTCTCTTTTTCTCCATTTCCCTCTCTTTCGCTTCCTCCTCCCCGTTTTTTTCTCCCTCTCTTCTTCTTGCTCTGGAACAGAGTATACAAGAATTCCGGTTACAATGACACGCGCGCCCTCTAACTGTGACGCGGCGATCCTCTCGCTACATTTGCTGATTACTACCACCTCCAATAATGTGAAAGTTTAAAAAAAAATTTTTTATTAATGGAAGAATACATTAATAAAGAAAAAGTATAAACTTTCAAAAAGGTGTTACCTCCGATTTTGCTGAAATTTTCCACAGATTTTCCATTCAATTTACAAAGACATCCCCTAAGAGGATTTTTACCCCATTACAATAGTTTACGAATTATCGCGTTTTAAAGTTTATTTTTTAACCCGTACAAGTATATCTATAACTTAGTGTCGCGACGCTGCCGCGTCTCTTGATATCGCTTGCTACGCCGCTCGATATCCCCACTCCTTCGACTTCACTGGTCGGTAGCAAGTTACAGTTTTACGCCTGCTACCGACCGGTGAAGTCGAAGGAATGAGGATATCGATCGGCGAATCAGAATCTGGTAAAAATCCTTTCAAGGGATGTCTTTATTAATTAAATGGAACATCTGTGCAAAATTTCAGCAAACTCGGCGGAAACTGTTTCGGAGTTCAGCAAAAAAAATCAATAAATAAATAAAAACTGTTGCAATATTAGAGGTAAGCTCAAATGTCTCGCCCTCTAGTGGAGATCTGTGTCACTCTCATCGAAAATATGATATAATCGTCGATAAGACAGATTTCCATATGACTCGCCCTCTAGCGAGAACTCATAACACTTCCAGCAGTCGCTGAGCCTTACAATTTAAGGTGGCTCGATGGTGACATCGCTAGTCAAATTCATGACGTGAAAAAAATTTAATAAATCTATCACGATATCTCCTAAATACTACATCCAAATGAAAGTAATGAATTTCGATGGAATATTCATTGATATTTTATTCATAATTTGTAATAAAGAATATTATAAATGAAATGTCATGACATAATTAGTCAGTACTGTCAGTGCGCAAGCGCCGGGTAAGCTGCTAACGCAGCGTTACCATCGCCAGTGCAGCTGACAAGTGACAACATAACCTCAATTCGCATCGAATGTTCAGTCGCAACATATTGGCTGCATTTGCTTGGACGCTTACACGCTTTAAACACGTATGTATAGATATACATCGACATATAACATGCTACCGGATGTGGCGATCACAGCGCTAAAAGCATCCAAGACGAATGCAGCCATAAAATGCTATAGAATGTGGCGCTCACAGCGCTCAGGGCGTCCAAGACGAATACAGCCAAAGTGTAATGTGTTTGCTCGTGCAGCAGACGACCGACATACTCAAAGAGGCAAAGATCCCGTGTAGAAATTTTGTTAGGGGATTCATAGGGGCCCGATTAATTTTTCCGAATAAATACAGGGGCCCGACAAGGAAACCTGTTCGGGTCCCGTTAGGGATTGTCCCACTTTATTGAGCGGGGCCCTTAAAAAATGCCGAATCGGGACCCTTGAAAGATTCCGTATCGGGACCCTTAAAAGATGCCATATCAGGACCCGTAAAAGAGAATTATTCATTTTTTCCATATATTAATTTATCAGTTGTTACGTTGAAATTCAGTTCTATATTCACAATTGGTAGTTTCTAAGGGTCAAGTAACGAAAAAAAAAGTTTGATGAAAAAAAAAATTTGCCATCAGTGGGGTTTGAACCCGCGACCCTCGTTTTTACGCATATCCTCAAATTCAACATGAAATAAATTTAAAAAAAAAGATCATTTGAAAGTTCGTGAATTTTTCTGACTGATTTAGTTTTCTTGCATATTTGCGGATCCTAGAAAATGGGCGAGACCAGACTGGGATTTGAAACCTACCTACATATCGAGCCTAACTAACGACCTAAGACTGGGACACTATCCTCTACACCACCGACTATTTTTGATAAACTGATGTAAATATCATATTTATAGAACACAGGTCGAGAAATAAATACGTACCTAAATAGTATTAGGTATGGTATTACTAAATAAATAAAAATCAAATATTAATTGAATCAGATGAATAATAATAATAATAATAATAATAATAATAATAACAATAATAATAATACATATAATTATTAATATTTTCAACCATATTTATTAATATTAATAATATTTATTATTATTATTAAGTAATAATTAATATTATTACTTAATTTACATTGTCTAAGTATATTTTTAAGTAATTGCTTCATATTACTTAAAAAATCGGATGCAAGTATGTGTATATATATCATATTGAATATATCTACTAAATTTTATTTTGATTATCTTATTCTTTGAATGCACCAAACTGAGTCTCGTACTGGCTAACATATCAAGTCCTTATTTAAATTTATTGTTGGGAATTCCTGTTACGCTTAACCGGGCTCTAGCATAATTTACCTATAAAGCCCGTGTTTAAATATATAATCGAAAACTTCTTGAAACCTGACCGGGCCCTGTTTTGATTAACCTATAAAGCCTTTGTTTAAATATATAATGGAAAACCTATTTAAACCAGACTGGGCCCTGCCTTGATTTGCCTATAAAGTCCTTGTTTAAATATATAATGGCAAACCTATTTAAAGCAGACCGGGCCCTGCCTTGATTTCCCTATCAAGGCCCTATTGAATTTTAAACTGGAAAACCCATTTAATCCAGACCAGGCCCTGCCTTGATTCACCTATCAAGGCCCTATTGAATTTTAAGGTGGAAAACCTATTTAAACCTGATCGGGCCCTGCCTTGATTTACATATCAAGGCCCTATTTAATTTTAAACTGGAAACCTATTTAAACCAGACCGGGCCCTGTCTTGATTTCCGTATCAAGGCCCTATTGAATTTTAAACTGGAAACCTATTTAAACCAGACCGGGTCCTGCCTTGATTTACCTATCAAGGCCCTATTGAATTTTAAACCGGAAACCTATTTAAACCAGACTGGGCCCTGCCTTGATTTCCCTATCAAGGCCCTATTGAATTTTAAACTGGAAAACCTATGTAATCCGTACCTAAATAGTATTAGGTATGGTATTACTAAATAAATAAAAATCAAATATTAATTGAATCAGATGAATGATAATAATAATAATAATAATAATAATAATAATAACAATAATAATAATACATATAATTATTAATATTTTCAACCATATTTATTAATATTAATAATATTTATTATTATTATTAAGTAATAATGAATATTATTACTTAATTTACATTGTCTAAGTATATTTTTAAGTAATTACTTCATATTACTTAAAAAATGGGATGCAAGTATGTGTATGTATATCATATTGAATATATCTACTAAATTTTATTTTGATTATCTTATTCTTTGAATGCACCAAACTGGGTCTCATACTGGCTAACATATCAAGTTCTTATTTAAATTTATTGTTGGGAATCCCTGTTAAGCTTAACCGGGCTCTAGCATAATTTACCTATAAAGCCCGTGTTTAAATATGTAATTGAAAACTTATTGAAACCTGACCGGGCCCTGTTTTGATTTACCTATAAAGCCTTTGTTTAAATATGTAATGGAAAACCTATTTAATCCTAATTTAAACTGGAAAACCTATGTAATCCAGACCGGGCCCTGCCTTGATTTACCTATTAAGGCCCTATTGAATTTTAAACGGGAAAACCTGTAATTGCCTTACCGGGGCCCTTCCAGGCTGTACCCGGGAAAATCATATTAGGGATTCCACACTTAGGCCAACCCGGGCCCCGATTATTATTAGGGCTTCCCTAACTATTTTCCACACGGGATGCAGTTGAATCTACCGATCGTATATTCAATTATTTTTATTCGGGTATAATTTTTTTTCAATTAACAATTTCTGCAGTCTCATATGACTTCGTACCGTTGGCTTCAACAGATGTTATTTATCAAAAATCGCCTTCATTCGATAATATCTGTATAGTAGTAAATTATATCCACAGTTTTTGGTGTCTAAAAAAAATTCGTTGAATCAAATATACTTTTTTAATTCTCTCACGATTGTATTTGCGGATTTGTCAATACCCGAAAAATCCGCCAGGTGGCCACCGCCTGAGCGCTCTCGCGCGAGCGAATTATGCCGGCCATGCCTATATTGTTCGGTTCGGTAAGTTTATTAAAAATAAATAAAATTTCTATTCAGATATCGGCTCGATAGACTTTTTATTAGAGCAACATTTTCATAAATCGAAGAAATTTCATTTAGTTGAATAAATTTTTTCGCTCGGTGGATAAAAAGAAAAATCTTGCAAGAGAAGCGACGAGGCTTTAAAATTATTAAAATGCAAATTCAAAAACACCGATTCTGGACAAAGAAAATTTGAATAACTTTATTATTCAATGTTTTAATAAATTCTAATTGTTTAAATATTAAAATGTTTCAAAATTTTCTGCAATATGAAGAAAAGTGATGCAATAAAAATATGCAATATTAAAAAATCTTTATAAAATTCATTTTACGAGCTTATGGAACTCAAAACAGGTCAATTATTAATATTTTTCCAGGATAAGAATATTTGGATGTCGAGATCGGGATTCAGCGAAAAATTAATTCACGTTTTTCCGAGGCTTGCGTTTTTTTTTAATTTGAAGAATATTACTTGATAAACAATGAAGTTATTATTATTCAAATAAATCGCTTCGTAGATCGTTGCAAATGGTTTTAACAATTTTAAACCGAAAAAAAAACGTCGATTTTCGACAAAAAAAAAGCTTTTGATCGTTTGTCATTCACAAACGGCAAAATATATTGTATACAATTTTTTGCACCTTTTCAACGTTGGCCTCATTCAATTTGCAACGTATTTTTAAAACATTTTTAAATATTTTTTTTTTCACTCGAAGCATTATGACAAATAAAAATGAGCGAAAAATACACTTTATGAAAAACATTGTCACTATTCCCACATGGAAATAAAATATATCGGCAAATATTACGGAAAATATATTTTTGGATATATTAAGTATATTTTGTCCGAATATATATGTAAAAAATATATTTAAGATTATACTAAATGCATCAAACATATATATTGAGTGTACGTTTTATATATTTTCGATATAATTTTAATATATGTTTACATATACACAATATATGTTTTTACATATATCAAAAAATATATTTTTATACACAATAATCATATACCTAAAATATATTTAATATATATTTCAAAGAAATATTTTCTGCCGAAAATGTACTTATCATGAATATATTTTTGAGTATATTTCTTATATGGAATATACATATTATATATTTAATATATATCTGATATCTATTTTAGATACATCTAAAATGTATTTAGAATATATAATGTACACTTCAAATATATTTTAAATATACTTTTACGTATATCGAAAAATATATTTTCCGGTATATTATATTTCCGTGTGGGTTCGAACAAAAATATTGCCCTTCGCATGCGAATTTTGGAAAACAATGAACAAAAAATCGGAGGTCTAAATCTATTAACCAAATTTCTGTATTCAAAAATAGAAACAAATATTCTTTTTGAATTTTTCGCGATTCTTCTAGTCAACCAATTTCATAAATTTCCGAATTATCTAATAATTTTGTCTTTCAAATACTGTTATTATGAGTTTTGATTTTTCTAATTTTTCTTAGTGAAAAAAAAACTTACTCCGTGGAATCCAATCGAAGAGGCAAAGTTTCAGAGAATTAGAAAAAAATAATTGATTCAAAGTTATAAATACACGTCGTTCCTATAAAGTTATTCTTTCGTAATTTTTTTAAATCAATTTTTAAATAAAGTAAATCTTTTTTATCAATAGTTTATAATGTTCAACTCAACAGTTCTTAGTAAAAAAAAAAAATAGTGCTCTAAAACATTTGTAAAAAAATTCAATATTAAGCTGGACTGCAATGGTTGAATAGAAAAATCTAAATAAATGGAAATTCCACAAAATTGGAAACCCAAGTTTTTAAGACACGCCGGTATTCGAAAGAATCAGTCATATATGCATACAAATGCGTGCTGAGGGCATAAATGAAATGGGGGAGAGACATTGAGAGTAAAAATGTCTCGTAAAAATAGGGTTTTCGCGGCTAACCATGGTCTCCCTCCACGTTTTCGCTATATTTAACGATCAGCACATCCTCGTGTCTGGTGCCTCGTAGTAAACAAATTTCAAACCGCCCGCGCGTTTTAGCATAACAAGACGATTGACTCGAAAGTGCGTTTATACGCTTTTCCCTCTTTCTTTCTCTGTCTCTCTGCTCTTTAGTAGACACCCTATTTCCAGAATTATAGGTATAATTTTTGAGAGATTGATGAAAGTATTGGATTCAACTATAAGATAATTTCATCGGCGACAAAAATACACGAAAAGAATTTTTTTCTTCGATTTAAATACATTTCAGATAAATAGAATTATATTTAAATATATCCCATTTAGTCGCAAAGTTTTAAATAAAATATTGAAAAATGATGATGTCAACATCATCATGTAGGTAGATCCAAGCACCTTATAGGTATCGACGGCATACTTCGCTTGCGCGAGAGCGCTCCGGTGGTGGCCACCTGGCGGATTTTTTGGGCACTGGCAAATCTGCAATTATATGATCGAAACAGGATTCAACTTAACTGCTCGTTTAATTGGACTGCATTGTTTTTTTTAACCACAAAAGAATGTGAATATAATTTACCATTTCAGACGTTATCGAATGCACGCGGTTTTATTGTCAACAATTGTCATTTCGAATTGAAAAAATAATCAAATGAACGATTCCAGTAATAATAAAAAAAACACGAGATTTTCCGATCCTGAAGAAGCCTCCAAACATTTCACAGAGATTGATTCAGTTGACACTTATCTTGCTCGTTTATTTTTAGTGTGCATCAATGTAATTGCTCATCAGAATATATTATCCGATCGGTTTGAGTTTTCTAAAAACATTCATAATATCATATACTGAAAAAAAACACTTTTTAAAAACTGATTTTTTTACATTGCTCCTTGCCGCCCTGCGTCGAAAAAAAAATCAAGCAAACTTTACGATGACAGTAAAGATCCATGATTAAAACCACCCTGTATATGCGGCAACCACTCCGGAGAATGTGTGCATAGGGAGTTTTTTGCGCGGACACTGTGTGTGCCACGTGTGGCAGAAAACGCGTGACACGAATGGCTACGTGGGGTCACGACACGAAGAAAGGTGTCTCTTCCTCTGAACTGCGAGAGAAAAAACAACGCGTTACTGAATATGTGGGTGTGTATGCGTGCGTGTGAGTGTCCGTAAATGCATGCGAGGGTAACAGTGTGTGTGTGTGTGCGTGCGTGCGAGTGGATGTGTGTGTGTGTGTGTGTAAGTGGGTGTGATTTTTTAATTGACACATTTCAATTATGCCATAGCAATGCTTCGCGGCAAATGGTAAAATGCCATTTGACAATACAATTTGTCATAAATATCAGAGCATCGCAATTAAAACACTGTAAGTGCGAGTGCGTGCGAGTGAGTATCAGTGAATGTTATTGAATGCCATTGCGAGTGAGTGTGAGTGCGTGTCAGAACGAGTAAGTGTAAGTGTGAGTGTAAGTGCGTGCGTGCGTGTGTGTGTGTGCATGCGTGCGTGCGTACGTGCGTGCGTGCGTGAGTGTGTGGGTGTGTGTGTGTATGTGTGTGTTTTTATCACAAAACGAAGCTATACACGAGAAGTGTTCGCGAAGTCATCGCGCGCTCCCGATCGCACACTCGACCGTTCCGCAGGGGGATCGTATTTTAAGAAATTGTAGGAAGCGCTAGTTCGGCGCGAACGAGACGAAAGCTGCGTGTGGCTGCCTTGCTCTTGCTGTCTCTCTCTTATTCTTTTTCCCTCTCGCTCGCTCTCTTTCTCTCTATTTCTCTCTTCCTGTTCTTCATGGATCTTTCTTCGTCGCGTTTCACCACCCAGTCTCTCTCTCTCTCTCTCTCTCTCTCTCTCTCTCGCTCTCTCGCTCTCTCTCTCTCATATAGGAATTGTACGTGCTCCACGAACGTAGAGAAGAGCGCGTCTCTCGTGCGTACGCCGGTTGCGTGTGCGTCGCTCGCGCGACACGCCAGTGCGACTTGCGATTGCGGTCGAGACTTACCACCCTTAAGCGGCAGTGCGCGCGCGCATTTAACATTTTCGCACGCGAAATATAACACGACCGGTATTCAGTATTTTTAGTCACGACGAGGATTGTCGATAATTCACAAGTGTCGATTAATCACGCAACGGAGAGTTTCAAGTTCAGTTGATAATAGTTTATTTTTTCTTCGTGATTTTTCAGGTGCACACGGGAATAGCATTCCACGATCGAGACGCGCGATACAACGTTTCTGCAAGTAATCTTCATTACTCAGCGGGC
Organism: Alloplasta piceator; assembly: GCA_946863875.1. Classification (NCBI taxonomy): domain Eukaryota; kingdom Metazoa; phylum Arthropoda; class Insecta; order Hymenoptera; family Ichneumonidae; genus Alloplasta; species Alloplasta piceator. The sequence continues at coordinate 29,624,517 of OX333080.1, forward strand.
ACATTGAGAATACCGAGATACCAACGGAGAATCCACATAGTCTTCATAAAAAAATAGTATATACGCATATACATATATATGTGTATATATAATTAAAACTACGATCGAGAAAAGTGTGTCCATCAATGAAAATTTAAAGTTTGTGTGTGCAAGTGTGTGAGCGTGTGTCCGCGCGCGCGTGCGCGTGTGTGTGTGTGCGCGTGTGTGCGCGTGTGTTTGTATGCGGGCGTGTATTCAATGTGTTCGTGATAGTGTGTTCCGATGAAGTGATATAACACATAAATGATGGAGAACAGTGCAACAATTATCGGTTAATGTTTTCTGGTTTAGTTTTATCAATGAACAACGGATCGTCAACTCGGAGATTAATCGGCATTGTCGTTCTTCGCATCATCCCTTCGAGGATATAATTTTTCTTCCATCAAGTTCGACGATGCTCGACGGCGATCGAGACGAATCGATTGAACAGTATTCATAAGTGTTCGCGCTACGAGGAAGAATTTTCCTGCATTCGACCAGGTCTCGTGGAATACCGAGTCCGAAGCCAACAAAGACGGAGGCGAAGAACGAAAGGAGGAGAGCCAAGGAGACGACGAGATACACCCGGTAGCAGACACAAGAGCAGCATCGAAAAGTATCGGAGAATAAAAGATGCGAGAAGAGTTATCGCGAGGGCGTCATTCGAGCACGGTGTTGATAGCGATATTCAACTCACGATCACGGGGATCCCGATGATGGCGGCGTCGTTCGATGACGAACCAAATCCGATCACAACTTGGCAAGGTCCAGCAGCGCCTTGCGACTCTGTTCTCGTAACAACGAGAATCGTTGACGACGCCACCACCGAGAACAGCACCGTCGTACGTGAGTCACGTGGTGCCACACGGTGGACAAGACATTACGGCTTGCGCCGAGAAACGAGACGATTGCGCCATCTCGAGGGGGAAAATATTTGCCGTGCGGGTTACGATTGTCACATTATCCGGCGAGTGTAAGGAATAAAAAGAGAGAAAGAAAACTTCGATGGCGAAAAAAACACATTTGAAAGCTTTTCGAGCAACCCCGCAGTCTCGCAACAAATTCCACCTGTAAATATCTCAATGACTCGGTCAAAGGTAGGTCTTCCAACAACCGTCGGACAAAGAAGCTTTGTTAAGATCTCAGACAAATGAAGAGTTCGGTAGCCCATAATCGGCAAACTACAATTTGGTCCAACCATCATTGTTCTTGTCGATAAAACAGAGGTGACGGCAGGATCTCGGAATTTGTCAGAAACGTTTGAGGCTTAGCCGTTGAGGCCCCGTGTGCTGGACGAAATAGCGAGTTATAGTCCTTGGGCCGGAGGTTGTGAGATCCACCACGGGGGCGGGGGTGGTTCTGCCCCTGCTTGTCTTTGTCGTGACTCTCCTGGGGCTGTTGGATTATTGTTTTACTGGGGCGACGGCGGCCACCGACAATAACAACACGTCGTCGTCGTCGTTGCCGTCGTTAGGACGGTTGACGTCGCCGCCGTCGCCGTCGCGTTATTACGACAATAACAACGTTGCGACAGCGACGACGAGTATCAACGAATCTATCAATCTGGGCCTTCGTCGCTTCCATAACGTTACAAAAGTTGCTGGAACAACGTCGGTAAGCAACGTCGATACGTCCGCTGACTTTTTGTTCAAACGTTTATTGATATCTTCAACTACCAACAACGACGACGAAGACGCCGCTACGAGTATAATTGTGAGAAACGGGTCAATTGGTGATCCATTGGCATTCGTCAGGACATCTTCGTTCGCGTCGGTTAATCTCGACAGCACCAATAGACAGGGCAAGAGTCGTAGGTCCAGACGCACCAAGTACGAGACGGAAAAATCCGGACATCAGTCGCGTCAACCACGACGAGGACGTCGACGACGACGAAGACGGAAGAACGTCGATTGGGAAGGTGACATTCGGTGTAAGCGGGAGGAAAACGAGATTCGTCATAAGGTCGTTGATCAAGTCAAGCCCGAGATCCCAATTACCGCGGATATCCTCTGGAAAACCATAAGTTACGGTCTGAGACACATTGGTAACGGTAAGCCGAATGAATCGACTGGTAGCACAACGGATGTTTATGGTAAGCACAGCGTTGCGTTATCAACGAGTGAAGTGGCTCTCGTCGAGGACGGAAGAAGAAAGAAGGAGACGAGACGTGGGACGCTTGATGAACAAGTGACGTCGGCGGATCCATCACAAGTGGTGAATAACGACGACGCTGGTACCACTAAACATCTCGGTAACGTGCGACGATGGTCCCAGGATCTTGGGGTTATCACCGGTGAGAGTGATTCTTCGGACGACCCAGCGACATATCCGGTGGTCATTGATCACAGAAACAATAGTAACGTAAACCTAATCGATGAAAATAATAATCGTAATCGCAGTCATCAGAGAAAGGTCAACGGTAGGAACTATAGTGGTGACGTTAACGATGATCGTTTCTCGGTGACGTTGGAAAATTACGACGGAGCAGATGCAATAACTCCGGAAACGGTTGAGAGTCATGGTGACGAGGATATCACAAATTCTTATGACGACAATGAGGGCACGGTAGACCGGTGGACAACGAGAGAAGTTACCGTGCCGATGACCCCATCTTCGTATTCACAAGGTGAGACGCCGGGAGTGCCAAGAAGCCCTCGAACACAACCGGGGCGAACGGCCGTTGATAACAGTGCGGGAGAGTCTTTGGGCCGATTGGAGAGGCGGAAACCCGGTATCAACGAGAACGGGACCGAGGTCAAAGTTATCGGTGAGGGTGAATACGGCACCGAACCGACGACCACCGCCAGGACGACGAACAGGTCGTCGACGCAGTCACCACCAACCACACAAGACACCTTTATGGAATCACGTGAGTCATAAGATCGGCGATTAATGTTAAGAAATCACATTTGCATGTGTAAACGTTAGTCTAAACCTGAATCTTAGTAATTTCCCCCCGCCCAAAATAAACCATATGGCACAGAAATCTTAGAAATGAGGCTGTAACATCTACTTTTAGGCAGATTTCGTAAGTGTTCATGCGACAGTTGTGCAGCAAAATCCTTCCAGAGAATCTACACATTGCAGATTCCTACTGCTTCTGTCGCAATTATGCATTTTATCTTGTTATTGCTGACTCTCCTACTTTATTACAAGAGCTTGTTTCTTGATCCCAAAAAGGGACCAAAGATCACCGACGGTTTCTGGAAAATGTTGACCATTGCACTTCGATGGGATGAAAGCATTTCTGGTGAAACAGTTTTTGTATACCATCTTTTGGATTTGGGTCTGTGTAACGCGTTGTTGGCCAATATAGGAAGCAGCACTACTAAAGAGTTTTATATATAGCTTCCATTAGGTCTGGGGTTAAGAATCTCGTTATTACGAAGTTGAGCCGCGAGGTTTAGGACTCAATATTCCTTCCAATGCTGCAGCTTACGTTCCAGAAGTGAAGTCATTTAAGTGTAATTATTTATCTACACCTTTCCGTAAGAACCAACCCGAGCAAATAGTCGCTATTAACAGGGTTTCGTCACCATTGTTTCATGGCTCCCGCATTCATGCGTCAGAAGATGATCTATTACCACTAATTTTGGTCTAATTTTGCTCTGGCAGTGCCAAAACCTCCGATAGGCTTAAGCACCATCAGAGTATGAACCCGAGTATAATATCCAGGTATTTTTCATTTGGTGGAGCCGAAATCCCCAGTTTCTAATTCGATTAATCTGACCGAACTCCACATTTCATGTTGAGATTGTCTACGTCATGGCCAGCTTTTATACTTGTGAATACATTTCCACACGATCTTCGTGAATCTAAAATCTTATCATCTAGTGCCCCTGTCTTTCTCGTTCCTCTTCTTTGGTATGGCAAATCCGCGTCATAGCAACCTGCATCAGAAACTCTCCGGTTGCTTATGTTGTCATAACTTTGGACCAAACTTCTTAAGAGGAACGACGTTGTCCCGCCTATGTAGTTACTAGTTAGGGCAACAGGATCTTCGTTGTGAGCCTCCCCCCCCCCCTCCGATCACAGAGAAGCTATTTTAGCTATATTCGGCGAGGCCAAAAACACCAAACTGCGGTTCGTACCGAAAATCAACCGTCAACTCTTTTTCTTCAATCCTTGTCGACCTCCGCCACTCACTCTTCTTTCTCTCTTTCCCTTTCTCTAACTATCCCTCGCGTCTTCTTCTTGTCCCGCCATTGACTTCTTTTTTGAATAGCTTTCTCCGATCGGCAAGGACGAGGGTTGTGGCGTATCACGTTTCGCTTTTTGGATAAAAAAAAGAATAGTGGCGAAGACAGAACGGAAAAAAACGTGCAAAACATAAGCAGGAGACAAGAACTTGCATCAATTTACAGTTTTCCTGGGAAACATTGGTGACTCAACGTAATTGATGTCTCTATAAAAGTACAATAGTGAATGCAATGATAATACTGATGCAAACCAAAGTACACATCTCGTCAGAGATGATACTTGCAAGTTTGCCGGGAAAATTATATTTTTATCATTATCTCCATCAGACTATCCATGCACGGGAAAAAATAATGGTTAACCATACCATGATATGTACTATTCGACGGCAGTATGGAAGAACCTGCTATCTCAAATTGTGCTAGAAGAACGTGCTATCTCAAATTGTGCTAAAAGAACGTTCTTCTAGCAAATGTCTCTTTGTCATAACCGTGATTTTCACGTTAGTGTATTATTATACTTATTACACTTATTACAATTGATCTATTACTTCTACACTTATACATTTATCACTTATACACTTATGTCAACTGATCTATACCTTTGAAGTGAATTTATAATAGTATAACAGTTAAGTACAATGTTACATTAGGTTTTCAAGTTACAATTGCCTTACTGTCATGCAATTGTTACTGACTTGTTACATTACAGCATAATTGAAATGTAACGGTTACATAAAATGTCATATACCGTGTTGTACTTGTGAGTGCGAACTAATAACTAACATGTAAGTTTCATGTAATATCTAGTTAACTTTATTCGTTACAATCGGTTACATTCGATTAGATTGCCGAAACATTGCCGATACAGAACTGTGTTTACTGAGATGTTATCGTAAAAGGTACATTGTATATGTATCATTACAGAACATCGATCGGAACATGATTATTAATAAAAAAAACACTGGGTACAAGTGCTTGGAGACATAAGTTGAAATTCCCACTTTCGGATATTAGGCAAACACGTCAGAAATGGTGTTTTTATCGGAATTCTAAGAAAATTATAATTTCATAGAAAGGTTGACATGTGGTATTGACATCGATGCAGAAATTCAATCAGAACATGATTATTGAGAAAAAAAACACCGTGTCGAAATTCTTTGAGAAGTTGAATTCTCCACTTGAATTCTCCAGTTAGTAAAGCGTTGCAGGAAAGGACATCTAAAAGACACGGGTTGAAACTCCTACCCCCAAAGGCCTATGTTAGATGCTACTGTAACCCGGTTACCACAGCTAATCACAACGACAAAATGGAAGAAGAAGAAGAAGAAGAGAAATACTAGGAAAGCTTGGCGAAAATTGCGTCTTCGTGGCAATTATTAGAAGACTGTAATTTGATAAAAACATTCTTATCCACATATCTAGATCGGTGCAGGACATCAATGGAAACATGAATATTGACTAAATACTTTGCCCCGACATCTAGGAGATACGAGTTGAGATTCCAACTTTCGAAGGTTAGGTTACCACTTGGGAGTTCTCAAATACATTCCTACATGTGTCGCGCGCTGCGTCATTAACGACCAAGGGGAAGAGGGCGCGGTTTACGCGCTTAACCTCTGACCTCCCGTGGAGGCCATGTCTGCCGGGATGTCTTACGGAACGAATGGCCGCGAGGCTGGGTGTATCTGTACAAGTATACATACTTCTGACACAAGAATACCTTGTGAGCTATTCCGACGGTGCAAACTCACGGATCATTCTTCCGAAGGGTTCCTCCGAATACTCCATTAACTTTCCATCACCGTCCGATAGGCTTTTTCAATGCTCGAAAGAATTTGGCGCCAATATACTGACTAGTAGTCCCAGAGTTGAGGGACCAAAAATGCAACAGTTTTATAAAGGTTGATATTTTCATATTAGGTCATAAATAGGTTGAATATCAATGACCTGCCGTCAGTCAGCCAATTTTTGGGACAACTGGCGCGGGGGTGGTTCCGAACTTGTAAAAATAACACGTACGTAGCAACTGTTTTTTAAAATCTGAAAATTAGGCTGTGGATAGTGTGACAACTGATAAACTATGCGGACATAGTCAGTCTGCAGAATATTGGAACAGTATGCGCCACCCGAGCAGAAATTTGATCCGGCTAGCCCAATAACGAATAAGGACCTGATCAGGCATTGGTAAGGATAGCCTGATAAGGATAGCCTGATCACGCACAGATCCCAGCCGGATCATATTTTGATATAACATTGATTACCAGGCTAGCCTTACATTATCCATGTAAGGGACAGATTAGATGATGCTAAGAACCAGCAAAAAAACCCGAGCGGAAATTTGTTCCAGCTAGCCTATAATAACGTATAAGGACCTGATCAGGCATCAGTGCGGATATCCTGATCAGGATAGCCTGATCACGCACAGATCCCAGCCGGATCATATTTTGGTATGACATAGATTGCCAGGCTAGCCTTATATAATCCAATTGTGGGACAGATCGGTGGTGCTAAGAACCAGCAAAAAACCCCGAGCCGAAATTTGATCCGGCTAGCCTATAATAACGTATAAGAACCTGATCAGGCATCAGTAAGGATAGCCCGATCAGGATAGCCCGATCACGCACAGATCCCAGACGGATCATATTTCGGTATGCTATAGATCAGGCTAGCCTTACATTATCCAAGTCAGGGACAGATCAGGTGGTGCTAAGGACCAGCAAAAAAAACTTCAGTCCGAATAATGTGGCTAGCCTAATATTTCCCTGATCCGGGACGGAGTAGGAGTGTTAGTTCCGAGACTCGTCGCGAGATGTCGCAGTACGGCGAACGCTCGCTCCCATACGGATGATGTAAATGGGGCATTCCAACCCAAATCGGATAGGTTAAAAAACTTTTTTTGTAATTTCCTCAATTTTTTTATATTTTTGAGTACCCATCAAAAGACCCTTCCTGTTAAATTTTGAGATTTTTTTGATTACCCATTCAAAAGATATTATTTAGATAAGATTTAAATTAACAAAAAACCCGCTCTTTTTTTGGTATTTTGGTCATAACTTCTTTAATAATGGTCCAAATTAAAAGTTTTTTTTCAAAATTTTTATTTTTTATGGCCTTTTCAGAAAAAAAATACAACAAAAATATTCGACGTGTTTTTGCATGAGTTTTTTGAGTTTTAAACGTTAAATCGCGTTTTTAAAAGTGAATGTCATTTTTTTTTTTTAATTCTTTGTTTTAAACGTCTATCTATTCAACAATTTTTAAGACTAGTCCGATCGTGGGATCTCAATGAGTACTATTTTTTTTCGATTTGAGAAAATAAAATAAAAAAAAAATTCCATAAATTATTATGAATACCAATTTTTGTTACTGTCTAGTATTTTTTTAAATCATTTTGAATTAATTTGGTCACTTTTTCATTGTTAACAGATTTTTAAAATTAACAATTAATCGATGAGCAAATAACAACAGTTCAAGAATTGTATGAGTGGGTACGAACCTAAATAGTCTACCGAATATTGCTGTCAAATTTTCACATGAGAAACATTATTCAGATGCATAAGAAAGATTTTATTTGCGATGAAATATTACGAAGTCAATCACAGGGGGGTACAAAAATTTCATTCAATTATTCCTATAAGCAACGGGAATGTATTGGCAAAGGAATATTCTAATTCAGGAAATAATCATACATGTAAGGTTTTCAAAAAAATACGTGAATCAATAAAAACTGATGTTATTATTGTTCATAAACAGACTTAACGATTAATTATTAATTTTAAGAACGTGTTAACAATAAAAAAGTGTCAAAATAAATTCTAAATATTGAAGAAAAGACTATACAGTAACAAAAATTGGGTCAAAATAAATTCTAAATATTAAAAAAATACTATACAGTAACAAAAATTAGTATTCTAATAATTTATAAAAAAAAATTTTTTTTTTAATTTTCAAAAATCGAAAAAAATAGTAGTCATTGTGATCCCACGATCGGACTAGTCTTAAAAATTGTTGAATAGATAGATGTTTGGAACAAAAAAATTAAAAAAAAAAATAAAAAATGACATTCACTTTTAAAAACGCGATTTTACGTTTAAAACTCAAAAACTCATTCAAAAACACGTCGAGTATTTTTGTTGTATTTTTTTCTAAAAAGGCCATAAAAAAACAAAAATTTTGAAAAAAAACTTTTAATTTGGACCATTATTAAAGATGTTATGACCAAAATACCAAAAAAAGAGCGGTTTTTTTTTGTCAATTCAATATCTTTTGAACGAATAACCAAAAAAATCTCAAAATTCAACAGGAAGGGTCTTTTGATGGGTACTCAAAAATATAAAAAAATTGAGGAAATAAAAAAAAAAAGTTTTTCAAACTGTCCGATTTGGGATGGAATGCCCCAAATAGTATGCTTATATATGCGATCGCGAGCATGAAAATTTACTTCTCTACCGCGAGGAATAAAACCTCGCGAGAAGCCCTATTACGAAAAGTCCTTTGCTGACTTCCTCGTACTGTACCTATACTCTATAAACACATACAATTCTTGTGGAAAAAAATAAATAAGCGACAAGGTGCCTGATCAGGTTAGAAACCTTCCGCGATCAGGACCGGATAAGGCGCCTGATCAGGCAGGAACCGTGCTCGATCAGGACCGGATGAGGAGCCTGATCCCAGCCTGTCCGGTAATAGCGTTATTCTCCTGACATGTAGCCTGATATGTAGTCTCATCAAGACCTGATATGTAGCCTGATCAGGGCCGGATATTGTTGTAAGGCTAAATATTACGTTACCGTAACTAGAATTAATTGTTGCTAAACATGTTATACAAAATATATCGCTCTTGTAAAATAATTTAATATGCACAGTTTAACGGCCCCAAAAAAAGATTCATAAGGAAAAAAGAAAATCTGCACGAATTGTCCGATCTAATTTTTCTCAGAGACTGGGAATCGAACCCTCGACCCTACCTACCATCCTACCTATCTACCTAACACGCTAGCTAATACGCTACCGACTACTTATGAGTTCCCTCTACTTGTATAATATATGAATGCTGGAGTGCCGCAAAAGTTATGTGGACTGAAAACACTTTTTCCAGAATACCTGACCTGTCACAAATAAAGTGACCCCTCATAACTTAATTTTAGAGCCCCTTACCCCTCATAAGTTATGTTAACCCTCAAAACATGTTTGAAAAAACCGTGACCTCTCATAAGTCAAATGACCAATCATAACTTAATTCCGGGGTCCCTGACCCCTCATAAGTGATGTGAACTCTCAAAACTTTATTCAAAAATACCTGACCCCTCATAACTTAATTTCGTGACTCCTGACCCCTTGTAGTAAAAATGTTTGAAATTTCATATTTTTTTTACAGTGTGTAACTTCCATGTTATATTGCCGCAATATAACATATGATACATTACTGGAATGTAACTGAGTTATATTGTCGCACTATAACATATGTTACATTGATGTAATGTAACAAAGTTATATTGCAGTTATGTAACCTACATGTAACAAATGTTACATAACATTGTTACTTGCATGTTATATAACAGCAACGTTACATAGTGATAACATTGTAACATTACAGGTAACTTCCATGTTACATTGCAGCAACATAACGTGTTCGCTGGGTTGTCATTGGGTTATTTCGTCGGGTATTTTTTTGTCTGGTGTTATTTTGTCGTGTTATGTTGTCTTCGGGTTATTTTGACATGCTACTGAAACCAAGAATACTTGAATGCGAAGAGACCGAACACGAGTAGTTGGGGTAGTACAATATATTTCCGCAAGTTGTCCATCTCACTCTTCAAGATGGCAGTCGAGTTGTGGCTGCGCAGTACGGCATTGCGCATCAGAGAATCTCCGTGTTGCTTCGTATCGTGCAAGCATCGGCAGCCATCTTTTTACGTGCAACCTAACCCAATTAACGAGCCATAAGATGGGGAAAGCAAATTTGTTGACGTCGTATTTTCGCTAATTTTCTGATTTTTGTGAATATTGCTGATATAATATGAAGTGGTACCAGTGCCTATTATAAACCGTAACTGATTTTGACTTTTTTACCACACAACTAACATTATTTTTCACTTTCTTATCACATAACTAGAAAGACTAGAATACACCCTACGAATTTCCTTGAGTTTGGTCTCCTTATACCGTGGTCTTCTTGGTCCAAGCATAATAAAACCGTCAATTTTACACGTGACGTAAAATTTTGATTTTGTTTATTCCCTTTTTTGGACCAAGCTGGGGGGCAAACCCGGCATACGATGCTGAAGAAAATCACAAATGTGCAAAGAGAAAGAGATGAAGAGAGGGAATCTGTCCTCTCTCTCTTCATGACTCCGCGTATGATTCAGCCGGCTATTTTTTTCACACTCGGATCTCGTCGACCGGCGAAAGCTCGCTCGATGCCAGAGCCCAACGGAGCATATATTGTGCCACGCGGATTTGTATATTCGCGGACTCGAGCTCATCAACCGCGCCGAGTTAATACGACAGAAACAGAAAGAGAGATTTCGCACAACTTGTTTATTCCCGCGCGTGAAAATTCTAGGGTAGCCCTGACTTGAGTCGGGACCTTATCGGGCTTGAACGTGGATGCCCTGTCAGGAATTGCCCTTACACCCCCAGGTTGGGCCCCGACAGGGCAATGCCAAGGTTGCCAGGCCTATTTACAACATGGCTGACCTAAGGCAAACCGTTGAGGACCTTGTCGGGCTTCAACGTGGATGACCTGTCATGAATTGCCATAACACCGCCAGGTTGGGCCCCAACGTGGCGGTGCCAAGGTTTCCAGGCTTCCTAAAAATATGGCTGACTTGAGGCAACCCGTTGAGAACCTTGTCGGGCTTAAATGTGGATGCCCTGTCATGAAATGCTATAACACCGCAAGGTTGGGCCCTGACAGGACAATGCTAAGGTTGCCCGGCTTACTTACAACATGGCTGACCTAAGGCAACCCGTTGAAGACCTTATCGGGCTTCGATCGGACAACCCATATTTAAAGAAGTCGGTATAATTACAACAGAACCAAATCGGGCCCAAATAGGGTGAAAGTATCGGAGCCCTAATTATTTCAAACATGGCACTGACGAGGCAACCTTTTGAGGACCTAATCGGGCTTCAAGGGGAGTTAGTTGCGAGACTTGCCATGAGATGTCGCATACGGCGTGCGCTCTCTCCCATACGGAATATGCAAATAGTATGCTTGTATAGCCGAAGTGGGAGCACGGGTTGTATTCGACAACACAGAGTCAGGCCTCTCTGGAAGTCATGCCTCGAGGGAAGTCATGCCCGCAAGAATTCTACATAGAAATCCTCTGCTTTATACTATTTTTTCGTAAAAATTCTCTTGGAGAATTATTAATAAAATATTATTAATAAATTGTTATTAAGAATTAATTATTAATGAAATATCAATATTATTATTATTATTATTATTATTAAAATAATTCAATTTTACAATCTACACGCATAGCGATACTACGTACGTACTGGGGCCCTGATAGGGATTGACCATGGGCTTGTCGTGGATTCGACATGGCAGACGTGAGGCGGTTGTAAAGGCCCTCATTTGGCAACCTTTAAAGGCTCTTGTCGAAAAAGTGTAAACGTCCATTCAGGGGCCTTATTGGGCTTCCAGTCAAGGGCCCGAAGTAAGTTAGGGAAAACCGATCGGGGCCTAGTCGGGGCCTCAATTAAATTCACGCACGGATTATTATTAAAATGTTGAACAACGGTTCACAAGAAAAAAACTCATCTCTTTCGGACAATTGTGGTTTATCAGGCTTAACGTCAGGATCCCGGTTAAATTTGGTTAGATGACAAACTGAAAAAAATTATAGTGATTAGAAATTAGACTCTTATTCGGAGCAGTGTCTTTACAAAACTTTCGTCGATTGTTTTATTTTTAAATAATCTTTCAAAATTTTTTTACTCGTTGTTTCAAAAATCATATCAGTAAAAGAAAAATCATCCAAAATTGGTAGTATATACGGGGCATTCCAAACTAAACCGACCAATCCGTAACCTCGACCATTTTTGATTTTGTTGAAAATTTTCAATTTTTTTGTACGTACTGAAAGCAGTCGTTCAGAGTTTTTTTTAGATTTTTTTTCCCGACCCTTCTAATCACAATAAATTTTTCAAAATTTCACACAATTTTTTTAAAAATGCTCGTGACTTTTTTAAAAACGGAGATATCAAACTAAAATACGAGATCATTTTTTTCGTCTCGAGTTATGATTTTATACAAAAAATACAAAAAAAAAATATCGAAATTAATTTTCATGTTTTTTTTCAGTTTTAACGACAAAATATATATATTTTTTTAACTGGGACCATTTTGATTTTTTTGAAAAAATTCAACACTTTTTAAGACATTTTTCTAAGCACTAAAAAATTCGAAGCTTGTGATATCTGTAACTTGTGTTTTTCGTCTATTTTTGAAGTTATACGTAATTTTTTTGATATCTTGTTTTTTGTGAAAATGGCGCATTTATAAACCAAGAAGTATAAAATGCCATGAGAAAATCGTCAGGAAATTATTTATAAGAACGGAACTACGCAATATAATGAAAAAATCCTACGTAGTTCTTTAGAGACCGTTATTTTGAATGTACAGTTGAAATTTCAAATGAAACGGTTGAAATTTTTTGATCTATGATTTCGGCCGACTCGAAAAAAGGTTGCACTAGAATACAAAAATCGAGTTCGGATACTGAAGTACCTTTTTAACAATGAAAAAAGTTGATTTTTCGAAAATCCTAGAGAGGCCTAACCCCTTAAGGATGCTTTGCCCTTACCATCCTAGCCAAAAATTTTATCTGATTGAAATTTTCGTACCTCGTGATACAATAAAAATAAACATAAGCAACAATTATCAATAATAATATCGCCCAAAAGTTATTAATAAATTGTGTAAACAAATAATTATTTAACAATTTTTCATAAGTTCTTTTTTTTCTTAAACAAATCGAATGCGTTAATTTTTCTGAACGCATAAGAATTTTTTACGAATTTTCTCTCTATTTTCAAATATTATTTTAAAAATTCTGAAATACAAACAAAAAATTGCCAATTTTGTATATGTTTTTGCATATAGGTTTATCATCAGCTTTAGAAAGTTTTAAAGGCACTAGGCCAGCAAATACATTAATACAGCCATTCTAAAAATGTCAAAACGGGAATTTCAAAATAGAGAGAAAATTCTGAAAAAAATCATATGGGTCATTCCATGTGAAATCGACCAAGAGTTGGATCGACCCCTTTCAATTTCGATTAAATTTGGTCAGAAGTTTTCGTTTTCAATAAAACGAAAATAAAACTACCAAAGTAAAAAAAAACTGTAAGTTATGCAAAATTCAAAATTTCACAATTTTCCAAATCGCTCAAGTTTATTTTTTAAATATCTCGAAAACTATTATAGTTACGAAAAATCGTTCTGAATTCGTTTTAAAGAGTATACTTGGGGCTACGAAAAAAAAAATATTCCGAAAAAAAATTTTGAAAAATGATGAATTTGGAGAGTTTTGAATTTTCAAAAATCGTAAAAATCCAAGTTCCATATTTTATTTTTAGTTTAATTTTTTTTATATAATACCTTGTACTGATCGTAAAAGATCCTGAAACTTTCAAAGAAGTGTTTTTTTTTGTTTCAAAAATATAAATTTTTGAATTTTGGGTAACAAATTTTTTTTTTCAAATTGTCATTAATTGAAATTTGTACTGCTCAATTACATGATTGCTCAACTTTACTTAACTTAGAGGAAAAACAAAATAATTTTTTTTTTTTTTTTGAAACAAAACCACACCATCCTGAAAATTTCAGGATCTTTTCAGATTAGTACAAGGTATTATATGAAAAAAAAATTAAACCAAAAATAAAATAAGGAACTTGGATTGTCACGATTTTTGAAAATTGAAAATTCTCCAAAATCATAATTTTTAAAAAATTTGGTTCAGAATATTTTTTTTTCGTAGCCCCAAGTATACTCTTCAAAACGAATTCAGAACGATTTTTCGTAACTATAATAGTTATCGAGATATTTGAAAAATAAACTTGAAAGATTTGAAAAATTGTGAAATTTTAAATTTTGAATAACTTTTGAAAAAAAAAATTATTTTTTTCCTTCGGTAGAACTCCGTTTTATCGAAAACGAAAACTTCTGACCAAATTTTATCGAAATTGAGAGGGGTCGATTCCAACTCTTGGTCGATTTGACATGGAATTACTCATATGCATTTGGAACAATTGACGCATTTGATTTGTTTAAGAAAAAAAAAGGACTTATCGAAAAATTTTTGAATGATTATTCGTTGAATCATCAAATAATACGTTATTCGAATATTTCGTGAATATGGTCGCAGAAAAATATTAACACAATAGTCTCCCTGTCTTGATTCCGGTTGTACGGGTACTTAATAGACACCCCGTAGAGGATGTTTCACGTGTCAAGATCTGGACGGATCCCAAACGGATGCTCGTGGGATAGCGCACGTTGCCGTGTACGAGAGAGGAATGACTAAATGGCCTGACTAACCGGCCGGGCACTTCGAAACTCGGCCCTATTTTCGCCATTCAAAAAAAAAAAAAAAAAAAAAAAAAAAAAAAAAAAAAAAAAAACTCCGTCCCTCTTCGAACGAAAGGGGGTGCAAAAAATAGATGAGAATACGAATGAGACCGTAAGGAAAATGAAGAGAAGTAAAAGAGATGGATTCGAGACGAATGGCAGGAGCGAGGGTCGCGTACGCTGCGTGCGTGCGTATGTTCTTTTTGGCAGAGGCGGCCGTTGACACGTGCGAGGATCCTTCACGTGCTCACGTGAATTCTTTCATCGACAATGTCAGCAGAAACTTCATAATAAAGCTGCGATAAACACGGTGTGTTAATAAAAAAAGTAAACAAAAATAAATTCATTAAGGGGTTTTATGCACTGAAAAAATTTTTTTGTTGAAAATGCAAAAATTTGTTTCACTCAACCAAATATTTGTTTCCGGACTTAGGGGATTGATAGGGGCCCGATTAACTTTCCCGAATAAATACAGGGGCCCGACAAGGAAACCCCTTCAGGACACGTTAGGGATTGTCCCACTTTATTAAGCGGGGCCCTTAAAAGATTCCCGATCGGGACCCTTAAAAGATGCCGTATCGGGGCCCTTAAAGGATGCCGTGTCAGGGCCCTTGAAAGATTCCGTATCGGGGCCCTTAAGAGAGAATTATTTATTTTTTCCATATATTTATCATTTATTACGATGAAATTCAATTCTATATTCACAATTGATAGTTTCTGAGGGTCAAGAAACGAAAAAAAAAAATTTGAAGAAAACAAAAATTTAGCCCTCAGTGGGGTTTGAACCCGCGACCCTCGTTTTTGCGCAAATCCTCAAATTCAACATGAATTAAATTTAAAAAAAAAATAGATAATTTGAAAGTTCACGAATTTTTCTGACTGATTTAGTTGTCTTGCATATTCGCGGACCCGAGAATATGGACGAGCCCAGGCTGGGATTTGAAACCTACCTACCTATCGATCCTAAACTAACGACCTAAGACTGGGACGCTAACCACTACACCACCGACTACTTTTGATATACTGATGTAAATATTATATTTATGGAACACAGGCCGAGAAATAAATACGTACACTGAGAAGAAAAATTGTTGAATGAACTAAATCTTTAGTTGCACACGCACGACTAAATATTTATTTGGTCCAACTAAATAATTAGTTTCATGAATAATTCTGCGCTTCAGTTGACCAAAATATGATTTAGGCAAAAAAATTTGGATTTGTACAACTAAATATTTAGTCGTGCGTATGCAACTAAAGATTTAGTTCATTCAACCATTTTTTTTCTCAGTGTACCAAAATAGTATTAGGAATTTATTTTCATTACCCGGAAGCCAATTTTGGTTCAACTTGTCTTTAAACTAAATTAGTAAAAATCAAATATTGAATCAGATGAGTAATAATAATAATAATAATAATAATAATAATAATAATAATAATAATAATAATAATAATAATAATAATAATAATAATAATAATAATAATGATAATGATAATGATAATGATATTAAATAATAATAGCCCGTAGTAAAAAACTCCATTCGTCGCCATTGAAAAATCCCCATTCATTCCCCATTGCCAAAATAACCAGTGGAGATGAATGCCGAATTGCCTAAGGGGATTTTTGCCATTGAATTCGCCATTTGAAACGGAATGGGGATTATCTAATGGGGATTCAATGGAGACAATCCCCTTAGGCAATTCGGCATTCATCCCCATTGGTTATTTTGGCAATGGGGAATGAATGGGGATTTTTCAATGGCGATGAATGGAGTTTTTACTATACGAAAGAATCTCCATTGCTGTTCGCCACTCATTCCCCATTGCCCACAAAACCAATGGATATGAATGCCGAAGTTTCTAAGGACATTTTCGCCATTGAATTCCCCATTTGAAACGGAATGGGGATTATCCCATGGGGATTCAATGGAGACAATCTCCCTAGTTAATTCGCCATTCACCTCCATTGGTTTTTGTAGGCAATGGGGAATAAATGGGATCATCAATGGAGATTCCTTCATATGATTGCTATATATACATGGAATTACGCATTAAATAATCAAATGATGTAAGTTATCAGTAAGTAAGGTTAATCATAATGCTAATATTAGCATAACGACCAATAATTATATACGCATTATATATATTATTACATTTAATAGAAATGATTGAAGCTCAGAATTGA
This sequence comes from Alloplasta piceator, assembly GCA_946863875.1. NCBI lineage: Eukaryota > Metazoa > Arthropoda > Insecta > Hymenoptera > Ichneumonidae > Alloplasta > Alloplasta piceator. Next base: position 29,641,502 of record OX333080.1, read on the forward strand.
GAAAATAGATTGTAAGTGTATTCAGAGGACGATTGATAATGAAAGTATATACGTTTCTCCTCTCACAAATCGGGTTGAGAAGGACTGATAAAATTATGTGTATATGTTAAAAATAAACGGTTTTAAAAATCATTAATCCCAAACGTACGCGTACTTGATGAGCAACTTATAATATTTTTTTTTTTTAATTACTTTCGAATAATTTCCGAGCTTATGCTAATATTAATTGATCATCGATATAATCATCAGCATTTATTACAATTGAAGAAAATATTTGGTTCATATATGAGAAGCAGCGACATCTACTCTTACTTAATTTTATTAATTCACCGCGGTTTGAGAAATATCGCATTCGGAAAAATTCTCATCGATCCATGGGTTCAATTGTTCAGCATTGAAACTCGAATATGGATTGCAACATCGTTAACGAATGCTGCTCATCATTCGATCAGTCATCAATGAAGTGACATTATTAATAAATGTTGATCATTGTATAATTCGTAGTTACTTATTATTCAATGGGTATCCTTGGTAAATGCTGATCATTTCATCGTTAGCCGCATTCGGGTTCCAATGAACATCTGTGGGAAATGCCAATCTTTCAGTTCATCCGCATTGACTTTCCAATGGACATGATTGGGTGAAGCGGATCATTTCGTTCATCAGCATTTACCTTCCCATGGACACCATTGGGCAATGCTGATCGCTCGATACATCCGCATTGGCTTTCGAATGAGCATAATTGAGTAATGATGATCATTCGATTCATCCGCATTGGCTTTCCAATGAGCATCATTGAGTAATGATGATCGTTCGATTCATCCGCATTGGCTTTTCAATGAGCATCATTGAGTAATGATGATCATTCGGTTCATCCGCATTTGATGTTCAATGGATACCCATTCACTGATCAATGGTCAGCCCTGTACGCCATTGACAAATGCGGAAATCTCAATGGGTCCCCATTCATTGTCCAATGGAGTCGTATGAGAACCATTGGTTGCCATTGGCGATTCAATGGAGTTTTTTACTACGGGAGTACAAATAATTATTAATATTTTCAAGTATATTCATTATTATTAATAATATTTATTATTATTAAATAATAATGAATATTATTACTTAATTTATATTGTCTAAGTATCCTTTTAAGTAATATGAAGTAATTACTTCATATATTGACCGGGCCCTGCCTTGATTTCCCGATCAAGGCCCTATTGAATTTTTAACTGGAAAATCTATTTAATCCAGACCGGGCCCTGCCTTGATTCACCTATCAAGGCCGGATTGATTTTTAAACTGGAAAACCTATTTAAACCAGATCGGGCCCTGCCTTGATTTACCTATCAAAGCCCTATTGAATTTTAAACTGGAAACCTACTTAAACCAGACCGGGCCCTGCCTTGATTTACCTATCAAGGCCCTATTGAATTTTAAACTGGAAAACCTATTTAATCCAGACCGGGCCTTGCCTTGATTTACCTTTTAAGGCCCTATTGAATTGTAAACTGGAAACCCTATTTAATCCAGACCGGGCCCTGTCTTGATTTACCTATCACGGCCCTTGAATTTGAAACTGGAAACCTATTTAAACCAGACCAGGCCCTGCCTTGATTTCCTTATCAAGGCCCTATTGAATTTTAAACTGGAAAACCTATTTAATCCAGACCGGACCCTGCCTTGATTTCCCTATCAAGGCCCTATTGAATTTTAAACTGGAAAACCTATTTAATCCAGACCAGGCCCTGCCTTGATTTACCTTTTAAGGCCCTATTGAATTTTAAACTGGAAACCCCATTTAATCCAGACCGGGTCCTGTCTTGATTTACCTATCACGGCCCTTAAATTTGAAACTGGAAACCTATTTAAACCAGACCAGGCCCTGCCTTGATTTCCTTATCAAGGCCCTATTGAATCTTAAACTGGAAAACCCATTTAATCCAGACCGGGCCCTGCCTTGATTTACCTATTAAGGCCCTATTGAATTTTAAACGGGAAAACCTGTTATTGCCGTATCGGGGCCTTTTTAGGCTGTACCCGGGAAAATCATATTAGGGTTTCCACATTTAAGCCGACCCAGGCCCTGATTATTATCAGGGCTTGACTAAATAAATGGACTAAACAAATAAATAAATAAATAAATTGGACTAAATTGTACCTGTAAATTGACCAAATAATTTCGTTCACCTCATATCTTATGGTTAACCAAATCCATTTGTTGAATTAATTATAGTTTCATTATTTCAAACAAATTAATATTGAATCAACTAAATTTTTATCAACTAAATGGATCAAGTTGATTTAACTGAACTTTTTTCTCAGTGTACGCGGTCAGCAGATCGGAAAAAAAAATTCTCAAAAAAAAAATTGTTGGAAAGACATTTTAATTCATTAACGTGAAAATTTATGTACACATTTTTGTAACTTTCAACTTAAATTCAACTCAAATTAAATTCTGAAGAATATAGAACATGTGAAATTTTTAAACGCCAAAGGAAAATAAAGTAGTTTTTGAATTAGTATTAAATAAATGTTTACTAATCGTATTATATAACCAGGAAGTCCTTAGTAGAAATCATTAAGCTAGATTATAAGTTTCGTCGTAAACACCGTTAAAACATTTTCTCAGATTTAATTTAGAATTTTTTTTAAATCATCAGAAAAAGTAAAAAATAGAGAATAAATGATAAGAATTTTTTTTCAGTCAAAGAAGAAATATAAAAAGCAAAGACGGGCCAAAATTAAAAAATTGCGGATTCAAAATGATATGCGTTGGATGTCTTTTTCAAAAGCCTGTGGTTTGGTCAAAAATGGGCGCAGATGGAAATTTTTTTCATTCTTTTTGTTTTTGGATGTAGTTTTTGAAAAAAATATAAAAAAAATTACAAATAGGTATCTTCTATTTCTTCTTTAACCTTTTTGAAAAAATCACATTTTTTTCGCGGATTTACCACTTTCGATTTTTTTTTCTTCTTAATTTTTCAAACTCTGAAGTCCTTTATAAATCCTCAAAAACTTACAGAGTGGTGTGTTTTGTGAAATATAAGCCCAGTTGCGAAAAAAAAATTTCCAATCGACAAAAAAATAGAAGGAAAATTCCACCCACTCCAGTTTGGGCGGCATTCTTTCCGGAATTGAACGAAGTTTTTTTTTTAGTAAAAAAAAAAATAAAATAAAAAATGCGCTTCCGAGAAAACGATGATTTTTCTCGAAAAAGTGAAAAAGTTCATAGACTTTAATATCTTAAATTTTTTTGTATTTTTTTTCGAAAAGTACATTTAAAGACAAAAATTTTCGAAAAAAAAACGTCCCGATTAGTCAATTTTTGAAGAAGTTATAGCTATTTGAAAAAACAAAAGCCTTTTTTTTTGAATAATTCATAACTTTTTTTGGGTTGGGTAAAAAAATTTGAAAATTTCCTGAAAAATGTTTTTAATGGGGTAGAAATAAGACCAAAATTTTCAGCCAAATCGAAAGGGGTCGGGTTCAAAAGTGGTCGATTTGACATGGAATGCCCCATATGCAAGAAGCTATATCCCGCATGCACCAAGGCAGATATCTTCGCTTCTTTGAAGAATTACAACTTCGTTTAATGCCGCCATGTTTATTATTCATTCGTGAGTAAAATTTATATTCACCCTCCCTCATACGGCACCCCCCCCCCTCCCCCCTTCACCCCGTACCTCCTCCCCACTCTTCTTCTGGTACACAGCATATGGTACTTGGTTATACCTTTCGATTTACGATTCCGCGATGGTACTCGACGATTCCTTCGTCGCCCTCTCGCGCCCTCCTCTCGAAAAATTCATATACGACCGATTCTATAAAATACGGTAACTTTGAATCACAGCATCTCATATTTGCTTAAAACCCTAAAGTTTCATCATTCACATGGAAATGACATTAGTAATTTTTTTTAATGCATTTTTTCAGCATCGGTTTAGCTTTTTTTAGTTTTAGCCAATTTTTCAAAAATATTTCTAAAAATCATTTTTTCACTGTATTTTTAAAAAAATTATATTTTATATTTTTACTTTTTAAAAAAGCATAATGTTTCACAAAGATAATGGAAATATGACAAGAAAATATACTCAAATGTATTCGTTCGAAAATAAAGCCAATATTCGTGCTAGTATTTCAAAGAATCAGTTATATATATGCGATTTTTACCATCAGTTGAATGGCGGGAGGTTCGCCACTAAAGCTGCATCACTCACAGCATCATAATCCAGCGTGCATAAAATTGTGTATATAGTCACTGTATCGATCACTTATTTTGAAAGTTATCACGAGGAAGGTCAATAACCTGCATTGCCATGAGAGATATTTTAACGTTTATATAAATTCATTTATTATTCTAATTTGTTATATTTTTTCTAAATCTTTCATCAAGAGACGCGGTGGCGTCTTGAGACAAGTTTCCTACCTTACCGACCATCGGTATGTCTCTCGATTCGTCTCTATACGCGACGAACATTACTTATGCACAGGAATAAATCCAGAGTTGAGAAAATAGTAATGTAAAAGTAATTGCTCATTACTTTAAACAATCTGTATTGGACAAGTTTTCCATTACAAATTACGAAAGTAATGTGTAATACATGGGTGATTCATTGCAAATAAAAAAGTTATGTGTAATGGATGCATGTGCCATTACAAATAAAAAAAGTATTGTTTAATGGATGCGTGTTTTATTACAGATAAAAAAGTAATGTGTAATGGATGCATGTTTCATTACAAATAAAAAAGTAATGTGTAATGGATGCATGTCCCATTACAAATAGAAAAGTAATGTGTAATGGATGCATGTGCCATTACAAATAAAAAAGTAATGTTTACCGGATGCGTGTTTTATTGCAAATAAAACAAATCGGAAATTCGCACATCGCTTCCTCAGTATTTTTTCGTATTTACAAATCCCCCTCTATTTTTTTACTACCTCTGTTTTTTTTACTACCAAGTTTTTTTTACTACCTCTGGTTATCGGAGTGATAAAACAGCAGCTTTGTATCGTACAATTTTCGATCAAGCTTTTTTTTGAAAATTTCAAAATTGCACAAAATTTGCACGGTTCAAGCGATTTTTTCAAAATTGAATACCAAGTAACTTTTTCCATCAAACTACCATTATAGAAATTTTGAGCCTGATATAACGAAATATGTGCAAGCTAGAGCGATCGTGCGCTTTCCCAAAAAAATTAAAAATTTTATAAATCACAAACCCCTTGAGCAATTTTCGCGAAATTCAATATCAACAATATTTTTCACTCAAACTATCGGTATAATTTTTTTTAACGCGATATCGCAAAATTTGCGAACGCTAGAGCAACCACGCCCTTTTTTTGAAAATTTAAAAGTCGCATAAAATTCGCACACGTCAATGAATTTTTGCAGAATTCATAAAAAACAAAGCTTATCTGCAAAATTTTGGCTCGTTACTCCAATAGGGTCTTGAGATATAGACCCGTAGAAAAAAACTCCATTGAATCGCCAATGGCAACCAATGGTCCTCATACGACTCCATTGGACAATGAATGGGGACCCATTGAGATTTCCGCATTTGTCAATGGCGTACAGGGCTGACCATTGATCAGTGAATGGGTATCCATTGAACATCAAATGCGGATGAATCGAATGATCATCATTACTCAATGATGCTCATTGGAAAGCCAATGCGGATGTATCGAGCGATCAGCATTGCCCAATGGTGTCCATGGGAAGGTAAATGCTGGTGAACGAAATGATCCGCTTTACCCAATGATGTCCATTGGAAAGTCAATGCGGATGAACTGAAAGATCAGCATTTCCCACAGATGTTCATTGGAACCCAAATGCGGCTAACGATGAAATGATCAGCATTTACCAAGGATACCCATTGAATAATAAGTAACTACGAATTATACAATGATCAACATTTATCAATAATGTCACTTCATTGACGACTGATCGAATGATGAGCAGCATTCGTTAACGATGTTGCAATCCATATTCGAGGTTCAATGCAGAACAATTGAACCCATCGATCGATGAGAATTTTTCCGAATGCGATATTTCTCAAACGGCGGTGAATTAATAAAATTAAGTAAAAGTAGATGTCGCTGATTCTCATATATGAACCAAATATTTTCTTCAATTGTAATAAATGCTGATGATTATATCGATGGTCAATCAGTTTAAAATATAATATAATAGTTTAAAATAAAATATAATATAATATATTTAAAAAAAATATATTATATACTGCTCATCAAGATGCGCGTACGTTTGGGATAAATGATTTTTAAAACCGTTTATTTTCAACATATACACATAATTTTATCAGTCCCTCTCAACTCGATTTGTGAGAGGAGAAACGTATATACTTTCATTATCAATCGTCATCTGAATACACTTACAATCTATTTTCTCAATTCTGAGCTTCAATAATTTCTATTAAATGTAATATATATATATACATATATATATATATATATGATTGCTATATGATTGCTATATATGATATATGATATAATTATTGGTCGTTATGCTAATATTAGCATTATGATTAACCTTACTTACTGATAACTTACTTGATTATTTAATGCGTAATTCCATGTATATATAGCAATCATATGAAAGAATCTCCATTGATGATCCTATTTATTCCCCATTGCCCACAAAAACCAATAGAGGTGAATATGGCGAATTCACTAGGGAGATTGTCTCCATTGAATCCCCATGGGATAATCCCCATTCCGTTTCAAATGGGGAATTTAATGGCGAAAATGTCCTTAGAAAATTCGGCATTCATATCCATTGGTTTTGTGGGCAATGGGGAATGAGTGGCGAACAGCAATGGAGATTCTTTCGTATAGTAAAAACTCCATTCATCGCCATTGAAAAATCCCCATTCATTACCCATTGCCAAAATAACCAATGGGGATGAATGCCGAATTGCCTAAGGGGATTGTCTCCATTGAATCCCCATTAGATAATCCCCATTCCGTTTCAAATGGGAAATTCAATGGCGAAAATCCCCTTAGGCAATTCGGCATTCATCTCCATTGGTTATTTTGGCAATGGGGAATGAATGGGGTTTTTTCAATGGCGACGAATGGAGTTTTTTACTACGGGTTTTTTCTATAAAAGAATAAAAAGATAAATTAAAGGGCATATTAGCAACTGGACGCCGTTCAGCTGACCACGAGCCAATCACTGACCGAGTTTCCGTGTCTTTCCGTCGAACAGCGCATAGTGATTGGCTCGTAGTCAATTGAACAATGTTGGGTCGAAAGTAAGCCAATCAGAGAAGTATCTCTCTGAGGATTCTTTGCGGTACGACGAAATTATTATTTTTCGAGAAATAAATAGAACGCACTCCTGCGCACTGAAAAAAATTCTATCGATGATGAGATTTACGATTTTTTCTCTCATCGATGGAAGTTTTTGTACGCAGAATCTAATTTTCAGAGGATGGAGAGAAAATTTGAAAAAATTTACCATGTCACAATGCTGCGGAGAGAAAATTTATAAAATTCCACTATGAATGATGGCAGTGCGAAGCGCAGTTAACAAACCCCCTCAGTTCTGTTGAAAGAAAATTTTGGAATTTCTGATGGACACAGCGCAGTAAAGAGGAATCTTTCATTAGAGAAAATACTGCGAAGCAAAATTAAAAAAAAAATTTATTACTAAAATTTTGTTTTGATCAACTATATAACATTTTGATTTAACACTCAAAAAAACGTTGTGAAATGTAAATCTTCCCACCCTCTCGGCAACTTACTCAGATCACACAAACGTATGGGTTGTACATTTTCAAATTAACTTTGGTCGGTTAATCCGTGATTTGAGGTGATCGAAATCAATTGTTCGACTAATTGATGTATGGCTTCCCTCCACCATTTACAAAAGTCTCATTCTTGCGAACGATTTAAGCTAGATCGCTGAAAAGTTCAGAAACTTGGAGCAGTTAAAAACTTTTTTTCGTAAATGTCAAAAAAAAAAAATTCAAACTGAACTCTCTTGAGCGAATCTTCTTGAATTAATGCTAATCATTAATGTTACTTTTTGCCACACATGCGTGTAAAGGGCCACTTTTCGTGCATGCAGAGAGAGGCAAAAACGGTGCTTTACGGCCAGGGATGCAATAAAAAGCTGCGCATGCGCAAATCAGCCCGATTCGCGCATGCGCAGCATTTTTATTGCAGCCCTGGCTGTACAGCGCCATTTTTATCACTCTCTCATGCACGAGAAGTGGCATTTTTCACGCATTTACTGCAAAAAATATTATGTGACACGCGTGCGAGAAAGTGACTACGATACGAAAGTCGCTTTCTCGCACTCGTATCACAAAGTACTATTGTTCATTTGTTCTCAATACTTAAGATCGATGACTGCAACATTAGAAAAACCGTCCATCTTTAAAAAAATGACAATTTTCCAATGGTCGTTAAAAAGTCATAATTTTCGTTCTTTCTCAGGTCTTGGAAGTAATCGAATTAGCCATCCATGCCCATCGCTTGTAATTGAGAAAAGGAAACTTCGTTATTTATGAACAAAAAAAATTATTTTCAAATGAAACAAAAAAAACATTGTCATACCCTCTGACGTTTTCCGTGCTCTCTGGAAATTCCACTCTCGGCTTTGCTTTGCCAGTTTCCGCGATGTGCTTCTGAGCAAAAGAGATGGAGTAGCGCAGATCGGGGACAGAGATGGGGCGAGCCAAGGAGGGGATGATGTAGAAGGGGTGTAGAGAGAGCTCTGTATAGGTCAATGAGAGATTCGAAAGAGAGAGAGAGAGAGAGAGGGAGAGAGTGGAATAAACATGGACGGGGATGAAGAGAAGAGAGAGATGGGAAAGGGCGCGGTGACGACGAGATCCAGGGAGAGGAAAGAGAGTGTCGGAGAAATGGTGATACATATAGCAGGGGTGGCTCGAGCGAAAGGGCTTTTTGGTCGCCATGGCAACACCTGGGGGCACATAACACCGCCGCGTCGAGTTGACTGTAGGGTGCCTCGAGTTTTTTATGACTTGGACGATTGCCGAAGGGTCGGAACTCTAAAAATCGTTACACAGACCTAGATACTCTCGGCCTCTCCTCCATGTTCCTTATGGTGGGAGGATCGGGGAATTATGAGCCACCCTGACTCGTCGCTCAATCATACACTGAGAGAAAAAATTACTAGAAGGCAAAAAATAATTTTTTTCATTATTTGCCAAAATATATAAGATTGGTTCCCTCATATATTTACTTGGTTCAATTTTTTCAGTCAATTCCATAAATTTTTGTTTCAATAAACGAATCTACTTGAATCTGACAATATGTTATCAATTATATGTAATATTGTTGTTTGAATCAAGAACACGTTTTATCATTCAAAATATGCGTGTCTTTTGATACAGGAAGCACTGAGAAAAAAAATTTGTCGAATCAACCAATTAATTAGTCCAATCAACAGAAAAAATGATTGATTCAATCGAATGCGTGTTTATTAATTGTTGCTAAACATTTTATAAAAAATATATAGCCCTTGCTAAATAATTTAATATGCATAGTTTAGTGACCCCAAAAAGAGATAAATAGAAAAAAAAAGACAAATCTGCGCCAATTCTCCGATCTAATTTCTCTGTCCGACCGAGATTCGAACCCTCGACCCTACCTACCGTCATACCTATCCTACCTAACTACCTAACACGCTACCTATTACGCTATCGACCACTACTATGCAGTTGAAAAACGTTGGGAGTTATGAAGATTCGAATATGAGAAAACATTTTAAAAACCAGTTTTTTAATTTTTAACAACTTATGTATACTATTAAAGTATACTATAGAAATGATAGTTCTTTGCTTGAAGGAAATAAAAATTTCATCATTCCAAACAAATATTCTATTGGAATAAAATAATGTGTTCTTTATTTTACTACAGCTTCTTTTCAAATAATCACAATCAATTTTATATCTAATAAATATTGAAAATACTACAGAAATATTTTTAGAAGTAAAATAATGATGCATTTATTGCAAAGAAATAATTTTGTTCGAAAAAAATAATTTAATATTGATGTCGTTTTTCAGATTCAAATAATCTCATGTTTATGATGCAATAAATCTAATTAATCCAATGAATGCAAATTTATTAAAATCTATTTAGATAAAGATATTTTTAGAAGTAAAATAATGATGAATTTATTGCGAAGAAATAATTTTGTTCGAAAAAAATAATTTCGTATTGAAGTCATTTTTTAGATCCGAATAATCTTATGTTTATAATGCCATAAATAATTTTCTTCAAAAAAAATAATTTCGTATTCAAGTCATTTTTTAGATTCAAATAATCTAATGTTTATGATGCGATAAATGTAATTAATCTAATGAATACAAATTCAATCAAATCTATTTAAATAAAAAAAAATTTTGAAGTAAAATAATAATGACTACATTGCAAGAAAATAATTTTTTCGAAAAAAATAATTTTGTATTGAATTCGTTTTTTAGATTCAAATAATCTCATGCTTATGATACGATCAATGTAATTAATCCAATGAATACAAATTTAATCAAATCTATCATGCATTTCATTTAATCATGCATTTAATTGTTACTATTAAATAAGAGTTTAATATAATGGAGTAATAGATTCGTGATAATATTTTTTTAAATGAAGAGTGGTTTTCTTGGTTCAACAAATAAATAATCGAATTAATACTTTCATTTAATAAATAAATTCATGTTCTCAAATTCAGTAATTTTTGCTCTCAGTGTAAACTCATTTATACGACGAAAAAAGATTTAATTAGTGAATGAATTGACATCGTGAGCTCTCGTCCCCTTAATGACCAATGACCATCGTTAGATTATTTTGAATATCAATTTTCCGATCAATTTACTCAACATTTTTATTTTCGCATCCTCTTACTTCTTAATGTAAACGTGAAATTTAAAAAAATGCACAATTTCATATTTTGTGGTGATGAATTTGACATGGTCAACGTGCAGTGAAGAGAAAAAATGTTGAAAAATTCATTATAGCCGCAGATTTAAGTGAAAACGTTTAAAAATGTTGGTTCAAAACAAGAATAGAAAAAAAAATTAAATCGAATATGAGCGTAGCGCTGTGAAACAAGAACATTTGTAATTTTTCAATTAATGACAGCCCTGCGAGGAAAGAACAATCTACAATTGACTATTCGCATAGCGCTGTGAAAAAAACATGTTTTGCGAACTTTTATAAAAGAAAACACTGCGAAGATTGAATTTAAAAAAATTTGCTATGAGCACAGCGCTGCAAAACCCAAACGTTTTTGAATATTACATTAGAGGAAATATTGCAAAGACAAAATTTAAAACCATTTACGATGAGCACGACGCTGCGAAGAAAACACATCAGACATTTTCCTAAGACTGACGGCGCTGCGAAAGGGAAACATTTTCAAATCTTTCATCGGAAAGTTTTTCAAAGAAGAGTTTTCGAAATTTCTCCATATACACAGCACTGAAAATAGAAAAATTGAGAAAAATTTCTCACCGATCCAGATCTATGAAAAGATAATAAAAAAAAAATCTTGACTAATATTTTAAGAAATTTCTCATCAGCGCAGCACCGCGTAGGGAAACTATTCAAAATCCACTTACAAATGACACAGCACTGTAAAAATAAAAATAAAGTATAAAAATAAAAATAAAATTCTTTTAAAGCCTGCTCTGCGAAGAGAAAATTTAAAAAATCCCTTGTCAGCGGAGCACTGTGAAGAGGAAATATTTAACACGTACTTACGAATGACACAAACCTTTAAAGAGAGCATGGATAATAATCCTTCTTAAACACAGTCCTGTTAAGAGAAATTTCTCAAAAACCTCTCATCGCATCGAGTTTGGACGCATGGCCTGATGGTAACTGCGCTGCGAAGAGAAAAGATTCAGTGATGGGAAGAATACATTTTTTAAAACTCTTCATGGATAGCGCTACGGAGAGAAAATGAAAAATAACTCTTTATATACACAGCACTGCGTAAAGAGAAGAAAAAAAATCTCCTATGAGCACAGCGCTGCAAAAAATAAAAAAACTTCTCATAGCGCACTGTCAATAAACGATTGTGACGAAATAAAATCAAATGAAGACATTTTAATTTTTTTTTTAATTCTATGGACTTTAAACTACTAATTAAACTCGCAAATTAATTTTCTTCATAACATTTTGGTCAAGTTTTCAATGGTCTGGAAATTAAACGGTTTTAGACACTTCCGAAGTGGATATAATAGTTTCGGGAAGCTTTGAAAATATATTTGTCAAGGCTTTATTCACAAATATTTGACTAATATTTTAAATATCGTGAGATTAATATGAGAATATTACTAAAATGATCTTATGGAGTAATTGACATGCCCGGACCATATTTCCTAACTCACCCCTAAATATCGTTCTCCCCTAGTACTTCCATACTCTCGAGAAACCCACCCTTTCAGAGTGTTTCCACTGTTCGAGCCTCATGCTCATGTCAACCCTTTCCTCGTGTACACATTTTTTTTCTACTTCTCTTCCGACCACTTCTTTTACTTCTCGACGCTACACACAGTTTCTCTCGATTTACGCGCGCAATAGCCGAGTTTACATGAGACTTCTCCCTCTGTCTGTCCCTCTCTCTCTCTCTCTCTCTCTCTCTCTCTCTCTCTCTCTCCAGTATTGTTCAACGTCACAGAAATCAATCTCTCTTATGCTCGCCGAGAGTGACGTTTCGCATATCTCTAGGGTGGAAAAAAAAATTCCCAAGCGCGTAAAATCGTATCGTAGGATTGTAGAAAAAAGAATTAAAAAACTGTGACAGGGGGTAGTTTTTTTTTTAAAGAGAGATGATGGAGTGTTTTTTGAGAGGAGTTGATGAGATGCATTTTTTTCTAATGGTCTTTTTCACAGCAAAAAAAAATTATTCTTTCAAAAATCCTCATTTCATTTTCATAAACACACTTTTAATATTAATAGCAGAAAAAACATTGCTTTCTCAAGATCTGACGACACTTGTATAAAGCCTTCCTACAAACCGCAGTATAGTAGGAATGTGCGACCATGATTCCTTTATAAAGATTATTTATTTATTTATATATATTTATACATTATTTATATATAATTATTTTTAACCCTCAACCCTTAACCAAATGATAATAATGTATCCGACCCAAAAAAAAACTTTTCAATAATAATTTCATGTAAAATCTGGCGACGTGCAGACATTTCTCACGACAATGTTGCCAAAACGATGGTACACGAATGACCCATCGTTAGCGTTTGAGAGATGAATTAACAATATCGAGATATAACTAAAACTTTATCTAAAATTACATCACACGAGTTTACAGGGAACTGTAAGACTGTGAAGTCTTTCGTTGATCCTCGAGTGTGATCAACCCGGGAATCGGACTCAAAGGTCCGAGTATGCGGTTGAGGAGCTTGCAACGGCGTCGTATGCAGCAAGTACTATTTGCACGACCCTTGTGCACTCGTTGTCATCGTCGTCGTCGTCGTCGTCGTCAAATTGCGTGGGGAATGATGGGGAGTTATTCGTGCAACCCCCTTAAGCCATAGGCAGATGAAACTGCGCGTAAAAGGGGTGCGCCCTGCACATTGGTATATCTATGTATACGTGTGAATATTTTTTCTGTTGCCTCTCCATTCTCACCCCTTTCATGCAGCCTGATGGGGGACAGGGGTTGAGAGCAGTAGTATCGACTGACTGACGCCCGAAAAAAAAATCTTCGGGGCGCGAAATCTCATCGGCGCTTTCCTTTCGGATTCTTAAATGTTCCAACGAATCTGAGGATCCAACGAAATGGGAAAGAGCAAGTGACTTTGTAATGTCAAAAACAAAAATGTAGATTACGTGGGATTCCGACTTTTTTTTCTCCGTTTGCCCCGCTGATGCCAATCGATATCTGTCAAGGGAATGTATTGCTCCAGATCGGTGTCCGCAAGAAACTGTCGGATCGACGAATCGTTCATCCGACACTAAACGGATCGGACGTTGACGACAAGAAGTTCGAACGAATCTTTTCGGGCTTATTTAGGGGTGTTATCGACATGCTATATACATTAACTATATTTACATATAAAATATAAACCACCCCAAAACCTTCTGTGAAGGACGACCTCCATGTTTTTGCCACATTAAATCACCACCATGGTTCCGTAAATTTAATCCTACGCTGGGTCATCCTCATAGTCTCTTTTAATTAATCGCCCTTCCAGTTCCTGAAATTAGACTACTGCCATATTGGATCCCTCCTAGTGTCCTTTTTATTACACCTTCGCCGTTCTCTGCATTAACCAATCCTCATACCCTACCCCATTCTACTCCTACATTAGATCGCCTTCATGGTTTCCATTATTAGTTCCCAAAGTCTACTCCCATTGGGCTCATAATAATGATCCTGTAATGACTCCCATATATTGGCCAGCTCACCACCCTGCCCTATATTGGATCGCATCCACGGTCCCCGTTGTTGGGCTCCAGTCTTCTCCCATTGGGCTCATAGTGATAGGCCTGTAATGACTCCCATATATTCGGCAACTTCCCTATCCTACCCTACATTGGATTGCATTCATGCTTCTCGTTGTTGGTTCTCCTAGTCTACTCCCATTGGACTCATAATGATGGGCCTGTATTGACTCCCATGCATTGACCAGCGTCCCTACCCTACCCTATATTGGATCGCGTTCATGCTTCCCGTTATTGGTTCTCAAAGTCTACTCTCATTGGGCTCATAGTGATGGGCCTGTATTGACTTCCATATATTGGCCAACTTCCCTACCCTACCCTACATTGGATCGCATTCATGCTTCCCGTTGTTGGTTCTCAAAGTCTACTCCCATTGGGCTCATAGTGATGGGCCTGTATTGACTACCATATATTGGCCAACTTCCCTATCCTACCCTACAGTGGATCGCATTCATCGTTCCCGTTGGGCCCCAGTCTTCTCCCATTGGGCTCATAGTGATGGGCCTGTATTGACTCCCATATTTTGGCCAACTTCCTTACCCTACCCCTACATTGGATCGCATTCATGCTTCCCGTTGTTGGTTCTTAAATTCTACTCCCATTGGGCTCATAGTGATGAGCCTGTATTGACTTCCGTATATTGGCCAACTTCCCTACCCTACCCTACATTGGATCGCATTCATGCTTCCCGTTGTTGGTTCTCAAAGTCTACTCCCATTGGGCTCATAGTGATAGGCCTGGATTGACTCCCATATATTGGCTACCCTCATAGTCTCCCATAGTCTTCGATTTCTCCCATAGTTCGGTTTCTCACATAGTTCATTGATTCCCATAGTTTATTGTTACATAGTCCTCTCCAGTGGATCGGCTGCATAGTCCTCTGTATCGAACCACTTCACACATACATGTATAAGGGTTGACGGGGCCACATGTGAATGATACGTGTGTGTGTGTATGTCGAAGGGAGGGGCAAAAGGAAATCAGTCGAGGCACGTGTCGACACGACTTATACCAGACCGGCAAATATTTAGTCCGATTATTGTTTTGCCGATACGGATTCCTTGGGTCACTTCCCTCTTCTCCCACTTCCCCCTCTCCCTCGAGCGCTACGTCTGACCTCGTGTGTTTGGAACTCCTTCGAGACATATATGCGCAGGGTCTAGCAATGTCAAATATACATATATCAGACCTGCGATGGCTTTTTTTTTACGGAAAAAGAAAGAGGCGGAACGAGCATCGTGCCGCAACACGTGACGTCTCGATTGTCCGAAAAGAAAAAAAGATCGACTCCTTCTTCTTCAACGAAAGGATGTGCGAAGCCTCAAGGGTATCTTCCTTCAACAATCATCTCCTTTCAAGCTGAGTGCAATAATGAGAGTTTGAAAATCGGTCTCCGCAATCATGAGAATTTTTCATGTCGGTGAACAAAAGGACATTTGCATTACGCAACAACCAACAATATGCTAATGTGATTAGAGCAGACAGATCAAAACACGCAGATATGAGTGGATTACACACCTGTAAACCCTTAAATCATTATTTAAAACCGGCAGACATGGCCATTATTATTATTAGACTCCTTGTAATTATTCATAGTCTTACTCTGTGGAAGCCTGCTCTCTTGCCTGGCTTCATGGCACGTATATTATGGTCGAAGAAACTCTCTCTCTCTCACTGGAAGTGTTGGAAACCGATCGATCCCAGGTTTATTTACGTAGGTCGTTATATTTTCTGCCGACATATGTATATGTGCGGAATTTGTCTCTCAATTTGTCTGTCATTCTAAGATCACTTTATATGTAAGAATTAGTAATATTATGGAATTTAAGCGCTAAGCTTGGGATCCAAACAACAGATCAATTTTCAATATATTCTTCCGACTGGAGTATCGGGATGACGAGGTCAGGACTTTGAATATGATTCATACTTTTTTATATCCCTCCAGGTTGTCATTTTGCCCACTAGTTCCTTCGTGAATTCCTGTGGATCTACGAGAAAGAGAGAGAGAGAAAGATTACAATAGAGAAGGCTGAAATAAAAATGGCAGACGTGTGGCGAAATGTAGAACAAGAAATCCCTGGCTGTCTCTCAGTGTAAGCTGGGAACATTTTAACTCTGCCACAACAGGGGTTGGCACATGGTACACACCCCTTCGTCTCGGTCGACTTCCTCGCTTCCGGCACGGCAACACACGATTGCAACTATATATATATACCCGAGGGGCTCGAACACTTCGATTTTTGCCTCTCATTGAGGTAGTCCCGACAATGTAGTGCAACGAATTAAAATCACGGAAGGCGCGATCACTCCATTTTAAAAATGATTCACTGACTCGCTGAAATGATATAAAATCGTTAAAATTATGTTGTATCCTGTTCAAATTTAATTGAAAAACATTTCGTAGTCATCCAACAGGAAATTGAAAAAACTATGTTAAAAATTCACGGAATCCATTTTTGATCTTATTAATTGACGTAAAAACAACCCTTCACAAAAAGGGAAGTCAGGCACCTGTTTATTTTTAAGGGTAGTGGCTCCGTAAGACCACTGTTTCGGCATTCCCCAAACCCAAGCCCAAACAGGTTGAACCCTTCACAAAAAGGGAAGCGAGGCACCTGCTTGTTTTTAAGACTAGTGTCTCCGTATGACCACTGTTTGGGTACTGCCCAAACCTAAACCCACGCTCAAACAGGTCGAACCCTTCACAAAAAGGGAAGTCAGGCAACTGATTATTTTTACGGGTAGTGGCTCCGTTAGACCACTGTTTTGGCATTACCCAAACCCAAGCCCAAACAGGTTGAACCCTTCACGAAAAGGGAAACAAGGCACCTGCTTGTTTTTAAGACTAGTGTCCCCGTAAGACCACTGTTTCGGTATTGCCCAAACCTAAACCCACGCTCAAACAGGTTGAACCCTGCACAAAGAGGAAAGTCAGGCACCTGGTTATTTTTAAGGGTAGTGGCTCGGTTAGACCACTGTTTCGGCATTCCCCAAACCTAAACCCACGCTCAAACAGGTGGAGACCATTACAAAAAGGGAAACCAGGCACCGATTATTTTTAAGGGTAGTGGCTCTGTCAGACCACTATTTCGGCATTCCCCGAACCCGGACCCGGGAGCAAACACGTTGAACCCTTTACAAAAAGGGAAGTCAGGCATCTGGTTATTTTAAAGGGTAGTAGCTCTATAAGACCCTCTGTTTCGGTATTCCCCAAACCTAAACCCAAGCCCAAACAGGTTGAACCCTTCACAAAGAGTGAAGTCAGGCACCTGATTATTTTTAAGGGTAGTGGCTCTTAGACCACTGTTTTGACATTCCCCAAACCTAAATCCAAGTCCAAACAGGTTGAACTGAGATTTGACATTCATGGCAATACTACGATAGCATTGATATACTTACATGAACATCCGATCGTGAGAAACCCAAAAGAGGCGGCAAATCGAACGATCGAACATTGAAAGAAATACCTGCAGTAAACCCGCACTTTTATAGGGCACATAAATGTTGGCTTATGTGTTAGAGGTCGTTGAAGTGGTTCAGTAAAGAGAGACATACGAAGGATACTGAAGGTGACGAGGAGGAGAGCGGGGGCGAGGGGGCGGGGTGAAAAGAGCGTGGCACAGGAGAGAGGGATAGGGGTTACGTTTTGTCGAGGGCGAACTGGAGGTAGGCTTATCGGGGTAGGCTGGGGAAATCCACGGGAAGGGAAATGGTGCCACGTGCACGACCGTATTCTGGGGCATCGACCACCCGCCGACAAAACAACGATATCAGCGAAGAGAAAAAAGAAGGGGTGAGGAGGGTGCTGAAAAAAAACATACAATTGTGACAACGTACAACCCCACAAGTTTGTACGACTAGTTTCGAGATACCCCTGCAGAATCAACGTGGGGTACATTTTATGACCATCCCCCTTCTTTCCCCACATTTGGAGGAGACTCGCTGATTCCTGTATCGTTTCCCAATGGTGCCTCAATTGGGACGGACATTATGCAAACTTATTAATATCCTTCAACTTATAACTTATAATTTATAACCTACAACTTACAACTTACAACTTATAACTTATAACTTACAACTTACAACTTACAACTTACAACTTATAACTTATAACTTATAACTTATAACTTATAACTTATAACTTATAACTTATAACTCATAACTTATACTTATAACTTACATAACTCATAAATAGCGTATATAAGAGGCAAACACGGAGTGATCTGGATTGAACTTTTCGACTCACGAAATTCCGGGGAAGAGAAAACACGAGCTTGCGATTGAAAGAGATGGAGAGATGATTTCTTTACGCTCACGAAGAGTTCTCAAATCAAAAATGAAATTCTTGGCAAGGAAGTTGGCGAGATATCGAATGTTCTCATGTATGACTTGGCAAGTTATATATGAGGTATTCCATACCAAGCCGACCAATCCGTGGACCCGACCATTTTTTATTTTGTTGAAAATTTTCTATTTTTTTCTACGTAATGAAAGCAGTCTCTCAGAATTTTTTTAGATTTTTGTCTTGACCCAACTAATCACAATAAATTTTTCAAAATTTGACACCATTTTTTTTCAAATGCTCATAACTTTTGAAAAGACGGCGATATTGAAATAAAACAATTGAACATTTTTTCCATCTTGAGATCATGATTTTTCAGTGTCATTTCATGTAATAACCGTCAATATTTATTCGTTATGAACGCTAAATTATTAATACGTTATTTGATGATTTAGTGAACATGATCACAGAAAAATATCAACAAATTAGTCTCCCAATTTCAACTCAACACTAGTTGGGATGACGCGGCAGACGGATCAGGCGTGAATTAGCGTCGCAGCGGTCATTTGTTTTTACTCTTAAAAAGTAGTGCATTTTTTCGAAAAAATCAAAATGGTCCAAGTTGAAAAAAAAATGTATACTTTGGGTTTAAAACTTCAAAAAACATATGAAAATGAATGTCGATATTTTTTTTGTATTTTTTTTTTTTTTATAAAACTACAACTTAAGACCGAAAAAAATGGTCTTTTGTTTTATTTCGATATCTCCGTTTTTTAAAAAGCTATGAGCATTTGAAAAAAAAATTGTGTCAAATTTAAAAAAAAAAATTGTGGTTAGTTGGGTTAAGAAAAAAATCTAAAAAAAATCTGAGAGACTACTTTCAGTACGTACAAAAAAATAGAAAATTTTCAACAAAATCAAAAATGGACGGGTCCACGGATGGGTCGGCTTGGGATGGAATACTTCATATATATACATATGTAATATGTACAGTATTTAGATATTTCTTGTAGGTATATCTTTATAAATGTATATACAATGAGAAGAAACCGAGGAATTTATAAAAATAACTTTCCGAGAGACTCATGTGTGACATAAGTAGTACATATTTTTGGAATGTTTCTCGAGCGAAAGAGTCAGAAAAATCGTGTGATTTTTTTATTCATTTTTCTCTCCCCTTATATTTGTGCTTCCAGTATTTGCACTTGAGACGATAAAATTAATCGTCCGTCGTATTTTTTTTCTAATTTATTCACTGAATATTTAAATTTGAATTATCTCGATAAATAATTTAACGATCTTGACTTTTTTATTCGGTATTCAACATGATGAATTATTAGTTTTCTGGATGACAATTTTTAGAATATTCGGTAATAGCCGAATTTTTAATTTCAATAATCCCACATTTCTATCGTTTTTATGAATAGAAAGAGAATAAAAAATGTGTGTGAATATAAAATAGAAAATATGAAATAAATGTTTTTATTATAATAACGATGAATCACACCTATTGGATGATAATTAATGACGTGGACGCTCTCACGTATAATTGAGACAATAATCAGGGGCTTTCAAAGTAGGCATCATGAGCATCATTGGAGTATTTAAAGTCACCTCGAAAAAAAAAGAATTCATAAATATTCATGAAAGATCATCATCACAATGAAATAAAATTTTGAATAATTAATTCAGTTAGTAATAAAAAAAATTTATATCACTCAGTACAATAATGGACACTTTTACGTCCGCAAGCGGACGTGAAAACGTCCATATTGCACCTCGTGATATAAAATATCGTACATCATTCGGCGTACAAACATTTTCTGACGAGTGATGTATTGTACTATCAAAAATTAATTAATTGTTTACAATTAATACTTCGTCTTGCATCCGATGAACCTGAAATGAGAAAGAAAAAAGCAATTTATCAAAGATAATCATACTTACACTAAATTAAGGCTAAAAATATGACTAATAGAACTTACCAATATCCCACGACGTGATGAAGAGTCTAACCAAGCACCTAACCTGCAAAAACACAAAACAATAAATACAAAAACAAGAAACATAAAAAAAGCGCTTGCACGCGACAATAAGCGACGCGAGAAAAACACATACTACACATCCAACTTAATTAATCTACGTATAATTTCATTATTTATTATTGTCTCTTAACACGAACGTTACACCGTTTGTATTACGCGAATATTACGCATATATTTACGAGACCACGCACTTTCTTAATGTTTTATAATTTTGTTTTGAGTTAATTATTTAAGCGCGCACTTTCTTATCAATTATTAATTATTAATTACTATTTTATTTTTTACGGTGAACGTTCACCTGTCACTTCACACATGTATAAACAAACATTGCCGGTATACTTACCGTACGACGCGCGGGTACCTAGTTCCGCGAAAATCCGCGAGATGGCGACCGCGCGAGTTCCAAGCTTGACCGCGAGAGGGCCAGCCGGCGCTTGCAGCTCTCTCGCAAGCGAATAGGTAGTTGAGAAGGAATAAATTGGCGAGCGAGAGCACGGTTAGAAGAGATTAGGGATGCCGGATTGTTATGAAAAGATCGATCTTCAGAATTGAATCGAATTGTCGCACTCTATATCGATTCGGAAAAATATCGAACAAAAAAGATCTATTCTCACGACATCGAACGAAAAAGATTGATCTGCGAAAAATGGTTCTTTTTATAATTGAGTTAACAAACAACGTCAAATTCCTTGAACGTTAATCGCAATTTAAACTTCGGTTATATTATATTAAAAATTAAAACTAGATTGGAAAAAGTAAATCACGTGATAACAATTTGGTATACGTGACATGAATTCCCTAACTTTGGACAACGATTTCCTATTGCATTGTTCCCAAATTTCTCGCTCCTCCTGTTTCATCGTACTTGAACTTCCCTCTTCTTACCGACTGCCGGTAATCTTTCCCCCAGATGTCCGTTACGCGAATTTCTTTCTCTTATTCGCTTGAGAATTCTTCTTGCTTCTCGAAATTCGCACGAATTCATCACGCCAATTATACACGACCATATACGATTTCTTCTACAAGTGACCGCAGTTTCACCGTTCCGCCCCTAATTCACGCATTCTTTGAGCGCGTCATATTGCACGTGCAATGTCTTCTCGTACGTAAGCAAGTGCGTAAAAGCGTTGCGTGATACCGAAAGAGAAGAACTCGTAAGAGGACGGCGACCGAGGGGCGGGGGGGAGGCAGAGGTGGGATGGAGAGAGCGGTTGAAAGGCGGTGAGAGGTAGAGAGGGGGGAAGCACGTTTGCTAAGGCGCATGCGCGACCAAATGCCTATGCGTCGCATATATATATATATGTCCACACATCTTATACCTATATATATAAATTTGTACCTAAACTATACACACACACACACACACACACACACACACACACACACACACACACACACATATATATATATATATATATATATATATATATATATATATATATATATCTCGTCTCCTCGGTTGTCTGCGTCTAGCCTAAGTCTGGCGTCGCGAGATCCTTGAATGAACGACTATTTTTAAAGGGTTCAACGGATAAACTACGAAGTTGCCAGTGAGGAAAAAGAGAGAGATGAGCATACAAAGGACAGACGGTAACGTCAGCCGGTTGAAAACTCGGCAATGGGCGAGGAATGGCGGAGGAGTGAAGGGGAGGGACCGCAATGGAATTTGGCATTGTACGCGCGACGGACCAAGTCGTTATTGCACTCGTCCGAGATCCTTTTTATTCTCTCGACTGGAAGATATTGCGTATCGCACTACATACGAGTTCAATTAAATCTCGACCTAGACCAAAAACCCTTCAAAAAATTCTTCGAAAAAACTTCCCAGTGAACACGTTATGTTGCCGCAATGTAACATGGAAGTTACATGTAATGTTACATTGTTATCCCTATATGTAACGTTGCTGTTATATAACGTGCAAGTAACATATGTTATGTAACATTTGTTACATGTAGATTACATAACTGCAATTTAACTTTGTTACATTACAGCAATGTAACATATGCCATATATCGGCAATATAACATGGAAGTTATACATGTAATGTTACAATGTTATTCCTATGTAACGTTGCTGTTATATAACGTGCAAGTAACATGTTATGTAACATTTGTTACATGTAGGTTACATAACTGCTATATAACTTTGTTACATTACAGGAATGTAACATGTGTTATATTGCGGCAAAACAACATGGAAGTTACACACTGCAAAAAAAGATATGAAATTTCAAACATTTTTACTACAATGGGTCAGGGGTCACGAAATTAAGTTATGAGGGATAACTTAAGTTATGAGGAGTCAGGTATTCTGGAATACAGTTTTGAGAGTTCATATAACTTATGATGGAATCCTGGAATTGAGTTTCGCGGCTTTACAAAACCTACAAGGGGTCAGGGGTCACGAAATTAAGTTATGAGGGGTCACTTAAGTTATGAGGGGTCAGGTATTTTGGAATAAAGTTTTGAGAGTTCACACAACTTATGAGGGATTAGGGGCCCTGAAATTAAATTATGAGAAGTCACTTAACTTATGAGAGGTCACGGTTTTTTCAACCATGTTTTGAGGGTTTACATAACTTATGGGGGTCAGGGAATTCGAATTTGCAAATAAAAAAACACTTTCATGGTTTATTGCTCATTCCAATGAATATCCTATTATTTTATTATTATTATTGTTATTATTATTAAATAATTATAACATTAAATTATTTTGCAAGAGCTATATATTTTTTATAACAAGTTTAACAACAAATCATTCTAGTTACGGTAACGTAATACAATTACATAACTGTTATATAACAATGTTATATTGCTGAGTAGGAAATTCTAACTTACATATAACTTACATCTAACGTCCATGTAATGGTACATGTAATGTTACATGTTACAACATTACTGTGTCCACTGGGTTGTTATTTCGGCTCAACGCTTGAAATTTTTCATGTAAAAAACGGGATTTATTATTTTGAGATTTTTAAATTTCGGCTAAAAGTAATTTGTTTATAAAATTATAGTCAAGTCGAATCGCTCTTAAACAAATGTGAAAAAAATCCTGAGCGCTTTTCAGGGGTACTACAACCCCATACAAAATTGCGGATAAAATCGGAGAGGCGAAAGGTCGGAACCAGGTCGAACCGGTATGGAATGCCCCACATATATATATATATATATATATATATGGGGCATTCCACATCAAACCGGACAATCCGTGATCTCGACCATTTTTAATTTTGTTGAAAATTTTCTATTTTTTTGTACGTACTGAAAACAGTCTTTCAGAATTTTTTAAGATTTTTGTCTCCACTCTTCTTACGACAATAAAATTTTCAAAATTTCACACAATTTTTTTCTAAATGCTCGTAACTTTTAAAAGAACGGAGATATCAAAATAAGACAGTGGATCGTTTTTTTTCGTCTTCAGTTCTAGTTTCATGAAAAACATACAAAGAAATATCGAAATTAGGTTTTATATGTTTTTTTCTGTCTTAAACCCAAAATATATATATTTTTTAACTTGAAACTATTACTTTCACTATTATTCTAGTGACAAATACACTAGTGGAAAAAATTAAATGATCAAAAAAATTTCCCCCATCTTTATCGCAAACAGCGTTTAAATTTATGGACAAAAAAAAATCGAAAAATTTTTCAAAAAAAAACCGAAAATTCTTCGAAGTTTTTTTTCCGTACATTTGAACGCTGTTTGCGATGAAAATGTGGAAAAAGGCCGAAAGTCTGAAAAACTTTTTTTTTTATTTCTTCAATTTTTTATATTTTTTAGTACCCATTAAAAGACCCTTCCTGTTAAATTTTGAGATTTCTTTGATTACCCGTTCAAAAAATATTCAATTAACAAAAAAACCGCTCTTTTTTGGTATTTTGGTCATAACATCTTTAATAATGGTCCAAATTGAATTTTTTTTTTACAAAATTTTTGTTTTTTTATGGCCTTTTCAGAAAAAAATACAACAAAAATATCCGACGAGTTTTTGAATGAATTTTTTTAGTTTTAAACTTTAAATCGCATTATTACAAGTGAGTGTCCATTTTTTTTTTTTTTTTTTTTTTTTAAATATCTATCTATTCAACGATTTTTAAGACTAATCCAATCGTGGGCTTTCAATAACTACTATTTTTTCCATTTTTGAAAATTAATATATTTTTTCATAAATTATTATGAATACCAATTTTTGTTACTGTATAGTATTTTTTAAAATCATTAAAATCAAGGTTATCAAAAAAATACGTGAAAAAATAAAAACTTTTGTTATTATTGTTCATAAACAGACCTAACGATTAATTATCAATTTTAAGAACCTGTTGACAATAAAAAAGTGTCAAAATAATTTATAAATATTTAAAAAATCACTATACAGTAACATTTATTTAAAGCAAAAAATAATTTTAAAAAAAAACCACACTCACTTTAAAAACGCGATTTAAATTTTAAAATTCAAAAAACTCGTTCAAAAACTCTTCGAATTTGTTGTATTTTTTTCTCAAAAGGCCATAAGAACACAAAAATTTTGAAAAAAAAACTTTTAATTTGGATCATTATCAAAGATGTTATGACCAAAATACCAAAAAAAGAGCGGTTTTTTTATTAAGTTAATATCTTTTGAACGGGTAATCAACAAAATCTCGAAATTTAACAGGAACGGCCTTTTGATGGGTACTAAAAAATATAAAAAAATTGAGGAAATTAAAAAAAAAAGTTTTTCAAACTGTCCGATTTGGGATGGAATGCTCCATATATATATATGGGGCATTCCACGTCAAATCACGTGGTCATCGGCCTGACCCCCTCGGATTTTGATGTCCAATGAATTGTGGGTTTCGTTTAGCCCAAAATATGACCTCAAATTTTTAGAAATTTTTATTTCATTTTTTAAGGGTTGCCCGAGCGAAAATTTTCGGCATAGTTCGATAATGGGACAAAAACAATTACAATTTTTTTTTTGTATTTTAATTTATTTATTTTTATCATTTTTTATTTTAATTGTTTCTTGTAGTGAGAATAACAATGGCAAAAATATTTTCATTTTTTTTTCTTGGTTGAAAAGTGAAACGACAACTTTTTTCGAAAATGTATTAGCCTCGACGACCTCGAAAAAACCAGATAAATTAAAAAAAAAATTTTAAAATAGTAATTATAATTTTTAAAAAAATAGTAATTATTTTTGCCTTAGTTTTTTTGAAAAAAAATTCAATAATTTAAAAAAGGCCCCTCTTTGTGCTTTCCCTCAATTTAATGATTTTTCGCTGGGGCAACCCCTAAAAAATGAAATAAAAATTTCTAAAAAATTGAGGTCATATTTTGGGCCAATCGAAACCCACAATTCATTGGACATCAAAATCCGAGGGGGTCAGGCCGATGACCGCGTGATTTGACGTGGAATGCCCCATATATAGCTTGTGCCAAGTCTCGAGCGCAATTGGTACCCCATACATATCACGAGAGGTGAACGCACTTGTAAGATTCGAGGGGACATATTGTGTTCGTGTTTGAAAACGTCGACGACGTCAATGACGAAGAGGAAGAGGGGAGAGAAAGAAGAAGGAGAAAAAAAAAGAAGAAAAAGAAGAAGAAGGAACAAAACTGAACTACATTGAAGTAAAAAGAAAACAAAATAATAATAATAACGTCCCGACGACGTTCCTTCACATTACTCCCACGCATTCGGGCACTGGAAAAAAAAAACTATATACACAAAAGACGAAATTTATATTCCTCAACCTCACTTCTGCAGTCTCAAAACACTCGATTTACTTTTTTCGCCTTTTTTTCCGTACTTCTGTTTCTCTTTTTTACATTCTCATCGCGCCCACATTATATGCATACCAACAAAATAAAATAGTATCGTACAAAATTTTATTGTACGAGTGCGCAAAGTGCCAGTTTGAGCACGCTGCGCGTGCGCAAAGTGGCACTTTGCGCACGGAGTGCAATAAAATCACATTTTGAGATTCTGTTGCCTTACTTAAAAGTAAACTCCTAAGATTCGCAATTATCATTAATTATTATATTAATTTTATTATAAATAATAATTATTCATAATTTCTATAACTTACAATTATAATATCATATTATTTAATTATATTATATATTGTATAATTATATTATTAATTATTCTAAATTGAAAATTTTATATTTGAAAAAAAAATTGTTAATATTGGCTTATTTATGGCTTTTTACATGAATTTCTCCCACTATTTAAAACCTAGAAATATTTCCTCCGTTTTTAAATTTCGTTACACACAAAATTTATTCACGAGATAGACGGCTTTATTACACTCAGTCAAAAAATTAAAGGAACAGCAAAATTTTCGAGATTTTTCAGCGATTTTCCAAAGGCTGTAACTTTGTTAATTTTGGTCGTAAAAAATTTTCAAAAAAAGCATTTTAAAGCTTGAATCTTCTTCTTTTGGAATCTTAAGTCAAAAATTTTTTATGGGCATCACCCTCGACGCAGTCGAAAGAAATATCACGGTAAAAATTTTCTCGAAATTTTTGCTTTTTTCAAAACAGTCGATAGGCTTCAAAAAATGTTTCCGAACTTAACCAATCTATGGATCGTTTAGCTGAATTCTTTGGCTTCAATTTGCTTTTTTTATTTTTGTTCTACGACCATTTTTCGCTAAAATATCGGTGATTGAACGAAAATTCGTCTTTTTTTTTAAATCTTCGATATCTCTGGAACTAATGATCGTACAGCGAGTAAACGGTGAGTTTCGGAAACTTGAATCTACCCTCTATAAGTGCCTGTTATTGTTATAAACGAAAAAAAATTGTTTCCATTCTTAATTTTAACTTGAAAAAGAGCAAAAAATTAGCTTTTTTTCTTGTTTTAGAAAATCTACCACAACTTTGCAGATATTGCGAAAAATACCAATGTTTTAAGGTCCTTTTTTAGCTCAATACATACCCAAAAACCATGCCAATTTTCAAAACAATCGGTCGAACCGTTTTTTGTGACCGGGTCATCAAACTTTTAGAAAAATTGAAGGAACACGTTTATTGATCCTTAATGACCAATTAATGTTGTTAAAAATTTTTGAAAAAAGTTTTCTTTTTTTTCCCCTTAAATTTGCATGTAACGAGCGGGGAAAGCTAGAAAAAATCCAAATTTCGAAAAAAAAATTTTTTTTTCGAAATTTCGATTTTGTTTTATTTTTTAATTTGAAAAAAAAATTGTATTGGCATTTTTTTTACAATTTTGCATTCAATATGTAATAAATATCGAAATAAAATTTTGAAAAAAATGCTAATAAATTTTTTTATTCAAATTTAAAAAATAAAAAAAAATTTAATTTTGAAAAAAAAAAATTTTTTCTCTTTGAAATGTGGATTTTTTTTTTAGTTTTCACGCTCATTAAATGCAAATTTGAGAGAAAAGAAAGAAAAACTTTTTAATTCATTTTCAACACCATTAATTAATTGGTCATTAAGGATGAATAAATGTGTTCCTTCAATTTTTCTAAAAGTTTGATGACTCGGTCACAAAAAACGGTTCGACCGATGGTTTTGAAAATTGGCATGGTTTTTAGGTATGTATTGAGCTAAAAAAAGACTTTAAAACATTGGTATTTTTCGCAATATCTGCAAAGTTGTGGTAGATTTTATAAAACAAGAAAAAAAGCTAATTTTTTGGACTTTTTCAAGTCAAAATTGAGCATGGAAACAATTTTTTTTCGTTTATGACAATAACAGGCACTTATAGAGGGTAGATTCAAGTTTCCGAAACCCACCGTTCACTCGCTGTACGATCATTAGTTCCAGAGATATCGAAGATTTAAAAAAAAAGACGAATTTTTGTTCTATCGCCGATATCTCAGCGAAAAATGGTCGTAGAACAAAAATAAAAAAAGCAAATTGAAACCAAAGAATTCAGCTAAACGATCCATAGATTGGTCAAGTTCGAAAAAATTTTTTGAAGCCCATCGACTGTTTTGAAAAAAGCAAAAATTTCGAGAAAATTTTTACCGTGATATTTCTTTCGACTGCGTCGAGGGTGATGCCCATAAAAAAATGTTGACTCAAGATTCCAAAAGTAGAAGATTCAAGCTTCAAAATGCTTTTTTTGAAATTTTTTCACGACCAAAATTAACAAAGTTACAGCCTTTGGAAAATCGCTGAAAAATCTCGAAAATTTTGCTGTTCCTTTAATTTTTTGACTGAGTGTATTTTTTTTTTTTACCTTTTTTCCGGGATAAAGAACGTACCGTGAAATTTATTTAACGAGGTTGCAAAATTCGACGATTGCCAACCAACTTTCTTCACCACAGACAGAGGCCCCATATTCTCAATATATTTATATATATGAGGCATTCCACGTCAAGTCGGCCACCCCATTTTTTTTAATCGCCAAAAATCGCATCCAAATTTTCAGAAAGTAGTTTTAACTATCAAGAAAATTTGTGATTTTTTTCAGATTTTTAAATTACATATTTTAGCCGAAAAAAAATACAAAAATTTTGTTTGTCCCATTTTGCAACTCGAAAATTATTCATCGTACGAAAAAAAAAGTTGGACATAAAATTGAGGATTTTCAACGCACTTTTCACTGACATTTCTTATAAACTCCTCCGAAAGCTCTATATGCCATTTTCGGAGCAAATAATATTTTGATATTTTTTTTCTCAGAATTAGCATCTTCGATTCTTTTGGAGTTTTAACGGTTTTTTACTTGATATATTTACGGACTATAAAAAAATTGGCTTAGTGGACAACCCATTCCTTCGCATGCATTTTTACTGATACAATGTATCATTATAGAATGATTTAATGAAATAGTGCAGATATTGATATTTTGTCATTATTAATCGTAGACAGGGAAAAATAATAAAACAATCTTGTTTTGATACTGCGAAGACGATTCCAGGAACAAAGCAGTATCATTGCTTCATTCCCAAAAATCATGGCCAAATCGAACTAAAAAAGTATTCATTGGCCATAGAAACGTCGGTGTATCCAAAGAGGGTAAATTAGCCTTTGACTTTAATTTGAATAGACTTTATCGGTGTACAGGGGTCCATTGATAAATAAGTTTATTAAAATGTACAAAAAGATATTTAAATAAATAAAAATGGAAAAAGTTTTAAAAATTGAAAAAGTACAAAAAATAAATAAAAATGCGGGCTGTACCCGTAGTAAAAAACTCCATTCGTCGCCATTGAAAAATCCCCATTCATTCCCCATTGCCAAAATAACCAATGGAGATGAATGCCGAATTGCCTAACGGGATTTTCGCCATTGAATTCCCCATTTGAAATGGAATGGGGATTATCTAATGGGGATTCAATGGAGACAATCCCCTTAGGCAATTCGGCATTCATCCCCATTGGTTATTTTGGCAATGGGGAATGAATGGGGATTTTTCAATGGCGATGAATGGAGTTTTTACTACACGAAAGAATCTCCATTGCTGTTCGCCACTCATACCCCATTGCCCACAAAACCAATGGATATGAATGCCGAATTTTCTAAAGACATTTTCGCCATTGAATTCCCCATTTGAAACGGAATGGTGATTATCCCATGGGGATTCAATGGAGACAATCTCCCTAGTTAATTCGCCATTCACCTCCATTGGTTTTTGTGGGCAATGGGGAATAAATGGGTTCATCAATGGAGATTCTTTCATATGATTGCTATATATACATGGAATTACGCATTAAATAATCAAATGATATAAGATATTAGTAAGTAAGGTTAATCATAATGCTAATATTAGCATAACGACCAATAATTATATACGCATTATATATATTATTACATTTAATAAAAATTATTGAAGCTCAGAATTTAGAAAATAGATTGTAAGTGTATTCAGATGACGATTGATAATGAAAGTATATACGTTTCTCCTCTCACAAATCGGGTTGAGAAGGACTGATTAAATTATGTGTATATGTTAAAAATAAACGGTTTTAAAAATCATTTATCCCAAACGTACGCGTACTTGATGAGCAGTTTATAATATATTTTTTTAAAATTACTTTCAAATAATTTCCGAGCTTACGCTAATATTAATTGACCATTGATATAATCATCAGCATTTATTACAATTGAAGAAAATATTTGGTTCATATATGAGAATCAGCGACATCTACTCTTACTTAATTTTATTAATTCACCGCGGTTTGAGAAATATCGCATTCGGAAAAATTCTCATCGATCGATGGGTTCAATTGTTCAGCATTGAACCTCGAATATGGATTGCAACATCGTTAACGAATGCTGCTCATCATTCGATCAGTCATCAATGAAGTGACATTATTGATAAATGTTGATCATTGTATAATTCGT
The DNA here is from genome assembly GCA_946863875.1 of Alloplasta piceator. Lineage (NCBI taxonomy): Eukaryota > Metazoa > Arthropoda > Insecta > Hymenoptera > Ichneumonidae > Alloplasta > Alloplasta piceator. The sequence goes on from OX333080.1 coordinate 29,672,612, forward strand.
AGTTACTTATTATTCAATGGGTATCCTTGGTAAATGCTGATCATTTCATCGTTAGCCGCATTTGGGTTCCAATGAACATCTGTGGGAAGTGCTGATCTTTCAGTTCATCCGTATTGACTTTCCAATGGACATCATTGGGTAAAGCGGATCATTTCGTTCATCAGCATTTACCTTCCCATGGACACCATTGGGCAATGCTGATCGCTCGATACATCCGCATTGGCTTTCCAATGAGCATCATTGAGTAATGATGATCATTCGATTCATCCGCATTTGATGTTCAATGGATACCCATTCACTGATCAATGGTCAGCCCTGTACGCCATTGACAAATGCGGAAATCTCAATGGGTCCCCATTCATTGTCCAATGGAGTCGTATGAGGACCATTGGTTGCCATTGGCGATTCAATGGAGTTTTTTACTACTGGGTAGAAAATATCTATAAATAGTCTCAACCCTATTAATGTTCAAGAGAAATTTGTGTATTCGTTTGGGATGAAAAACGCGTGCGAGGGAATGGGTTGTCCACTGAGCCAATTTTTTTGTAGTCTTTAAATATATCAAGTAAAAAACTGTTAGAACTACAGACGAATCGAAGATGCTAATTCTGAGAAAAAAAAATATCAAAACATTATTTGCTCCGAAAATGGCATATGAAGCTTTCGGAGGAGTTTGTAAAAAATTTCAGTAAAAAGTACGTTGAAAAACTAAAATTTCATGTTCTACTTTTTTTTCGTACGATGAATAATTTTCGAGTTACAAAATGGAACAAGGAATTTTTTTGTATTTTTTTACGGCTAAAGTATGTAATTTAAAATACTGAAAAAAATCACGAATTTTTTTGACAGTTAGAACTACTTTATAAAAATTTGTGTGTGATTTTTGGTGATTCCAAAAAATGGGGTGGCCGACTTGACGTGGAATGCCTCATATATTGGCGCGCATTATGCGGTCGCTCCTTAACGAGAACTCGTTGCTTTCGACTACCGCCGAATAATGACAATAATAAATATAATAATTCCGTTCTTGACATATAACATGATCTTTCGAAATGCGAATGACGACGAAGACGCGAAATTACGAGGTCAAAGTCTTGCATCGAGTCATAAGCAACTCCTTCTTGCCCTCTCTCTTTCTCTCTCTCTCTCTCTCTCTCTCTCTCTCTCTCTCTCTCTCTCTCTCTCTCTCTCTCTCTCCTTAAAGGGTTAAGCGCAGGCAACATTCTCAAAAAATCGATTTTTTATTTAATTTTCGCAATGTACATATGGGGCGTTCCATCCCAAATCGGACAGTTTGGAAAACTTTTTTTTTTTTGATTTCCTAATTTTTTTAATATTTTTTAGTACCCATCAAAAGACCCTTCCTGTTGAATTTTGAGATTTTTTTTTACTCGTTTAAAAGATATCAAATTTGAAAAAAACCGCTCTTTTTTTGGTATCTTGGTCATAACTCCTTTGATAATGATCCAAATCAAAAGTTTTTTTTTCAAAATTTTTGTTTTTATGGCCTTTTCAGAGAACGATACAAAAAAACTATTCGACGAGTTTTTGATTGAGTTTTTTGAGTTTTTAACTTTAAACCACGTTTTTAAAAGCAAGTGTCATTTTTGAGTTTTTTTTATAAATTTTTTGCTTTAAACACTCATTCAATTCTTGAACTGTTGTTATTTGCTCATCGATTAATTATTAATTTTAAAAATGCGTTAACAACGGAAAAGTGTGAAAATTAATTCAAAATGATTAAAAAAATACTATACAGTAACAAAAATTGGTATTCATAATAATTTATGAAAAAAAAAAAAATTATTTTCAGAAATCGAAAAAAAATAGTAGTTATTGAAATACCACGATCGGACTAGTCTTAAAAATTGTTGAATAGATAGATGTTTGCAACAAAAAATTAAAAAAAAAAAAAAAAAATGACGCTCACTTTTAAAAACGCGATTTAAAGTTTAAAACTCAAAAAACTCATCCAAAAAGGCGTCGAATATTTTTGTTGTATTTTTTTCTGAAAAGGCCATAAAAAACAAAAATGTTGAAGAAAAAAACATTTCAATTTGGACCATTATCAAAGAAGCTATGATCAAAATACCAAAAAAAGAGCGGTTTTTTTTGTTAATTTTATATCTTTAGAACGGGTAATCAAAAAATCTCACAATTTAACAGGAAGGGTCTTTTGATGGGTACTAAAAAATGTAAAAAAGTTGAGGGAATAAAAGAAAAGTTTTTCAACCTGTCCGATCTGGGATGGAACGCCCCATATATTGAAGTACATGCACTAAAAATTTCACGTCAACCCGACAAATATTTTCGAAGTTATAGTTATAGGCATATTTGTAAAAAAGTGCTTTTGAAAACGTTTTTCTCAAAATTGTGTTTAATGAGTCGGTGAGCAAGATTTCTCAAAAACGGCATAACCGATCACTCTTGTCAAAGGGTTTAGTCGGATAAGAATAGTGAATTTAGTCGGATAAGAATGGTGAATACTTCATGGATTTCGGAGTCGCTGAATTCGAATTTGAAATCAGATTTCCAAAATTCAAAATGGCGGATTCAATATGGCGGACACAAATTCGAAAAATGGTTTGATTTCGACGAAAGTCAGTACTCAATGGTTTTCGAAGTCGCTGAATTCGAATTTGAAATCAGATTTCCAAAATTCAAAATGGCGGATCCAATATGGTGGACGTAAATTCGAAAAATGGTTTGATTTCGACGAAAGTGAGTACTTCATGGTTTTCGGAGTCGCTGCATTCGAATTTGAAATCAGATTTCTAAAATTCAAAATGGCGGATCCAATATGGCGAACGCAAATTTGAAAAATGGTTTGATTTCAGCGAAAGTGAGTACTCAATGGTTTTCGGAGTCGCTGAATTCGAATTTGAAATCAGATTTCCAAAATTCAAAATGGCGGATCCAATATGGCGGACGCAAATTCGAAAAATGGTTTGATTTCGACGAAAGTGAGTACTTAATGGTTTTCGGAGTCGCTGCATTCGAATTTGAAATCAGATTTCTAAAATTCAAAATGGCGGATCCAATATGGCGAACGCAAATTCGAAAAATGGTTTGATTTCGGCGAAAGTGAGTACTCAATGGTTTTCGGAGTCGCTGAATTCGAATTTGAATTTAGATTTCCAAAATTCAAAATGGCGGATCCAATATGGTGGACGTAAATTCGAAAAATGGTTTGATTTCGACGAAAGTGAGTACTCAATGGTTTTCGGAGTCGCTGAATTCGAATTTGAATTCAGATTTCCAAAATTCAAAATGGCGGATTCAATATGGCGGACACAAATTCACAAAATGGTTTGATTTCGACGAAAGTGAGTACTTAATGGTTTTCGGAGTCGCTGCATTCGAATTTGAAATCAGATTTCTAAAATTCAAAATGGCGGATCCAATATGGCGAACGCAAATTTGAAAAATGGTTTGATTTCGACGAAAGTGAGTACTCAATGGTTTTCGGAGTCGCTGAATTTGAATTTGACATCGGATTTTCAAAATTCAAAGTGGCGGATCCAATATGGCGGACGCAAATTCGAAAAATGGTGTGATTTCGACGAAAGTCAGTACTCAATGGTTTTCGAAGTCGCTGCATTCGAATTTGAAATCAGATTTCTAAAATTCAAAATGGCGGATCCAATATGGCGAACGCAAATTTGAAAAATGGTTCGATTTCGATGAAAGTGAGTATCTCATAGTTTTCGGCGTCACTGAATTCGAATTTGATATCAGATTTCCAAAATTCAAAATGGCAGAGCCAATATGGCGGACGCAAATTCGAAAAATGGTTTGATTTCGACGAAAGTGAGTAGTTCATGGTATTCGGAGTCGCTGAATTCGAATTTAAAATCAAATTTCCAAAATTCAAAATGGCGGATCCAATATGGTGGACGCAAATTCAAAAAGTAGTTGGATTTTGACAAAAAATTGTATCTCTAGATGTTTATGGTCGCGAATGTGCGTCCGCCATATTGGATCTGCCATTTTGAATTTTGGAAATCTGATATCAAATTCGAAATCAGCGACCCCAAAAAACTTACACTGAGACTTTAAAGCAAATCTAGGAAAATTTTTTTCTAACACAAAAATGGCACGAAAATCTCATTTTCACCTCACTGCGAAAGGGTTAAGCCCAAAAAATGATTTATGTATCGATTTCCAATGAAAAATGAGAAATTTTGTCGTTTTTATTTTTTTTTCAATGTGTTGCAGGTCGAATTTTGAGATTTTTTTTTTGAAATGTAGGGATTAAAGAGTAAAATCATGCCAATTTTTGTCATAATAGTAGAAAAATCTCTTCACTACAAAATAATGTTTTTAAAGGAAGATTCGATGATGAAAATAGAATTTGGCATTAAAAAAAAAAAGAAAAAAAAATTCCATTAAGATTCACATGTCTACAATTTTTCAGAAATTTTTAAGATTTTTCAGTCGCTTCTTGGTATTTGAAAACTACAAAAATCGAAAAAACACGTTTTTTAGCAGGAAGATCCCTCGGCATCGATGTAGAAAGCTGTAATTTTGCACAAAATTGTTTTTTTAGGTTAAGAACTTGGGAAAAAATCGGCGCCACAAAATTCTCTGGAGGCCGATTCATTATGCTTATGCGACTAAATCCTTTGACACAAGCTTCATAATTGTATTTTTCAGTAATTAATCGAAGGGTTTCTTGACCGATAAATATTTTCCATTTTATAAACAATTTAAGGCAAAATTTTTCATGAAAGATCGAATTTTTTTTTTAGAAGCCGCCATTTTGTTAAAAATGAATATTTTACTTATTCCTTCGTTCAAATACTAGATTATATCTCATATTAACGAAATCGTTTTTATTTTTTTATGTTGGGTGAACCAATCCAGAGATATCGTGGTCACCGCAAGACGTCTTTTTTTAGTCGAAAATCATAATTTTTTTTTTTAATGAAAATTTCAAAATTGAGTTTGAAGTTACAAAAATGTGTATTTAAATTTTTACGTTAATAAATTATACTGTCTTTCCAGAACAAATTCTTGAAAAATTGCGGTTCTTCGATCTTCCGACTGAGTATACTGAAACCCCTTAATTTCTCCCACCCCAAAACCCAAATAATAATCAAACCCCACCGTAGACGATGATCGAGGTTGAGGAACCTTCGTCATCGACAATTCACAAAATTTAATTGGCACGACGTGCAAAACGAGACTTTCGTATGTATACATAATAACGGCGCGACGTCCGTTCGACGCGCACTCACATCCGCGTCTGGTTCGTTGGCCCGTCCCATTGTTTTGTTAAAAAATTCATCGTGAAAACATTCATCGACGAGAATGAACGATAAAAGAAAAAAAAAGAGAGTCAATGTGCAAAGTTCGCTCTGCGGAAAGTCAATGGCTTTCGCACTGATTTTGAGTTTGGAACAGTGTTGGGCAGCAGCAAATTACATGGTTTAATTAATTACATTTCCATTACAAATTACAACTGTAATATGAAATTAAATAAAAAAATTACTAATTACAATTGTAATTTGTAATTAAACCGAAATCCATTGACCATTACAATTGTAATTTGTAATTAAACCAAAATCCATTAACCATTAGAATTGTAATTTGTAATTGAACCGAAATCCATTAACCATTACAATTGTAATTTGTAATTGAACCGAAATCCATTAACCATTACAATTGTAATTTGTAATTGAACTGAAATCCATTAACCATTACAATTATAATTTGTAATTGAACTGAAATCCATTAACCATTACAATTGTAATTTGTAATTGAACCGGGATCCATTACCCATTACAATTGTCATTTATTATTAAACCGAAATCCATTAACCATTAGAATTGTAATTTGTAATTGAACCGAAATCCATTAACCATTACAATTGTAATTTGTAATTGAACCGAAATCCATTAACCATTACAATTGTAATTTGTAATTGAACTGAAATCCATTAACCATTACAATTATAATTTGTAATTGAACGGAAATCCATTAACCATTACAATTGTAATTTGTAATTGAACCGGGATCCATTACCCATTACAATTGTCATTTATTATTAAACCGAAATCCATTAACCATTACAATTGTAATTTGTAATTGAACCGAAACCCATTAACCATTACAATTGTAATTTGTAATTAAACCAAAATCCATTAACCATTACAATTGTAATTTGTAATTGAACCGAAATCCATTAACCATTACTATTGTAATTTCTAATTGAACTGAAATCCATTAACCATTACAATTGTAATTTGTAATTGAACGGAAATCCATTAACCATTACAATTGTAATTTGTAATCGAACCGGGATCCATTACCCATTAAAATTGTCATTTATAATTAAACCGAAATACATTAACCATTACAATTGTAATTTGTAATTGAACCGAAATCCATTAACCATTACAATTGTAATTTGTAATTGAACCGAAATCCATTAACCATTATAATTGTAATTTGTAATTGAACCGAAATCCATTAACCATTACAATCGTAATTTGTAATTGAACCGGGATCCATTATCCATTACATTTGTCATTTATTATTAAACCGAAATCCATTAACCATTACAATTGTAATTTGTAATTAAACCGAAATCCATTAACCATTAGAATTGTAATTTGTAATTGAACCGAAATCCATTAACCATTACAATTGTAATTTATAATTGAACCGAAATCCATTAACCATTACAATTGTAATTTGTAATTGAACCGAAATCCATTAACCATTATAATTGTAATTTGTAATTGAACCGAAATCCATTAACCATTACAATCGTAATTTGTAATTGAACCGGGATCCATTATCCATTACAATTGTCATTTATAATTAAACCGAAATCCATTAACCATTACAATTGTAATTTGTAATTGAACCGAAATCCATTAACCATTACAATTGTAATTTGTGATTGAACCGAAATCCATTAACCATTATAATTGTTATTTATTATTAAACCGAAATCCATTAACCATTACAATTGTAATTTGTAATTGAACCGAAGTCCATTAACCATTACAATTGTAATTTGTAATTGAACCGAAATCCATTAACCATTACAATCGTAATTTGTAATTGAACCGGGATCCATTATCCATTACAATTGTCATTTATTATTAAACCGAAATCCATTAACCATTATAATTGTAATTTATAATCAAACCGAAAACCATTACCCATTACAATTGTAATTTCTAATTAAATCGAAATCCATTAGCCATTACAATTTTAAACTGTAATTAAACTTAATTTCATCAGCCATAACAATTTAAAAATGTAATGAAACCGAAATACTTCAACCATTACAATTTTTAATTGTAATTAAACCGTCCAGAAACAATAGTACATTATATCACGAGTCAGAAAATGTTTTTACGCCGAGTGATGTACGATATTTTATATCACGAGGTGCAATATGGACGTTTTCACTTCCGCTTGCGGACGTAAAAGAGTCCATTATTGTACTGAGTGATATAAAATAATTATATGCATCGGTTACTTGGTTTCTATACAGTTTAATTACAATTAAAAATAGATAAATAGATTGATGGATTTCGGTTTAATTACATTTTCAAATTGTAATGGCTGATGAATTTCGGTTCAATCATGGTTTAAAATTGTAATGGTTAATGGATTTCAGTTCAATTACAATTAAAAATTGCAATGGTTAGAGGATCTTGGTTTAATACATTTTTGAATTGTAATGGTTGATCGATATCGGGTTAATTACAGTTTAGAAATGTTAATGGATTTCGGTTTAATTACAAATTACAATTGTAATGGGTAATGGATTTCGGTTTAATTACAAATTACAATTCCAATGGTTAATGGTTGCCGGTTCAATTACAAATTACAGTTGTAATGGTTAATGGATTTCCTTTTAATGACAAATTACAATTGTAATGTTTAATGGATTTGGGGTAAATTACTAATTACAACTTGTAATTTCTAATTTGTAATTAATTAATTACAAATTCGCCCAAAACTGGTTGGGAACAAAGTAAAAGACAATTTGTTCATGATCAATTAATTTTAAATAAATGAAATTTTGTTTAAAATTTCGGCAAAATTTAATTTCAATTATGAATATATTAATTTTAAAAAAATCAATGAGTAAAATCTGAAATATCTTTCTGTCAACAAAATATAAAGTATAATTTCAATCATAAACATATGCAAACAAAATGTAATATTTATATAAAATGTAATATTCATATGTATAAATTTATCATGGTTTCATTCATCAATTTATTATTGTTTCATTTTTAAATATTTTTTATGATCTTTCAAAAAATGTTTACTTGCCGTTTCAAAAATAGTAGTAGAAAAAAATCATTAAAAATTGGCACACGTCGATTCTTCATCGTTTTTAAGCATCAGCAAATTTTCCTCTATGAGAGAGCTTTCCCAATTTTGTGCTTCCCTTTCATCAAAATAATGAGATAGTGAATTTGTAAATTTCGAACTTGAGCGATTTTTTTTGTATCACCCTGTATTTCGATCAAATGTAATTTCTCTGTGCACATTTTTTGCGGCTGATATAGTTTTTTTTGCATTTTTCCTGAAAAAAACTAACGAAATTTCTGACATTTTTGTGGCAGTTCATTAAATTTCCGAAAATGCAAAAAAAAAATGTATAAGATTTTAATTTTTTTCATTTTTTTACCTTTCTCATTTATTTATGTGAAAATAAAAGTTTTCCCTATTTTTTGTCGCGTTTTCAAAATATATTCCGAGGAAATTCGAATTTCAAATGTGGGTTTTCGAAAAAAAAAATTCGAAAAAAAAATTCAATTGTAAATTTTTGTTTCGCTCTATTCTTTGTTATGTTCTAGCTATCGAGTCCAAATTTGTTTTACAAAAATATCAAGTATAAAAAATCGTTGCGATTTACTTTTCCAAAAATCAGTTCAATTTTTGAAAAAAATTGAAATTTTTAAAAAATCTTTCCGATTGTTACGGCTTTTTTTTTTATTTTTCACTTATTAAGCTCATTTTTTTGTTCAAATGCGCCAATCAATGATAGTTGGCATTAAATTTTAAAAAAATCGTAAAATTTTCAAAAAATTTCTGATCGACTTAACTTTTGAAATTTTGAAAATTATCGAGCTGGAATTTTTTACAGAGAAATTGATTATTTAATTTGCAAAAAATCACTTGAGAAATCAAATTTTGAAAAAAAAGGAATAATTTTCGAAAAATATGCCAAAATTGATGAGAAAAAATCATAATGATGCATCCTCAGATGAAAGATTTTCTAGACAATGGTCATATTTTTTGTTCATTTTCCATCGACATCATTAAAATTCAAAATAAATTTTTCAAAATATTTTTTTAGCCATTATTAAATTTCAACGAACGCGAAATTGGTAAAATTTTATCCGTACAAATAATCATCCTTTCCAATTGTAATGATTAATTTTATTAATTTCTTAATAATTTTTTATTAATTTTATTTCAATATTCGAATTTTATTAATAATTTTTTATTAATTTTATTTCAATATACGCAATTTTTCATTATTTTTGTTTTTTACGATGGAGGAAAAATTATCAATCATGAGTGAACCAAAAGCAAAAAAAGTCCAAGGTCTTTGGATTTTTCTCACACGCGCGTTTTGCGCTTTGTCGTCGTTACGCAAACTCTGGTTCACTCGACATATTTGCATTTTTTAATTATGAACTCGAGCGAATGATTTTGGTGCCACTTGAATATCTCCGTTTAGTATATAACACATGGGTCGTTCCGCCATTGTTCATCTATTTTTTTTTCAACCTAAAAAACTATCAATAAAAAGCTCGAAAAAATACAAAAATGTTCGTAAAATTTGCGCCGTTGTTCATTTTTTTAAAAACAATTTTCATCTTTATTAAAAAACTAATAACAAAATGCTCGAAAAGAGGATGAAAATTTTCAAAAAAAAATTGGCCATTGTTCATTTTTTTTCAACCTATTTTTGTTTTTATGAAAAAAACTGTCTTTATGAAAAAAAATAACAATCCAATGTTCGTGAAAAAGACGAAAAATTTCGAAACATTTCCGCCATTGTTCATTTTTTTTTGTCTTTACCAAAAAACCAATTACAAAATGCTCGTGAAAAGGATGAAAATTTTCGAAAAAATTTCACCATTGTTCTACTCTTTTTTCAACCGATTTTCGTCTTCATCAAAAAAATAATTACAAAATGCTCGTAAAAAAGTCGAAGATCCCCAAAAAAATCCGCGATTGGTCATATATTTTTTTTAAATCGATTTTTGTTTTTGAGTGGTGAAATCGAATTTTCAAAAATTAAAAAAATTCATATTTTCGAAATGATCAAAATCATCCCTTAGGAGCCCACCCCTACAAAAATTCTTCTAAACAAAAAAAAACCACACAAATTTCAGGATAAAAGAGTATATTTTATTTTTATTTTTTGGAGAATGAAAATTATTGTCGTAACCTTATAGATTTCGAAGGGGTAAAAACCACCCTTACACGATAAAATTAATATTTATCGAAAAATTTTAGTCTCACAAGCCGGATCCATTATGGTGGAACTACCCATATATATATATAGGCGCTCCCTTGAGACTCGATTTTTTGCGACAAAAAAACCACCTGAAGATAACAGATCGAATTTATTTATATAGCGCATAAATTACGGATCATTTTTGTCTCGATTTACCTTGAGTTAATGAGGTCACGATGATTGGAATTATAATTTTGATTTTTCGACGAATTGTTTCAAACGAAGTGATAAAATTTTGCCGAAAAATCCAAAAAGTGCTCGTCGAAAATTTTTAAAGGATCGACAATTTTTTTTATTTATTTTTTCATTTATTTATTTTTATTTTTTTCGATTTGGCATGAAACTGCCGTGCACAGCTTTATTTGACGGGAGCTGGAGCCGCCATTTTGGATTTTTTTTTCATAAACAAAATCAGAATTTACTCTCGATCGATAGAAGAATAAAATACGTTAAAACCCATTTCGAAAAGTATTTGTTTTATATTTTAAAAAAAATCCCAAAGTTCATGCATTTTACGTGCTTCTCGACGGCAACCTCCCCCTTAAGACGATCAAAGACCGAAAGGGAGAGAGAGAGAAAGGGCGAAAAAAGAGAGAGAGAATATTCTAGTCCGAGTTTTCATCAAGGTCACCAATAAAGATAATATCAATAAAAGAACGACGAGAGGGGAAAAAAATTCTTCGAGCGCTCCGACAAGATGAGCAATATTTAAAACGATTCCTTTTAAATAAGCAGAAAAGAGAAAAAAAATTGTTCGAACTCTCGGACAACACGAGCGGTAATAAAATTGAAAAAAAAATAACAAAAACAGAAAGAGGGAAAGAGTCGTTGCGCTGGAGACTTTGTCCGCGTCCTTCGTCCGGCAGTCTCGTGAGGCCGTGGCACGCGCATGCGCGAGTGCGCGCGCACGCTTGTAGATATATATGTATTCTGCGTCTGGTGGGGACGTTGATGAAGAAGGAAGGAATTGGGCCGAGAGATAGGTGTGATTTTCGTGAATTTTTTTCACAAAGAAGAAATGCATATACTTTATTGAAAGTTTGAGAATATTTTCTACACATGTTTGAATAAATATTGTGATTCTTTTGAAATATTTGTCAGAAAAAAAATGAAAAATATCAGCTGCCACCCGTCGGAGGTCAGCCCCGGCTGTTTGTTTACATTCTGAAGGTCACAGTTTTGATCTGAAATCAATGAAGTTTCATATTCACTTTAAGAAGTTAGGCAGTATTGTTAGGTTTTATAACAGTTGTGTTACCTGCATGTAACTATTATTATATACATTACGTTACATGCACATTATGTTATCGTTGCAAATATTAATTATGAAACTGCAATACGGTGTAAGGTTTCATAACATTTACATAACCTTTCTGTTACCAATGTTATACACACATTGTTACAATCGTGTTACATGTCAGTTACACGTTTTGCTAGTGTAACCGTAACTTCACAACGCTGCATAATACATATGGGGTATTCTGTGCGTAACGAGACAGATTTTGGCCGCGGGCCTCAAAATTTTTCGTCCGTTAATATATCGTTTTCATACATCATTTAAATACATTTCCATGTAGTTATGAACCCCAATTGAGACGCGGTTTTTGTTAAGTCTAATCGAAAAATAAAAAAATTAAATATTTCACATACCTTTAATTGTATTGCAATGTAACGGCAATGTTACCGTTTGTAACATGCAACATTACATGGACGTTACATGTAGGTTACATGTAAATTACAATTTCCTACTCAGCAATATAACATTGTTATATAACAGTTATGTAACAGTTATATAACAGTTACATTACTGTTATGTTACTGTATTACGTTACCATAATTAGAATTATATGTTGTGAAAAATGTTATAAAAAATATATAGTTCTTGCAAAATAATTTAATATGCATAGTTTACCGGCCCCAAAAACAGATTCATAGGAAAATAAAAATCTGCACGAACTGACCGATCTAATTTTTCTCAGAGAACGGGAATCGAACCTTCGACCATGTACCTACCATCCTACCTATCTACCTAACACACTACCTATTACGCTATGGACTACTTATGAATTTCTTCTACTTCCCGTAGTAAAAAACTCCATTGAATCGCCAATGGCAACCAATGGTCCTCATACGACTCCATTGGACAATGAATGGGGACCCATTGAGATTTCCGCATTTTTCAATGGCGTATAGGAACGATCATTGATCAGTGAATGGATATCCATTGAAAAGTCACCATTGCCCAATGACGTCCATTGAACAACAAATGCGGATGAACCGAATGATCACCATTAGTCAATGATGCCCATTGGAAAGCAAATGCTGATGGACCGAGCCATCAGCATTGCCCAATGATGTCCATTGGAAGGCAAATGCTGATGAACGAAATGATCAGCTTTACCCAATGGTGTCCATTGGGAAGTAAATGCGGATGAACTGAATGATCAGCATTACCCAAAGATGTCCATTGGAAACCGCGTCGCGTTAGTTCCGAGACTTGGCGCGAGATGTCGCAGGACGGCAACCCGCTAAACTCCCATACGGATTATGCGAAGAGTATGCTTATCTAGACGAGTTTGAGCACGGAATATTAGCAGAAGTCGGTGTCCAAAAAATCCATGCAAGGAGTTCTTGCCGACTGATGCCCGTGGGATAATCCCTATTCCGTTTGAAATGGGGAAGTCAATCCTCATTGGAAAATCCCTTTTCGATTTCAAATGGGGAATTCAATGGCGAAAATGTTCTTAGGCAATTCGGCATTCATCTCCATTGGTTATTTTGGCAATGGGGAATGAATGGCGATTTTTCAATGGTGACGAATGGAGTTTTTTACTATATGAAAGAATCTCCATTGATTATCGCCATTCATTCCCCATTGCCTACAAAAACCAATGGAGATGAATGCCGAATTGCCTATGGGGATTTTCTTCATTGAATCCCCATAGGATAATCCCCATTCCGTTTCAAATGGGGAATTCAATGGCGAAAATCCCCTTAGGCAATTCGGCATTCATCTCCGTTGGTTATTTTGGCAATGGGGAATGAATGGGGATTTTTCAATGGCGACGAATAGAGTTTTTTACTACGGGTTGTATAATATATGAATGCTGGAGTGCCGAAAAAATAATATTAGTATAATAATGATAGTAAAATAATAATAATAATAATAATAAAATAGTATATGCATTTGATATGCAAGAAACCATGAAAGTTGGTTTTTTTTACATGTGAATTCGAATTCCCTGACCCCTCGTAAGTTATGTAAACTTTATTCCAGAATACCTGAACCTTCATAACTTAATTTCAGAGCTTCTAACCCCTCATAAGTTATGCAAACCCTCAAAACCGGTTTGAATGAAACCGTGACCTCTCATAAGTTTACCGACTTCTCATAACTTAATTTCGGGGCCCCTCAGTATATATTCTTTCCAAGATTCTTTACAAGATTCTTTTCCGTAATGAATTGAAGAATCTTTCATAAAATCTTGCGAAGAATCTTAACACGAGTCTCGTGAAGAATCTTTCGTAGAATCTTGCGAAGATTCGATTCTGAACAAGATTATTGAAAAGATTCTTTACAAGATTTTTACCTCGAAGTAAATAGTCTTTCCAAGAATCTTTTCTGAAACGATTTGAAGAATCTTTCAAAAAATCTTGCAAAGAATCTTGACAAGAGTCTTGTAAAGATTCTTTACAAGATTTTTCACCTCGAAGTAAATAATCTTTCTAAGAATCTTGCAAAGATTTTTTACAAGAATCTTGTGAGTCTTGTTCCTGATCCCATGCTTGACTCTTTTCAAGATTCTTCGAAAGATTCTTTACAAGATTCTTTCCAGGATCCTTGGAAAGATTCTTTTTTTTCTACGCGGGATATGAAGACGATATATTGATGGACGAAAAATTTTGAGACTCGCGGCCAAAATCTGTTCTGCTACCCGTGGAATACCCCATATATAATGTGAAGATAACAAATGTGACATAAACGTATTACTTCTATGTTACATAGTGGTTACATTACATAAGTTTTGCAAGTGTAAGTGTAAATGTAAGTATAAGTGTAAGTGTACACAAGTCACTTATAATTTACACTTACACTTACACTTATAAGTGCAAGTGTAAGTGTAAATATAAATGTAAGTGTAACATCGGTTACATCACTTGTAACTTCCAGGTTACATTGTAAAGTGCTTACTGGGAAGATTGATGGGCCAAAATCGTCTGTATCCAAAATAAAAAAATTATATTAAACAAATAACATTTAAAAAGAAAAAATACTCTGATACAATCTGTTTCCGTATTAAACGCCATGTTTTAGTAACTTAATTTTTATTGCTCCAACAGAACAATGTGTCCTTTGGCTATAAAGTGTATAACAATAGCAAGCCCCACCAGACCCTCACAATTTTATATATTTAGAAAAAAAAGCTAAAGTAACCCCGAGTGTGGGGCTACTTTGGAGAAGGCATTGAAATGCAACTTATGTTAAAGATCTACATCGTAAATGCAACTTTGACACCATTCTGATAAAAAACAATAATATTTTATACATTGTACATGAAATCAAATGAAAAACAACGAATTTGAAAATCAATTCGTCATTTTTATTGAAGAAATATTTTAAATAAAAATACCAAATACTTAGGCCCGAATTTTAAGTTCTTAAGATTAAACTTGAGATCAAACTTTCTATTGAACTCAAATTTGAATTTTAGATCGAACTTAAGTTAAAATTTAAGATGAATCTCAAGTTTGAACTTGAGTATCATTGTAAGTTGATACTTGTGTTCAAACTTCAATGCGACTTCAAATCGATCTTAAGTTCAAACTTAAATTTGGTTCGAGGTTTGATCTTGAGATCCATCTTGAGCATGAACTTAAGTTCGATCAAACTTCTTTCATCGCATCCCTCAACCGTGTTATTTTAAGTTAGTTGTCAAAATAATTAAGTACGATCAAACTTAAGTTCAAGCTCAAGATGGATCTTAAGTTCGAACTTCAAACCAAATTTAAATTTGAACTTACGATCGATCTGAAGTTCGCACTAAAGTTTGAACTTAAGTATGAACTTATAATGGCACTTTAGTTAAACTTACGATTCGATCATCTTAAAATGGAACTTAAGTTCGATCTTAAGTTCCAACTTAAGTTCCATGGAAAGTTCGATCTTAGGGTAGGACTTGTGACTTGAAATTCGGGCCTTACAGATGTAACAGAGGGTTGGAGTCGTTCTTCTTGCCCTTCTTAATTCCCTTCATGCGAATGGCATCATCGATTGTTCGGACATCTTGGCTTGTTACGCATATCTGTGTATCTTGTTTATGAATGACTTTTTTCCCCCTTCTACCCACTCCCCACACCCTCTTCCGCCCCTCAAGGTCACGAGGGTTCACTGCACACACGTTTTTACCGTATTTTGCTGCTCGTCCAAAGTAGCCCCAAAAACAACAACTTTACCCCCAAAGTCAAAGTAGCCCCGTTTTACGGTACACAATACACCCAGAAAAAAGATCTAGTACATTTAACTAACCTTAGTCAAGCCAAATACATTTTTTTAGTTGTAGGCTGGCCTGATACAACTCTATTCATGTCAACGAAATTTTTTTTTGAATGACCTATTGAGGAAATATTTTGCGATCTGATAAATTTTTATTTAATATTAATAAATATTATTTCAAACTGAACAAATATGTATTTAAATGCAATAATTTTTTTTTTTAATATTTACACAATATATATTTTTAAAAATTTCAATCTTTGAATGTATAGCTACACATGTGAAGTCTACAATTTCGTAAAGCTTCGTCTTTTCTTTAACAGAAGGAAAAAGAAAAAAACCCTTTTTCATGGGAATCCTTTTCGGGGATTCGACCATCTTGCGTTTTGCCGCAATATTCAATGTATTAAATATCCATACTGAAAAATAAGGATGTCAAACATGGACGAGCTTGGAAAGGATATAGGCGTCGAGAGGCAGGTTCGCTTGGGCGAGAGGTAGCCACCTGGCGGATTTTTGGGGTACTCACGTCCGCTTGCGGACGTAAAAGCGTCCATTATTGTACTGAGTGATATAATAGTACATTACATCACGAGGACGTAAAAACATTTTTTGACGAGTGTGAGTTTGCAGGACGAGCCAGAGGCGAGTCCTGCAATCATGCGAGTCAGAAAATGTTTTTACGCCGAGTGATGTACGATATTTTATATCACGAGGTGCAATATGGACGTTTTCACGTCCGCTTGCGGACGTAAAAGCGTTCATTATTGTACTGAGTGATATAAATATATTTTCGAATAAAATTTCTCAAGCGATCACTTTTCTTTACATCTCAATATTTGCAGTATTCCTGGACCCCGCCCCAGTTAATTGAATTATGTGAGAAGGTAGAGTTTACAGCGGTGAATAAGGAGATTCTACCTAAAACTCCTGAAAGGGGATTTTTTTTTTCATCTTTTGGCTCCAAGAGCTCCCCCACTCTTTCTTTCTCTCGCTCTCTCTATCGTTCTGCGGATTTCGGAGGGGACTGAGCTGCCTATTGTAGCGTCTATATAGATATACTACTTATGTAACAACTCTCTTCGCTTCCCGAAAACAGGAGGAATGAGAAGGACGGAAAGAGCGAGTAAGAGAGAGGGAGAGAAGCTTTGCTCCCGGGCGTCTCCTGCCGGCACGTGTTTGACCCGCCACGAGGAGCCTCTTCTGGCATGTCTTGTCGAACCTCGTGTTCAATATATATATATATATATATATATATATATGGGGTGTTCCATCCCAAATCGGACAGTTTGAAAAACTTTTTTTTTATTTCCTCAATTTTACTTTATTTTTTAGTACCCATCAAAAGACCCTTCCTGTTAAATTTTGAGATTTTTTTGATTACCCGTTCAAAAGATATTGAATTAACAAAAAAAATGCTCTTTTTTGGTATATTGGTCATAACTTCTTTGATAATGATCCAAATGAAAGGATTTTTCTTTCACAATTTTTGTTTTTTTATGGCATTTTCAGAAAAAAATAGAACAAAAATATTCGACGAGTTTTTGAACGAGTTTTTAAATTTAAATCGCGTTTTTAAAAGTGAGTGTCATCTTTGAAGTTTTTTTAATGTTTTGCTTTAAACATCTATCTATTCAACAATTTTTAAGACTAGTCCGATCGTGGGATTTCCATAACTACTATTTTTTTCGATTTTTGAAAATTAATTTTTTTTTTTTAAATAAATTATTATTAAAACCAATTTTAAACTGTATAGTATTTTTTTCAATATTTAGAATTTATTTTGACACCTTTTTATTGTTAACAGGCTCTTAAAATTAATAATTAATCGTCAAGTCTGTTTATGAACAATAATAACAACAGTTTTTATTTATTCACGTATTTTTTTGACAAGGTCCTCAACGAGTCAGCCATATCTCAAATAGGCCTGGCAACCTTGGCATTGCCCTGTCGGGGCCCAACCTGGCGATGTAAGGACAATTCCTGAGAGGGCATCCACGTTCAAGCCCGACAAGGTCCCGACTTGAGTCAGGGCTTCCCTAGAATTTTCACGCACGGGAAGGCCGTTCCCAAAATGGCTTCAGGTTGATATTGCTTGTGGCTTCACGGTCGTAGTTGAAAATCAGTGTTGCAAACTTTCACGAGCCGAACAAATTTTTAATTTTTATAAAGTTTACATCAATTCCCTTTAGCTCTCGTACCGTCATGCCCCTGTACCTCTAGCTTCCATGGCTCTTTATATACTCTCTGGCCGACTGATCCATATGCGAGAAGCGTTTGTCGACGCGCCAGCCATCTAACGGCCAGATGGCGAAACTACTCTCGCTGGTCGGAGTGGTGCCGCGTCCCGCGTACTCCATGTAGTTTTTATACTCCTAAGTCTCCGCATGTTTACATTTATGGCAAAGGAGTTTCTCGAAATTCTAACCTCTATTCCAATTCAAAAAGGCCCCCGCTACGACTTGCAGCTCTGCAAAGAAAACGTGGACTTCCAGAGCTAAGGCAACCTTTGGGATGCTAAAGTTCTAATCCCACAACCACACAACAAAAATTCGGCTTGGAGGTCTGACTATGTATACTGTATATTTTTGGGGTCGCTGAATCCGAATCCGAGGTTGGTTTGACCCCAGCATGTCAGGATTTTGCTGTAACCGCAAAAAATACTTCAAAATCTACCAAAACTGTTAAAACCGATAATCCCAAATGATTTTAAACTTAAAACCCGGTAACCCATCGACTCTTCAACCTTATAACCTTATGATCCCACAACCCTATAGCCCCGTAATCAAAATACTGAAACAGTATCGCTCAATCTCTCACCGCGAAACTATTCGTGGTGTAGATTACACAAAATAAAAGTTACATAACGTCATATTCCCCACAATCTCGTTTCCCGTATGTCTGCATCCAGGGCTACTCCTTGCGGTGACGGCATCCCAGGCGTTGTCATCAAGTGACCTCAGCTAAACATTGGTTGGTGACTTGGCCAATGTAGAGTTCAGGGCTACAAGAAAAATAAACAAAGTTATCTTGCCAGAACACAATTGTGAATCGGAGGACAATGTGTTCTGTCATGTATGCTCAAAGTTTGAAGTGAGTTCTCTGCGAAAAGTCATCGATGATGATATTCGAGAGACTTACCAAGATATTTCAGAGATTGATACTGTTTCAGTATTTTGATTACGGGGTTATAGGGTTATGGGGTCATAAGGTTATAGGGTTGGGGATCGTTGGGGATTATCAGTTTTAACAGTTTTGGTGGATTTTGGAGTGTTTTTTTGAGGTTATAGCCAAACCCTGACCTGCTGAGGTTTGGCTATAACCTCGGATTCGGATTCAGCGACCCCCAGCCCCAGGCCCCCCAAGCCGAATTTTTTTGTGTGTGGCTGTGTTACGAATGGTCTAACGGAAATTTCTGCTATTTTAAAACAAAATTTCACCGGAATTTTAGTTTCCTTTACAACAAAGGAATTTATGGAAATTTTTTGAGCCATTTTTTTTAAAGGAGCCTTTTAAGCTTTAAAATGTGTAAAAGAAAACTTGGACCCCTCGGACCAGGGTTGGCATTTCAAATATAAGTCTCTGTTAATGAAAATAGTTTCATGACTTCCAAAAGTCTTAAGAAATTCGGAACAGTTTTGGAAAATTTTGGCAAAGTATTCGAGAATTCATAAACGTAGACGCCATTATCGCCATTAGATTTCGATGAATTCGGTAGTAATTTTTGCCAAATTTTTTTTTTCCACGGCATTATTTCGAGTAAATTGTGAAGGGGCAAAGTATTGAAACATTTGCCAAATACTTTTAGCAAGCGCGTGCGAGAATGCACGTGAAAAACTTGCCTCCCGAGAAGAAGAGGTGGGGGTGATGGTGAAAATGTGTACATGTGGGGTATTCCCGTTGAAATTTTCACGTCCGAACCCGGACTCTCTTGAATAATTATAAAATAAAAAAATTGTAAAAAATCTATAGGAAATCAGGAAATTTTTAAGACCAGAATGAGAATGGCAAGATCAAAATCCGCAAAGCTACAGCCAATCGAAGTTTCGCCTTGGCCTTATTTTCGAGCCAGAAAAAACGTTTTTTTGTGTTTTATGAAGTAAAAACAAACTTTCATGTGCCCAAATTTTTTTTTTAATATTAATTTTTTTACTCGTTTTCTAACGAACAATTTTTGTCTGAAGCGTTTTTTGATAGGCTCTCGAATTATCAAGATACTACGTGTTTAAAGTGGGGAGTTAGTGAAAAATTTGGATTTTTTACTAAAATTGTACGACGAAAAATATTAATTCTCGGCCTTAACAAAAAAATACGTGTCTTTTCTTTTTCAGAATACTTTTCGGAAAAAAATTTTCATAATTATTCAAGAGGGTGAACGAACGTGAAAATTTTAGCGGGAATACCCCATATACAAAGAAGAACCCCCCCCCCTGCGCTCTCAGTTCGCGAATTCCATTTGACGCACACGAGGCACCCGAGCACGCGCGCGCGTGACCTCGAAATAGGCGTGAGCGGCAATTAAATTCTGCATGCTTGGACCAAAGGACCAACATATATCTATATATCAATTAAGAGAGAAATTACGATGCGTGAATTAATTGCGCGCGCACTCAAATTCTTGGAATCCTTTTTTTTCAAAAAATTATGGTTTTTTTACAATTCTACACTTTGCATATATCGAAAACGATTTTTTTTCTAATCGACGTATTATTTGGCTTCACCAAAATTTTACCTCCCATAAGTAAAGTCCAGAGATCCCGAACTCTCATAAGTCAAGTTTGATACCTCTGACGCCCATGAGTGCATGGACCCTTACCTCTCATAAGTCAAGTCCATGAGCCCTGACCTCTCATAAGTCAAGTCCATGAACCCTGACCTCTCATAAGTCAAGTCCATGAACTCTGACGTCTCATAAGTCAAGTCCATGAACCCTGACCTCTCATAAGTCAAGTCCATGGACCCTGACCGCTCCCAATAAGTTAAGTCCAAGGAATTTGATCCCTCATAAGTCAAGTGATCCCGGATAAGTTAATTTCAGTTCCTCTGATTCCCCATAACTCAAGTGATCTCACTCCGAGAAGGGAATTTAATAAATCTAGTATGTAATCGAAGATTTTCTTTTTGAAAATTAACAAAATGACGGCTTTTGACAGTTTACTCCCGGATTTTCGACCAAAAAGCATTAGTTCGTTGTTTTAAAAAATTCGAAATTTTCAACAAACATGAAAATCGTTTGATTAATTAAGGACTAGTTTTTAATGCTACTAATAAGCTTTATGAACAGAAATACCAATCAAATAATTACTTACGTCGAATCATCAATTCCTGGGCCATACAATAGGGCTTCTGCCGATGTGGAAGCTTCCAAAATGTCGCAACTGGACTATTCATAGAATATAATAGGCGAGTCAAAACCGGTTGGTTCCAGCTGCCGTCCGCTACCTGCAACGGGGGTCTGGGACCCCTTCAGTAATTGTAGAATATCTAGGAAACTATTAATCGGATTGACTTGAAATTTCCAGAGAATATTTTCAAGACATCATACTTCGAGAAAATGCAAAAAAAAATCGATTTTTCGGAAAATCCGACTGCACCTCACCCCTTAAGTGACCCTGGATAAGTTGAGTCTTAGGCCCGAATTTTAAGTTCCTAAGATCTATCTTAAGATCGAACTCAAGATCAAGCTTTCCATTGAACTCAAGTTGGAACTTAAGATCGAACTTAAGTTGAATCTCAAGAATCTTAAGTTTTAACTTGAGTTTTATTATAAGTTCGTACTTAAGTTCAAACTTTAGTGCCAACTCGAGATCGATCTCAAGTTCAAACTTAACTTAAATTGCGTTAAGTTGGGTTAAATTGAGTTACGTCTGAACTTAATATCGATCTCAAGTTGGCACTAAAGTTTGAACTTAAGTATGAACTTATAATAAAACTCAAGTTCAAACTTAAGATTCAACTTAAAGTCGATCTTAAGTTCCAACTTGATATCAATGGAAAGTTTGATCTTGAGTTCGATCTTAGGAACTCAAAATAGATCTTAGGAACTTAAAATTAAGCGGTTATTAATTGATTATTTTGAAAAATTGATTATTGTAAATTGATGTCTTTCAAAAAACTGCGTAACAGCGGTTCTTTTAATATTCTATATAGTTAGTAAAGTAACATTACTAAAATTTTCGCCACGTCAATAAAAAATCATCATGCGAAAACGGATGCAAAAAATTTTTCGTCGGTATGTCAGTCTCTTATCAACAAACATTACCCAGTAAACAGTTCTGTTCTGTAAACGCTTTCAGCACGTATGTATAGATATACATCGACATATAACACACGGAAAAAAAGGAACAGTTAAAAATACAGGGGTTACCCAGTTCGCATTGGACTCGAGGAATTGCACAGCGATATTTACTGAAATAAACTGCTCAAAATGCAGTGAGCTCAAAGTGAATTATTACAGTTTCTGCACTGTCCTCTTTGGACCGGAGCCACCCCACAGTTTCTTTTACTGGAACGCATAATCCAAAATACAGTGTAGTCCGAAGTAAATTATACAGTTTAACACTGAAATATAAACTTGATGAAATCCGTAAGTTTACAGTGTTAATGTGTATTATATACTATGAATGCGTTTATTGTATGGACAGTGCCCACGTAAGTGTTTCAATGGTGAAATCCTCTGTTGAAGAAAGTCGGCAGCAACTGATATAGTTTCAGTTTTCAACCGTTGCTCTTCCCGTAGTAAAAAACTCCATTGAATCGCCAATGGCAACCAATGGTCCTCATACGACTCCATTGGACAATGAATGGGGACCCATTGAGATTTCCGCATTTCTCAATGGCGTACAGGGCTGACCATTGATCAGTGAATGGGTATCCATTGAACATCAAATGCGGATGAATCGAATGATCATCATTACTCCCGTAGTAAAAAACTCCATTCGTCGCCATTGAAAAATCCCCATTCATTCCCCATTGCCAAAATAACCAATGGAGATGAATGCCGAATTGCCTAAGGGGATTTTCGCCATTGAATTCCCCATTTGAAACGGAATGGGGATTATCTAATGGGGATTCAATGGAGACAATCCCCTTAGGCAATTCGGCATTCATCCCCATTGGTTATTTTGGCAATGGGGAATGAATGGGGATTTTTCAATGGCGATGAATGGAGTTTTTACTATACGAAAGAATCTCCATTGCTGTTCGCCACTCATTCCCCATTGCCCACAAAACCAATGGATATGAATGCCGAATTTTCTAAGGACATTTTCGCCATTAAATTCCCCATTTGAAACGGAATGGGGATTATCCCATGGGGATTCAATGGAGACAATCTCCCTAGTGAATTCGCCATATTCACCTCTATTGGTTTTTGTGGGCAATGGGGAATAAATGGGATCATCAATGGAGATTCTTTCATATGATTGCTATATATACATGGAATTACGCATTAAATAATCAAGTAAGTTATCAGTAAGTAAGGTTAATCATAATGCTAATATTAGCATAACGACCAATAATTATATCATATATCATATATAGCAATCATATAGCAATCATATATATATATATATATATATGTATATATATATATATTACATTTAATAGAAATTATTGAAGCTCAGAATTGAGAAAATAGATTGTAAGTGTATTCAGATGACGATTGATAATGAAAGTATATACGTTTCTCCTCTCACAAATCGAGTTGAGAGGGACTGATAAAATTATGTGTATATGTTAAAAATAAACGGTTTTAAAAATCATTTATCCCAAACGTACGCGCACTTGATGAGCAGTATATAATATATTTTTTTTTAATATATTATATTATATTATATTTTAAACTATTATATTATATTTTAAACTGATTGACCATCGATATAATCATCAGCATTTATTACAATTGAAGAAAATATTTGGTTCATATATGAGAATCAGCGACATCTACTCTTACTTAATTTTATTAATTCACCGCCGTTTGAGAAATATCGCATTCGGAAAAATTCTCATCGATCGATGGGTTCAATTGTTCTGCATTGAACCTCGAATATGGATTGCAACATCGTTAACGAATGCTGCTCATCATTCGATCAGTCGTCAATGAAGTGACATTATTGATAAATGTTGATCATTGTATAATTCGTAGTACTTATTATTCAATGGGTATCCTTGGTAAATGCTGATCATTTCATCGTTAGCCGCATTTGGGTTCCTATGAACATCTGTGGGAAATGCTGATCTTTCAGTTCATCCGCATTGACTTTCCAATGGACATCATTGGGTAAAGCGGATCATTTCGTTCATCAGCATTTACCTTCCCATGGACACCATTGGGCAATGCTGATCGCTCGATACATCCGCATTGGCTTTCCATGGAGCATCATTGAGTAATAATGATCATTCGATTCATCCGCATTGACTTTCCAATGAGCATCATTGAGTAATGATGATCATTCGATTCATCCGCATTTGATGTTCAATGGATACCCATTCACTGATCAATGGTCAGCCCTGTACGCCATTGACAAATGCGGAAATCTCAATGGGTCCCCATTCATTGTCCAATGGAGTCGTATGAGGACCATTGGTTGCCATTGGCGATTCAATGGAGTTTTTTACTACGGGCTCAATGAAGCTCATTGGAAAGCCAATGCAGATGAATCGAATGATCATCATTACTCAATGATGCTCATTGGAAAGCCAATGCGGATGTATCGAGCGATCAGCATTGCCCAATGGTGTCCATGGGAAGGTAAATGCTGATGAACGAAATGATCCGCTTTACCCAATGATGTCCATTGGAAAGTCAATACGAATGAACTGAAAGATCAGCACTTCCCACAGATGTTCATTGGAACCCAAATGCGGCTAACGATGAAATGATCAGCATTTACCAAGGATACCCATTGAATAATAAGTAACTACGAATTATACAATGATCAACATTTATCAATAATGTCACTTCATTGATGACTGATCGAATGATGAGCAGCATTCGTTAACGATGTTGCAATCCATACTCGAGTTTCAATGCTGAACAATTGAACCCATCGATCGATGAGAATTTTTCCGAATGCGATATTTCTCAAACGGCAGTGAATTAATAAAATTAAGTAAGAGTAGATGTCGCTGATTCTCATATATGAACCAAATATTTTCTTCAATTGTAATAAATGCTGATGATTATATCGATGATCAATTAATATTAGTATAAGCTCGGAAATTATTCGAAAGTAATTAAAAAAAAAAATATTATAAAGATCAATTAATATTAGTATAAGCTCGGAAATTATTCGAAAGTAATTAAAAAAAAAAATATTATAAACTGCTCATCAAGTACGCGTACGTTTGGGATTAATGATTTTTAAAACCGTTTATTTTTAACATATACACATAATTTTATCAGTCCTTCTCAACCCGATTTCTGAGAGGAGAAACGCATATACTTTCATTATCAATCGTCATCTGAATACACTTACAATCTATTTTCTAAATTCTGAGCTTCAATAATTTTTATTAAATGTAATAATATATATAATGCGTATATAATTATTGGTCGTTATGCTAATATTAGCATTATGATTAACCTTACTTACTAATATCTTATATCATTTGATTATTTAATGCGTAATTCCATGTATATATAGCAATCATATGAAAGAATCTCCATTGATGATCCCATTTATTCCCCATTGCCCACAAAAACCAATGGAGGTGAATGGCGAATTAACTAGGGAGATTGTCTCCATTGAATCCCCATGGGATAATCACCATTCCGTTTCAAATGGGGAATTCAATGGCGAAAATGTCCTTAGAAAATTCGGCATTCATATCCATTGGTTTTGTGGGCAATGGGGTATGAGTGGCGAACAGCAATGGAGATTCTTTCGTGTAGTAAAAATCCCCATTCATTCCCCATTGCCAAAATAACCAATGGGGATGAATGCCGAATTGCCTAAGGGGATTGTCCCCATTGAATCCCCATTAGATAATCCCCATTCCGTTTCAAATGGGGAATTCAATGGCGAAAATCCCCTTAGGCAATTCGGCATTCATCTCCATTGATTATTTTGGCAATGGGGAATGAATGGGGATTTTTCAATGGCGACGAATGGAGTTTTTTACTACGGGTTTACAGTGTGGACCAAGTGAACCCTCCAGTTCTGTGAACCCTCCAGTGAACTCACCGAATGAGGCATCGCCGAATTGAGCACATTGTCGATAGTTGCCATGTTCAAGATCGTTCAAAGACCTTGACCGATTGACCTCCGATTGACAATGTCAAGCGTGAAATGAAGCCTAGTTGAAATGATAAATCAAGTGAGGATAGTAAAACTCGAGAAGTTATTTGCATGTTCGATTTTGACAAGGATGCTGCTGAATATAACTACGATGGTATTTTTTTAAATAATTTTTGATAATTCGTGAATCACACATGCACAAAAATACGCAGAAATGAAAAAAGATAAGCCCAATACACACATGACACGTTTGATCATACGCACCTACACATAAAAAGCAAAAACTGTACAGATTAATACATTTAAGTACATTAGGTTATATTAGATTGAACAAGAACAACCTTTTTCTTTCCGTCTTCGATGAACCACTCACTACTAACTGCCACAGTGCTTGAAGACACGGTGGCACGCGCGAGACAAGCCCTTTGTTACCACCATTACGATCAAACACTTGATAAAATTCACAGCGTCACACTGTCATTTTGACTGTCTGAATCCAGTGGCACGAAAATAAAAAGATATATATAAATATACAAAATGCACGTGCACGCTAGAAATTACTGCGCCACACTGGAAAATTTAATGAATCACCCTATGTTCAATACAGTTACGTGCAGGAAAAAAATCAGTGATCTTATGTAAATTCTACAGTAAATTTTTTTTACTGGTGACACTGAATTATTCACATACCAAATTGTAATCAAGCCAGTGTGCACTGTCACAATCTCAGTGTGTCACAGGAAAAGTCATCATTTTGGTAGGAGAGGATCTACATTACTGTGTTCTACTGTAAAATTAAATATGTCCCCCTATTTTATATCCAGTTTATGCTGTGATTTCCGCTGTTTCTTACCTCCCGAGTCCAATGTGAACTGGGCCCCCCTGTAATATTAACTGTTCCTTTTTTCCGTGCATGCTACAGGATGTGGCGCTCACAGCGCTAAAAGCATCCAAGACGAATGCAGCCATAAAATGCTACAGGATGCGGCGCTCACAGCGCTAAAAGCATCCAAGACGAATGCAGCCATAAAACGCTGCAGAATGTGGCGCTAACAGCGCTAAAAGCATCCAAGACGAATGCAGCCATAAAACGCTGCAGAATATGGCGCTCACAGCGCTCAGAGCGTCCAGACGAATGCAGCCAAAGTATAATGTGTTTGCTCGCGCAGCAGACGACCGACATATTCCTTCCGGAACTCGTACACACAATCACTTTCTCGATTAAAATTCTCAAAAAAAAAATTTTGGTGAGACTCAATTTTTAAGATATCATTGGAAAGCTTATGATTTCGTTTTACAGTACGCGGTTTTTAAATAAGTTCTCCAGTTTTTATCAAAAGATATCATGCCATATCCGGTGAAAATTAGCCGGACTCCCAAAAGAGCAATGTTAAAATAGAAACGTTTTAATCAACTTTTCTATTTCTCGGTCTTCCCTACACAAGTCGCTTAATTGTGTAAGTGTAACATCGGTTACGTTAGTCGTAACTTCCGGGTTACATTGCTATAATAAAAAATATGTTTTCTGGATCATTTCCAAAATGTCGTTTTAAATTGTCGTTACGAAATACTTTCGGCAAAATTTTAGTGGAGTTGCCTCCGTGTCACAATCGCCATTAACTCTCAAAGTAGAGGGTTATTTCAAGTAAACAAAAAAAAAACGGGATAAAATTTGAAAGTTAACAATTAAAATATGAGGATGGTGACTGTACTCCCAAGAAAATCCCTTACAATAAGGATTTCGAGTTTGTACTACAGTCCTCCCGGAGAGAGGACTGTATATAAAAAAGGATAGAGCTGGAGCTATGCGAATATCTCCCGAGACAACGGCTTCTTACTAGATTCGCACCTTTCGGTGGATTATACGTTTCGGTATATTGAGACCTTTAGGTATCTGCCTCGTATTTCAGAGACGAGGATTCTTGTCTATTAACCATGCTCAATCGCGTGAATATATCCCCTCTTAGCGACCCATTCGTTTGCGAGTGAGCTCGAGTGGCGGCTCGCCCTCTCGCGGAGAAGCGTGGAACCCGCGCACTCGCTGTTCACGCGGGACTCCGTACCCGCGCGTCGTACGTTAAGTTTTCATGTTTGAAAGGTGCGCGTTTCGTCGTAGGGGTAGTATAAAATATTAATAATTAAACTAATTAATCAAGTGAAAGTGCGCGTTAATTCTTAAAGCTATCTTAATATTTAAATCAAATTCGATGTGCGTATATAATTGTATCACGCTCGCGTATAAATTATAATAAATAATAAATTTGTACGTAGAGTAATGTGAATGTGTAGTGTATTTTAGGATGTTAATTGTATTTAATTAAACTAATTAAATATTTTGCCTTTTTGCTTTGTTTGAAAATAAAAAATGAACGAGAAAAAGAAAAAAAATGTTTCGAGGCAAAACGAATCGACGTGTCGATAACAGTCCAAGAAAATCGAAACAAAATAACGAACCTACACCGTTGACACTGGCCTTAGATTTAGGTTGAGATTCAAGTTTAGGCTTGGGTTAAGGTTTAATGCGCTTAATTCCAAATTCATAAATTTTTTTTGAATAAATTACGAAAATTAAAATGAATTAGTCGGTTATTCCAGCATGTAACTTGCGTCTGGATCGCCTTCATCGTCGAACTTGGCGAACGACGACGATGACGGCCAGTGATGAAAATGGCCTTAAGTACAGAGAGCGTCATACATGCAATGCGAGGGGGGGGGGGCATAAGGATATAGGAGGAAGAAGACTTTGCGGGGTGAGGGGGCAACAGAGCAACAGAGATGAGAAATAATATGAGAATAATTGTCGATTATATATATATATACATATATGTATATGGGGCATTCCATCCCAAATCAGACAGTTTAAAAAACTTTTTTTTAATTATTTCCTCAATTTTTTTATATTTTTGAGTACCCATCAAAAGACCCTTCCTGTTAAATTTTGAGATTTTTTGAAAATATTAAATTTTCAAAAATCGAAAAAAATTAGTAGTTATTGAGATCCGCGATTTAACGTTTGAAACTCAAAAAACTCATTCAAAAACACGTCGAATATTTTTGTTGTATTTTTTACTGAAAAGGGCATAAAAAAACTTTTAATTTGGATCATTATCAAAGAAGTTACGACCAACATACCAAATAAAGAGCGGTTTTTTTTGTTGATTCAATATCTTTTGAACGGGTGATGAAAAAAATCTCAAAATTTAACAACAGGGGTCTTTTGATGGGTACTAAATAATATATATAATAAATTGAGGAGATTAAAAAAAAAAAACTATTTTTCAAACTGTCCGATTTCGGATGGAATGCCCCATATATTACATATATAGAATCGGGGTAGGTTTGCAGGGGCCTGACGACGGACTTCGATGGTTTGGGGCCCGTCCGTCGCGTGTTTTTGCCCCCCGTCTGGCCCCCACCGTGTGGCTCATCGTTTTTTGTCTGGGTGCTGCGGTGCATGCACCTCTCCCCCCCCCCCACCCCACGCCCCTCCCCACTCGCCCCCTTAAACGATCCAAGAACAACTTCTCTCTTTCTGTTTTGTACTCTTTTTTTTAGCTTTCTTTCTTTATTCTCGACGGCCTTCCCTCGCGCTCGTTCGTACCCGCCGCACATATGCACGTGTGCACTGTCCGACGACGATGTGCCCTTCTATATCGCCATCTTTCTTTCACTCTCCATCGTTTATTTCTACATTCGCCCTTAAAACTCTTAAAGGATCACTCACAATCGGTAGATTTACATCTAAGAATTTCGTTAACCAACTGCAATTTTACCAGAAACCAAACGATATGGTCCTGTAGCATTTTATGGCTGCATTCGTCTTGGACGCTCTTAGCGCTGTGAGCGCCACATCCTGTAGCATGTATAGGTTTGGGAAATAATACAACAGTACCACGAAAAAACTCTTGCAGATCCAGATGCGAGCTGGAATTGGCCGGAATTGGATTCCGGCTGAGATCAGGACCACCTCAGGCTGGCCTGAGGTGGTCCTGCCCTGATCAGGCTATATGTCAGGTCCTGATGTGACTACATATCAGGCTACATGTCAGGAGAATAACGCTATTATCGGACGGGCTGGGATCAGGCTCCTCATCCGGTCCTGACCGCGCACGGTTCCTGGCCTGATCAGCCGCCTTATCTGATCCTGATCGAGCACGGTTCCTGCCTGATCAGGCGCATTATCCGGTCCTGATCGCGGACGGTTTCCAACCTGATCAGGCGCCTCATCGCTTATTTACTTTATTTCACAAGAACTATATGTGTTACGAGGAAGTCAGCAAAGGACTTTTTGTAATAGGGCTTCTCGCGAGGTTTTATTCCTCGCGGTAGAGAAGTAAATTTTCATGCTCTCGGTCGCATATATAAGCATACTATTCGCATCATCCGTATGGGAGCGAGCGTCCGCCGTACTGCGACATCTCGCGGCGAGTCTCGGGACTAACACTCCTGCTCCGTCCCGGATGAAGGAAATATCAGGCTAGCCACATTATTCGGACCGAAGTTTCTGTCGCTGGTCCTTAGCACCACCTGATCTGTCCCCGACTTGGATAATGTAAGGCTATAGCCTGACCTATATCATACCGAAACATGATCCGTCTGGGATCTGTGCGTGATCAGGCTATCCTGATCAGGCTATCCTTACTGCTGCCTGATCAGGTCCTTATACGTTATTATAGACTAGCCGGATCATATTTCCGCTCGGGTTTTTTGCTGGTCCTTAGCACCACCTGATCTGTCCCTGACATGGATAGTGTGAGGGTAGCCTGGCAATCATGTCATACCAAAATATGATCCAGCTGGGATCTGTGCGTGATCAGGCTATCCTGATCAGGCCATGCTTACCGATACCTGATCAGGTCCTTATCCGTTATTAGGCTAGCCGGATCAAATTTGTGCTCGGGTTTTCCTTTATTTGAGTCTGCTTATAGACGCATATCGAAATTTGTACTCGCATTGTATTGTTAACTTGAATAAATAACCGGAAAAGATATGAGCCGAAACAACTGTACCGAGTCACAACTGAACAATAAATGACAGCTGTACAGAAAAATAGGGCAAATTTGAAATTTGCATTCACTAATGACAAATTTACATCTCGGCATTTTTTTGGCCAATTAAAATTTTACGATAGATCAAGCAATATAATATAGGCTTGTAAAACATCACAACTGTATCACGAAGAAACTGTCCCAGTTCGAAACGTAAAATATTTTTTGTTTTTTTTTTTTAAATTATGTTCGACAGAATGCTCAAAATGTATGTCTCTAGACCGGAATACCGCCTGAAGGTGGCTCATCCCCCTTGTTCGCAATATTTCTTGTGGACAAACCCTTAAGATTTTCTGCGTTTTTCTCTCTTCCTATCTCTCCTTTTTCTTGTATTATACGGGCCCTCGTCGTCTCGCAAACCGGTGGCTGGTGCGCAACCCGCAAAGCCTTAGCGAGGAAAGTGCGCACCTTAGTCGGTTCAGCCGGTGCAGGTTACGATCGACGAGGAAGGGGAAGGAAAAGGGCGCGGAGGGGATAATCCTATCGCGCGAAACGTCGCCTTTGCTGCACCTGCTCGAAACAACAATTTATATATCTATATATATATTCGTGCACGTGTAAATATCCCGTAGTAAAAAAAACTCCATCGAATCGCCAATGGTAACCAATGGTCCTCATACGACTCCATTGGACAATGAATGGGGACCCATTGGGATTTCCGCATTTGTCAATGACCATTGATCAGTGGATGGACCCACACAGCAAAATTGATTCTGGGACCATCCCGAGATAGGCCCATTCGTGTCCTGCCAAGATAGTACGTCTTATGAACGTCTATGGGAGGAACCAGTAAGATATTGTTCTACCCGGGATTAATATTGGATGTCTTGAGCACATCCTGTCGCAACCGTAATTAGACTATCCAAACGCACTCTCTTATAGACGTCGGTGGGAGGTAGTGGTAGGACATTGGTCTACTCGAGATCGATATAGGATGTCTTGAGGATATCCTGTCGCAACCGTGTTTAGACGATCCCAGTGCACTCTCTTATAGATGTCTCTGGGAGGTACCGGTAGGACATTGTTCTACCCGAGATTAATATGGGATGTCTTGTGGATATCCTGCCGTCACTGTGTGTAGACGATCGTACCGCACTGTCTTGTAGATGTCTGTGGGAGGTACCAGTACGACATTGGTCTACTCGAGATTAATATAGGATATCTTGAGGATATTCTGTTGCAACCGTATTTAGACGATCCCAGCGTACTCGCTTAGAGACGTCTCTGAGAGGTACTGGTACGATTCCGTTCTACCCAAGATTAATATAGAATATCTTGAGGATATCCAGTCACAACCGTAATTAGACGATCTCAACGCACTCTCTTATAGACGTCTGTGAGAGGTACTGGTAGGACATTGTTCTACCCAAGATTAATATAGGATGTCTTGAGGATATCCTGCCGTCACAGTGTGTAGACGATCATACCGCACTGTCTTGTAGATGTCTGTGGGAGGTACTAGTAGGAGGTACTAGTAGGGCATTAATCTACGGGAGATTAATATAGGATGGCTTGAGGATATTCTATAGTAACCGTGTTTTGACGATCCCAGCGTATTCTCTTAGAGATATCTCTGGAAGATACCGGTAAGACATTGTTCTACACGAGATTAATATAGGATGTTTTGAGGATATCCTGTCGTAACCGTGTTTTGACGATCCCAGCGGACTAGCTCTCTTAGAGATGTCTCTGGGAGGTACCGGTAAGACATTCTTCTACGCGAGATTAATATGGGATGTCTTGAGGATATCCTGCTGTAACCGTGTGTAGACGATCCCAGTGGGCTCTCTTAGAGACGTCTGTAGGAGGTCAGCCGTTGCGCGGCGTTAGTTCCAGACTCAACGCGTGATGGCAAACACTCTCATATACGGATCATGCAAATAGAATGCTTATAAAGCCGAGCGTGAACACGGACATTTGACACCGAAAGGAGTCACACCTCAAAAAAGGCTAAATTACAAGGAGCACTTGCTGTCCCTCTCTGTACTGTACCCATTTTATTGAAATTTAATTAATTAATAAAAATTAAAGAACATTAAATCGAAATAAAAATAATTATCCACTGCTGTATTGGCAGTCCAATAGACGTCCCGAAGACATCCCAAAGACATCCCGGGACAGCAGTGGGACCATCCTATTGCGGTAATCACTGCGGACATTTCAGAGCCCATGGGAATCCCATGGGACCATCCCATTACCATCACGGGAGAATTGACGTGATGTCCGAAAGACGTACTTGGGACGTATTATTGCTTTGTCTGATAATTCTGGAATATCTTGGTGACGTCTTTAAGAAGTCTCGATAATATCTTATCGATATCTCCACTCTGCTGTGTTTGCAGTCCAAGAGACGTCCCGAAGACATCCCGGGACGGCAATGGGATGATCCCATTCCGGTAATCACTGTGGACAATTTAGGACCCCGTAGTAAAAAACTCCATTCGTCGCCATAGAAAAATCCCCATTCATTCCCCATTGCCACAATAACCAATGGAGATGAATGCCGAATTGCCTAAGGGGATTTTCGCCATTGAATTCCCCATTTGAAACGGAATGGGGATTATTTAATGGGGATTCAATGGAGACAATCCCCTTAGGCAATTCGGCATTCATCCCCATTGGTTATTTTGGCAATGGGGAATGAATGGGGATTTTTCAATGGCGGTGAATGGAGTTTTTACTACACGAAAGAATCTCCATTGCTGTTCGCCACTCATACCCCATTGCCCACAAAACCAATGGATATGAATGCCGAATTTTCTAAGGACATTTTCGCCATTGAATTCCCCATTTGAAACGGAATGGTGATTATCCCATGGGGATTCAATGGAGACAATTTCCCTAGTTAATTCGCCATTCACCTCCATTGGTTTTTGTGGGCAATGGGGAATAAATGGGATCATCAATGGAGATTCTTTCATATGATTGCTATATATACATGGAATTACGCATTAAATAATCAAGTAAGTTATCAGTAAGTAAGGTTAATCATAATGCTAATATTAGCATAACGACCAATAATTATATCATATATCATATATAGCAATCATATAGCAATCATATATATATATATATATATATATATATATATATGTATGTATGTATATATATATATGTATTACATTTAATAGAAATTATTGAAGCTCAGAATTGAGAAAATAGATTGTAAGTGTATTCAGATGACGATTGATAATGAAAGTATATACGTTTCTCCTCTCACAAATCGAGTTGAGAGGGACTGATAAAATTATGTGTATATGTTAAAAATAAACGGTTTTAAAAATCATTTATCCCAAACTCACGCGCACTTGATGAGCAGTATATAATATATTTTTTTTAAATATATTATATTATATTTTATTTTAAACTATTATATTATATTTTAAACTGATTGACCATCGATATAATCATCAGCATTTATTACAATCGAAGAAAATATTTGGTTCATATATGAGAATCAGCGACATCTACTCTTACTTAATTTTATTAATTCACCGCCGTTTGAGAAATATCGCATTCGGAAAAATTCTCATCGATCGATGGGTTCAATTGTTCTGCATTGAACCTCGAATATGGATTGCAACATCGTAAACGAATGCTGCTCATCATTCGATCAGTCGTCAATGAAGTGACATTATTGATAAATGTTGATCATTGTATAATTCGTAGTTACTTATTATTCAATGGGTATTCTTGGTAAATGCTGATCATTTCATCGTTAGCCGCATTTGGGTTCCAATGAACATCTGTGGGAAATGCTGATCTTTCAGTTCATCCGCATTGACTTTCCAATGGACATCATTGGGTAAAGCGGATCATTTCGTTCATCAGCATTTACCTTCTCATGGACACCATTGGGCAATGCTGATCGCTCGATACATCCGCATTGGCTTTCCAATGAGCATCATTGAGTAATGATGATCATTCGATTCATCCGCATTGGCTTTCCAATGAGCACCATTGAATAATGATGATCATTCGATTCATCCGCATTTGATGTTCAATGGATACCCGTTCACTGATCAATGGTCAGCCCTGTACGCCATTGACAAATGCGGAAATCTCAACGGGTCCCCATTCATTGTCCAATGGAGTCGTATGAGGACCATTGGTTGCCATTGGCGATTCAATGGAGTTTTTTACTACGGGGTCACATGTTCGTAACGTAGGCAGAGGATTATTATTATCACCACGAACCACGTCGCGTTAGTTCCGAGACTTGACGCGAGATGTCGCACGACGGCAACCGCTGGACTCACATACGGATTATGCAAAGAGTATGCTTATCTAGACGGGTGTGAGCACGGAATATTAGCAGAAGTCGGTGTCAAGAAAATCCATGCAAGGAGTTCTTTCCGGCTGATGCCCATGGGATAATCCCCATTCCGTTTAAAATGGGGAATCCCTCATTGGAAAACCGCCATTTGATTTCAAATGGGGAATTCAATGGCGAAAATGTCCTTATAGGCAATTCGGCATTTATCTCCATTGGTTATTTTGGCAATGGGGAATGAATGGCGATTTTTCACTCGCTACGGATGGAGTCCCTATCGGAATCCCCATTTGATTTCCAATGGGGAATTCAATGGTGAAAATCCCCTTAGGCAATTCGGCATTCATCTCCATTGGTTATTTTGGCAATGGGTAATGAATGGCGATTTTTCATTGGCGACGAATGAAGTTTTTACCACGTACGGAGATATGAGGGAAATCGAGGCAAAATGAGACACTTGAAAATATATCCTACGTCAAAGATTGCTAGATCCAGTTTTGGACTACCCTTTGATACTAAAAAACACTGCGAATTGGACATTTGCATATTGCTTCTCATCTTTATCCATGCTTTATCCATAGTTCACATAGGTTCCTTTGCCACAAATTACGGCGATCAAAGGGTTTACCCGGATAAGAATGGCGAATCGGCCCCCAGCGAATTTTATGGCACCGATTTTTTTTCAACGTTCATAACCTAAAAAAAACAATTTTGTGCAAAATTACAGCTTTCTATATCGATGCCGAGAGGTCTTCCTGCTAAAAAAGAGTGTTTTTTCGATGTTTACCGTTTTTAAATCCCGAGAGGCGACCGAAGAATCTTAAAAAATTCTGGAAAATAAGACACATGTCACTGTTGATGGAAATTTTTTTTTTTTTCTTAATGCTAAATCCTATTTTTAATCATCGAATTTTTTTTTAAAATTATTTTGCAGCGAAAACATTTTTCTACTATTATGACAAAAATTGACATGATTATACTCTTGATTCCTTTCATTAAAAAAAAAATCCCAAAATTCGACCTGCAACACATTGAAAAAAAAATAAAAACGATAAAATTTCTCATTTTTCATTGGAAATTCATACATAAATCATTCTTTAGGTTTAATTAATGGGTGATCATGATTTAAACATGATTTTGGGACATTTAAAACACATTGGCATAAAAATCTTTAAAAAAAAATTTGTCACGAAAACAAAGGTCTTTATGCAGAAGCAAAATAATCGCTCCAGCAATTGCTATTCTTGATTTTGTCGGTGATCAAGAATTTTGTAATTTTGATTCAAATTGAATTTTTTGCAACTATCAACCGCATGTTGTTTTATTTTTTTTAATTTTCAAAAAATTCTCGTACGCTCCAATTTGCATCAAATCGTATCTCAAACAATAAACACTTATAAATTATAATTATAATATTATATCATTAATGTACTAATAATAATAATAATAATAATAATAATAATAATAATAATAATAATAATAATAATAATAATAATAATAATAATAATAATAATAATAATAATAATAATAATAATAATAATAATAATAATAATAACAACAACAACAACAACAACAACAACAACAACAATGCTAGAAATAAATTATATTTCGTCAGCCATTTTGTATTCATTTTATTTAAAAAAAATCTATAAAATCAATTTACAGATGTATCGTGAGAACCAAAAATAATGTCAAAATCTCCGAAGAGAGAATGAACGACAAAAAAAAAAGATTCGCATATTTTTATAATAAAGAGACACCTTAAAAAGAAACAAGAAATTGATGGAAGTCGCCTAGACTCACTAAATGTTATCTCAAATATTAGGCGTTGGGGCTCGCGCGGGGGCGTCTGCAGTCGAGAGAGGAGCGAATAAAAGAATGAAGAAAAAAGTGTTAAAAAAAAAGAGAGAACCGAAAGGACAAAAAAAACGAGGGAATTTAGCGAATGGAAATCGCAAAGTCGAGTTCTCCTCGTCGTGGCTCGTCGTCGGGTTGATGCGTCTCTGAAACTCGTTCTACGACTATCACTATATACAACACCCTCAACTCCGACCAAGGAGAAAAGGAGAGACGGCTGTAAACTCACCGCTTTTTCCCTCCCTCCCTCCCCTCCTCCCCTCCCCCTCAGTCCTCCATCACCGTCCTTTCAAATGTACGCTAGTGCACTACCCCCCCCCCCCCGCCGTCCTCTCTCTCACCCTCTCTTTCTCATTTTTGTTGATTTTTGTATTTTTTATTTATTTTTTTTTCATTCCCAGTCTCTTTTTTTTGCGTCTCGGCGCGCCGTGACGCCCGCCCGTCCGAAAGAATGAGAGAGAGAGAGAGAGAGAGAGAGAGAGATGCTTTTATATAGACGACGTGTACTCGAAGAGCGTTTAACGAGCGGCCCGATCCGTTGAACCGGCGATGATGAACGTTGATAAGGTTTTATGGCCATGTCTCATCCTGTGTCCCGCCAATCGCAAGAGATCGCCATACACATATATATATGTATATGCATGGCAACGTGAGTGCATATACGAAAGCGTTATATCTCGCCGTATAATAAAAACATCTCGCCGAGGACGCCCCCGTTTACAATACGGGACCCTAAATTTCACTTTCAAGTACCGAACGCTCCGAAGTCCAAGAGCAACTAAAGTCCAGTCGTGGCTAAACGCCCGGAGCAGCTGAAATCCCGGAGGAGTTGAGGTGACAGAGTGTCTACTCTCCCGGAATAGCTACAGTCCCGGAAAGGTTAAGGCCTGGAGTGGTCAAGGTCATGGAGTAGCTAAAATCCCGGCGGAGCTAGAATCCCGGAAAGGTCAAGGCCTGGAGTGGTCAAAGCCTTGGAGTAGTTAAAATCTCGGCAAGACTAGAATCCCGGTGAAGCTACATTCCCGGCAGAACTGGAATTCCGGCGAAGCTAGAATCCCGGCGTAACTAGAATCCCAGCGCAGCTACAATCTCGGCGAAGCTATAATCCCGGTAAAGCTACAATCCCGGTAAGGCTAGAATCCCGGCGTAACTAGAATCCACGCGAAGCTACAATCCCGGTGAAGTTAGAATCCCAGCAAAGCCACAATCTCGGCGAAGCTATAATCCCGGCAAAGCTACAATGCCGGCGTAGCTAGAATCCCGGTGAAGCTACATTCCCGGCGTAACTAGAATCTCGGTGAAGCTTCATTCCCGGCGGAACTGTAATCCCGGCGAGGCTAGAATCCAGGCGTAACTAGAATCCACGCGAAGCTACAATCCCGGTGAAGTTAGAATCCCAGCAAAGCTACAATCTTGGCGAAGCTATAATCCCGGCAAAGCTACAATGCCGGTGTAGCTAGAATCCCGGTGAAGAGCTACATTCCCGGCGTAACTAGAATCCCGGTGAAGCTTCATTCCCGGCAGAACTGGAATCCCGGCGAGGCTAGAATCCAGGCGTGACTAGAATCCCGGCGTAACTAGAATCCCGGTGAAGTTACAATATCGGCGAAGCTTTAATCCCGGCAAAGCTACACTGCCGGTGAAGCTGGAATCCCGGTGAGGCTACGTTCCCGGCGTAACTAGAATCCCGGTGAAGCTACATTTCCGGCAGAGCTGGAATCCCGGCGTAACTAGAATCCCGGCGAAGCTAGAATCCCGACAAAGCTATAGTCCTGGAGATGCTGAGAGCACTGTCCGGAGGTCCAAACTATCTAAAGTCCCGGAGTAGCTAAAGTCTCGGCGTGATACAATTCCCGGAGTAACTAAAACTTCAGTGAAGCCTAAATTACGGCGAGTCTGATGTACCGGAGAAGCTAGAAGACCGAGAAGCCAAACTCCGGAACATGTCAAAATCCGTAAACTGCGAAAGTTCCTTTTGCCGAAATACCTTGATTTCCCGAAATTTGAAGTTGCAGAGCGACTGGTGTTTCGGCATAGCTAGAGTCACGGAGTCTCTAATATACCGGGAGTATTATGATTCTAAAGTCACGGAATAGCCGAAATATCGAATCCCTAAGAGGTTGATGTCACGGATAGCGAGGGTTTCTGGTGGAATTGGAGTCACGGAGTATGGTTAACTTCACGGAAGGTCTGAAATTTTGAGATCTCTAATGAAAACTATCTGGACTCGGAGCGGCTAAAGTCCCGGCGAAAGTAAAGTTCAAGTATGAATAAACTGCCGGAGAAGTTGAGAGCGTGCAAAAATTTTGCAAAAAAACTAAAAAGCGTGATGTTTGATGGGACTTGAATTTTTTTATTACAGTTATATTCTTATACCAAATTTTATACTTATACGAATTTGCTACAAATCGTTCGATGCTTGCAACGATTTTTCGTAGGAAAGAGGGAAGCCCGAATTGTAACGCAAAAAAGTGTATTTCTTGCATTTTTTTTCAAAAAATTAGATGATCTAAAAAAATGCAAAAAAATATATAATTTTTACAGTGACTTTCAACCTAAAGCTTCATGTGGAAGCCATAATTGAATTACTCATCATAATTCATGACAAAAAAGCTGAAGAAAACCTTCTTTAAAAAGGAGAATTGACGAACGATAGAAAAAAAAATGAGAAAGCGGGCTTCAATTCGCAAGATTAAAAAAAAAATTAACTAATGATAAAAAAAATATATCGACACTAATTTTTCAAGGTATTCAACGCTTACCGAATCCAACGGAACTTTTTGTCCGTCATGAAAATAAAATAAAAATTCACGAGCATTAAACGCGGTTGACTCATGTCGATCGTAAATTTTTTACGATCGTGCACACGCTCGAAACTACAGATATATCATCATCGAGTTGAGCACACGTGCCGAAAATGAACCAAAACAAACGACCAATCGTTATAAACTTATTGTTAGCCATTTTTTCCTCCAATCGGTTTTTTTTTCTAATTGCACAACGGAATGGCTGAATATTTCCTCAGCTAAGATATTTTCCAAAAGGTCAAGGTCATTCTTGTAGTAACTTTTGACGAGGAATTCAATGCAGACCTCCATCTTGACCTTGACAATTACCTTCAAGGTTATTTCAAGGTTAACTTTTTTCAAAAAGGTCAAGGACATTCTTGTAGTAAACTTTCGACGAAAAATTCAATGGTGACATCCATTTCGATGTTGACGATTATTTTCAAGGTTATTTCAAGGTCAACTTTTTTTTTCTAACTAAAACCCTTTTTTGACATCGGCAAACTACAGAGCGGAAAATTTTACGTTAAAACATGTACTCAGGTCATCACTGCTCGTCATAAATGCCTGCTGATTTCTTATGGTGATTTTGACAGATAACCTGTCTTTTAAAACAGGAATTTATGGCCAGTACAATACATTTTGACCTTGAAGGGTGAAGGTTGATTGATTTCAGATCTCAAAAATACAGGTTTCCATTTTTTTTTAATTGATCTTGAAATCACCTTGAAGTTTATCGTCAAGGTCATGATCAAGGTCACTACTAAATACCCTTTGTTTAAAATTAATAACTTTGCTCGTTACGAAAAAATTTGAAAAGCTTCTATTCCCAGAGGTATCCACACCTTGCTTAAGTTTAATTGACCTTAGAGTAACCTTCAAAATCAAAATGAACCTATGACCTAAGTACATACTTGAACGTAAAATTTTGTGCTCCATCGATTCCTGAAGTCGAAAAGGGGATTTTCATTTTTTTTTTAAAGTTGCCCTCGAAATAACCTTAAAGATCATCGTCAAGATCAAAATCAAGGTCACCAGTGAATTCCTCGCTAAAAATTCCCTCAAGAATGACCTCGACCTTTTTGGAAAATATCTTACCTGAGGAAATATTCAGCCGTACCGTGACTCTTCTGACACCCTTGTATATGGGTCATTCCATGTTCAATCGACCAAGAGTCGGAATCGACCCCTTTCAATTTCGATGAAATTTGGTCAGAAGTTTTCGTTTTTAACAAAACGAAGTTCTACCGAAGGAAAAAAATTAAAAAAATTTTTTGTCAAAAGTTATGCAAAATTCAAAATTTCACCATTTTTCAAATCTTTCAAGTTTATTTTTTAAATATCTCGAAAACTATTATAGTTACGAAAAATCGTTCTGAATTCGTTTGAAAGAGTGTAATTTGGGGCTACGAAAAAAAAATATTCCGAAGAATTTTTTTGAAAAATGATGAATTTGGAGAATTTTGAATTTTCAACAATCGTGTAATTCCACGATCAACATTCAATTGTTAGTTACATTTTTTTATATTATACCTTGTACTGATCTTAAAAGATCCTGAAATTTTCAAGGTAGTGTTTTTTTGTTTCAAAAATATAAATTTTTGAATTATGGTAAACAAAATTTTTTTTTTACCAAAATACTGTTACTTTTACTTTTTTTTACTGTTCAAAATTACAAAACTACATGATTGCTCAACATTACTTAACTGAGTGGTAAGAAAAAAAATTTTGTTTACCAAACTTCAAAAATTTATATTCTTGAAACAAAAAAACACCATCATGAAAATTTCAGGATCTTTTAAGATCAGTACAAGGTATTATTTAAAAAGAATTTAACCAAAAATGTAGTCTTAAACTTGGATTTTCACGATTTTTGAAAATTAAAAATTCTCCAAATTCATCATTTTTCAAAAATTTTTTTCGGAATACTTTTTTTTCGTAGCCCTAAGAATACTCCTTAAGACGAATTCAGAACAATTATTCGTAACTATAATAGTTTTCGAGATGTTTGAAAAATAAACTTGAAAGATTTGAAAAATTGTGAAATTTTGGATTTTGCATAACTTGCGAAAAAAAAAAAAATTTAATTTTTTTCCTATGACAGAACTTCGTTTTATTAAAAACGAAAACTTCTGCCCAAATTTCATCGAAATTGAGAGGGGTCGATTCCAACTCTTTGTCGATTTGACATGGAATGACCCATGCATTTGCACACATTTCATTATTTTAGACGATATAAAGAAAAATAAATTCTTATGTTTACAGTCAGCTCGAGCGGTTACATTGTGTCAGTGGTGCTCGTATTATTGGTCGGTGCGTTGGTCGGTGTTCTGGCAACGGTATCCCATCATTTTCATCATCATCGTCGTAGTCCGTTGACCCATACCGGAGGGGGTGAACCAGCCTCAATATTGCGCGATCATCGGGGCAATCATCATCGACGCAATCATCATCAGCATCATCATAGCGAAGAGACGCCGGCATCTCTACAACGTCGACTTTTGCTTCAGGATCATCGAGGTCATCCCGCCACACCGGTGAGTTCCTTTTTTTCTCTCATATCTTCACTCGAGCACAGTGTTGGGCAGCAGCAAATTACATGGTGTAATTAACTACATTTCCATTCTAAATTACAGCTGTCATATGTAATTTAAAAACAAAATTACTAATTACAATTCCAATTTGTAATTAAACCAAAATCTATTAACCATTACAATTGTAATTAGTAATTGAGCCAAAATCCATTAACCATTATAATTGTAATTTGTAATTGAACCAAAATACATTACCCATTACAATTGTAATTTGTAATTGAACCGAAATCCATCAACCATTATAATTGTAATTTGTAATTGAACCGAAATCCATCAACCATTATAATTGTAATTTGTAATTGAACCGAAATACATTACCCATTACAATTGTAATTTGTAATTAAGCCGAAATCCATTAACCATTACAATTGTAATTTGTAATTGAACCGTAATCCATTACCCATTACAATTTTCATTCGTAATTAAACCGAAATCCATTAACTATTACAATTGTAATTTGTAATTGAACCGAAATCCATCAACCATTATAATTGTAATTTGTAATTAAACCGAAATCCATTAACTATTACAATTGTGATTTGTAATTAACCCGAAATCCATTAACCATTACAATTGTTATTTGTAATTAAACCGAAATCCATTACCCATTACAATTGTAATTTGTAATTGAACCGCAATCCATTACTCATTACAATTGTAATTTGTAATTAAACCGAAATCCATTAACCATTACAATTGTAATTTGTAATTGAACCGAAATCCATTAACCATTATAATTGTAATTTGTAATTGAACCGAAATACATTACCAATTACAATTGTAATTAGTAATTAAGCCGAAATCCATTTACCATTACAATTGTAATTTGTAATTAAACCGGAATCCATTACCTATTACAATTTTAATTTGTAATTAAACCGAAATCCATTGACCATGACAATTGTAATATGTAATTAAACCGGAATCCATTGTCCATTACAATTTTAATTTGTAATTAAACCGAAATTTATCAACCATTACAATTGTAATTTGTAATTGAACCGAAATCCATTACCCATTACAATTGTAATTTATTATTTAACCGAAATCCATTAACCATTACAATTGTAATTTATAATTAAACTGAAATACATTAACCATTACAATTGTAATTTGTAATTAAACCGAAATCCGTTAACCATTACATTTTTAAACTGTTATTAACCCGATATCGATCAACCATTACATTTTGAAAATGTAATTAAACCGACATCTATCAACCATTACAATTTTTAATTGTAATTGAACTGAACTCCATTAACCATTACAATTTTAAACTGTAATTAAACTCAAATTCATCAGCCATAACAATTAAAAAATGTAATGAAACCGAAATCCTTCAACCGACACAATTAAAAATAGTAATGGTTGATGGATTTCGGTTTAATGACATTTTCAAATTGTAATAGCCATTTCTGCATTTTCATCATTTTTATTCAATTTTTTAATTTTTGTTTTCAATTTACCGTCATTTTTAGAATATTTGCCATATTACTTTGTAGAGTTTTTTTTTTAATTTCGAGCTTCGCGAATCGCTTTTTTCGATCGACTTTGAAACATCGATTTTACAACGATTCTATTTTGTTGTTGAAAAAATATTAATTCAATTATATATGTTTCGATTAACATTCATACAAGTTATAAAAAACAATTTTTT
This sequence comes from Alloplasta piceator, assembly GCA_946863875.1. NCBI lineage: Eukaryota > Metazoa > Arthropoda > Insecta > Hymenoptera > Ichneumonidae > Alloplasta > Alloplasta piceator. The sequence continues at coordinate 29,717,072 of OX333080.1, forward strand.
CCTCATGATTTTCTTTGGTTGAATAATTTTTTCAATTTTCAATCAAATTGCATTTTTATTTTATTATTTTATTGTTTTTTTCTCAATCGTGAATCGTAAAAACAGTTATTCCAAGCTTCAAAAATATTTATTGCACTCCGTGCGCAAAGTGCCACTTTTCGCACGCTGCGCGTGCTCAAACTGGCACTTTGCGCACTCGTACAATAAAATTTCTTACGGTACTAGTGCGAGAAACTTTTTCTCAACTCGTCAGATTGCAACATTCGCCTTCGGCTCATGCGGTAAACTTACACTCGTCAGAAAAAGTTTCATCGCACTAGTATCGTAATCTACTATTGTAATTAATTCTATTATTTTTGATAATTTTCTTTAAGGTATATAAAAGATTTGGATATATTGATTTCTATTGTTAAAAATTATTCTGGTGCTTTAGATTCCTTCTAAAAAGTGAAAACAAAATTTTTTCCGAAAAAAAAAATTCGAAAATCGAAAAATTCCAAACAAATGACGAATATTATTGATTAGTAAATGGAATATATAATGAAAAATAAAATATTATAAATAAAATATTAAACGATGAAAATTATTGAATGGAAAATATTCGACGATAAGGAGGGTCAGGGTAAAATGATAGAAAAATAATTTAAAAATTCTTAACATGAAGAAAAATGTACTCAATAATTTTCACTCGATCCATTTTAAATTTTAGTATGTAAAAATAAATATTACATTTGAGCAGTCTTTTTATTCGCAATGTACGAATTCCCAATCAAAAAAATATAGGTGATTCGTTGTGTTGAAAAATCCTATATATGGGAAATGATGATGTCAAATAATTTACTTTTCGAATTTTTAATGCCGAAAGCATGTAAGTCGACAAATAATTCTTGTATATTCATCACTAAGCGCAAAGCGAAGCAATGACCTGATTCGAAATTTATTGCCTTTGGATTTCGTCCAAGAACGATGCATTGCCGGCGTATAAATTTATCAAAGAATTAAATATACGGGGCGTTTCATGCCAAATCGGACAGTTTGAAAAACTTTTTTTTTTAATTTCCTTAATTTTTTAATATTTTTTAGTATCAAGAAGTATGCATCGAAAATATTTTGAGGTTATGTTGACACCTCAAAACTTACAACGAATATTTCTTGGCAACGGTGGAGCAAAATATCACCAAATTAAGCTTGTCATTGTGAAATAACAGCAGGGAGATTTTTGTATCAAAGGTCCATAACATAACCTCAAAACTCATTCAACACATTTCCCTCGAACAAGACTCGATGGAGCAAAAAATGAATACTGAGGCCGTCGGCGTGATCAATAAGTGCAGGTGCCACCATTATTCCTCTTTCATTTCATACAGTCGTTTTCGAAAAAAAGGGGTGTTCGAAATTTACGCTCCATCTTTTTTGCCCTCACAATGGCGGAAAGACGAGGGCGGGGCGTTAGCTTAGAAGTTCCGTGACTCTAGCCACTCCGTGACATTATCTTCTCCGGGACCGTAGCATTTTCGGACTTGAGCAACTCTGGAAAATTGAATACCCTGAAAAATACAATAATCGAACTATTTTTATAAGTGTCGACGAAACTTGACGAAGAAATGTGAACATTTTTAAATTTGCACGATTTTTTTTTCTTTATTTTTTTCCTCAGAGGAAAAATAATGGGGAATAAGGGATGAGAATTTATTAATGAAGGAGAAACGCGAGTCTCTCGACTCTACACGTTACTCTTCCAACTTTTTTTTCTCAACAGACCCTCTAAAAGAAAAATTATATTTCTCTCTTTTTGGTTGCTCAAAAAGCGTGTAAAATCCGGATGGTAATAAAACCGCGCCCCGGGCCAGCCACGCGCGCGACTCAAATTTTACCCTTCGCCCTGATTCGACCATGACGATCGCGAGGAGGAAAAAGAGGGCGCGCGCATGGAGACGCGTCGCTTTTGGAGGGTGAGGGCGAACCAGTTTTTTTTTTATTAATTTTTTTTTTATCTCTCTTTGGCTTACAGCCGCCCTTCATCCACTCCTTCCTCTTCTATACGTGTATATATATATTAGGGCGATTTTTTTTTCAACTTTTTTTATTTTTTTCACTCCCCACCTAAAATATTATTGCATATGTCTGAAAGAAACTACCCTGAAAGTTACAGCCCTTAATATTAATATTAAGTACTCGCCCTTCGCGCGAAAAGATTTCCCATCTAAAATACACGTAAATAAAAAACTTTTTTCTTCAAATTGCTATAACTCCGCGGCATTTTATGCTATCATATTGTCCTTGGTCGCAATTTACGCAGAATTGAATGATCTTCAAAAGTGTCCTCAGCAGCGTAAGTGTAATTTACACTGGTGAGATGGTACGAGTCACTAAAGTTGATTTTGACCTGCACTTCTCGTTTTTTTGCTGTTGTTTTCGAAATTATCAACGTTATCGAAAAATTGCAAAGGAAAGTTTTGTTGGAAATTTAATTTCCTACAGAAAAAGTCCTTTAGACCTACTTGCGAAAATTGATATTTCTTGAGATATTGGACCTTAACTTGGTTTTGGTATACAATTTTTATGGTTTATTGAACCAAAAGTTTCAATTTTTTTATATTCTATATCATATCACCATATCACATATCATATCACCAGTGGCGAAATGATATGGAATATCAACAATTAAGAACTTTGGTTCGATAAACCGTAAAAATTTTATACCGCAAATAAATTAAGGTTCAATATCTCAAGAAATATCAATTTTCTCAAGTAGGTCTAAAGGACCTTTTTTGTAGGAAATTAAATTCCCAACAAAACTTCCCTTTGCAATTTTTCGATAACGCTGATCATTTAAAAAATAACAGCAAAAAAACGAGAAGTGTGGGTCAAAATCAACTTTAGTGACTCGTACCATCTCACCAGTGTAAATTACACTTATGCTGCTCAGGACACTTTTGAAGACCGTTCAATTCTGCGTAAATTGCGACCAAGGACAATATGATAGCATGAAATGCCGCGGAGTTATAGCAATTTGAAGAAAAAAGTTTTTTATTTACGTGTATTTTAGATGGGAAATCTTTTCACGCGAAGGGCGAGTACTTAACATTAATATTAAGGGCTGTAACTTTCAGGGTAGTTTCTTTTAGACACATGCAACAGCATTTTAGGTGGGGAGGGATGAAAATTTAAAAAAGTCGAAAAAAAAAATCGCCCTAATATATATATATATATATAGCACTTGCTGTGCGAGCTCTCTTTTTTTGGAAGAGAGGAATGAGGGTGCCGTCTGGGTCGGCCTTAAAGTGGATATGGCACGTTAATGTGCCTCGCTATCACGGAAACCGGTTGTCTACTTTAAGTTTTTTTTTTCAATTTTTATCGGCGGAAATTTTTGGCCATCAAAAAATAGACAACATTTTTATTTTACTAGCAATGATTTTTTGAATTACACTGAGAGAAAAAATTACTAGAACCAATGAAATAAAGTTTTGAAGGCAAAAAATCATTTTTTTCATTATTTGCCAAAACATGTTTTTTTCAGTCAATTCCACAAATTTCTGTTTCAATAAACGAATTTACTTGAATCTAACAATATGTTACCAATTATATGTAATATGTTAATTGAATCAAGAGCACGTTTTATCATTCGAAACATGCATGTTTTTTGATACAGGAAGCACTGAGAAAAAAAATTTGTTGAATCAACAAATTAATTGGTCGCCCACATGGAAATAAAATATATCGGCAAATATTACGGAAAATATATTTTTTGATATATTAAGTATATTTTGTCCGAAAATGTATGTATTACAAATATGATTTTAGGTATATTTTTAATCTATTTAAAAATATTACAATATAAGTATAAAAAATGTATTGAAGATATATACTAAATATATCAAACGAAAATATTGATGGTATGTTTAATATATTTCCGATGTATTTTCCGGTGTATTTGAAACTATACACTATATATATATATGAAAAATATTGAAGATAAATACTAAATATATCAAACATATATATTGAGTGTACGTTTAATATATTTTCGATATAATTTTAATATATGTTTACATATACACAATATATGTTTTTACATATATCAAAAAAATTATTTTTGTGCACAATAATCATATGTCTAAAATATATTTAATATATATTTCAAAGAAATATTTTCTGTCGAAAATGTACTTATCACGAATATATTTTTGAGTATATTTCTTATATGGAATATACATATTATATATTTAATATATATCTGATATATATTTTAGATACATCTAAAATGTATTTAGAATATATAATGTACACTTCAAATATATTTTTAATATATTTTTACGTATATCGAAAAATATATTTTCCGGTATATTATATTTCCGTGTGGGTCCAATCAACAGGAAAAATGATTGATTCAATCAAATGCGTGTTTATTAATTGTTGCTAAACATTTTATAAAAAAATATATAGCCCTTGCCAAATAATTTAATATGCATAGTTTAGTGACCCCAAAAAGAGATAAATAGAAAAAAAGACAAATCTGCGCCAATTCTCCGATCTAAATTCTCTGTCCGATCGAGATTCGAACCCTCGACCCTACCTACCATCATACCTATCCTACCTAACTACCTAACACGCTACCTATTACGCTATTGACCACTACTATGCACTTGAAAAAAGTTACACGGAAAAAAATGATCAGTGAGAACTGCTGAGATTCCCATTAATTTTTATAGTTTTCCCCATCAACAGCGCCTCCTGGAAGGGCAAACAGTGAAATTTGCATATTTCTTTGATACAATATACAGATGTCACATATGACATAGTACATGTCCATCAGACGAATTTTTACAGTGTGGAACAGTAAAATGTACACTACGTGAAACGTTATATTTCTGTTGTATCCGGTGAACTTTTTACACATTTTACATTGTAAAAATTATCCAGGGCCCGTGAAAAAATTACAGTGTACATTGTAAAAATTGAAAAGAACGTAGTATATTTTGCGGTACATTTTTTATTTTTCACTGAAAATACTGCAATTTCCAAAATAAATTATGGTGTAGTGAAACGTTTCGATATTTGAATAAATTCCAATTTTATACAAATATTGCAATAAACCGTTGCTTATCCTCGCTCAGGCCCATAGCTACGAGGGCTTGTACTTGACTAATTAATCGTGAGATCAATTAATGAAGCGAATCTAGTTTAACCTCGCACCCATAAAGAGCTCGAGCGTCACCGAAATGCAATGGTGATCTGTTAAGAAAATGTAGTCTTCAGTCCGTAGGACTGCTCGACCACAGAACGCGGGTGATGTTTCAACAATTGTATGTCAATTGAGGACGCCGATGTTGGTGATACATCGGACCTTATAGGTGCTCGGTGGCTCTCTCGCTGGCGCGAGAGGGCGCGCCGTCCGACGCCATCTAGCGGATCTCGGGCGAAACGCGGAGATCGTGGCACGCCGCAGGTTGTCCCGTTACAGTGCCACACTGTAAAAATTGAAATTGACATTGCATATTTTGCGGCGCGCATTTGATTTTTCACTTGAAACACTGCAATTTCTAATTATGTGCTTTGAACATTCTACAGAGACCTTTGTAAATTTTACAGTTCAAACACAGTGGATTTCGTCGTTTCCGCTTGTTATTTCTACTTTGTCATTTTTTTGCGGTGAACATTGCATTTTTTACAGTGTAAATCAGCATTTATAATGGCTTGAAAAGTAGAAACTACATTAAATCCATTAATTCCCGTAGTAAAAAAACTCCATTGAATCGCCAATGGCAACCAATGGTCCTCACACGACTCCATTGGACAATGAATAGGGACCCATTGAGATTTCCGCATTTTTCAATGGCGTATAGGAACGACCATTGATCAGTGAATGGATATCCATTGAAAAGTCACCATTGCCCAATGACGTCCATTGGACAGCAAATGCGGATGAACCGAATGATCACCATTACTCAATGATGCCCATTGGAAAGCAAATGCTGATGGACCGAGCCATCAGCATTGCCCAATGGTGTCCATTGGAAGGCAAATGCTGATGAACGAAACGATCAGCTTTACCCAATGATGTACATTGGGAAGTAAATGCGGATGCACTGAATGATCAGCATTACCCAAAGATGTCCATTGGAAACCACGTCGCGTTAGTTCCGAGACTTGGCGCGAGATGTCGCAGGACGGCAACCCGCTGAACTCCCATATGGATTATGCGAAGAGTATGCTTATCTAGACGAGTGTGAGCACGGAATATTAGCAGAAGTCGGTGTTCAAAATATCCATGCAAGGAGTTCTTGCCGACTGATGCCGTTGGGATAATCCCTATTTCGTTTGAAATGGGGAAGACAATCCTCATTGGAAAATCCCTATTCGATTTCAAATGGGGAATTCAATGGCAAAAATGTCCTTGGGCAATTGGGCATTCATCTCCATTGGTTATTTTGGCAATGGGGAATGAATGGCGATTTTTCAATGGTGATGAATGGAGTTTTTTTACGATATGAAAGAATCTCCATTGATTATCGCCATTCATTCCCCATTGCCTACAAAAACCAATGGAGATGAATGCCGAATTGCCTATGGGGATTTTCTTCATTGAATCCCCATAGGATAATCCCCATTCCGTTTTAAATGAGGAAGTCAATCCTGATTGGAAAATTCTCATTCGATTTCAAATGAGGAATTCAATGGCGAAAATCCCCTTAGGCAATTCGGCATTCATCTCCGTTGGTTATTTTGGCAATGTGGAATGAATGGGGATTTTTCAATGGCGACGAATGGAGTTTTTTACTACGGGTTTATAATGGATTCCCAGTAAAACGCCTGAATTACAGTTTTGAATCGTATATTCTGCATTGAATTCAGTAATTTTTGAAATATCACACATGAATTGTCACTGGTCATTTTTTTCCGTGTAGGAGTCATGCAGATTCGAATATAAGAAAACATTTAAAAAACCAGTTTTTTTATTTTTAACAACTTATGTATACTATTAAAGTATACTATAGAAATGATAGTTCTTTGCTTGGAGGAAATAAAAATTTCATAATTCCAAACAAATATTCTATTGGAATAAAATAATGTGTTATTTATTTTACTACAGCTTCTTTTCAAATAATCACAATCAATTTTACATCTAATAAATATTGAAAATACTACAGAAATATTTTTGGAAGTAAAATAATGATGAATTTATTGCAAAGAAATAATTTTGTTCGAAAAAAATAATTTCGTATTGAAGTCATTTTTTAGATCCAAATAATCTCATGTTTATGATGCCATAAATAATTTTCTTTGAAAAAAATAATTTCGTATTGAAGTCGTTTTTTAGATTCAAATAATCATCATTTCAGATTCAAATAATCTAATGTTTATGATGCGATAAATGTAATTAATCTAATGAATACAAATTCAATAAAATCTATTTAAATAAAAATATTTTTTGAAGTAAAATAATAATGACTTTATTGCAAGAAAATAATTTTTTCGAAAAAGAAATAATCTCATGTTTATGATGCGATCAATGTAATTAATCCAATGAATACAAATTTAATCAAATCTATCGTGCATTTAATTGATTGAGCAAAATTTACTTTTTGAATTTATTCTAATTTTTTTAATTTAATTTTTTTTTTCAATTCATTTTATTTTATTTTAATTACTTTGAATTTATTAAATAAATAATCGAAACAAGTAAAGCAAACAAACGAGTTCAAACAAATATAAACAAATATAAACAATAAGGAACAAACAATAAATCAATAAAATTGTGGAATCAAAATTATACTAACTTTGGTTGGAGAATTTTTTTTTTTTATTTCATGAATAAATTCCGTGACATTTTTTTGAAAATAAATAAATGAAATTCATTGCAAACCATCGATCAAAATACTTTTTGAAAAAAGAAAAAAATTACAAACTCATTTTTGAAAATTTTTAAATTATATTGCGATTTTGGAGAGAAAAAAAAATAACGGTTTTCTTGTTTGGGGCTCATCGTAGCGGAATTTACGATTGGTACAGTTTTACGTATGCATGTGTGTATGTCTGGCATTCAGGAACTCGGCCAGACGGGACGTTTAGCTTCCGGCGTCTCGCGTCAAAAGCATCGTCAGTCTTTCTGGCACTTCGACCCCACTCGCCCCCCCCCCCCCCCTCCGCGCTTTCCTTGCCCACTGCTATTGGTCGATAAAATATCGAAAAGAGACTTCAATTTATATAAATGACTCCAGGGTCAATGAATGTCGACCAGTAGAGTGATTGGCCACCCGTAGTAAAAAACTCCATTCGTCGCCATTGAAAAATCGCCATTCATTCCCCATTGCCAAAATAACCAATGGAGATGAATGCCGAAAAGCCTATGGGGGTTTTTAGCCACTAAACTCCCCATTTGAAATCGAATAGGGATTTTCCACCCACACGGAAATTTATATATCTAAAATATATGCAAAATTGCGTACGAAATATATTCAAAATATAATTACCGTATGCAAATGAATGTATTCCCGTAGTAAAAAACTCCATTCGTCGCCATTGAAAAATCCCCATTCATTCCCCATTGCCAAAATAACCAACGGAGATGAATGCCGAATTGCCTAAGGGGATTTTCGCCATTGAATTCCTCATTTGAAATCGAATGAGAATTTTCCAATGAGGATTGACTTCCTCATTTAAAACGGAATGGGGATTATCCTATGGGGATTCAATGAAGAAAATCCCCATAGGCAATTCGGCATTCATCTCCATTGGTTTTTGTAGGCAATGGGGAATGGATGGCGATAATCAATGGAGATTCTTTCATATAGTAAAAAAACTCCATTCATCACCATTGAAAAATCGCCATTCATTCCCCATTGCCAAAATAACCAATGGAGATGAATGCCCAATTGCCCAAGGACATTTTTGCCATTGAATTCCCCATTTGACATCGAATAGGGATTTTCCAATGAGGATTGACTTCCCCATTTCAAACGAAATAGGGATTATCCCATGGGCATCAGTCGGCAAGAACTCCTTGCATGGATATTTTGGACACCGACTTCTGCTAATATTCCGTGCTCACACTCGTCTAGATAAGCATACTCTTCGCATAATCCGTATGGGAGTTCAGCGGGTTGCCGTCGTGCGACATCTCGCGCCAAGTCTCGGAACTAACGCGACGTGGTTTCCAATAGACATCTTTGGGTAATGCTGGTCATTCAGTGCATCCGCATTTACTTCCCAATGTACATCATTGGGTAAAGCTGATCGTTTCGTTCATCAGCATTTGCCTTCCAATGGACACCATTGGGCAATGCTGATGGCTCGGTCCATCAGCATTTGCTTTCCAATGGGCAACATTGAGTAATGGTGATTATTCGGTTCATCCGCATTTGCTGTCCAATGGACGTCATTGGGCAATGGTTACTTTTCAATGGATATCCATTCACTGATCACTGGTCATTCCTATACGCCATTGACAAATGCGGAAATCCCAATGGGTCCCCATTCATTGTCCAATGGAGTCGTATGAGGACCATTGGTTGCCATGGGCGATTCAATGGAGTTTTTTACTACGGGAATTTTGCAATATTCAAAAGTTAATAACAAAAATTGTGATTTTTTCAACAAAAAATCAATTCATATACGAGTGATTCCACGTCAAACCAGCAGGTTAAAAAAATCGATGTCTCCGATCATACTCTCGATATTTTCCTGTGTTTTCTGTCATGAGAAAATATTGCTCTCGAATCGCTGGCCCAAAATGAAATTATTTGTACGAGTTATGATTTTTTGAAAATCGCGTACTTTTGACGACTCGAAAAACACCTTTTTTGCTTTTTTGTGCAACTCCGCCGGATTTTGGAATTCGAGATCACTTCGAGAAATCAAAATTGTATTCAAAATCCTTCAAAATTAGCACAAATTAACCTCATTTTGTGCATTTATGAGTCCACAATCGTAAAACTACGTTTTTTCAAAAATCAAGGATAACTGAAAAACCTCATTTTTTTCAAAATCTGAAAAAATCCTACTAACTTTTTACGACAAAAATCTATATTTCTGCGGAATATGAACTATTTTTTACCCATAGATTTTGAATTAGCGATCAATTTTATCTTTCAGAAATCAGTTTCAATTTTGGAACATTCAGGTTTTGACTTTAGGTTTTCTGAGAATTCCGTCAATAAAATCGATAGTCATTGTTTCAAAAAATTATAAAACAATTTATTTACAATTCTACAATTACAATAAAGATAGTTTTTGAATTCATTGATCTTGTATAATAATAATAATAATAATAATAATAATAATAATAACAATAATAATAATAATAATAATAATAATAATAATAATAATAATAATAATAATAATAATAATAATAATAATAATAATAATAATAATAATAATAATAATGAGGTAAAAAATAAATCCTATAAACAATAAATTCGGAAGAAATTATTAATTATAAATGTTTGTGAATTTTATGTCTTCATCGTGTTTATTCCTGTTTTCACGGTACCAAAATTCAAAGTCAAAATTCTTGATCACATTTATTTTTCATTTACTTTTTCTTCAAAATATTTTAGCAGTAAAATCTTCGAGAAAAATTATTTGCAAATATTTTGTTATAATTGATACGTGGACAAATCGAGGAATCAATATTTATGGATAATATGTTGACGAATTCTTGAAACATAAAAAAAAATTCAATTTCAATTTGAATGAAACGAATTTTTAAATTCTTAGCATGTTCAACGTTGATTTTTGTTCAAGTTATTCTTAAAAATTTGTTGACGATGTTTGAAGAGGGGCTTTTTTACGTCTGATTGTAATTCTCAAAAATGATTTCGATTTTTCCCATTTTATCATGACAATTACAAACAATTTATTTCCAAAAGAATGTTGTTAGTTTTATTTCCAAAAATGTTATTTTTATTTCTAATGATCTTATTTTTATTTCCAATAATGTTATTTTTATTTCCAATAATGTCATTTTCATTTCCAAAAATGTTATTTTTATTTCCAATAATGTTATTTTTATTTCCAATAATGTTATTTTTATTTCCAAAAATGTTATTTTTATTTCCAATAATGTTATTTTTATTTCCAATAATGTTATTTTTATTTCCAAAAATGTTATTTTCATTTCCAAAAATGTTAATTTTATTTCCAATGTTATTTTCATTTCCAATTTATTAACAAAAGAATGTTGTTGTTTGTTCATATTGTTATTTTGTGTGTTTTATTTTTATTTTTTTCAATGGAAAATGGAAATAAAAAATGGTTTGCGTCTCAGCTAAGTGGTTCGAATCTCGGCTAAAACAAGTCGGTAGATGTCGGTGCAGAACCTTTGGGTTAGAACGGGCTGTATTGATTAACTTGCACAAGGAGGGTTTCCATTGTGATGACCAAAATTTTATACTATTTTAAGAATTGAAAAAAAAAAAAAAAAATTTTTCAACATCTTTCTATGTTATTGTCGGTCTTTCGAATTACACAAAGTAGGATTTTTGCACCAATTTTCGGTTTGGGTTTGGGTTTATTTAATTTACGGTGAAAGTACAATAAAAAAAAAAATAAAAAAAAAACTTATTTTATTTAATACAAATCTGAAGAAGATGATTGGAAAAAATTTTCGTAACTTCACTACAAATTGCGACGTGAAAGCTCGATTTACAGCATTGCGAGATTTATGCGGGTCATCGATGCTGAGAACGTAAAAAAAAAAAAAAGACGATAAAAATGTCTTCATTGATCGGAAGCGCTGAGCGATTTATTTTTCATTGTTACATGTTACATCGTTACATGTTCATCGTTACATCACCAGTTTCAGATAAATGGTTGTTTTTTTTCTCAAAATTCGTCAAATCTGCTGTATCATGTTTTTATAAATTTTTTAATTTTAATAATTTAGATGGAAATAGGAAAAAATATTTACAACAATTTTATTTTTACAAATAATATTTTTCGTAACATAATATTGTTGTAATTTCATAAATAATTATTCATCATGATAATTATTTACATTATAATAAAAATACAAAATATTCATGTAATATTATTATTATTGAGTATTAAATATTAATTTGATATTATTAATGTAAAAATGAAAAATATTATTTACCATAATAAATATTAATTATTATAAATAATATTTTTTTTTTCATTTCGAAAACCGTCTGGAGAATGAATATTGCGTCATTGAAAATTGCTTGTTTCATTACACTCGAGATGAAAACGTGGCGAACGTTTGTTTATTGGCTTCCTCGTCAAGGACGCACTGTCTCGCCGATCGGTTGTAAAATACACAACGAGATTGCGAACCACGAGTTTTTCCTGCTTCGGTATTATCAGACGACGTCTAGACCGCAAGTTCTATTTTCCGCAGCGATCGTTACGCGAGCGGAAGAGAGAGAGAGAGAGAGAGAGAGAGAGAGAGAGAGAGAGAGAGAGAGAGGGAGAGAGAGAGAGCGAATCAATGATGCGGATTATATGAAGATACGAGCTTACAATGACAATTGTCTCTACACTGTTAAAAAAAATTATTTGGGTCCGCTTGCGGACGTAAAAGCATTCATTATTGTACTGAGTGATATAATAGTACATTACGATACGAGTGCGATGAAACTTTTTCTCGACGAGTATCGTACAAAATTTTATCGCACGAGTGCGTAAAGTGCCCGCTTCTCGCACGCTTTGCTTCGCTGCGCGTGCGAGAAGTGGTCACTTTACACACGGAGTGCAATAATAGTTTATTACGATACTAGTGCGATGAAACTTTTTCTGACGAGTGTGAGTTTGCAGCATGAGCCGAAGGCGAATGTTGCAATCACACGAGTTGAGAAACAGTTTCTCGCACTAGTATCGTACGAAATTTTATTGTACGAGTGCGCAAAGTGGCACTTTGCGCACGGAGTGCAATAAATTCATTTACTTGCATCAAATAAATTTTATTTGTTTCAAATACATTTTTTCAACAGTGTAGTCGGGACACAATTTGATATATTGAAGAGTTCTTTTTTAACCGGGCCACTTTTTTTTCACCCTCTCCAATTTTTTTGAAAATCTGCCAGTTTCAAACATTAGTCAAAAGGAACGTCTGTGATTTTTTAAAGATTTTTTTGGGCGTCCGTTCAAGATTTTCAATTTTTCATTACGAACACTGTATCTCAAAGAATATTCATCAATCAAAAAAAAACATAAGAATAAAAACTTATTTATTTTTTCCACTTTATCGAAAAAAATTAAAATCATAATTTTTCTGCACTGAGAAAATTGAAATTTGGCAAAAAAATGAGAATACAAATTTTTTAAACCTGATAACACACTTTCAATTTCGGTACAAATTTTACAGGACGTCTGTCATTGGGCAAAGAGTCTGCGAAAAAATTTTCAGAATAGCACCTGCAATGGTTACGATGAAAAAAAATAAAAACCCCGCGAAATCTCATAACCGCATATAGATTTCGCAGAGTTTTAATTTTTTTTCACCGTAACCATTGCAGATGCCATTCTGAATTTTTTTTCGCAGACTCTTTCCCTAATGACAGACATCCTGTAAAATTTGCACTGAAATCGAAAGTGTGTTATTAGGTTTTAAAAAATGTTTAAAAAATGTAAATTTTTTGCCAAATTTCCATTTTCTCAATGCATAAAAATTATGATTTTAATTTTTTTCGAAAAAATGGAAAAAATAAAAAAAAATTTATTCTTATGTTTTTTTTGTTTCGATGAATATTTTTTTAGATACAGGGTTCATAATGAAAAATTGAAACTTCCGAACGGACGCCTAAAAAAATCTAAAAAAAATCACAGACGTTCCTTTTGACTAATATTTCAAACTGGCAGATTTTGAAAAAAATTGAAGAGGGTGAAAAAAAAGTGGCCCGGTTAAAAAAGAACTTCTCATATAGCATAATCAAGACAACATTTATCTGGCTCCCGAGTTGCGATTAGATGTAAAAGGGTTTTTTTCTTGTCTCGACGAATCGATAAAAAAAATTTCTTTTGCTCAACGTTTTCCATCACGATTATATACAAAATAATGTCTGATATTCACTAAGAATTTTTCAATTTAGGTATGACCTACCTCACATGTCAGTTATAATTATTTATATTTTATTATTATTATTATTATTATTATTATTATTATTATTATTAAGTATTATATAAGTACTAGATTATGTAACATTTTATGTTTACATTTTATGTAACCGTAACATTTCAGTTATGTTGCTGATTCGTTCTACAATGTCACTGTAATGAAACAAATAGTATAACAGTAACCCAACTGTAAGAAATCTAATGTAACTTCAGTGTTGCCAGGTCTGAGGAAATGTCCCCAAATTTGGAGAAATTAGTGAGAAATTTTGAAAATTTGAAACAAGTACACAAAAATCTGAGAAAATTTTGAAGATTTGAAGAAATTACATAAGAACCTGAGGAAATTTTGAAGATTTGAAAAAATTGCATAAAAATCCGAGAAAATTTTAAAGATTTGAAGAAATTACATAAAAATCTGAGGATATTTTGAAGATTTGGAGAAATTACATAAAAATCTGCGGAAATTTTGAAGATTCAAAGAAATTACCTAAAAATCTGAGGAAATTTTGAAGATTGGGAAAAATTACATAAAAATCCGCGGCAATTTCGAAGATTTGAAGAAATTACATGAAAATCCGAAGAAATTTTGAAGATTTTAAGAAATTGCATACAAATCTGCGGATATTTTGAAGATTTGAAGAAATTACATAAGAATCTGAGGAAATTTTGAAAATTTGAAGAAGGTGCATACAAATCCGAGGAAATTTTGAAGATTTGAAGAAATTACATGAAAATCTGAGGAAATTTTGAAAATTGGGAAAAATTACTTAAAAATCTGCGGAAATTTCAAAGATTTGAAGAAATTACATAAAAATCTGCAGAAATTCTGAAGATTTGAAAAAATTACACAAAAATCTGAGGAAATATTGAAGATTTGAAGAAATTACATAAAAGTCTGAAGAATTTTTGAAGATTTGAAGAAATTACATAGAAATCTAAGGAAATTTTGAAGATTTCAAGAAATTGCATACAAATCAGCGGATATTTTGAAGATTTTAAGAAATTACATAAAAATCTGAGGAAATTTTGAAGATTTAAAGAAATTGCATACAAATCTGAGGAAATTTTGAAGATTTGGAGAAATTACATAGAAATCTGAGGAAATTTTGAAGATTTAAAGAAATTACATAGAAATCTGAGGAAATATTAAAGATTCGAAGAAATTACATAAAAATTTAAGAAAATTCTGAAGATTTGAAGATTATCACATTTTTTTACACATATCTTGCCTTATATTATTATCACACTTTTTGGAATACATTTTTGTTTCTTTGAATACCATTTTTTTTTTGCATTGCATCTATTAATGTGTCAACGCATAAGGTGTTAACAAATAGAGCACCAAATCAGTCTCGAACATTGAGTATTAAGAAAAAAAAACTGAAGATATTTTGAAGAAATTTGAGGAATTCTTGCAAACGGATTTGTGATTTTTTTATTTTGCGGACCTGGCATCTGAAAAAATTCCTCCGATCTCAACAAAAACAGGCGCAACTTTTTGCTATCTCGAAGTTTTTCATGAATGTTCTTTGTTTTCGTGTTATAAGGGATTTTTTAAATTTTCTCTTTTTCCACAAAAAAACAGAATAACTTTGGACAAAAAATCGCTCAAAGTTTTAAAAAAAGGAAATTGAAGCTCAAACTTTCCCGTTATGAATCCAATCGTAAATACCGCTTCTCGAATTAGTCTACGTTGACTTCCGGCGAAATGATTATAAAAAAACGTTCAAGAACTTTTTTGAAGTTTTGTCAGAAAACTTTTTGCCGGTTTTACGGAAATTGGTTATGTAACTGCAGTATCCTAAGGTTTTATAACATTTTTGTTGCCTGCATGTAACCATTACAATATAAATTACGTTACATGCATGTTATGTAATCGTTACAAATATTAGTTATGAAACTGCAATTCAGTAACATTTCGTAACATCAACATTACCTGTCTGTTACCAATGTTATACACACATTGTTATAATCATGTAACATGACGGTTACATGTTTTGGTAGTGTAACTATAACGTCACAACGTTACATGATACATATATCATGTGATCATAACCAATGTGACGTAAACATTCTGTGTTACATTGTTGTTACATTACATGAGTTTAACATCGGTTACGTTCGTTGTAACTTCCAGGTTACATCCCAGTGGACACAGTAATGTTGCGGCAATGTAACGGCAATGTTACTGTTTGTAACATGTAACATTACCTGGACGTTACATGTAAGTTACATGTAAGTTACAATTTCCTACTCAGCAATATAACATTGTTATATAAAAGTTACGCAACAGTTATGTAACAGTTATATAACAGTTACATAACTGTGTCATAACAGTTAACAGTACAGAATACCTGACCCCTCATAACTTAAGTTATCCCTCATAACTTAATTTCGCGACCCCTGACCCCTCGTAGTAAAAATGTTTGAAATATCATATATTTTTTGACAGTGTGTAACGTCCATGTGATATTGCTGCAATACAACATATGTTACATTACTGTAATGTAACAAAGTTATGTAGCAGTTATGTAACCTACATGTAACAAATGTTACATTACTGCAATGTAACAAAGTTATCTAGCAGTTATGTAACCTACATGTAACAAATGTTACATTACTGTAATGTAACAAAGTAATATTGCCGCAATATAACATATGTTACATTGCTGTAATGTAACAAAGTTATATTGCAGTTATGTAACCTACATGTAAAAAATGTTACATAACATTGTTACTTGCACGTTATATAACAGCAACGTTACATAGGGATAACATTGTAACATTACATGTAACTTCCATGTTACATTGTGGCAACATAACGTGTTCACTGGGATTGCTCTAATGTAACGTGTTAACTGGATAATGCCAAATTTGCACTTTTTTTCATCGTTTTTCTGAACCGCTCGCCAAGCCTCCTTTACACGCAGTTTTTTTAGCCTTTCCATGACGAGTTATTCCATTATGACCTTCTTTTGATGGAAAATTTTTAATTTGCACAATTTTTCTGCCACTTTTCAAAAAATCTTGGAAATCTGACAAACGCTGAACTCTACAAGTGATTTTAGACGGATGAAACAAAATCTGACAGCCAGACCGAGAAAAGACCAAGTGAAGCCAACAAAAGTTGACACACGTGAACACACATGAATTTTAGATGGACAATTTCCGAGACAAACTTGAGGTGGTAAGCCGACGGGCGAATTACGCGGTTGAGTTACATAGGCCAGGAAAAAGGAGCAAATCATCGTACTTTCAAGCATGAATCTGCAAACTTGGTCTAAAGGTAATTCGATGACACTGAATCGAATGGTGGTAATTTATTGTAATCGAACCTCCGGCGATATCGGAAAAAAGGGTTTTTAAGGGAGTTTAAGGGTTAAAAAGCCACTTAATTTGAAAACTAATAACTTTATCAAAAAATATGTCGAACAAAAGTTGTTGCAGACAAAAAAATACGTAAAAAAGTATTCTGCCTTTATCCTCGTATTTTCAAAAATAAGCGAGAAAAAGACATTTTTGTTAAGGAAAAATGAGTAAATGGCCAGTTGGAGCACCACTGGAAAAAAGGGTACACACACACAGACACAGGTGCGAACGGGTGCACGCACGGATGCTACACACTCATACTTTAACGCTGACGGAACATAGACGCATGCGCAGAACGCGAGAAAGAACCTCCTATGAGTGCGAACGGCATAGTTATATAGTGCGTCTCTTTCTGATAGGGATTCTCAACCTGTATTTTCTCAATATTCAGAGCTCATTTTCCGAAAATTATACAATAAATAGAAAAAAAATCTCTCCAATAGTTAAATGAACTGTTACTAAAGTTATTTGTAACAAAAAAACCCAAGATGTATATGACTCGAATATTTTTTTTTCATTTTTTGAGAGTTGGAAGTTTTTACCCCAAAACTCAATGTTTTTCTGTCTTTTTCTTGCTTATTTTTGAAAATACGAGTATGAACGTGAAATACTTTTTTACTCATTTTTTTATCCCCGGCAAGTTTTGTTGGACATATTTTTTGATAAATTTCCTAGTTTTCAAATTAAATGGTTTTTTAACCCTTTAACCCTCTTTAAATCCTTTTTTCCGATATCGCCGGAGGTTTGATTACAAAAAAATTACCACCATTCGATTCAGCGTCACCGAATTACCCTTAGATCAAGTTTTCAGATCCATGCTTGAAAGTACTATGATTTCCTCCTTTTTTCTGGCTTATACAGTAGCGCCTTGATGAGTGCGCATCCGCATGCGCACCGCATCGCATGCGCATCACGATTAGAAAACGGTAACGCCCACCTCCCTACCCTTTAGCGCTGAACCAATCAACGCTCTCCTCTACCCCCACTTTCGCGCGATGCAACCGTCTCTCCCACCAATGAGCAGTCTTACCCCCCACTATCGGGCTACTCAAGCGCCCACATCACGTGACCCGACCCTCTCTACTGCTTGATCCCCCCCCCCACCCCGTTACAGTTTGAACCGATAAAAAAATGAAAAAAAATCTATCCATCATCACAGGGATACAATTAAATCAGCCAGTTCTTTTTTTTCTGGGTGTAGAATAATTTGGCATGGCTTTTTCTTGGAAATACAGTCGAGATGCTTACTTTCCAAATAACACAAACGCAAAATATAATCCTGGTTAAAAATGGTTCTGCTTAAGTGAGAAATTCAATTTGTAGATTCAAAAATGTAGACCAATTATCATTTTTTTGTACTTGAAACAAGTGTTATCTTCGTTATTTAAGCACGATATCAATAATAACTCCGTAGAATAATCACCTCGAGTTATTTGAATTTTTTCCAAAAACATTATCACCCTGATTGAGGTAATTAAAAAAAAATCAGTAAAATTGATAAATATTGTATGAAGATTATTATTAATTAAACTAGATTTAAAATTAAATTTGGTCAAACGTAATTTTATTAATTAAAACGAAAGAAAAAAAAATTTAATATTCAATTAAACATGTCAATTATTTCGAAGAAACATGATTTTGTGGAAATTTATTGCCTTTATTTGAGAAAAAAATATTCCCCTGGATAATTTGTAATTTATGGTGCTTTGATTTAACAATGCATGTATTTGGATTAAAAAGTATTTTATGTCCCACATTTCATAAGTCACTTTATGCGATATCGTTATTACTTTTCTTATATTCCATAAATATAGATATGCATAGTTGTAACCGGTTGTTTGAGGATTTTTTTTTTATATCGAACCCGCAGCATCGTCAGTCTCTAAATAGCCTCGACCTAGTCCCAGACGAGGTCGAGACCCGAAACGACGATGCTCCGTATTTTTCTCTTCAACGGGTTTCACGCCACGACCTCCTCCTCCGTCTAGCGTCCTTTTTTACTCACTCTCGATTTCTCGCCGTTGCACCGAGACTATTTCAACACTTTGAAACACTATTCTCCATTCAATGTTTATGTCGCCCCCTGGATAAAAAAAAATAAATTAGAATTCTCCAATCTCAATTTGGAGACGAGTTTTCAAAGCGAATTCTTGGCGAAAGGAAAAAAAATCTCGAAGACCTTGAGAATACTCAAAATATAAGGAAAAAAATTGTGTTTTGGTGGCGTCACCAGTTTTCATGACGATTGTTCGAGCAAATTTTTTCGAAAATTAGCCCTTTTTTCTAATTGAGGAAGATACACTCAGTCAAAAAATTAAAGGAACAGTAAAATTTTCGAGTTTTTTCACCGATTTTCCAAAGGCTGTAACTTTGTTAATTTTGGTCGAAAAAAATTTTTAAAAAAAGCATTTTGTAGCTTGAAACTTCTAGTTTTGGTATCTTGAGTCAAAAAATTTTTTTGGGCACCACCCTCGACGCAGCCGAAAGAAATGTCGAGGAAAATTTTTTTTCAAAATTTTTGCTTTTTTCAAAACATTCGTTGGGCTCCAAAAATTTTTTTAAAGCTTAACCAATCTATGGATCGTTTAGCTGAATTCTTTAGCTTCAATTTGCTTTTTTTATTTTTATTCTACGACCATTTTTCGCTGAGATATTGGCGATTGAACAAAAATTTGTTTTTTTTTTTAGATTGTCGATATCTCTGGAACTAATCATCGTACAGCGAGTAAACGATGGGTTTCGGAAACTTGAATCTTTCCTCTATAAGTTTCCATTACTTTCACAAAGGAAAAAAAATTTTTTCGATGCTCAATATCGACTTGAAAAAGTCCAAAAAAATAGCTTTTTTTCTTATTTTAGAAAATCTACCACAACTCTGCAGATATTGCGAAAAATACCAATGTTCCCAGGTTTTTTTTTAGCTCAATACATACCTAAAAACCATGCCAATTTTTAAAACAATCGGTCGAGCCGTTTTTTGTGACCGGATCATCAAATTTTTCGAAAAATTGAAGGAACACGTTTATTGATCCTCTAAGACCAATTAGCGGTGTTAAAAATGGAAAAAAAAGTTTTTATTTTTATTTTCTCTCAAATTTGCATTCAATGAGCGTAAAAGCTAAAAAAAATGGCAAATTTCGAAAAAAAATTTTTTTTTTCAAAATTTTGGAAATTTTTTTTTTTTTTTTCTTCAATTTTTTTTTTTTAATTCCAATGCTAATAATGCTAATAATTTTAATGCAATAAAAACTTGTCATGCTCAATTTTGCCTTAAAAAATCAAAATAAAGGGTTTTTTCTTCTTTTGGAAAATCTACCACAACTTCGTAAATATTGCGAAAGGTACCAATGTTTGCAGGTTTTTTTTTAGCTTAATGCATACCTAAAAACCCTGCAAATTTTTGAAACGATCGGTCGGCCATTTTTTTCCCAAATCGTCAAAGTTTTAAAAAAATTAAAGGAGCACGTTTATTGATCGTTAATCACGAATTAACGATGGTAAAAAAGAAAAAAAAACTTTTTTATTTTTGTTTCTCGAATTTGCATTTAAGGAGTGTAAGAGTATAAAAAAATTCTAATTTCGGAAAAAAAAATTTTTTTCACAATTCACGCCGTTTACCGCCACCATTAGCATTACCCAAAGCGCACCGCGTGGAGGTTGTGGTCGGATTTACGCCTCTTTTGTGCTTACGCACGTGTGTGTGTGTGTGTGTGTGTGTGTGCGTGTGTGTGTGTGCACGCGTGTATGAATTTGTTTTTAAATGAGACCCCACGGCTCGTCACTTCCGCGGTATTTTATGACTCCAAACTCATTTCTCAAAACTTTTTGCGCAAGAGTATGTGTATCCGTGTGTGCGTGCGTGCATATCCGGGTGTGTGTATGTGTGCGTGCGTCGTGTGTGCGCGTTTAAAAACACGTATTGCCACCCCTGGCTTCGATCACCGCACCCAATCGGTCCGCCATATTGATGCATCGCCGTATCCTTGCTTGAGGAATAGTCTGCCAAATTCGCACCAGCGCGCGTTCTAAGGCCGCAAGGTTCTGCAAATTGGGGTATTCCTGCCGCAAACGACGACCCATCATGTCCCAAACATGTTCAATTGGGTTCAAATCCGGGCTCATCGGTGGATGCCGCAACACACTGATGTTATGATCTTCTAAAAAATGTCTGGTGACGATTGCTGTGTGCGGCCGAGCGTTGTCGTGCATTAAAAAGAAGCGTCTTAATCTTTGTCGGACCGGTAAAACATAGGGTCTCAGAATTTGGTCAATGTAGCGTCGAGCATTCAAATTACCGCGGACAATATGAAGGCGAGTCCTCGAATATCGAGAAATGCCTGCCCATACCATCACCGATCCTCCATTGAACGCGACAACCGGGCGACCGTGATTTTGGTTGAACCGTTCTCCAACACGACGCCAAACTCGTGGCCGTCTGTCGTCGCCGTATAAACAAAACCGAGACTCGTCTGTGAATAGAACATTATTCCATTTTCTTATGCTCCAATCGATATGCTGATGAGCATACGCTAAACGAGCTCGGCGATGTCTAACGGTTAACATAGGCACACGAACAGGCCGTCTAGCTCTAATCCCGGATTCCTGGAGACGGTTCCTAACCGTTTGGGCAGAGATGTTTCGTTGCTGTTGTTGTCGGTTACGATAATTGTGAGCAATGACATTCGGCACGAGAAATGGGTCTCGCCGATTCTCTCGAATCATTGCTCGATCGTCCCGAGGTGTTGTTGAACGTCGCCGACCTTGTCCGGAACGACGACCGTATCCCGCGAGTTCTAAATACCGGTTGTAGGCACGAGACACAACCGATGGCGATACGTGCATCATATCACCTACAACTCGGTAAGAATAACCCTCTTCAACGAGAGTCACCAGCCGAGCGATCTCTGGTTCGGATAAATGCCGTCTCATGACGGGTGGGTGTTCAAAAACGAAAAGAAAGAATATGTGGTTTGTGTAACAAAAAGAGAATTTTAAAAAAACTGTGTAATGAATCTTGAAAAGTGTCAAAATGAATTTGGAGTTTTCAAAGGAACTGTTTTTGTAACATTAATGAATATGATAAACGAGAAAAGACATCGTATGATGCTGCACGGAGGATGTATGCCGATTGTCTTGAGGGTATCAACTTTGAATTTAATTGATCTTCAAGATTTAGGGCATACAGAATAAAATCATAAAGAAATTCAATAGATAATGGCTCTAAAGAATGTACTACACATTGGCGAATAAAAAAGAAATTTTTCAATTAAATTTTTTTCGCTATTCAATAAATATTGAATGTACAACTATAGGAGAAATTCAGCTCGTTCAGTACGCATACCACGCGGAAAAACACACATGTGTAAGCATAAAAGAAGCGTAAATTCGATCATGCAACCTCTATGTGGTGCGCTTTGGGTGATGCTAATGGTGGCGGTAAACGGCGTGAATTGTAAACAAAAATTTTTTTTTCGAAATTTGAATTTTTTTCAACTCTCACACTCCTTAAATGCAAATTCGAGAGACAAAAAAAAGAAAAACTTTTTTTTCATTGTTACCATCATTAATTGGTGATTAATGATCAATGAACGTGCTCTTTAAATTTTTTAAAACTTTGACGACATTTTTAGGTATGCATTAAGCTAAAAAAAAACCTGCAAACATTGGTACCTTTCGCAATATTTACGAAGTTGTGGTAGATTTTCCAAAAGAAGAAAAAACCCTTTATTTTGATTTTTTAAGGCAAAATTGAGCATGACAAGTTTTTATTGCATTAAAATTATTAGCATTATTAGCATTGGAATTTAAAAAAAAAAAATTGAAGAAAAAAAAAAAAAATTTTCCAAAATTTTGAAAAAAAATTTTTTTTTTCGAAATTTGCCATTTTTTTTAGCTTTTACGCTCATTGAATGCAAATTTGAGAGAAAATAAAAATAAAAACTTTTTTTTCCATTTTTAACACCGCTAATTGGTCTTAGAGGATCAATAAACGTGTTCCTTCAATTTTTCGAAAAATTTGATGATCCGGTCACAAAAAACGGCTCGACCGATTGTTTTAAAAATTGGCATGGTTTTTAGGTATGTATTGAGCTAAAAAAAAACCTGGGAACATTGGTATTTTTCGCAATATCTGCAGAGTTGTGGTAGATTTTCTAAAATAAGAAAAAAAGCTATTTTTTTGGACTTTTTCAAGTCGATATTGAGCATCGAAAAAATTTTTTTTCCTTTGTGAAAGTAATGGAAACTTATAGAGGAAAGATTCAAGTTTCCGAAACCCATCGTTTACTCGCTGTACGATGATTAGTTCCAGAGATATCGACAATCTAAAAAAAAAAACAAATTTTTGTTCAATCGCCAATATCTCAGCGAAAAATGGTCGTAGAACAAAAATAAAAAAAGCAAATTGAAGCTAAAGAATTCAGCTAAACGATCCATAGATTGGTTAAGCTGTAAAAAATTTTTTGGAGCCCAACGAATGTTTTGAAAAAAGCAAAAATTTTGAAAAAAAATTTTCCTCGACATTTCTTTCGGCTGCGTCGAGGGTGGTGCCCAAAAAAATTTTTTGACTCAAGATACCAAAACTAGAAGTTTCAAGCTACAAAATGCTTTTTTTAAAAATTTTTTTCGACGAAAATTAACAAAGTTACAGCCTTTGGAAAATCGGTGAAAAAACTCGAAAATTTTACTGTTCCTTTAATTTTTTGACTGAGTGTATTATTTTTTTTTTTATAATCGATTTTCGATTAGTAGCAGAGAACTCGTTATGATAACAGCTCTGCGAAGACGAAATCTTAAATAAACCTCAATGGATGCAACACTGCGAAGAAAAAAAATTCAAAAAGACATCGCATGAAAGACAGACCTCTGCGAAGACAAATCATTTTAGAACTACCCGTGGCCCAGTGTCGTAATAATATGCTGTGCAGCTTGTTATGAATGATAGAGTGCACTAAATGAAGACAATTAAAAATTCCTAATAGATACAACACTGCGAAGGAAAAATATTGGAAAATTCTTCACAAAAAAGGCAAGGCGATGGGAATTTTTTTTGCGATGGAAAAATAAACACAGCAAGGCACCGAAAACACATTTCATAACTTCCTTCGGATACAGCGCTCTGAAGAGAAAATATTGAAGAGTTCTTCAAGGCGATACTCATCGCTGGGAAAAAAACATTGAAACGTATGGGAACACATTATCGAAATGATAAAATTTTTTAATTGCTTGCGTGAATAAAAAAACCCTGTGGAAGAAAAATTGTACAACACATTTCAAAGCTCCTTATAAATAATACGACGCTGTGGAGACAGACAATGAAAATGTGCTGATAGACGACACTGAGAAGAAAAAATATTTGAAAATTTCCCATCAACACAGAGCGATGCGATGAGAGTATTTTTTCTATACCTCTGATAAATAAACCTGATTGATAAATATTAAAAAATTTCCTTGGGACACAGCGCTATTGAAAAAAACTTGAATAATCCCTCTTGGACGTAGTTCTGCGGGGAAAAAATATTTAAATATTCTTTATTGAACACAGTGCTGCGATGAGTCCATTTTTTCTAAACCCCTGATAAATAACCCAGTGCTGCGATGGAAAAATATTTAAAAATTTCCTTTGGACACAGCGCTATTGAAGAAAAAATCTTGAAAATCCATTTTAGACGTTGTTCTACGAAGAGAAAAAATTTAAATATTCTTTATGGAGCACAGCGCTGTGATGAGACAATTTTTTCTAAACCCCTGATAAATGACCCAGTGCTGCGTTGGAAAAATATTTAAAAATTTCCTTGGACACAGCGCTATTGAAGAAAAAATCTTGAAAAATCCCTTTTAGACGTAGTTCTGCGAAGAGAAAATATTTAAATATTCTTTATGGAACACAATGCTGTGATGAGACAATTTTTTCTAAACCCCTGATAAATAACCCAGTGCTGCGATGGAAAAATATTTAAAAATTTCCTTTGGTCACAGCACTATTGAAGAAAAAATCTTGAAAAATCCCTTTTAGACGTTGTTCTGCGACGAGAAAAAATTTAAATATTCTTTATGGAGCACATCGCTGCGATGAGACAATTTTTTCTAAACCCCTGATAAATGACCCAGTGCCGCGATGGAAAAATATTTAAAAATTTATTTGGACACAGCGCTATTGAAGAAAAAATCTTGAAAAATCCTTTTTAGACGTAGTTCTGCGAAGAGAAAATATTTAAATATTCTTCATGGAACACAGCGCTGCGATGAGACAATTTTTTCTAAACCCCTGATAAATAACCCAGTGCTGCAATGGAAAAATATTTAAAAATTTCCTTTGGTCACAGCGCTATTGAAGAAAAAATCTTGAAAAATCCCTTTTAGACGTTGTTCTGCGAAGAGAAAAAATTTAAATATTCTTTATGGAGCACAGCGCTGCGATGAGACAATTTTTTCTAAACCCCTGATAAATGACCCAGTGCTGCAATGGAAAAATATTTAAAAAATTTATTTGGATACAGCGCTGTTGAAAAAAAAATCTTGAAAAATCCCTTTTAGACGTAGTTCTGCGATGAGAAAATATTTAAATACTCTTTATGGAATACAGCGCTGTGATGAGACAGTTTTTTCTAAATCCCTGATAAATGACCCAGTGCTGCGATGGAAAAATATTTAAAAATTTATTTGGACACAGCGCTATTGAAGAAAAAATCTTGAAAAATCCTTTTTAGACGTAGTTCTGCGAAGAGAAAATATTTAAATATTCTTCATGGAATACAGCGCTGCGATGAGACAATTTTTTCTAAACCCCTGATAAATGACCCAGTGCTGCGATGGAAAAATATTTATAAAATTTATTTGGATACAGCGCTGTTAAAAAAAAAATCTTGAAAAATCCCTTTTAGACGTAGTTCTGCGAACAGAAAATATTTAAATACTTTTTATGGAATACAGCGCTGTGATGAGACAGTTTTTTCTAAATCCCTGATAAATGACCCAGTGCTGCGATGGAAAAATATTTAAAAATTTCCTTGGACACAGCGCTATTGAAGAAAAAATCTTGAAAAATCCCTTTTAGACGTGGTTCTGCGAAGAGAAAATATTCAAATATTCAAATATTCATAAAGAAATGAAACACAGCGCTGCGATAAGAAAATTTTTAATACCTCGCATGACTAAGAAAAATTGCAAATGGCCTCTGATATCTTCAGAGTATCACAATTCCAAGTGCAGCAGCCTTGCACGCAAGAAATTATAAGCCTATCTCATCTCGCCTTCGAACAAAAGAGAGAAGTAGAGAGAAAAACTCGATGAGTCAACCTTGGTCATTCGCGCGTGATAAGAGCGATAAAATTGTGTGTCACCTAGTCTAGACGATTACGCAATTTCCTGAAAAGTCTCAAGGATTGTGATCGGTTTTTTCTCCTTTTGCCCCAGCGATCGGAATCGACTTCCGATATAAAATTGCCCGATCCCATGTTCGATTCATCGATCATTAATAATAATAAAATAATTATACAGGAATTAGTTACATACAAGCCATTAATTTCTATTTTTTAAATCAAAATTCCTGGAAGTCATATTTTTTATCAGGCGATTGTAATTACTCTGAAATTTGCAATTGCTCATGACAATTTTGATCCGACTGCGCGATGACTGTATGAAAAAATTACGAAATAATTCGGGCTGGTGATTGCTGAATTCATTGAAAAGTTGTAAAATATATGGGGCATTCCACGCCAAATCGAGTACTTTTGCCCCCGACCCCTTTCGATTTGGCTCATGGAAAAAAAATTTAAAAAAATTTCAAACACAACAAATTTTTTTTGTTTTCAAAAAAATTTAAGGTTTGTGTTTATTGCCCCTAAACACTTCATAATCATTACTAAAATAAAATAAAATAAATTGGCGAGCTTCTTCCACATTTTTATCGGACACAGCGTTTAAATTTATGGAAAAAAAAATCAACAAGATTTTCAAAAAAAAATTAGAAAATTCTTCGAAATTTTTTTTTTTTTCGACATCGACCGAAAAAAAAAGTACAAACTGCGAATGCGTAAAAATAATGAAAAAGTAAATTTTTAATGTGTGCGATCTTTTAATTTAATTTTTCCATTTTTCTCCCACTGAATAATTTTCTTAATATACAAAAACAAAAAGTAACCTAAATTTGAAATAAAGTTGACAAAAAACTTTGTCGTAAATTACGAAAAAATTGTAAAAAAAAAAAAATTTCTATAACATTTTACAAAACTTTAAATAATAAAAAAATGAATTTAATTGGCATTGCAATTTTTGAAGCTTGCATAAATCCATTTTTGAGCTTATGAAAAAATAAGTTTTTTGTTATTCTCACAAAAATTAATGCATGATAAATTTTTTGTTTATGTATCTTCAACGAAGAATAGTTTAATTTCTGTAACTGTAAATATGGAAAATTGTGGAAAGAAGCAAAGAGGGTCAAGGTCATACGTTTATGGAGTCGGCGCGAAATATCTCGTATTTATCCAATATGTTTTAAAATTAAGTCTCAGACGGACTTGCGAACTTATATAAAAGATAAGCGCGTCCCTCGATTTTTAATGTGTTCTAGACACGTCTGCGAATCGTTCGATAATCATACGCTCTATGAAAGGTGTCTATTCGTCTAAATTTAGCATGACCTGATTTAAAAAAGTGCCAGTACGAATAAAATCACCTAAAAAATCATCGGTGATACCAATTTATAAAACAAAATAGCAATAAAAAATGATTTTTCGGTTTTGACTTAGAGGTCAAAACTTTTGACCTCTAACTTGAAATTTGAAATTGCAGTTTGAAAAAAAAAAAAATCACCCAGATTTTTTGAGGTTTGAAAAATATTGATAATATTTGAAGGGTCGCAGTACAGATTATCAAAAAATCAATTTTTCTTAAATTTCATTTTCGCCATGTACATATGAGACATTCCACGTTATTTCGACCAAAATCTTTTCTTGATGATTCCGATTTTCCTCTAAATTTTTTATCTAAGAAAATACTTTTAAAAGAAAATTCCCAAATTTTTTCAGAATTTTTTGGTCACGCGTTTTTTAGATATTTTTTTTTCGAAGAAAAGGGACCACTTTGTAAAATCTGAAAAAATTCAGAATAATCTGATAAAATATAACAATTTTTTTGGGCTTTGTTCCAAAATGGAGATTTTAATACTCTATGAGTAGAATTCAAAAAATTGAAAAACAAATTACTTACATAGTATTAAAATCTCCATTTTGGAACAAAGCGCAAAAATTTTGTTATATTTTATTGGATTATTCTGAATTTTTTTAGATTTTACAGAGGTCCCTTAAAAAAAAAACCCAAAGAACGCGTGATCAAAAAAATCTGAAATAAATTGGAAAAATTTTTTTCAATATGTTTTTTTATGTAAAAAAATTTAGAGGAAAATCGAAATCATCAAGGCAAGATTTTGATCGGAGTGGAATGAACTCATTGTCACACGTGCATTGGATTTTTTTTTTTTTAAAGGACCCCTTTTTAAAATCTGAAAAAATTCAGAATAATCTAATAAAATATAACAAAAAATTTTGGCTTTGTTCCAAAATGGAGATTTTAATACTCTACAAGAAATTTTTTTTTTTTGCTATTTGTTAAATTTTTCTCTCAGAGTATTAAAATCTCGATTTTGGAACAAAGCCTTATTCTGAATTTTTTCAGATTTTACAAAGTGGTCCCTTTAAAAAAAAATCCAAAAAACGCGTGACGTCATTATTTTTAAAAAAACAGAATTTCAAAATTGAGTTATAAGTTACAAAAATATGTATACAAATTTTTACATTGATCAATTAAAATGTCTTTCCAAAAAAAATCTTAAAAAATCACTTTCAACCTCCTGATTGCGTATAACCCCTTAAAAATCTAAATAAATAAGTGTCCGTGTAAGTTATTTTTCTTTCAGCAAATAAAAAAATATTCCATAATTTTGACGTTTCAAAAAATTTTAGATTTCCCGAGATTTGTATTTTTCAAAAAATTCAAAAATCTCTCAAATTTTGATTTTTCGATAAATTCGAAAGTTTATAAAATTTTGTATTAAAAAAAAATTAACGATGTTGTGGTCTTTTGAAAGAATTAAAATTTTCTCAGATTTTATTCATGACTTTTTTCATTTTGAAAATTTTTATTATCATTTATTTATTATTATTTTCGTGGTTAAAAAATGAATCGAAATAAAGATTGTTCGATCGCGATTTACGTGAAAAAAATTAAAATTTTTACGGGGGAGAAAAATTATGAAAAAAAAATCTGAAAAAAAAATCCATTAGATTTTATTCTGAAAATTTTTATCGCCAACCGCATACTTCTCGAGTTATGATCATTGAATCAATCGAGCTTCAGCCGGAAGTGAGCGAAAAAAAAATGTTTTAAAAAAAATCTGAAAAAATGTACATGAATTCAGCGTGAAGCAATGCACCTTTTTTCACTCTTGAGGTTTTTCTTGAAACCTCATCGTTTTCGTATTATGCACGGTTTTCTTAATTGCCCATTTTTTTTTTTTTACAAAAAATGAGATATCTCGGGAATAAAAAATCGTGCAAAAATTTCTAAAAAAAGAAATTGAAGTGCAAACTATTCTCTTTCTGACAATGATCACAGGAAAGTACGAAAAAAAAATTTGCTGTAAAAGGCGGCCAATACAAAATCGACAAAAAAACGACGAAAAATTGTAATTTTCAAAACCGGTCCCGGGGTGTAAAAAAAATCGCAAAAATTTTTCTCATCGGTCAAAATGAAGGGGAATCCTTCCTCTTTAAAATGGCGGGTCATACATTGGCCTAGGTTGACCCACGGGGAAATAGCAGTCAATAATGTTCGAATACTTTTTCAAACTTTTGTCCGGAAACTTTTGAGCGGTAGTGTACATATGGGGCATTCCAAGTGAAATCAGAACATGATTTCCCTCACCCCCTACGATTTGCATCGCTTATTTTTTTTTTGCCTCTCTTTGTCGTCCCACCATGTGTGTGTTTTTTTTTTATGCAAGAGGAAACATCAAAAGGGACCTTTTTTAAATTAATGATTTTTTTTTTACAAATTCCATACCCAAAAAGAATAACTTTTTTCATAATCAGAAAGTGTGCCGAGCCTGACAATATTTCTTTTAAATTATTTTTTATTTTTCGAAAAATAAAAAATTTGGAAAATTTAGAATTTTAATGATTACTTCTTATAGTAAAAAAAAAAAAAAAAAAGAAAAAAGAAACCCATCCTGCAAAAATGTCATATCTTGCTTAGTTTCATATTAATTTTTCGTAATTACGGAATAAAAGTAAATCAAGGTGATATTTTAAAAATGAATATGAAACTAAGCAAGATATGACATTTTTGCAAGATGGGTTTCTTTTTTCTTTTTTTTTTCTTTACTTCAAGATGTAATCATTAAAATTTCAAATTTTCCAAATTTTTGATTTTTCGAAAAATGAAAAATAATTTTAAAAAAATATTGTCAGGCTTCGGCCCACTTTCTAATTATGAAAAAAATTACTATTTTTGGGTAAGGAATTTGTAAAAAAAAAATCATTAATTTAAAGAAGGTCTCTTTTGATGTTTCCCCTTGCATAAAAAAAAAACACATGGTGGGACGACAAAGAGAGGGGGGAAAAATCTGAAAAAAAATCAGGGCTCATTTGGGGTGATATAGAAGCCAAAAAAAATAAGCAACGCAAATAGTAGGGGGTGAGGGAAATCATGTTCTGATTTCACTTGGAATGCCCCATATATATGCACCAGACGTCTGGAATGACTTGGGGCCAAAAATCCGTCAGCAAGACGCGTTTTTCGTTATTTCGTCAAGAGTGGACTGTTTGTCATAAGAGTCTTACAATTTTTGCCTCTCTCTCTCTCTCTCTCTCTCTCTCTCTCTCTCTCTCTCTCTCTCTCTCTCTCTCTCTCTCTCTCTCTCTCTCTCTCTCTCTCTCTCTCTCTCTCTCTCTCTCTCTCTCTCTTACTCTCAGCTTATTCTTTCCTCTTTACTCTTCATCTTTCGACACCGTTAGCTTCTCTCTAATGACTCATCCGCTTTCCGCAGCATTCGATATATATATACAGATATACATTTCCATATGCATATTAGGGTGGGTCAAATAAAATGACTAATTTTGTTTTCCTCGACATAATGAAAAATGTATTGTTAGGCATCTCAAAAAAACCCTCTGCAAGTATTAGCCCTTCATATTTAAATTAAGAGGTCCCTCATCGAAATTTTTTATTTCCCATTTAAACAACGTAGGAAACTTTTTTTTTTTTACTTTGGAATTTTATTAGACTCTAACCGTTGAGGTTAGGAGAGTTTTTTTAGTACATTTTTGAAGAACATTTGATGCTCTCCAAAAAAGCTCTCTTGTGTCTAATCGATAAAACTAACCGTTCAAAAAATAATCGGTGAACATTAGTGATTATTATCACCGATTATTTTTTGAACGGTTAGTTTTATCGATTAGACACAGGAGAGCTTTTTTGTAGAGCATCAAATGTTCTACAAAAATGTGCTGAAAAAGCTCTCCTAACCTCAACGGTTAGAGTCTAAT
The DNA here is from genome assembly GCA_946863875.1 of Alloplasta piceator. Classification (NCBI taxonomy): domain Eukaryota; kingdom Metazoa; phylum Arthropoda; class Insecta; order Hymenoptera; family Ichneumonidae; genus Alloplasta; species Alloplasta piceator. Next base: position 29,749,063 of record OX333080.1, read on the forward strand.
AAAATTTCAAAGTTAAAAAAAAAAATTTCCATTTAAATGGGAAATAAAAATTTGCAATGAGGGACCTCTTAATTTAAACAAAAGGGCTAATACTTGCAGAGGGTTTTTTTGAGTTGCCAAACAATACATTTTTCATTATGTCGAGGAAAAAAAAATTAGTCATTTTATTTGACCCACCCTAATGCATATACTATGACATATACATATATAAATATATATATATATATAATTTGAAGCCCAGACAGTGGCTAGACGGTCGTCCGATTCATTCCTCTCTCTGTCTGCCTACGTAAGCGAAGTCGTCAGTGTCGCCCCCCTCCACCCCTCCCCCCCCCCACCATCGCTTCACGACACGATTCGACATATAGTGTATATACGTCTCAATCTCAATTCGTCCTCAATCCTAAAGCTTATGCCAGATACTTATACATTGACGCATAGATTTATGTGTGTGGATTCCTTCCATTTGATGTAAATGTATTTCATCCCCGCCGCCTGTAGAAGAATCGACCAATTGGATTCAGCTTCAATTAGGTTAGGGTAGGTTAGGGTTAGATTCGGTTAGGTTTTACCAATGGTAGGTTGCGTACGATTTAGGCTTGGTTTGTAATGAAATTAACTAATGGATAAACCTAGTTTGGATCGGAGTCATGGTGGTCTTGGGTTAGGGTTAGATTAAGGTAGGTTAGGATTAGATTTGGTAAAGTTTGACCAACCTTAGTTGGCATATGCCTTAAGTTTGGTTTAGATTGGATTTCGTCCAAATTAAGTAAAGGGGAGGCTTAGTTATGGTCAGAATTGAGGTGGTCTTGGGTTAGGGTTAGATTAGGCTAGGTTGGAATTAAATTTGGTAAGGCTTGACCAACGGTAGTTTGTGCAAGATTCGAGCTTGATTTGGTTTGCGTTGAAATTAAGTAAGGAGTAGGCCTAGTTCGGGCCGGAGTTAGGGCAGTCTTGGGTTAAGGTTAGATTAGGATCAGGTTAGAATTGAAGTTAAGCAAGGGTTGTTTGAAGATTAGGTAAAGATTGGGTAAGGATTAGTTAACATTAATGAAGGGTTAGGTTAGTGTTAATTTTAAATAAGGATGAGATGAGGGTCAGATTAGGTTGAAGTTAGGGCCAGGTTGGAATCAGGTTAGATTCAGAATACGGTCAAGATTGAATCCGATTTGGATCGGGTTAGTCAGATTAGGATAAGGCTGGGGTTAGGTGAGCGTTGGGTTTAGCGTCACATTCTAAAATCGGGTTAGAGTCAGGTTAAGTTTGGATGGAGACCAGATTAGGATCAGCCTATGGTTAAGTCAGGATCAGGTTAGTTAGCATCAGGTTAATGAATGCTCTATGAAAAACAAAAATTTTTTTAAATTTTCAATTTGCTCTTTACGATCGAATGAAGAAATTTTTAATCGATTTTTCGAAAGATATTTTTAATATGCCAACTTTTTATCATCGAAAAAAAAGAAACGCGTGCGTGATTAATGAAACTGATGACTGGTGAAGAGTTCAGTAAACCGCGTCTGCGATTAATACGATACCCATATTATATATACTCAAACCGGATCTCATTCTGTGCTCTCGTATCTTTTCGCTTTAAGCGCAGATCGCTTCGCTCTCCTGTAAGCTCACTTCCCGGCTGTACGAGACGAGAAATAAAATAATAAAAAAGGATGGAAGAAAAAAAATGGTTTGTAAAAGACGACACGCCTGCGTACATTCGAGTCCTGTGCGAGGTGAATGCATGCGATCGGCCTGAAAGACCCGGGCATGAAGAAGAGTGCATCGGCTTTTGCCCCGATACGTAAGCACTTTACATTAAGGGGTTATATCCACTTTTGTGGGCTGAAAAATGAGAAATTTTTTTTATCGCATTTTGTCAAAG